>OX344729.1:28218223-28818223 GCA_947034835.1 Ballota nigra | reverse complement strand
CTTGAAGTCAATCAATCCAAGGATCTCACCAACCCAATCAATCAATTAGGGAATTGATTGATTCAAGCTTCCCTAAATAGAGGATCTGGTTGGATTAGCTCTCCAACGGCTATTCCCTAATCACCTCTATAAATACAGAGTGCAATCTCAAGAAAAAGGGCTAGAGAGATTAATATACACGCACGAAGATACATTCCAAGCTCTTGTTTTATCAAGCAAATAGCACTCTTATTCTGTTCATAATTACTTATTCACTCTTAAGGAGTAACTGGACCTCAACCTGTTCATCTACAAGATAAGGTTGAAGGCTGTTGATCTTTAGATCGAAGTTAGATCTAAAGAGTTTGTAAGAAGGAACTGGTACTTCACAATTCCAGTAAGTAAGTTGGTTGTTGGGTGGATTGTGAGACCCCTTTGATCAAGGGAGAGTGGACGTAGGATATTCAGATCCGAACCACTATATATCCGGACTTATTTACTATTTTCTGCATTTAAATTCCTATTTATTTTAGTCTGCTCTTGTAAAAAGAAGTTGTCTAAGACATTCAATTTAAAGCTTCCGCAATTTATCAATCTAGTGGGACCAACAAAACCCATGTGTGTCGGGGCATTTAATGTGCGCAGTTACTTTTTCATATAGTGTCCGTTTTATATGGAATATGACTGACTTGAGTAAATGATTGTACTGAGATTAATCTTAGCCCTTCATTTCAAAATCCTTTCGAATTCAGGATTAATCTCAACCCCACGTCTGAGTAACTGACTTTGTCATATCAATTGGAAAAGTCATTTGAGAAATTTACGCAAACACAATCTCACACTGCACACTGAGTTTCCTCTCGATTCAAACTACTTTGCGAATTTCTCAAACACCACAAATCTCAATGGCTTTTCTTGACACCACCTGGTCTACTGATGACATCTCCGAGGTTGTCAAGAACAAGTTGGTGAATATGGAGCATATAATCACCATGGAAGGAGCGTGATCGAATGTGGAGAAGATCCAACCCGTCTTTGATTGGATCGCCAAGGCCAGTATGGAGAAATATTTCACGAAAAAACCACTTCTGTGCTTCCTAAGGCAGTTGTGGAGGCATACCTGAACCTCTTCACTCGTAAGGGTGAATTGTTCACGAGGGTTACTGTTTTGGTGCCTACTGGAGAGAAGAACGAGGATAGTGAAGAGCTCTACAACGAAGAGACGCGTAATATTAATCTGCGCAAGGTGGTGAAGGAAGTGTTTGGACTTCCATGCTCTGGTATCAACCCAAAGACGTACAAGGAGAACAAGGAAGGAGAGCTCCTGAAGGAGTGGACGAAGTCAGGCTCTCCTGAGTTCAAGGCGAGACAACATAAGAACACCCTCAAGTCCGAATACCGTGCCATGATCGATGTGGTGTCGAAGATGATCATGGGCACTATTGGGTCCCATGAGCAGTTGTGTCTGCCAATGTTGAGGGTGATGGGAGCTTTGGTAGATGGTGTGGAGGCCAACTGAGAGCATTACTTCCTTGACCAGTTGAGTCAGGCTGCACTGGACAAATTGAAGAAGATTGTGGACAAAAGGCACATTTATGTGGGTGTCATTCTTCCATTTGGGACCAGGTTATCTCTGCTTATCTTTGAATCTTGTCAGGGTTGTACGTTCGACTTGGAGGATGACCTTTCTCCCAAGAAGGTCATGTTCTCCACTGAGGCCAATACATACGCCATTTTGGGCATGCCTGACCCTAATGCTCCACTGAAGGGTCAGAGGAAGAAGACTGGTGGCAAGAAGAAGGATGTTGTTACTAATCTGCTGGAGAGGGTAGATGAGCTCTTTGGGAAGAGCAAGGATGCTTAGGCAGAGGTTGCCGCGGAGAGAGAGGCTGAGAGAGAGGCGAAGGAGAAGGTCATGGAGGAGAAGAGGGCCAAACTGAAAGTTATTCTGAAGTCTAAAGCCACGGCTAAGGGACTGAAGAAGGGGACTGGGAAGGTCTCCAAGAGTGCTGCTTCAGAGGCTGAAGAGACTGACGATGAAGTCAGGACGGGGAGTGGAGAGAAGCAGTTGAGGCCGCTGAAGAGGCTGAGAAAGGGGCCTAAGAAGTCCCCTGCAAAGACGCTGAAGGAGGTCATCCCAGTCAGGGAGAAGTCAAGCTATCCTTGAGCCTCTGACTTAGATCAGGTTAGGGAGACCATTAATTCAGCTGAGATTCTCCAACCTGATCTCCCAACCCCATTGAACCCCAACCCCCAACCACCTCTGAACCTCAAGCCACCTCAAACCCCACTGAACCTACCAACCTAAACACTGACCCACCCACACCCCAGTCAGATCCAAATAATCCAAACACATCCGAGCCTGAACCCAACCTACCTAACCCTGAGGATTCCCCTGTCACATCCAAAGATCCGAAGGACATCGACCCTAAACTGGATCTAATCATAGAAGAAGCTATGGAGGAGGATGACTCTGAAGATATCACCTCTCTTCTTTTTCTTGGTTCTATCAAGGATAGAGCTGACAAATGGGTGGTAACAAGTTTCCCTTCACTGAACAACTACCCAGAGCTGTGAGAATGGATGGTTGGTCTGAAAGTCTGGCTAGAGTACAAGCAGGCTAACATGGTGGAGCAGCGGATGATGGTAGAGCTGAAGTGTTGGGAAAAATGTTGTTAGTTTTGATGAGTTAAACAAACCAGAAGATGTAATAGGACCATCTGGACCTGTTAGCCAGATGAGGAAATAGATTAGGACTTAGTCTAGGGGAAACTGTCAGACCAGAAGACTTCACCAGAAGACTTCACCAGAGGACTCCACCAGATGACTTCATCAGAGTAGTTCAGACCAGAGGCAGAAGACCTTTCCCCAGACCAGACGAGTCTGGTGAAATAAAAAATGCTCAGAATCATCTCCAGATTCTAAGGGAAGAGTTGTTTCTTAACCGACTCTGGACCAGAGGACCTCTAGGTCATCTGGTGTCTGGTTCAACCTACTCTGGAAGAATCAGAGTTGTGCAATGGAAGCATTTGACCGTTGGTAATTCAAAGTCAACCATGATCGGATTGGAAAGTCTATGAAGAAATCAATCTAAGGATCTCACCAACCCAATCAATCAATTAGGGAATTAATTGATTGAATCTTCCATAAATAGAGATCTTATTAGATTAGCTCTCCAACGGCTAAACCCTAATCATCTCTATAAATACAAGAGTGTCACATTGAAGAAAGATCTAGTTACGCGCACGAAGATCATACTCAAGAGTTAGTATTCACAAGCAATTAGCACTCATATAGTTCTTAATTCCTATCTACTCTTAAGGAGTTTTATAGTTGGATTATACTCAACCTGTTCATCTTGATAGATAAGGTTGGAGTAGACTGTACTTTAGATCGAAGTTAGATCTAAAGTGTGTAACAAGGTGCTGGTACTTGACAATTCCATTGGTTGTGAGTAAGTTGGTTGGTTAGTAAGGCCCCTTGCAAAAGGGAGAGTGGACGTAGGATCGTTATATCCAAACCACTATACATCCGGTCTTATTTACTGCTCTCCAGTTTGTTATTTTGCTGATTGTGATCTCTTAAAAGGTTTTTACAAATGATTATTATTCTAGCTTCCGTATATTCTTTAATACTGACTAGTGGGACCAACAAATGGTATCAGAGCAGTGTATCCTAGACCACTGCTTTGAAGAGCTTTTGGTGGTCACCGGGCAGATCCACTGCTTTGAAAATCTTTTGCATAAAATATTTTATCTCTTCTAAAAATGTCTTCAAAATCTGCTTACAAGAGCCGTAAATTGCCTGAATTTTCTTTCGATGATTATAGCCACTGGAGCTTTATGATGAGCAATCATCTTGGAGCTATTCATCACCGCGTGCTTGATGTGGTTGAGAGTGGCCCCATTCAATTTTACTGGACTCCCATTTATGATGGTAGGTCAGAGTCCAGAGAAGAGACCAGTGTTACTGGAGAGGAAAGAATTGAAGGCAGAGTACCCAGGTAGAGAATCCTCAAGAAAAGAGATGAATTGAACAATGATGAGAGGAAGTTGTACAACCTGGACCAGGTGGCAAGGACTGAAATAATCAACACCCTCACCAAGGAAGTGATTGAAAAAGTAAGAACATGTAGCACTGCAAAAGAAATTTGGAACAAATTGGCCCTGCTCTGCGAAGGAACAGAGAAGATCAAAGACAACAAGTTTCAGGTTGTTCAACACTCTTTTGACACATTTAAGATGAAGCCAGATGAGACTATTAACCAATTGGACATGCGTCTCATCAATCTCCTCAACGAGGCTAGTGCCTTAGGTAAAACTTACTCTGGAAAAGAAATTAATAGTAAAATCTTAAGATCACTAACAAGCAGGTGGAGGATCAAAGTCACAGTCATCAAGGACAATAAGGATCTCAACACTCTTGACCATCATCTTCTTCTATCTGATTTGAAAGCATACGAGTATGACCTACAAGAAGAAGATCAATCAGAGGAGATATCTTCTTCTGGTCAGAAAGTAGTTGTTTTCTCTTCAATTATCAAGACTGAAGAAAAGGTGAAGGAGTCTTCTGCAGATGACATGAGCCTAAAGGAGCAGGTAGCACTCTTAACTAGAAAAATTGTTAAAAGAGCTCCAAGTATGGCAGGTACAAAAGACACTGGAAGGAATCTACCAGAGACAGAGACAGGAAGAGTTCCTTCAAGTCTGAAGATAAAGAGAAGTCATCTGGAGACTCAAGGGAGACCAGATTCAAGTCACCTGAAAAGAGAAGAGATGGCAGCTCTGGCAGATCAGACTACCAGAGGAGAGAGAGTAGTCCAGCCAGACCAGAGTACAACCCCAGGAGGAGAGATTAAGTCCCAATACCAATCTCTTATCAAGGGAAAGAAAGTAGTGCAAACTATTGAGGAGATACATATGCCCAGAGAAGCTCCAAAGATACCAACTATTGTATCTATTATATCAGAGTCTTCTCAGCGCATTAATGATAAGAGTGGTTTAGGATATTCTGGAATTACCACAAGATCTCATAAATATCACTATAGCAAAAACAAGTCTGTAAGATCTGGTGAATTGGTAGAAATCTGGGATGAAAAAAACTCTACTGGTAATGGTTACAAAGTAGTTCACAAACCTGGATGGAACAAGGACTGCTCTGCTAATCATGTAGAATGTAGTCCAGAAGAGTTAACTGTACTGGAAGAGAGAATCTTAGAGACTAAACTTCAAAATGGGGAACCAGTGAAAATTGATGGTTCTGGTCACATTAAACTTCAAAGAGTGAGACCTAATCAGATTGAAAGACCTCAGATGAATCCTCAAAGAGTGGAACCTAAGCAGATTAGGGGACCTCAGAGGAGACATTCAAGAAGGGGGAATTTCAATCAGAATAGGAATTCTCAGAGAAGAAACAATGGACAACAGAACTATCATCAAAATCAGGGACCCCAAAGAAGGTTTTCTCAGAGGAATCACTTCCAGAACATATACACTCAAGGAAACTATAATCACCAGAAAAGGTCTAGCTTTCATCAGAAACAGGGACCCATCTATAGAAAACCAACTGATCTGGGTAGTTATGACACCAAAGATGGTTCTTCTAGGATGTACCCTTTAACCAGACCTTTAAGACCATATCTTTGAGGCAGACCATTCCAAAGGCCAGATTTGAAGTGAGATACACCAGACCAGTGTAGAGAAAGGTGTTCTCATCAGACCAGCAGCTCAATTTGTTATTGTCAGAGGACATGTGCTGGTAGATAGATTTGGAAGAAAGATAAGATCTCCTCATCCAACAAGGGATGATCTTTATCTTTGGATTCCTACAAGACCTGCAACTAACCAATCAGGACCCAGCACTAGTAGGGGACCTAATTGATTTCTCTGCAGGAGGACAAGAGCCCATTGGAGAAAGGACTTTCAAGCAACAGTGTCTGGTACATTGATAGTGGATGTTCCAAGCACATGACATTTGAGAAAGATCATCTCCAGGATTTCAAGCCACTGAATGGGCCAAGAGTAATGTTTGGTGAAAACAACTTTGGAGTCACCAGAGGTGTTGGAAAGTTGATCATCAATGACATATCTGTAGATGAAGTCTACTATGTTAAAGGACTCAAGCATAATCTGCTTTCTGTATCCCAATTTTGTGACAAGGGATACACAGTGAAGTTCTCTAGTGATTCATGCACTGTTTTTTCTTCAAATTTTAATGATATCTTGCTTATTGGCTTGAGGAAAGGTAACATTTATTTTGCAGATTTCAATAGTTGTCCCAGAAATACTTGCCTGGTTGCAAAGGGATCTGCAGAGAATAGTTGGCTTTGGCATAAGAGATTGAGTCATCTGAACTTCAAAGCACTCAACAAGATTGCTAGAAAGGGTCTTGTTCGAGGTCTTCCAAATGAAGTGTTCACGAAGGATCAGGTCTGTGGTTCCTGCCAGAAGGGTAAACAACTCAAGACTTCCTTCAAGGATGTCCAGAGCACAACCACAACCAGAGTACTTCAACTACTTCACATGGACCTGTTTGGACCTGTTTCACCTCTCAGTTTCAGTGGGAGGAAGTATACCTTGGTGATAGTAGATGATTTTTCAAGATACACTTGGGTAGTGTTCTTGTTTTAGAAAACTGAAACTATCACTAAGCTGCCAGAGTTCTTCAAGCAGATTCAGAATGAGCAGAACCAGAGCATAGTGAGGATCAAAAGTGATAAAGGGACAGAGTTTTTGAATTCACACATTGCAGAGTACTGTAAGGACAATGGAATTTTTCATGAGACATTTGCTGCCAGAACACCCCAACAGAATGGAGTAGCAGAAAGGAGGAACAGAACCCTTAATGAAGCTGCCAGAACTCTTCTAGCAGAGTACAACACACCCCAGAGATTTTGGGCAGAAGCCATCAACACAGCTTGTTTCACCCAGAACAGATGCCTAATAGCCCAGAGACATAGTAAGACACCATATGAGGTATTGAAAGGTAAAACCCCATTTGTTTCATTCTTTCATGTTTTTGGATGCAAGTGTTTCATCCATGACAATGGGAAGTCCAAATTAAAGACTTTTGATGCTAAAGTGGCAGATGGAATATTCTTAGGATATTCCAGCACCAGTAAAGCATATAGAGTCTTTAATAGGAATTCACTTTGTGTGGAAGAAACACCTCATGTTGTTTTTTATGAATCTACTCTTGAGTGCAAGGCAGACTTAAGGAATATGTCTCCAGAAGAAACACAAGATCTGACTACTTCCAAAGTTATCAAAGTCAAACCACATATTCTTGATTCAGATTCAGATTCAGATGGTGACCCATCTTCTAGTTCTCTGGAGCCGAAGCCTCCACAAGAAGCAGAACCAGAAGAGGTTGGAACTCCTGTAGAGGGAAGCTCTCCTGCAGTTATGATAATCACCAAGGTACTGCAGTAGATGGTCAATCATGCAAGTCCAAGGGAAGGAAAACCCTGGTTGATCACCCCAATGAGTTAATTATAGGAGATCCAACTAAGGGTGTCCAGACGAGGAAAACTCTTAACTTAGCTGCCTTATTCAGTTGCTATGTGTCCTTGATTGAGCCCAAGAATATCAAGGAAGCACTGAAAGATTCAAATTGGATTGTTGCAATGCAGGAGGAGTTGAATCAATTCACCAGACAGGATGTTTGGGAGCTGGTAGACAGACCAAGACATCAAAAGGTGATAGACACTAAGTGGGTTTTAAAGAACAAGAAAAATGATAATAATGTCATTACTAGGAACAAGGCAAGGCTAGTGGCTCAGGGCTATTCTCAGTTTGAAGGAATAGACTATGATGAGACATAAGCTCCTGTCGCCAAACTAGAAGCCATTAGTTTGTTTATAGCATATGCAGCTCACATGAAGTTCAAAGTATACTAGATGGATGTGAAATCTGTCTTTCTTAATGAGATTCTCATTGAGGAAGTGTATGTGGAATGAAAGTGTGCGTGTGTTATAATGTGCAGATGTTGTAACGGTTGTTAAAGCAAACACTACAACAATCTGGAAAATCAGAATATAAAACATGTACAGCGGAAGACTTAAACACACGATTGCAAAAGGGAATACTTTTTAACACAAACTATCATAAATATCTTGTGCTAGCCTTATGGCGAAAGGTTCACTATAAAAGATTAGTGATACAAAAGTTGTGTGAAGAGTATGATCGTTCACAACGGAAACAAGACTCGATATCACCTATCAAATCTAAATTGGCTAAGTGTATAACATAATACACCGTCAAAATTGATCTCACTCTATATCTATGATCTCACTATCTATGGATATAAGTTCGATCACAAGCTATGCGTGAAAAACTCTATTTCAAGGCATAACATAAATGTTGGAATAACTGCCATATCATCTTTAAACTCAGGATCAACACTAGAGTAGGTGTACTCGTTTACTCCACACTTGGTACTGAAAGATTCGGCCTCTATTTATAGGCAGAAGTCTTCAATCCAAAAATAACTTCTCTGCGTAACCGCTTTCATGATCTTCATGTTGTCCCACATCTCTTTCTTTATTCATCATACTTCTTGATGCAACCGCCTGATCTAGACAGTTCTAAAACGTCCTGGATAAGTCTGGAACGTGTAGGCCCTTGTAGATCCTTGTAGATCCTTCTGGAATCCGTAACTGCTCATGTTGCTACCAATGTTATGCAACATTCACTGCAACATTGATAATTCCAGAACCTTGTAGATCCTTCTAGATCTTCATCCTGCATGTTAAAACATCTAAGACAATATTTGATCATAAAGTGTTGGTTAATGAGAAGAAAGGGAAAATTCATGTTGTTTCAAAGTAAATAGTGAATACTTCACTACCAACAACATCAACAATCTCCCCCAATTTGACCTTTCTGCTACAACACACCTGATGTATATATTTTTTCAATATATAAGTCAGTGATGTATGTACAATAGAGATCAACATCGTATTGTACACTTATCTTTTCACCCTTGTATAGCAAAACAGCCAAAAAACAAGATGATCAACTGTAAGTTGAACCACCAAAAACAAGATGAAATAACACTAAGTTAATTTCACCAAAACAGAATGAAAATCATCATATATGCTCATCAAAAATCAACAGAATGAGTAACATAATGTTTACCCATTCAAATTACAACTTCAAAATAAAATTAACTGAAATAAATCCTAACAATTAATATAATATTGTATTTTCATAAATTAAAAAAACATCCTATCAGAGCAACAATAATTAAAAACATAAAACAACCAAGAGTACTTAGAGGCAATCACAAAAGAGGAACTTGATATCTCTGTATAAAATATACAGCTGCAGCTTCAAGCATCTTGCACTAAGCTCCCCCATAAATTTTGCTTCCTCCAGTCTCTAAGATATCTTCAAACCTTGGCTGAGATGTCAGGCAGATCACCATATAGTTCATCTTCCTCCTGGATATCAAATGTTGCAAAGTTTGCAACAACATCTGCAGCAGCATCTGCACCTCCTCCAGTCTCATCAGGTCCAGTTGCACCACCTTCCTCAGCAACCTCAGCAGCAACAGGCTCATCAGCATTCACTTCATGAATATCAACTCCCCTGGCAGCAGCAGCAGCAACTGGTACTCCCCCTGTTGTGGCAGAAAGGAGGTTCTCCCAGTAGTTCTTCAGGAATTGAAGTTCATCAATTGAGTCTTGCAAGTGCTTTAGTTGAGTTTGAATAAACTCAGGTGAGATATTCAGAGAATAGGTTGTGGGAGCTGGAATGTTGCTGGGTATGTTCCCAGTATTCTGTGCAGCATCTTGTGCAGGAGCAGGGTCAGGAACAGGTTGGTGTGGTTCTGCATCTTCTTCTTCAGCATTATCCTGCAGTGGTAAGTCTAACACTCTATTTCCAGATAGTAAATAATGAGATATACCCATCAGATGAACTCTCCCCCTCAACAACTCATTTCTTTTGTGAACAAAGTTGTGACTCCTCAAATATCCATAAATCAGCACAGGGTAAGGCAGGTTGCCTTTCTCAGAGATCTTCCCAGCAAACTTCATCATGTGATGAAAAATAACAAGGCCCAGGTTAAAAAAATTCATCACACCAATTCTGTACATCAGTACAGCTTGATCCCTGGTCACCTTTGTGGAGTTTGTAGAGGGTATCCAGTTATACACCACCAGCTTGTGTAATACAGAGAGGTCAATGATGCAGCCAACATATTCTTCTTCCATTTGTTAACTTTTCCCCCAGTCAGAACAGTAATGATCTCATCCATATGAGGAACACCTTCTTCCTCAACATCCTCAACATGCAGAAACTGATTAATCAACTTAGGAGTAAAAGGAACACTCCTATCTCTAAAGCTTACAGCACCATACTACCTAGAATTCCTTCTAGCCTGGTTCTTTCTCAGACAAGCATAAAACTCATACACCCAATCAGTAACAAATGCATCAGCAAAAGTAACAGCATGCATCAAACTTCTTTCTTCTAAAAATCTAACTAGACCCTTGGATTCAAACTCATCAATGTTAATTTTTCTTTCAATTAACAGATTTCTTTTCCTCAACCTTTCCAACTTTTGGTCTAAAGATTCATCATCATCATTATCAGAACTAACATGTTCAACAGAATGTTCAGATGCATTACCTTGATCAGAATCAGTTTTGGTTCTGTCTGAGCTACTTTCAGAACTGTTGTCATCAGCTTCAGGTTCTGGTGCTGTTGCACTTGTTCCAGCACCACCAGTAGCATACTCAAACTTTCTCTTAGTCCTCATCTCAACTCTTGCTCTCCTCCTCGGTTCAAAAATAGGTACATCACTCTCATCAGTCTCTTCTTTCTCCTGGCTTTCAGATTGATCAGTTTCTTTTTTAGATGAGTCTTTGGAGCTTGACTCCTTTTTAGATTCTGAAAACACTCGAATAGGTCGAGTAGCAACATCTCCTTCATCATTCTTCTTCTTCCTTGCGGTTTCAGAGTAGTTTACCCTTTTCTTTGCTCTACCCGATCTCCTCCTTGATTGAACAGGGCTCATTTTCCTCTTGCCACCCTTTTTCTTCACAGCTTTGGCTATTGGAGCAGGCTCAGAATCCTCAGACATTGAAGAATCAGTTTTGGGTGATTCTTCTTTGTCCTCCTCTGACATTTCAACATCAGGGACCTCAGCATTAGGGCTTTTCTCCCTAGTTTCTTCAGCAACAGTCTCCTTGACAATGGGGGTCTCCTTCGTAGCCTGATCACCTGTTTCAACACTCTTTGAAATATTAGTAGTAGGGCTTTTAGCTTGGCTAGAGGATTTAGAATTTTCTGATTGCACAGTCGAAGAAGGGCCTTCGACATGAACAGTAGGAGAAGGGTTTTGAGTTTGGTTCAAGTAGGATGCAACATCTACTTCAATAGAGCCAATGGTTAGTTTGGGAACCACAGGGCTTCCTTGAAGGCTTTGTGCAATGCCGCGTGCGATCGTCTCAAGCTGATCGACAGTGGCCTCATTTGGGATGTAGATGTTTACGGGAAAAGCTTGAACATGTGTTAGAGTAGTAGGAGGTGTTGTGCTCGATGATGGAGCAACAAATGCAGCATTCGGGTTTTGGCTTGAGGTCATTTCTGCAAGAAGGTTCAGATTTGAATGTGGAGGAGTTGAAGGGTTTGCGCGAGATTTTGAACTGTGAGAGGTCTTCTTTTGATTTCCAGCCATTAAGTAGATAGAAAAATTAAGCAAAAATAAAATTTAAAAGAAATAACACTAAAACCCTAAGATGTGACCACACAACTTTCAACACTTATACGAAAAATCTGAATTTTCACTCATATGCTGAACACTGAGAATTAAACATAAGACATGAAGGATATATATAGAAGAAAGTACGGAAGTTATTTTAATTACCCATGAAAATGAATATTCTGGAATTTTTAAGAAGTTGAAACCACCCACTCCCCCATAAGAGATCGTGGGTTATTTCATGATTAAAAAAATCGGAAATTTAATTAATTAAACACACTAAATTATGCACTACTTGAATAAATTGAAAAACGTGGGTTTATGCATGTGGAAATTTAAAAACAAATTCCTGAAAAATCGGTCCAAAATTTAACTTAGAAAAATAAATATGAACTGCATATGATGTTGTATTCAAAATTGGAACACACACTTCAACATCGGTTTTAATATCCAATGTCGCACTTTTTATCAAACACTTTTTAGCACTTTTTATTCACATTGATCCATCTTTTCAAGAGAGTGCATCGTAGCAGCGAACTCTGTGCCCCATAATTACTCAATGGATTTGTGACATATTGATGTTTTACTAATCACCTTTTGAAAAGAAGACATCGTAGTAGCGAACTCCGTGCTCCATAGTTACTCAGTGAATTAGTTACATCTTGATGTGCTTTTTTTAAAAACTTATTATGCGTTTGAGAAGAGTGATTCCTCTTTATTTTTACACAACAAACATACTTAGTCCAGACTTATTTTACAAAGGAATTAAGAATCAATATACAAGAATAGGCTTTAATTAGAACATGCAAATACCCTGATGTTGTTATAGATGTTTTAACAAACATAACAACATCCGCTTCTCAGTTACTCAGATTGTGCACATACCAAGAGATTTCCTCAAGAATGAGAATCTCTCATGGTCTAATGCTTTAGTAAACACATCAGCAAATTGATTTTCAGTGGGTATGTATTCTAACTTCGCAATATTCTTCTCTACTAGATCCCTTATGAAATGATGTCTAATACTTATGTGTTTAGTAAGTGAGTGTTGAACTGGATTTTTCGAAATATTGATAGCACTAGTGTTATCACAAAATACAGTTAAAGTGTTACTCTCTAAACCATAATCACTAAACATTTTACTCAACCAAAGAAGTTGTGTACAGCAACTACCTGCTGCAATGTACTCAGACTCTGCAGTAGATTGTGATACACAATTCTGTTTTCTACTATGCCATGAAATCAAATTGTTACCCATGTAAAAGCAACCACCACTCGTGCTTTTCCTATCATCAATATCTCCAGCCCAATCAGCATCACTATATCCAACAAGTGCACTGCTTGTGTCTTTGGTATACCATATACCAAGATCAGTTGTACCAGCCACATATTTTATGATTCTCTTAACTACATTCAAATGAGACTCTTTGGGACAAGCTTGGTACCTAGCACAAACACAAACACTATACATAATATCAGGCCTGCTTGAAGTTAAGTACAGAAGACTACCTATCATGGATCTATACAAAGTTGGATCAACATCTTGACAAACAGTGTCTTTACACAACTTTTGTGTAGATCCCATAGGAGTTTTCATGACTTTTGAGCTTTCTAAACCAAACCTTTTCACTAAATTCTTTGCATACTTACTCTGAGAGAAGAAAATACCTTTATCAGTTTGTTTGATTTGAAGTCCTAAAAAGTAATTCAAATCACCTACCATGCTCATCTCAAATGTTGTTGTCATTGCTTCAACAAACTTGTTTAACATAATGTTACAAGTTGAGCCAAAAACAATGTCATCAACATATATTTGAGCTATTAACAAGTCTTCTCCAGAATTTTTAATGAACAAGGTTCTATCAGCCTCTCCTCTTATGAAACCAAATTGCAACAGAAAGTCAGTAAGTCTACCATACCAAGCTCTAGGAGCTTGTTTGAGACCATACAAGGCTTTCTTTAGTTTGTACACATGATCAGGATACTGTGGGTTTTCAAAACCTTTAGGTTGTTCAACAAATGCATCTTCAATTAATATGACATTCAGAAATGCAGCTTTTACATCCATTTGATGAAGATTAATGTTGATGTAACATGCAATTGCTAGTAACAGTCTAATGGACTCTATCCTAGCAACAGGTGAAAATGTTTCATCAAAATCAATACCTTCAACTTGAGTGTAACCTTGTGCAACTAATCTAGCCTTGTTCCTAATTATGTTACCAGACTCATCAGTTTTGTTTTTAAAGATCCATTTAGTTCCAATGACATTGACATTATCAGGTCTTGGAACTAATGACCAAACATCATTTCTCTCAAACTGATTAAGTTCCTCATGCATAGCATTAATCCAATTTTCATCTTTTAATGCTTCTGTAACATTTTTGGGTTCAATTTCAGAATAGTAACACTGAGCATTCACAATATTGCATATTGAAGACATGCACATAGACCTTACCATATCAACACGATTTGCACTTACTCTTCTTCTTGTTTGAACACCAACTGAAGCATCACCAATAATCTGATTCGAAGGATGACTTTTGGTAATCCAAGTAGTTGGATTCTTCTTTGGGGTATACTGATTATTCTGTGAAGTATCAACTGAATCTACAGGTGATGTTGAACCAGATGCTGTAACATTTGGTGTAACATTCTCTGTTTTCAGTGATTCTTTTGGAACATCAGTAACTTCAGTCACATCTTCAGTGTCATTTCCATCTATCAGATTCCTGTCATCATCAAAAACAACATTCACAGATTCTTGAACAGTGTTAGTTCTAAGGTTATAGACTCTATAGGTTTTGCTATTTCTATAATAACCTAAGAAAAAACCTTTATCACTCTTAGAATCAAACTTGTGCAGTTGATCTCTATCATTCAGAATGTAACACACACAACCAAAAACATGAAAGTATTTCGAATTCGGTTTTTTATTGTTCAAGATCTCATATGGGGTTTTGTTGCTTCCAAATCTAAAATAGACTCTATTAGCAATATGACATGTTGTATTCAATGCTTCAGCCCAAAATTTCTTTGCAAGATTTTTTGAAGTAAGCATTACTCTTGCCATTTCTTGAAGAGTTCTATTTTTCCTTTCAGCTATCCCATTTTGTTGTGGAGTTTTAGGAGAAGAAAACTCTTGGACAATTCCTTTCTTATTACAGAATTCTGAAAACATGTTATTTTCAAATTCTCTACCATGATCAGACCTAATCCTGCTTACTTTCAAGTTGAAAACAGTTTTAAATCTTTTGTAAAGAATTTTAAAAACATCAAATGTTTCAGATTTCTCTCTTAAGAACTCAATCCATGTAAACCTAGAGTAATCATCTACCACAACTAGTGAATATTTCTTACCACCAATGCTTTCAGTTTCCATAGGACCCATAAGATCCATATGCAGTAATTCAAAACAACGATGTGTCATGCAATGTGATAACATTTTATGCGACATTCTCACCTGCTTACCTTTTTGGCATGAACCACATATAGTGGGTATAACAATCTTCAGTTTTGGTAAACCTCTCCCTGCTTCAGACTTAACCAATTTTTGCATGAATCTATAATTTGCATGTCCAAGTCTTTGATGCCATAGGACATTCTCATCACAATTTGATAAATGACATACTTTGTTTGTTCCAATTAGATAACAATTATCTGCTGACCTATTTCCAGTCATTAGACACTTATTATCCTTGTTTAGAACATAGCATGAATCTTTATCAAATTTAACATGCAAATTGTCATCACATAGTTGACTTATTCTTAGGAGATTAGCAAGTAAACCATCAACATGCAAAACATTCTTAAGTTTAGGAAAACCTTCAACATTTAAGGTCCCTTTTTCCAATGATTTTACCTTTTGATCCACCACCATATGTAACAGTTCCACCATTACAAGGTTCATAGTCAGACAAGTATTTATCATGACCAGTCATGTGTCTAGAACAACCACTATCAAAGTACAATAGATCAGGAACACATGCTTTCAGAGAAGTTTGAACAACATTACATGTAACATGTTGTTTCTTTTTCTTAGCAGATTTTGACCAGTGTTTCTTAGAATGTGAGGACATTTCAGACAACACTTTCTGAATTTCTAGATCTCTTTTCATCTTTTGACAGTAAGGACGAATATGACCAATTTCATAACAGTAGTGACACACATACTTCTTCACAAGTTTTTCAATCTCATGTATTTTTGTTTTGGAAAAAAGTTCAGTTTTTCCCTTAACAAATCTTACAGGATTATTCACCAATTTAGAAGCAGTCTCACCATAATAGCCCAAACCATGTTTATTAGACTGTCCAGTAGTTAAGGAGTCACTTACAATGGAAGAACTTTTAGAGTATTTCTTAAAACTTAAGGTAGAATTTTTATATTCTTCCTTTAGCTTAGAAATTTCTAAATCCTTCCTTGTTAGAATGACTTCTAACTTTGTCACAGTCTCTCTGAGATCATCATTCTCTTTGGCTATACTGGAATTATCATTCCTTATGTCATTAGAACCTGTCTCATCAACACACCCATTAAAACAGTTCAAATCTGAATGATTTTGACAAATATTGTTTCTGATGTTATAACATTGGAAACAGCATCAGTGTCTAGATCATCCAGATCATCATCTAAAGAATCATCATAATCAATTCTTGCAGAAAAAGCTAGTTCCTCATCTTTAGAACCTTCAGGTTCTTCATCATCTGAGTCATCACTAAAGGTAACATTAAAATTCAGTTTTTGTCTTAACCTGGTATTTTCACACTCATTTGCATAGTGTCCAAATCCAGTACATGCATCACATCTAACTGATTTTCTAAAATCAGGATCATACCTTGATTTATTACCTCTGAATTGCCTTGATTGATTCTGATCCTTCCTTTTCTCTGGGTCTGATGGTGTGTTGTTGAAAGGAGTTCTCTGTTGGACATTTCCTCTGGATCTATTCAGTTTCTTCTTCAGGTAGGAATTGAACTTCTTTGTAAGGAGGGCAATGTGCTCAGGAGTGTTGTAACATTGGTCTAAAACATCTTCATCAGACTCAACTTCAGTCACAAAGGGCTGATTTTCAGTGTTGGATGATGTTTCACCTTTGAAAACAACAACCTTCTTTCCTTCACTTGTATCATCAGATTGAGTTGTGTTCATCTCATATGTCTTGAGAATACTTACAAGCTCATTCTGACATAAAGTGTCAGTGTCCTTGGCTTCTTCAATAGCACAAATTTTTGCATCGAACCATTTAGGAACAGATCGCAAAATTTTGTGTACAACTCGTACATTGGAAATTGGACACCAAGTGCGTGTGATTCGTTGACAATCTCACTCAGCCTCTCATTGTACGTTGTGATTGTCTCATCATCCTTTATTCTTAGATTCTCAAACTTGGTCCCAAGCATTCGAAGTTTGGTCCTTCGAACACTTTCACTTCCTTCGCAATGCTCTTGAAGCCTCTCCCATGCATCTTTAGTCGTGGTACATGTTGATATAATCTTGAACATAGATACATCAACAGAGGTAAAGATAGCATTGAGAGCTTTGGAATTGTAGCTTGCCGTCGTGGTCTCCTCATTTGTCCATTCAATCTCCCGTTTGACTCTTGTCTCGCCATCATCATCTGCTTGATTTCTGGGCTATTCCCAACCGGTCAGCACACTTCTCCAAGCACGTTCATCAATAGACTTGATGTACATGTGCATCTTAGGTTTTCCAATAGGCATAGTTATTTCCATCTAGTATAGGGGGCCTAAGTGGGGTGTTTACAGGATATTCCATAGCAAAAGACACACTTAAAAACTCAAGATCTAAACTTAGTATATCAAGTTTATGGCTCTGGTGCCAATTGAAAGTGTGTGTGTGTGTTATAATGTGCAGATATTGTAACGGATGTTAAAGCAAACACTACAACAATCTGGAAAATCAGAATATAAAACATGTACAGCGGAAGACTTAAACACACGATTGCAAAAGGGAATACTTTTTAACACAAACTATCATAAATAGCTTGTGCTAGGCTTATGGCGAAAGGTTCACTATAAAAGATTAGTGATACAAAAGTTGTGTGAAGAGTATGATCGTTCACAATGGAAACAAGACTCGATATCACCTATCAAATCTAAATTGGCTAAGTGTATAACATAATACACCGTTAAAATTAATCTCACTCTATATCTATGATCTCACTATCTATGGATATAAGTTCGATCACAAGCTATGCGTGAAAAACTCTATTTCAAGGCATAACATAAATGTTGGAATAACTGCCCTATCACCTTTAAACTCAGGATCAACACTAGAGTAGGTGTACTCATTTACTCCACACTTGGTACTGAAAGATTAGGCCTCTATTTATAGGCAGAAGTCTTCAATCCAAAAATAACTTCTCTATATAACTGCTTTCATGATCTTCATGTTGTCCCACGTCTCTTTCTTTATTCATCATACTTCTTGATGCAACCGCCTGATCTAGACAGTTCTAAAACGTCCTGGATAAGTCTGGAACGTGTAGGCCCTTGTAGATCCTTGTAGATCCTTCTGGAACCCGTAACTGCTCATGTTGCTACCAATGTTATGCAACATTCACTGCAACATTGATAATTCCAGAACCTTGTAGATCCTTCTAGATCTTCATCCTGCATGTTAAAACATCTAAGACAACATTTGATCATAAAGTGTTGGTTAATGAGAAGAAAGGGCAAATTCATGTTGTTTCAAAGTAAATAGTGAATACTTCACTACCAACAACATCAACATGGAATAACCTCCTGGTTTTGAACAAGGTGACAAGGTTTATAAGCTTAAGAAGGCTCTCTATAGGCTTAAGCAGGTACCTAGAGCATGGTATGACACTCTATCTCAATTTCTTCTGGACAATGGTTTTACTAAAGGTAAGATTGATAGGACCTTGTTTAGGAAAGAAAAAGGAAAGGACATCCTTCTGGTCCAAATATATGTTGATGACATTATATTTGGATCCCCTAACAAGAAACTGTGTGATAAGTTTGGAGATCTCATGCAGAGCCAGTTTGAAATGTCCATGATGGGTGAGATGAATTATTTCTTAGGTTTGCAGGTAAAGCAGACAGAGAAAGGAATCTTCATCAATCAAGCAAAGTACATCAGAAACATGTTAGAAAAAATTGGAATAGGATCTAGCAAAGTTGCCAAGATTCCTATGATGACAAATTTTAACATGGATCCAGATGAGTCTGGAGAGAATGTGGACTAGACTCAGTAAGGACACTTATTGGTTCTCTTCTGTACCTGACTGCAAGCAGACCAGATATCACTTTTGTTATAGGTGTGTGTGCCAGATTTCAAGCTAATCCTAAGAGGAGTTACTTGGAAGCAGCTAGGAAGATTTTAAAGTATCTTAAGGGAACAGTTAATTTGGGGTTATGGTATCCTGCAGATGATAACTTTGAGTTAAGTGGATATCTGGATTCAGATTATGGTGGGTGCAGAATAGATAGAAAGTCTACAAGTGGAACATGCCGATTTTTAGGTAATAAGTTGGTATCTTGGTTCTCTAAGAAACAGACTTCAGGTGCTACATCAACTACAGAAGTAGAGTACATGGCTGCAGGTAGCTGTTGTTCACAACTACTCTGGATTAGTCAGCAGCTTAGGGACTACCAGATTAGGGCTAAGGATATTCCAATCTTCTGTGATAGCAACAGTGCCACCCAGAATCCAGTTCTTCACACCAGATGCAAACATGTTGATATAAGGCACCATTTCATCAGAGACCATGTAAAGAAGGGAGATATAAGGATGGAAAAGATTGCAACAGAGAATCAGAGAGCAGATATTCTCACTAAGCCTTTGGCAGAGACCAAATTCAGAGAATTAGCATTTGAATTAGGGTTATTGGATCCAGAGATAGATTTGTTTTAGGGGGAACACCAGAAAAGTATCATTGATTTTAATAACACTTCCTTTACTATTTATCCTTATCACTAATACTTGTGCAGGTTAGATATATCAGAGAAGTTACATCTCCAGATAAGTTATGTACCAGATGAAGTGCATTACCAGACTCCAGATAAGGTTCACCAGATGAGATGTAACATCAGAGTACTTGTGGTATCATCTGGTTATGATACCAGATGACAGGTAAGGATTTACTTTTCTGCCTCTGGTCATTGGGACACACTTTTCACATTACTACATACACCCAAAACGTTTCATATTCAGAGTGTATTTAGAACTAGGGTCGTGGGCCTAGGCAATCATTTTACTTTTTCTCTTGACTGTCACAAAACCCCCTCGAACCCAGTCCCAATGACTATGCCACGCACACAATTAAATCTGTAACTTGCCTAAATTAATCTTGGCCGTCAGATTTAATTAAAGTGCAATATATCAATCAATTGACAAATTGATCTTGTCCCCTTAATTCGTTTCTATTTCCATGCGTACACATATCAATTAATTTCAATTTCACGCGTACATCTTTTTTATAAACTAAATTTTCTTTATATTGTCTCTTCACTTTTTCAAACTTTCGAACCCTAACTTCTCTCTGCAATACAGTTTCTTCTCTATCACTTTCTTTTCCACAGATATAGCACCCAAATATAATTTCGATCCAGATTACGTATGCAAAAAGTTGAAGACGGAGATGGCCGTCAATTTCTACTCCACACGCAACCCTGCCACGTTGGAGATCTTGGAGTTATTGCACAAATCTGGAGTTGAAGACCTTGTCTCTGCTGTCCCCAAAGGTCTTCGTACTTTGGATGGTTACGCCGCGCAATTGCTGGTGAGAATGAAGATTTTCGATGGAGAAATTGTCTCTAAAATTGATGGTAAGAGAGTTGTTTTCACTAAGCACAATTTCGGCAAGTTATTTGGCAGCATTTCATCTACTGGTGTTGATCCACTGAAGTACAAGGAGAGTGAGTCAGTAGAATCATTCAAGATCTTCGCTAGATCTTCATGCAAGAACTTGACAAAGGGATTTATGGATAAACATCTTCGTCAAAAGTATAAGGTATTATTTGATATTGTTGTTAAGGTGTTGATGTGCGAGAACCATAGTATAGATGCCATCTTCACTGGTCGTCTGTGTGTAATGAGAGCAATATTTGATGGGATTCAATGTGATTGGGCTGAGTTTTTCTGGAATGTCCTGAGAAAGAACAAGGTAAAGGTTCAAAGGGAAGATTGTCCAAGCAAGCCAGGGGAGTTACAGTTCGTTTTCAATGCGAATGTGTCTGTAGGGACGAAGCTTATATTGATTATGGACTATCTGTTTCCAAACAAGGTGTGGAAATCTACCTGGTGCAAAGGCTTCAACAAGTCCAAGATCCTTTTCCGCAAGGATGGTCCTTTACATGGACACTCAGACTCAGATGGTGAAGGAGCCATCTCTGCTCAACCTCTACAAGTTGTTCCTTCCCCTGCCAAGGGTAAGAAGACTCAGAAGAAGAAGGCTGGAGCCCCTGCTCCTTCCAATATTGTTATCTCTGGTTCATCGGAGGATGACCAGATCCCCTTAACAGCTGCTTTAAAGAAGCAGAAGGGCAGTGGTGAAGAGTCTGTTGCTTCACCAAAAGCAAGGAAAGGGGGTCCTATGAAGAAACGGACCAGGCAAGAGCAAGGTGGTGTGAGCAAGAAGCCCAGAACTATGAAGAGGACAGAAAAGAAGAAAACACTCCTTGTGGATGAGCATACAGAAGAGGAGGAATCTGATGAAGAGGAGGAGGTTCCCTTGAAGAGAAAGCCTAGGGCCAAGAGGGCCATCTTGCAAGATGATCCAGAATCCAGCTCTTCTCTGGATGCAGCTCTGGATCAAGCCATAGATGAAGCTGCTCACATGGTGGAGGAAGATGTGTCCTCACCTGCAGTTCCAGAGTTCCCTGTGTCTGCCTCTGCTAGTGTTCTAGCTGATGTTGACTCAGCTAAGGTAAACCCCTCTTCCCAATCTCCTGTAAATCTTGTTTCTCCTTCCCTCTCTCCTCCAGAAACCCAAACTCAACCCATACCCCTGTCTCTGGTACACAATCTTCACTACCAGAGAACACTATTCCAAACACTCCCTCTGCCACTCCCACAACCTCTCCTCCTCAAACCCAAAATCAAACACCTAATCCCTCACCTCCAGAAATAATTCCTGTACTAGAGGTGCACTTACCTTCATCCTCTACCCAAACTCAGACTCAAACTCCTTCACAAAACCCTACTAAAACTGACCAGAACCCCCCTTCATCCATGTCTTTGGGGTTCCCTGGTCTTCCTCCCTCCCCCACAAATTTGTCTAGCGATGATAGTGAAGATGAGGATGCTTCACTTGAGCCTCCCAACTTAGCCTCATCCTTCTCTGCCCCTGGGCCCAAACCCTTTATCTTTAATGACATAGATATGGGTCCCATTAGGCAGAGTATGAGTGTAAGTGCTCAGCTCTGGCTGAGAGAGCAGTTTCCAATCCTTCTGGAGCACTTACCCCTTCTAGAAGACCTGACTGATGGAAAGGTCTGGAGCAAGGTCAGGCTGGAAGATGTTGAGGACCTGGTAATGCTGCTAGAAGAGATGACCATGGCTAGTTTTACAACCTGGGAGATTTCCATTAAGAAGAAGTTGAATGTGCAAAATCCAGCAGAGCTCGAGTCTGTTGCCTCTGCCAAAATTATTGTGAGGACTCTTCTTATCCAGAGGGGAGTGATGTTTTCCCCAAAGGGCCCTTCATACACCTTTGGCCCTCACTTCTCCTTCCCTCCAGAGCTGTACTCAGATGAGGAGGATTTTGATGTTTCTCCAGCCGTTCTGCAGAAGATGAAGATGTTCTTCAATGAACAGATTCAAGAAATTGGCAGATTTTTCAAGGCCATGTAACATCTGGGGCCAGCTATGATAGAGCACCAAATTAAGGAGGAAATGAAGTGTTTCTTGAAGTAGATTAAGGCAACCTTCGCCTTTGCTAAGGCCTCGTTCAAATCTGACTGTCTCTTTCTCAAGATGGATGTTCATGAGAGCCAGAAACAACTTTAACAGCATGTTTTGAACCAGTTGCGCCCAGTCTCTGTACTCAAAGAGGAGATGGCCTCCCAGATGCTAGAAAATGCCAGAATGAAAGACTCCCTGCAAGAGATGATGTTAAAGCAGGATCTGGATGAAGCCAAGAAGCTCAGAGATCTTCATTCTTCTTCTAACACTGAGCTGTCTACTCTGATTAGGCAGGTTGTTGAGCCTCTCCTTGATGAAGTTAAAAAGGGGGAACAAAAGGCCAGAACTGATCTGGAAAAGAGCACTAATGAAACTCTCTTCAACCATTCTGGCCGCCTGGACTTGTTGGAGAACGCTCTTGCTCAGGCTGAGCTACAGAAGAAGAAGAAGGAAGAGCTTAAATCTCTGGCTATGGCCAAGCAACTCACTGCTGAAGAAGAAACTCTGGACTCTGAACAGGACCCTGTTTCTATCCCTGGTCCTGCAAAGAGGAAGATCCGAAGGGTGAAGAAAAGCTTCTTGGAAAAAGTAGTTGAAGAAGCTGAGAAGAGATTTAAGAAAGAGATAGAAGAAGAGAGATTGGCCAGAATAAGGAAAAATATTGATGAAGAACAGAGAAGAAGATTTGAGAGAAGGCAAAACAAGAAGGCAAAAGAAGCTGGTCTTCCTGCTCCCAGTGGAAGTGCTAGTGGGAGTGCAAGTGCAAGGAAGAAGAAGCCTGCTGTGGAAGTGATGGAGATCCTGCCTCTTAGGACATAAGGGTCTTTTGACTCTACTGTGCCTGTGCCCCTGATTGAGAGATGGAAAGAGGCGAAGACTCTCTGGTTTATCCAGCACTACATCCACAGGCCGCCTCTAGAAGATGGAGCTTTGATCAACAGGACCTTTCACTCATGGATGAAGGCATACGACTCTGACTTGTACAAGGAGCTGATAGATTCTACCATTGAGTTCAATCTGGAAGTTACTGCCCCTGAGTTTCACTATCTCAACACTCCGATGATTGGGGACCAGATTGACTGGATAGAGCTCAAGAAACTTTACAAGACTAAAGTATTGGTGAACTTCACTCCTGCCAGTTCTTCAGAGCTTAGAGCTGTTCAAGACCGCTTTCTAGATTGGTTCCTTGTGCCAAAGGAAAACAGAAGATATGCTTAGATAGGAATTGCCTTGTAATCTGTAATCTCATCTGATCTTATTATTAATGAAATACCTTATCTCTTCTATCTCAAGACAACTTCTTGTTGTCTAATTATTTGCATGATAAGATCTATTCTAAGGTCTTATCTTATTTGTTTTTCTTGCTTATTCTGTTTTGATCAGTTCTGGTTGTTGTTTTAACATAATCATAAAGGGGGAAATTGTTAGGAAAAATATTGTTAGTTTTGATGAGTTAAACAAACCAGAAGATGTAATAGGACTATCTGGACCTATTAGCCAGATGAGGAAATAGATTAGGACTTAGTCTATGGGGTACTGCCAGAACAGAAGACTTCACCAGAAAAGTCACCAGAAGACTTCACTAGAGGACTCCACCAGAAGACTTCATCAGAGTAGTTCAGACCAGAGGCAGAAGACCTTTCCCCAAACCAAACGAGTCCAGACCAGATGAGTCTGGTGAAACAAAAAATGCTCAGAATCATCTCCAGATTCTAAGGGAAGAGCTGTTTCTTAACCGACTCTGGACCAGAGGACCTCTAGGTCATCTGGTGTCTGGTTCAACCTACTCTGGAAGAATCGGAGTTGTGCAATAGAAGCATTTGACCGTTGGTAATTCAAATGAAGTCAACCATGATCGGATTGGAAAGTCTATGAAGAAATCAATCCAAGGATCTAACCAACCCAATCAATCAATTAGGGAATTGATTGATTGAATCTTCTATAAATAGAGATTTGATTAGATTAGCTCTCCAACGGCTAAACCCTAATCATCTCTATAAATATAAGAGTGCCACATTGAAGAAAGCTCTAGTTACGCGCACGAAGATTATACTCAAGCTTTAGTATTCACAAGCAATTAGCACTCATATAGTTCTTAATTCATATCTACTCTTAAGGATTTTTATAGTTGGATTATACTCAACCTATTCATCTTGATAGATAAGGTTGGAGTAGACTGTACTTTAGATCGAAGTTAGATCTAAAGTGTGTAACAAGGTGCTGGTACTTGACAATTCCAGTGGTTGTGAGTAAGTTGGTTGGTTAGTAAGGCCCCTTGCAAAAGGGAGAGTGGACGTAGGATCGTTATATCCAAACCACTATACATCCGGTCTTATTTACTGCTTTCCAGTTTGTTATTTTGCTTATTGTGATCTCTTAAAAGATTTTTACAAAAGATTATTATTCTAGCTTCCGCATATTCTTTAATACTGACCAGTGGGACCAATATGAAGGGATGGGATTTCTGGTGCTCGGAGGAAGCAAGGCTGACTGAGTTATTCGGGATAACAAGCTACTTGGCGTTGCTGGAGATGGACGCAGTCAGGGAGCTTGTTGCCAAAATGATTGCCAAGCGAGCTGAAAAATCCAAGTTCTTTGATACTCCTGAGAAGGATGTTGGTCCCAAAAATATCCAGCGGAAAGCATTTTGAAATATTTTAATGAAAACCCAAATTATAAGGTAAGTACTAGAATTGAAATGTAGAAATTTAAAGTGCAGAAAATAAATAAGACCAGGATTTATAGTGGTTCAGATCAACTTGTCCTACGTCCACTCTCCCTTTCTCAAAAGGGGACTCTCTCTCCAACCAACTTACGAACTACTGAAATTGCAAAGTACCAGCTCCTTCGTACAACTTGCTTACAACAACCTTTCTATATGATGAACAAGTTGATTATAAGTGTTGGTCCCGGTACAAGACTGAGGAATACGCGTATGGGGGGGGAATACACGTATACCGATTTTTTTTTTAAACTTAAACTGACTGAGTCCCCTTCACTCAGAGTGGTAAAGAACTAGGAGCTGATAATACACCCACTGACTACACTTGGTGCGGGTCAGTTGGCTAACTATCAGTTCAAGTTCAGTGCGGAAATGTTTGAGCCCTGATAGTTTAAAGTCCTGTTTAGTTTGCTTTCTGAAAACTTGTTTTACTCAAAACTTAGAAGTGTTTAGTAAGGCAGTGTTCTTTTGAAGATCAGGTTGATTGATTCAGACCTGATAAGCTTGAATGCAATGAATGAATAAGTAATATGGCAGGTATGCACAATATCAAAGCAGTAAGAACACAAGGAGTTTAACGTGGTTCAGAGTCTCAAGCTCCTACGTCCACGGCCTGACTTAACAGGAAATCCACTCAAGGGATTCTTGTTTTTAACGTGCCAAGGTGCACCAAGACCAGTTACCTCACTGATCTATACAAACTCCTCTTACTATCACACTAACCGACTTACTCCCAACAAGCCTAACTTAGGGTTTTGGTTTCAGTTTGGATTCCAACTAAGTTGAGATTATCCTTACAAGGCAAAGCTGTGCTAAGGATTGGATAATCTCTCTAAGCTTAAGATAATTCTAATTAGCTCTTGGAATACAGAATAGCTCTCAGTTGCTAAGAAACACTTGGGAAATTTAGAAGGTTTCGAGTGTTTCTCTTAAAGGCTGAATGCTTTGATTGCTTGAGAGTTTTGAGTAATTTCTGGCTTGGAAATTTCCCGTAACCTTGAATGGGTTCAAGGCCTTCTGTATTTATAGGTGGTTTGAAAAACTATCCGTTGGAGAGATAGCCTTCTAGCCATCTATGTAGAGGGGCTTCAAACGGACATATCTCTATGCAGCAGCCGCCTTTGCATGGATTTGGTATTTGCATTTAATGCACATTAAATGCTTGCCCGTTGAATATGCAGTCTGAATTCAGTCTATGTGTCAGGTTCCGTACGTGCGTGTCCTCCTCGGATTGGTCCACGTCATCAGGTTGGTGAGAATGTCAGAACTTATTCCAGAGCTTCAGGCTTGTCTTATTAAGTTCATTTTGTCTTGAGCTCACCGGTCTTGTCCTGACGCTGAAATTCCTTTTGCATTGCTTGGCTCTACTCCAAGTCTTCCCATTTACTCAGTGACAACCTGTTCCCTTCAGGACTGAGTTAGTAATGACCTCAGGGTCATACTCTTCATCACTGACACTTACTCAGCCAGCTTAGAAGACTGCCATAAGTTCAGGATGGTGCTCTTCGTCTTCAGGCTCTGAGTCTTGATTGTCTCCAGTGAGTTCTCCTCTCACTGAGTACCTGTGAAGTGTAAAATGACTAAGTACTAATCCTAACCAAGACTAGCCTGACAAAGACAGATTAAGGCAATCATCTTTTCAGGGGCTTTTGGGATCTAAATCAAAACTGACAATGTCCCAACAATTTCCCCCTTTTTGATGATGCCAAAACACTGAAAAGATCCTCAAAAACACTTAGAGGAAATAGGACAATCCTATCTATAAGATAAGACAGTGTTAGAGCAGTTCTTGATAAAGTACAGAATTTAAACAAGCCAAAAAGACAATGAGTTTTTGTCTGTGGGCAAAAGTAATAGATTTCATTGATAGATGTGGAAACGATTACAATGAGTCTAATCTATTACAAAGAAGCCTGTGAACACCTAGACTAATCTCATTTCAGGCTTGAGTCCATATCCTGCATAAACTCTTGCCTTTAGCTCGTCAAGTCTTCCAGGTTGGTTCACATATCCTTCAGTTCTAGCTATCTTCAAGACTTCCATCATTATGGCCTTAGTGTCATGCTTTAGAGTTCCAGGAATCAAGGGAGGAGCTCGAATGATGAACTCAGGAGCCTTCACTTGGACTTTAGCTGCCTCAGCCTCCTCCAAGATCTTCTGAAATAGCTCAGGATGATTGTCCATCATATAGTCAGTGAAGTGGGCATCAATATCGTCAGTGTCGCCCCACTTCTTCACAACAAACCATAGCCTGACAAATTCATCCCTTGCATCAGTCCAAAACTCCTTTAAGGTCTCTGAGACGAACTCATCAACAAAAGCTTCCCTTGCTCCTGATTCTGGCCTACTGACTTGAAGAATTGTTGCCTTCCTAACTGTTGGCTTCTTTCTGTACTTCCTTGGCTCAGGCTTCGCCTTCTTCCTCCTTAGCAAGCTGATCACTGCATCATCTAGTTCACGTTGTTGAAGCTCAGTGATATCCGTCAGCTTCTCAACCTTCTTCTCCAAAATGCGCATCTTCTCCTTCTGAGCAATTTCAGCTCTGCGCATAGCCTCAGTCTTTTCAGGTTGATCTCCCCATGCTTCAGCACATAGCTCCGCAACTAACTCACCTGAGTAAGTGATGGGATTCTTCCTTGAGCTCATGGGTGATGATCTTTGGACTGGCTCAGGTTGTTGCTTTGAAGGTTCATTAGCCTTTGCCTTTGTTGCCTCCTCCCTCAGCTTGGCAACTAATTGTTCTCCTTCCTTCTCCACTGCCGCTAACCTAGCTGACTTCCTTATCCTTAGAATATTTCCATCAGGATTGGCTTCAGGATCAGCTAGGACGGTCTCTCCTTGACTGACTGCCTCAGATGCCTCAGGGCGGGATCTTTTCTTCTTCTTTTCCCCCTTTTTGGCATCATCATTGGCCTCAGATGGGAATGCGTCAGATCCGCTGTTGATTACGAAGGAAGCTAGGGAATGGACATCATTGATTCCCTCCTTCAATAACTCAACTCCCATTGAAATCCCAGTCCCTGCAAAGGATACGGAACTGATGGCAGCATTGACTTTCTTCTCAAAGACCTCCATAGAGAGTTGGAGACTTTGTTCAGCCTTGGTGATCCTTTCTTCCACCTTCAAGGACTCACCGCTGACTCTGCTAACCTCAGTCAGTATCTTCACAGACTCCTCAGTGGCTTTAGCCAAGATGTCCGCCACTGATTGAGATGTGCGATCCAGCTTCCCTGACTCCAGCTCCAACTTGGACGCTGAGTCTTCCAAGGCCTGAGTGACAATAGCTCCAGTCTGAACTGCAAGCCTGTCCACTGCCTGATTCATCTTTTCGTCCCTGATCGCATCTCTCTCTTCAAGTTTCTTGAGAGTGTCCCTGAGCATCTTCTTTGTGCGCTTCCTCTCATTCTTCACTGACTTGGCCGTGTCAGTCATTGTGCGCTTTAACAAGATCAGCTCCCTGTTGGCAAGGGTGTTGTAAGCTGACTTTGTCCACCTGATGTGTTTCGCCAGGGCTTTGGAGTCTTCATCTTTTTCAGCACGTAGCCTCATTACTTCCTCCTGAAGTTCAGCTAGATTTTCCGAGGTTTTCTCCTGTTTGACCTCCACTATGCTTGTAAACTCAGCACGGCCGACCCCGGTTATGACCACATCTTCATCATCAGCGGCCTCATCAGTGATTGGCTGCTTTCCCTTGTCAGCCCCTGCAGCATCAGTCCCTTCTTCAAGGTACACTGAAGGCAGTTGTGAAGTAGTCATAGCCGCCTCCTCAGGCTCAGCTAAGCTAACTTGAACCTTAGGAACTTGTCCTTCGGAACTGAGAGTCTTCTTGAATGCCTCAACATCATCCTCTCGTGTCTCAGGGTAGGGAATCCCTTCATCGACAGATGTCTCATTGGCAGCTGAGATGTTCACAACATCCTCAGCCACTGGTCCACCCTTGGCACCAGTGTTCTTGTCACCTTCCCCCTGAGCCTGAGGCTCAGAGTCCATCTCATCAACTTCCCTTGCAGTCTCTTCCACTGCCTTTTCCACAGCTCCACCTTGAGCGTCATCATCCTCCTCATCATCCTCCTTCTCTTCAACGGAGAGAAGATCAGCCTTGCTCTTGGCCATCATTTCAGCCACAAGCTTCTTCAGGTTGTCGAAGTTCAAAAGTTGAAGCCAGCTTGTCAGGCCAAAGAATGAGCAGATCTTGGCCTCCTCCGTCTCCCAATGTTCCCAGCCGCGTGCGTCTACTAGCATATGTTGCTCCTGCATGTTTGATTGTTTAAAGTCCAACCAAACTTTGAGCTCCACCACATATGCCAGCAATTCAGTGTATTTGTACAGCCCAGGCCAGCACTTTCCTGCCCACTCCGTGGCATTCCTCCTGAGTGTATTCTCCAGTATACCTCCCGCCATGTGCTCATCCAGCTCCTCCTCCTCTATTTCAAGGAACACATCCTCTTCTGTTGAAATAGATTTGGGACAGTCTTTGGGATTGGGGTATGAGGGAAAATCTGAAGGGTTGGGAAGGTTTGGCTCGGCTAACTGGTCAGGCTCAATTGTAAGTGAGGTTGATGGCACTGACTCAGTAGGGTAATTTGGCTCTGAAGGTTGGGGGAGTTGGGGAGTTTGAGGTGCGGGGTCAGGGATGAAAGGTGTTTGGGTTTCAGGATGTGGGGGTGTTTGTGTGGATGCTGTCTCAGGCTGCAATGACTCAGCCGTCTCGACAGTCTTTCTCACCTCCTCTAAGTCAGAGGCTCCAGGAGAGCTTGACTTCTCCCTCTCACTCAATTCAGGGAGTTTCTTAGCAGGAGACTTCTTTACTCCCCTCCTAAGTCTCTTCAGGGGCCTCTTTCCCTGAGCGCCCTCTAAACTGACGTCATCATCAGTTCCCTCAGCCTCAGTCCCGGCCTTCTTGGGATCTGACTCAATCCCTGTCTTCGTGCTCTTCCCTGACAGCACGATTTTCACCCTCCTCTCCTTCTTCTCAGCCGCGCCCACATCAGGATGCTCCACCTCCTCAGCAACAGCCTTCTCAGCCTCCTTACTCCTCTCAAGGAGCTCATCCACCTTTTCAATGAGGCTGGTTGCCACTTTCTTGGCCGTCCCAGCTGGCTTTCTGGCCTGACCCTTTGCTTTCGCATTGGGATCAGTCAGCCCTAGCACTGAATAGGTGTCACTCAGTGATGAAAACATGACCTTCTTTGAGGAAAGGTTGTCCTCAAAGTCAAAAGTGTACCCATGGCACGCATGAGCAATCAGCATGGACAATCTTGTGCCAAATGGCAAGATGGCACTGACAGATATGTGCTTTTTCTTCTCGTCACGCGTGATCTTGTCCAATCCCGCCTGATGGAGTTGATCGAGGAAGAACTGCTCCCAGTTCGCTTCCACTCCATCAGCGATTGCTCCCATGAGCCTCAACTTGGGCAGACTCAACTGCTCGTGAGAGCCAGTTGCTCCCATCACCATCTTGGACACCAAGTCCACCAGAGCCCTGTACTCCGGCTTCAGAGTGCTCTTGTTCTGACGGGCCCTGAACTCCGAAGACCCTGACTTGGTCCATTTCCCAAGGAATTCTCCCTCCGAGTTTTCCTTGTAAGTCCTGGGGTTGATGCCAGAGGATGGCAGCTTGAAGACTTCCCTCACCGCCTGCCTGAGATCAATGGTGACCACCTCCGAGTCGTAGAGAGGCTCTCCGTCGCTATTCTTTTCCCCCGTCGGCTTTAGCGCAGTCACCTTGGTGCAGACTTCACCCTTCCGCAAGAACATGTTCAAATAAGCTTCCACCACGGTTCTTGGGAGCACAGAAGAGGGGCGGGTGGTGAAGTATGTTTCCAACCCGGCGTCGGAAATCCATTTAAAAACGGGTTTGATTTCCTTAACCGTTAGACAGATACCTTCCATGGAGATGACTTGCTCCATGTGTACCAGCCTCTTCTCAACAACATCGACGATCTTGTCGGTTGTCCAGTCGGAATCAAGGAATGCCATTGTGTTTTGAGAAAGAGGTTTTAGAAATTCTGTGTTTGAGCGAGAGAAAACTCAGTGTGCAAATTGTGCGTTGTGTTTGCGTAAAGACCTCAAATGACACCCTTGATTGATAAGACTAAGTCAGTTACTCAAACGTGGGGTTGAGATTGATTCCTGAATTCGAAAGGTTTTGAAATGAGAGGCCAGGATTAATCTCAGTTTTAATTGAAACCCCAAGTCAGTCACATTCCGTATAACACGGACACGTATATGAAAAAGTAACTTTGACATTAAATGCTCCGTGCGCGTGGGTTTAAATATAAAAAGGCGCGCTTTTAATGATAACGGAATGCATTTAATAAAGATTTTCAGGACGAATGACTCAGGGAGACGCTTGAGATTCACAAGAGTCAGGTTAGAACCCATACCTGTCAGGGAGACATTGTAGCACCCTGATACCTCGCTGAGTCGAGTCTGGCCTGAGTTCCCTTAGAGCCCTACACTGACTGCTCTCCCGGATCTAAAAGTCCCAATTCCACTGATAGTTCCATAAACCTTGCTTCAGCCAAGGGCTTAGTCAAGATGTCAGCTCTTTGCCTATCAGTGTGAATCTTTTCCATCCTAATATCTTTCTTTTCCACATGATCTCGAATGAAGTGGTGTCTAATATCCACATGCTTGCACCTTGTGTGAAGCACTGGGTTCTGAGTGATTGCTATTGCACTATTGTTATCACAATAGATTGGAACCTGATTAGCAAATACTTGGTAGTCCCTCAACTGTTGCCTCAACCATAGGATCTGAGCACAACAACTCCCTGCAGCCATATACTCAGCCTCAGTTGTGGATGTTGCCACTGAATTCTGCTTCTTACTAAACCACGAGATCAACTTACTTCCCAAAAACTGACATGTCCCTGAGGTTGATTTCCTATCAATCCTACAACCTCCATAATCTGCATCTGAATACCCTGTCAGTTCAAGGTTGTCATCTGAAGGATACCATAGTCCCATATTAACTGTCCTTTTCAAATACTTAAGTATCCTCTTAGCAGCCTCCAAATGACTTCTCTTGGGATCAGACTGATACCTAGCACACACACCAACTGCAAACGTAATGTCAGGCCTACTTGCAGTCAGGTACAGTAAAGAACCTATCAGCCCACGATACTCAGTCTGATTCACTGAAGTCCCTTCAGTGTCAGGATCCATCTTCCAATTGGTGTTCATTGGGATCCTGGCTGGATTGCTGTTTTGAACACCAAACTTATGAATCAAGTCTCTTGTATACTTGGCCTGATTAATGAATATACCTTGATCAGTCTGCTTGACCTGCAATCCTAAGAAAAAGTTCATCTCTCCCATCATTGACATCTCAAATTTACCAGTCATCAGTTTAGAGAATTTCTCACATAACTGCTGATTTGGTGATCCAAATATTATGTCATCCACATAAATTTGGACCAGGAGAATGTCATCACCTTCAGTGATCCTGAACAAAGTCCTATCCACTGTTCCCTTCTTGAACCCATGATCAGTCAGGAATTGAGAGAGGGTATCATACCAAGCTCTTGGTGCTTGCTTAAGTCCATAGAGTGCTTTCTTCAAATGGTATACTCTATCTCCAACCTCAAACCCGGGAGGTTGTTCAACATATACCTCTTCATTGAGTACACCATTCAGGAATGCACTCTTGACATCCATTTGATACACCTTGAACTTCTTAAATGTCGCATAGGCAAGGAACAACCTGATAGCTTCCAATTTAGCCACTGGAGCAAAAGTCTCATCATAGTCTATTCCTTCAGACTGACAATACCCTTTTGCAACCAGCCTAGCCTTGTTCCTTACCACAACACCATTCTCATCCTTCTTGTTCTTAAAGACCCACTTGGTACCAATCACACCTTGATGCCTAGGTCTATCTACCAGTTCCCAAACCTGATTCCTTGTGAACTGATTCAACTCCTCTTGCATGGCAATGATCCAGTTCGAGTCAGTGAGAGCTTCTTCAATGTTCTGAGGCTCTTGCTCAGAGAGAAAGCAACAGAACAATGCACTCTCACCATGAAACCGTCTGGTCCTGACTCCCTCAGTTGGATCACCAATAATTTGATCAATGGGATGATCTTCTAACCATGTTCTTTTGCCAGGAGTTGTTCCTGAAGTACCTGCAATGTTAGTGTCTACAGGCTCATAAAATTCAGGAAATTGAACAGAAGGGGATGATCCTGAGTCTATACCGAAGGGATTAACAAGTTCAATGTCAGGGACATTGATTCCCCCTTGATGAGGTGACTCAGGAGCCGTCTCAGCTGCAACAGCATCTTCATAGACGGTACTTACCTCAGGTTGAGCCTGTTCCTCTGTCTGAGGCTCAACCATCCCTGATGTGCTGGGTTTAGGAGTGGCACTTGGTTCATCATCCTGATCGTCATCATCATCCCATCTGGGAATTGGCACAGTCTTGATCTTGGAATCAGGTTGACTCTTCAAGCTCAGCCTTGTCACACTCCTCGTGACCTCCTCAGTGTCAGGATTCAGCACCTTTGCCCTAGACTCATTAGCAGATTCATCAAAGACAACATGAGGTGATTCTTCCACAACAAGGGTCCTACAATTGTAAACCCTGAAGGCTTTGCTAATTTCAGAATATCCCAAGAATATTCCTTCATCAGATTTGCTATCAAAAGCTTTCAACTGGGTCTTCCCATTGTTGAGGATGAAGCACTTACAACCAAACACATGAAAGTAAGAAATACGAGGTTTTCTTTTGTTCCATGTCTCATATGGGGTCTGAGCATGTTGCTTGTTCAGCATGGATCTGTTCTGAGTGTAGCATGCAGTGTTGATTGCCTCAGCCCAAAACTTCTTGGGCAATCCTGACTCAGCCAGCATGGTCCTTGCAGCTTCCTTCAGTGTCCGATTCCTCCTTTCAGCGACACCATTCTGTTGTGGGGTTCTAGCTGCAGAAGTCTCATGAGCTATACCAAATTCATTACAAAAGTCAGAAATATATGAATTTATAAACTCAGTGCCCTTGTCAGATCTGATCTTGGTAATGGACTGATTTTTCTCATTGCTGAGTCTTCTGAGCAACTCTGGAAGCTTCACCTGTGTTTCCTTCTTATTTAACAGGAAAATAACCCAAGTATATCTAGAATAATCATCAATAACCACAAGGGTATATTTTCTACCATTCATACTCACAGGTGTTATGGGACCAAATAGATCCATGTGCAGAAGCTGAAGTATCCTGTCAGTGGAGTAAGAAGCCTTTTCTTTGAATGACGCTCTGACTTGCTTCCCTTCCTGACAGGCTTTGCACACGTGATCTTTGCTAAAAACTTCATTAGGGAGACCATCAACAAGTGACTGTCTAGAAATTTTGTTAAGAATCTTGAAGTTCAGGTGGCTTAATCTTTTATGCCATAACCAACTGAGCTCTAGAGAGCTTTTAGCAACAAGACAAGTATTAGGAATAGTGCTGCTCCAATCAGCGAGATAAACGTTACCTTTCCTTATACCTGATAGAAGCACTTGTGTTGATTTGTCCTTGACTGAACATTTATTCGATGAGAACTCAACACTGAACCCTTTGTCACAGAATTGACTTACTGACAGCAGGTTATGCTTCAGTCCTTCCACAAAGGACACATTTTCCACTCTTACTGTACCTATAGTTAGAACACCAAAACCCTTAGTAACACCTTTTGAGTTATCACCAAAGGTTACCTGTGGACCATCTTTAGCCTGATACTCTTGGAGAAGACTCTTCATTCCAGTCATGTGCCTTGAGCAACCACTGTCTAGGTACCAAACAGCTTTGATTGAGTCTTCTCTCCTCTTGTTGTGATCCACAGCCGCCTGTAAGCAAATCAGGCTTTAGGTACCCATTGGGTGTTGGGTCCTATTGTGTCAGCTGTACCTTTCGGGATCCAGACTTGCTTCACAACCCTGATTGCCTCAGAGTGGTGAATCTGTCTCCCTGAAACATCGACATACACAACTTTCTTCTTCTTAGCCTGAGAGGAAGATGGTGTATGGGTGCTAGACTTAGGCTTCGCAGGAGCCTGAGTGGATGCCTTTTGGGCTGGCCTCCTGTTCTTCCTAGGTCTGGGTGCAGCAGGTCTTGGGCCTTGTTTTTGATAAGGGCCCTGATTTCTATTCCCCCTAGGCAAGTGAGGGAAAGGAAAACAGTTAAAGGCCTCAGGATGCCAAAACCACGGGGGTGTCATCATGTTTGGCCTTCCCTGATGGTATTGCCAAGCATGATGGTACCCTTGCTGACCAGTCTGAGGGCTCTTGGCCTGAGTCTTTCTCTGCTTTCGCTGAGGTTTTCCCTGGCCTGAGCTCTCAGGGGCTTCCGCAGGTTGCTTTGCCTTTCCCTTGGGTTTTGGCTTAGCTACCTTAGGAGCAACCCTGACTGTGTCAACGGTTTCCTTGCCCTTATCAGTTTGACGGGCCTGGAGCACAACCTTAGGTGCACTCTGGCCTGTCTGAACAAATACCCTCTCAGTGTTGCTCCCTGAAGCAACATGAGACTGACCTTGTGAGGATTTCTCAGGAACATATCCAAGTCCCTTTTTCTTGTTCCCAAGTATCTGGTTGCTATTTATTTCCTCTCTAGCCACTGAGGATTTATTCATTGCTGCAACCTTTTTCTTGAGAGAGTCCTCACTCTTTTTCAGGATTTCATGTCTGGTAAAGAGGTCATCAAACTTACTCTTAAGTGCTTTCAGCTCTTCCTTCCTGACCAGCTCTTCCTCAGCCAGTTCCTTCAGAATTTTCTCTCTTGGGAGACGCTCAGAATTGATCATGTCAATTTCCTGAGTTAGTCTCACAATCTGAGCTGATTCTTTGAGATCAGACTGAGTGAGTTGTTCATTCAGGTTTTGAACTTCAGTACTCAATTTCTTGTTCTCCTCTACCAAGAAGACATTAGTTTCCTGCAGTCTGGAGAAATCAACCATCAATTGATCAAGACAGATCTGAAGGTTCATTTCTCTAACTGACTCTGAGCTGAGCTCAGGATTTTGACCAGTGTAAGAAGCACAAACAGAATTTGATGTTACCTCAGGCTCATCCCTAGCCATTAGGCAGACATCATCGTACTCATCATCCGAGAAGAGTTCAGGTGACCTTTCAGTGGGGCCATCAGAGTCTGTTGCATCCTCAGCCACCATAGCCCTCCGATCAGCAGATCTTAGATCCCTCGTGGCTCTCCTTTCCTCTCTCTCCCTAGCACTCAGCTCCGGGCAATCGTACTGATAGTGACCAATCTTGTTACAGTTGTAACATGCTACCTGCTCACTTATTCTTTCTTTTCTCGGTTCAGGGTTCCTCCTTGAGTCAGGTTCCCTGGTTCTTGGTGAGCTTTCAGCCTTGGTTGGATATCTATCATCACGAGTACGTCTCTGTTCGTCTCTTCTTTCAGTTTTTGGTTCAGAATATCTCCTTTCATCACCACGTTCTCTCCTCTGGTCAGTGTTCCTTCGCTCCTCATATCTCCTCGAGCTTTGGTGGGTTCCTTCAGGTTTCCTGTCACGTGAGTCCTGATAAAACTTTTTATAACGACCAAACCTGGAATTGAGCTTGTCAAATCGTCTGGCCATCAGGCTGTACTCCTCAGCGAGTTCTTCCCTGCTCATCTCCATCAGTGACTTTGATGAAGAATTTGATGAGGGCTCAACAGGTTCAGACCTGGCCTTGAACGCCACACTTTTCTCAGGAGTTTTCTCCTTCCCTTCCTCTTCTGACTGAACTTTCTTCTTTCTTTTGTTAAGGTCAAATTCAAGCGCTTTTAGCTCTGAAAAAAGTAAAGCAGAAGTTATATTACTCATATCCTGAGTGTTCTTAAGCATAATTACACTGTTGTCCCATCTCTCAGGAAGGGCATTCAGGATTTTTGAAGCAACATCTCTCCTTGGGACATCCTTGTCCAACATCACCAACTCATTCATCAACTTGATGAATCTTGACTCCATCTGATCTATGCTCTCATCAGGCAGCATCTCGAACGCTTCGAATTTCTGAATGGCAATATTCCTCTTGTTCTCCTTTATCTTTTCTGACCCTTCGCACATCCTGGTCAGCTCATCCCAGGCCTCCTTTGCCGTCTTTAGGTTCATCAGCCTGGCTGACTCCTCGAAAGGCACCGTATGCAAGATGATGTTTCTGGCGACGTTGTCAAGCCCCACCATCTTGATTTCATCGTTGGTCATGTCTTTCCTCTCCTTAGGAACCTGCACGCCAATCGCAAGATCATCGTATCCCAGTCCTCTGACGTTAGGAATAGTGATCTTGATCGGTCCTTCCCTGAGCACACGCGGCATCTGGTCATGGATGGCATCTAGATGTGCCTCTAGTCTGAACTTCCAATAGACAAAGTTAGATACAGAGAATTCAGGTAACGAAGCTTCAAGTCTCCTTGAAGTCATGATGATGATGCAAGTTTTGTGAAAAGCAAACTCAGATCTGTTCAGTGACCACCAACAGTTTCTCCTCTGAAACTATTAGTATTCAAAGTCAGTGGTCTTTCGAACCACTGCTCTGATACCACTTGTTGGTCCCGGTACAAGACTGAGGAATACGCGTATGGGGGGGGAATACACGTATACCGATTTTTTTTTAAACTTAAACTGACTGAGTCCCCTTCACTCAGAGTGGTAAAGAACTAGGAGCTGATAATACACCCACTGACTACACTTGGTGCGGGTCAGTTGGCTAACTATCAGTTCAAGTTCAGTGCGGAAATGTTTGAGCCCTGATAGTTTAAAGTCCTGTTTAGTTTGCTTTCTGAAAACTTGTTTTACTCAAAACTTAGAAGTGTTTAGTAAGGCAGTGTTCTTTTGAAGATCAGGTTGATTGATTCAGACCTGATAAGCTTGAATGCAATGAATGAATAAGTAATATGGCAGGTATGCACAATATCAAAGCAGTAAGAACACAAGGAGTTTAACGTGGTTCAGAGTCTCAAGCTCCTACGTCCACGGCCTGACTTAACAGGAAATCCACTCAAGGGATTCTTGTTTTTAACGTGCCAAGGTGCACCAAGACCAGTTACCTCACTGATCTATACAAACTCCTCTTACTATCACACTAACCGACTTACTCCCAACAAGCCTAACTTAGGGTTTTGGTTTCAGTTTGGATTCCAACTAAGTTGAGATTATCCTTACAAGGCAAAGCTGTGCTAAGGATTGGATAATCTCTCTAAGCTTAAGATAATTCTAATTAGCTCTTGGAATACAGAATAGCTCTCAGTTGCTAAGAAACACTTGGGAAATTTAGAAGGTTTCGAGTGTTTCTCTTAAAGGCTGAATGCTTTGATTGCTTGAGAGTTTTGAGTAATTTCTGGCTTGGAAATTTCCCGTAACCTTGAATGGGTTCAAGGCCTTCTGTATTTATAGGTGGTTTGAAAAACTATCCGTTGGAGAGATAGCCTTCTAGCCATCTATGTAGAGGGGCTTCAAACGGACATATCTCTATGCAGCAGCCGCCTTTGCATGGATTTGGTATTTGCATTTAATGCACATTAAATGCTTGCCCGTTGAATATGCAGTCTGAATTCAGTCTATGTGTCAGGTTCCGTACGTGCGTGTCCTCCTCGGATTGGTCCACGTCATCAGGTTGGTGAGAATGTCAGAACTTATTCCAGAGCTTCAGGCTTGTCTTATTAAGTTCATTTTGTCTTGAGCTCACCGGTCTTGTCCTGACGCTGAAATTCCTTTTGCATTGCTTGGCTCTACTCCAAGTCTTCCCATTTACTCAGTGACAACCTGTTCCCTTCAGGACTGAGTTAGTAATGACCTCAGGGTCATACTCTTCATCACTGACACTTACTCAGCCAGCTTAGAAGACTGCCATAAGTTCAGGATGGTGATCTTCGTCTTCAGGCTCTGAGTCTTGATTGTCTCCAGTGAGTTCTCCTCTCACTGAGTACCTGTGAAGTGTAAAATGACTAAGTACTAATCCTAACCAAGACTAGCCTGACAAAGACAGATTAAGGCAATCATCTTTTCAGGGGCTTTTGGGATCTAAATCAAAACTGACAATGTCCCAACAATAAGTTCCAACTAAAACTCCTAAAAGAGTGTATAAACTTGAAAGGATAAAGGTGAGTGAGTGGAGAGTTCGTGTGCTTTGTGCTCTTGCCCGACTCTTATCTCTCTCTAATGAACTCAACCAATACACTCCTATTTATAGTTGTAGGAATTAACTAGCCGTTGGAAGCTAGAAATTCAAACAACTATAATTGGAGGAATATAATCAATCACAGATTGATTATATTGATTGATTGATATCCTCCTTGATTGGATCTTTTAAGATTGATACCAGTCAATTAATCAATCCTCCTATCAGTTGACTCTCCAGATTGCCTCTTCTCCATCATCGAACTCCAAGATCTCCTTGTCTCCAGATTACATGCAGCCTCCATGTGGGTGAACTAATCCGTTTCCCTTATCTGGTCAGGACTCGTCTGGTCTGGGGTCTCATCTGGTCAGGTAATACTTCTGCTCTGAACCTCATCTGGGAGAGGTCTTCTGGCAGACTCCTCTGGCCAGACTCTTCTGGTCAGACTCCTCTGGCAGACTCATCTGGTCAGACCTCATCTGCTCTGGTGACTCTTCTGCTCTGGTGACTCATCTGGTCACCTCTTATCTGGTCTGCACAGATTTCTTCCCCCTTAACCGAAGACCTATTCTAGACCTAGACTAATCAGCTAGTCCTATTACAAGTTCTTATTTTAACATCTTCAAAACATATAATCTATATCCCAACAAAGGATACCAAAGACGATGATGATGAGAATGGTGATGGCCCTGAAGACGGTCAGGATGGTGGAAGGATTGGAGACTTGGTGGAGGAAACTGCCAAGGAACTTGATGAGATGAGCTCTGAGTCTCAGTCTCAGGCTCAGGCTCAGGGGGAAGGTGAAAAAGAGACTGGTGCCAAGGGTGAACCAGTCGCTGAGGATGTTGTAAACATCTCAGCCACCGATGATATAACAGTCGATTACGGGGATCCCTGCCCTGAGACAAAGGAGGATGTTGTAGAGGCGTCAAAGGTGACTCCTAGTTCTGAGGGACTTGTTCCCGAAGTTCGAGTAAGCGTAGCTGAGCCTGAGCAGACGGCTATAACTTCTCCAAAACTGCCTTCAGTGCACCCTGAAGAGGGGATTGAAGACGCAAGGGCTTACCAGGGAGACCAGCCACAGCCTGACGGAGCTCGGGATGATAACACTGATGTTATCATCACTGGAACTGGGCGAGCCAACTTTACCAGCTTAGTCCAAGTCAAGCAAGAGAAAACAACTGAGAATCTCGATGAACTGCAGCATGAAGTGGCAATGATAAAGGCTCAGGCCGATGCCAAGGATAAGGGGATTCAAAAACAGTTGAGGTGGGTGAAATCAGCGCTCAAAACGGTGGCCAACTCTGAGGTGAAGAGTTTGAATAAGATGATGTTGTCCACCATTTCATCTGTCAAGGCTGAAAGGAAAATGATGAAGAAACTGATGGATACTTCACTGACTATTCTTCGGGATGAGCATGATGCGAGAATGGTGAAAGCAGTAGAGCACTTGGCAAATCAGGCTGCAACACTCCTCACTGAGGCACTCAACTCAACAGCGTCCAAGATGGCTTTGGAGTCAGAACAGATCGCTCAGGAGTCAGCCAAGGTGACTCAGGAATCTGCCAAGATTGCTCAAAAGTCTGAGAAGATTTCAGCGAAGACTGCTCAGGTTCTAGAAGAGTCAGCGAAGATGGAAGTCAGGCTAGCACGCACTGAGCAGGGCCTTCAGACCAACATGGAGATATTTGAGAATATGCTCAAGGATAGCCTTGCCAGTGTATCCTACGCGGGGTCGGGAATTGCAACAGGAGTGGAGATGCTGAAGGAAGAAGTTAAGGAAGTCCAGTCCTTAACTACTTTTGTTATCAATTCAGGAGAAGAAACTATAAGAGAAGCACTCCCACCTCCGCCTGCCAAGGATGATGCCAAAAAGGGGGAAAGAGGAAAGAAAAGATCTCTCCCTGAGGCATCGGAGGCTGAGAAGAATTAAGCGGTGTTAAGTACACCAAGAAAGTCAGCCAGAATTGAGGCTGCGGCAAAAGCTAAGGACCCTTCACTTACTGTTCCTTCCTTGCCACCTATCCAAGAAAGTTCAGAGCGCTCACCAGTTAACACCAGAAATAATCCAATCACTTACGATGCTAACAATGTCGCGGAGTTGTGTGAGGAAGCTTGGGGAGCTGCCCCTGAGAAGAGTGAGGCTCAATGCAGAGCTGAAATTGCTCAAAAGGAGAAGGTGCGCATCTTAGAGAAGAAGGTGGAAAAGCTGACTAATATCACTGAGTTGCAACAGAAGGAGCTTGACGATGCAGTGATCAGACTGCTAAGGAGGAAGAAAGCGAAGCCTGAGCCAAGGAAGCACAGAAAGAAGCCAACGGCAAGGAAGGCAAGTCTTTTATCACTGCAGAAGCCTGAGGAGCCTACTCAGAAGGTTGCGCTTATTGAAGATTTCATTTCAGATAAGCTGAAGGAGTTTTGGCTGGATGCGCGGGATGAGTTCATCAGGCTGTGGTATATTGTGAAGAAATGGGGCGACACTGAAGATATTGATGCCCACTTCATAGACTTCATGTCCGACAACCACCCTGAACTCTTGAAAGGTATCTTGGAGGAGGCTGATACTGCCAGAGTTCAAATTAAGGCCCCTGAGTTCCTTACTCGTCCACCACCACTCCAGGTAAACGGTAAAGGCTATGATTCAAAGGCAATCATGGCTGAGGTCTTCAAGATTGCCAAGGCTAAGGGGTATCTGAACCAGCTAGATAGGCTAGATGAGCTGAAGGACAAAGTCTACAATGGTTATGGACTTCGACCTGAGATGAGAAAGATCTAGTTGTACCCTGAATTGTTGTAGTAGATTAAGATCATTGTACTCACTGAAACATATTATCAATTAAATCTATTACTTTGCCCACAGACAAAAACTCATTGTCTTTTTTGCTGTTATTTATTTTCTGTACTTATCAAGAACTGCTCTAACACTGACTTGTCTTATAGAATAGGACCCTTGTTTCCTCTAAATGTTTTTTAGGATCTTTTCATTGTTTTGGCATCATCAAAAAGGGGGAAATTGTTGGGACAATATCAGTTTTGAGTTGATCCCAAAGCCCCTGAAAAGATGATTTGCCTCAGTGGTTAGGCTAGTCTTGGTTAGGTTTGTAAGTTAGACTTTTTACAATTTACAGGTACTCAGTGAGAGGAGTACTCATTGATAACAATCAAGACTGAAGCCTGAAGACTCAAGAGCACCATCATAAGCTTATGGCAGTTCATCTAAGCTGGCTGAGTAAGTGTCAGGATGAAAAGCATGACCTTGAGATCATTGCTAACTCGGTCTTGTAGGGAACAGGATCTAACTGAGTATTGGGAAAACACTTGGAGTAGGATCCAAGCAAGTCAAAAGGAATGTCAGCGCTGGAAAATGTACGTAGATGAGGACAAACCTGAACTCAGTAAAGACAAGACTGAACTGAAGAATGAGTTCTGACATTCTTACCTACCTGATGACGTGGACCAATCAGAAAGTGCCAAGTCATGTACAGACACTGACTTGAACCTGACATCCCTGCACACTTCAACGAGCAAGCATTAAATGAAATTAACAAATCCATGCAAGGACGGCTGCTGCATGGGAGATATATCCGTTGAACAAATTCTACGAGAAGACAACCTAGAAGGCTATCTCTTCCAACGTATAGTTTTCAAAGTTGCCTATAAATACAGAAGACCTTGGACCCAAGTAAGGTTACAGGAAAATTCAAAGCCAAGAAATTACTCAAACTCTCAGCGTACAAAGCATTCAGCATTAAAAGAAGCACTCGAAATACCTTAAATTTCTCAAGTGTTTCTTAGTTAGAGAGTTATTATGTATTCCATTGAGCGAACCAAGTTATATCTTAAGCTTAGAGTGATTATCCATCCTTAGCATAGTCTTGTCTTGTAAGGATAATCACAACCTTAGTTGGAAACCAAACTGAAACTAAAACCCTCTAGTCAAGTTTGTTGGTGGAAGTTAAGTGAGTGAGTTAGAAGGAGTTTGTATAGGTCAGTGAGTGAAGCTGGTCTTGGTGCACCTTGGCACGTTAAAAACATGTCAATCCTTAGTGGATTCTCCTGTTCAATCAGGACCGTGGACGTAGGAGTTTGAGTCTCTGAACCACGTTAAACTCCCTGTGTTTTTATTGCTTTGATTATTGTTCTTAACTGTTCATTTGATCAAGCCATTCATTGCATTGTTTATCAGGCCTGAATCAATCAGTCTGACCATTAAACTGAGCACTGCACTTCTAAACACTGATTCTTAAGAAAGAAAACAAGCTTTCAGTAAGCAAACTAAAATAAGACTATAAACTTTTAGGGCTCACACATTCCGCACTGAACATAAGTAGATAGTATCCAACTGACTTGCACTCAGTGCTGTTAGTAGGTGGATTATCTACTCAGTGTTCTACATCACTCAGAGTTAAGGGGACTCAGTCAGTTTGAAAGTTAGAAAAATTTGTATACGTGTATTCCCCCTCCATACACGTATCACTCAGTCTTGTACCAGGACCAACAAGCTCACATGAAGTTCAAAGATTACCAGATGGATGTGAAATCTGTCTTTCTTAATGGGATTCTCATTGAGGAAGTGTTTGTGGAACAGCCTCCTGGCTTTGAACAAGGTGACAAGGTGTATAAGCTTAAGAAGGCTCTTTATGGGCTTAAGCAGGCACCAAGAGCATGGTATGACACTCTATCTCAATTTCTTATGGACAATGGTTTTACTAAGGGCATGATAGACAGGACCTTGTTTAGGAAAGAAGAAGAAAATGACATCCTTCTGGTCCAAATATATGTGGATGACATTATATTTAGATCCCCTAACAAGAAGATGTGTGAGAAATTTGTAAATCTCATGCAGAGTCAGTTTGAGATGTCCATGATGGGTGAGATGAATTATTTCTTAGGTTTGCAGGTTAAGCAATCAGAGAAGGGAATCTTCATCAACCAGGCAAAGTACATCAGAAACATGTTAGATAAATTTGGAGTATGATCTAGCAAAGTTGTCAAGATTCCTATGATGACAAATTTTAACATGGACCCAGATGAGTCTGGAGAGAGTGTGGACCAGACTCAGTACAGAGCTCTTATTGGTTCTCTTCTGTACCTGACTGCAAGCAGACCGAATATCGCTTTTGCCGTAGGTGTTTGTGCCAGATTTCAAGCTAGTCCTAAGAGGAGTCACCTGGAAGCAGCTAGAAAGATATTGAAGTATCTTAAGAGAACAGTTAATTTGGGATTATGGTACACTGCAGATGACAATTTTGAGTTAAGTGGATATTCGGATTCAGATTATGGTGGGTGCAGAATAGGTAGAAAGTATACAAGTGGAACATGCCAATTTTTTACAATAAGTTGGTATCTTGGTTTTCTAAGAAGCAGACTTCAGTTGCTACATCAACTACAGAAGCAGAATACATGGCAGCAGGGAGTTGTTGTTCACAAATACTCTGGATTAGTCAGCAGCTTAGGGACTACCAGATTAGAGCTAAGAATATTCCAATATTTTGTGATAGCAACAGTGCAACTACCATTACACAGAATCCAGTTCTTCACACCAGATGCAAGCATGTTGATATAAGGCATCATATAATCAGAGACCATGTTGAGGAAGGTGATATAAGTATGGAAAAGATTGCTACAGAGAAGCAGAGAGCAGATATTCTCACTAAGCCATTGGCAGAGACCAGATTCAGAGAGTTAGCTTTTGAGTTGGGATTGTTAGATCCAGAGACAGATTTGATTTAGGGGGAACATCAGAAGAGTATCCTTCATTTCTATAATACTTAATTCTTTTAATATATATGTACTAACCTGTCTGCAGATCAGATATACCAGAGGAGTTACATCTCCAGATGAGCTATAAAGCCAGATAACTTGCAATGTACCTGGATCTTATTTCAGATGACAGGCGAGTTACACCAGAGGAGATACCTCCAGATGAGATGACACATCAGAACACTCATGGTACCATCTGGTTACTATACCAGATGACAGGTAAGTTTTTACTCTTCTGCGCCTGGTTATTGGGCCACCTTTTAAATTACTAAATACACCCAAAATGTTTCATATTTAGAGTGTATTTAAACTTGGGTCGTGGGCCTAGGCAATCATTTCACTTTTCTCTTGACTGCCACAAAAACTCCCTCGTACCCAGTCCCAATGACTGCGCTACGCACGATCTTTAAATCCACCCACGTCTCTTTAATCATAGACGTTGGATTTAAATAAAGTGCAATATATAAATCAAATCATTAATTGATCTTGTCTCTATCTATTCCAGAATTAATTCCTCCTCTCACGCGTATATGTGTATATAAGTCAAAATTATTTTCAATTGTTCTCTATACGTTTTCAAAATCTCTCAAGCCCTAACCCTCTCTCTGCAAAAGCTCTCCTTCTTTCTCTCTTTCACAGACCTCTCAAACATCATCAATGGCTGCCATATGCAACTTCAATACCGCCCGTATCTGTGAGAAACTAAAATCCGAGATGGTGGTGGATTTCTAATCAACGTGCAACTCTGGAGCCCTGGAGATTTTGTCTCTCTTTCGCGCATCTGGGCTGGAGACATGCCTTTCCTCCATCCCCAAAGGCTTCAGGACCTTGGACTCGTATATTGCTTAGTTTTTGGTTCGTTTGAAGGTGGGAGATGATGTTTTGGTTTCGAAGATCGATGGTGAACCAGTGGAATTCACCAAGTATGACATCAGCAAGCTGTTTGGGAATTTGTCCTTGGAAGGTGTAGAACCATTGACGTACAAGGAGGCAGAGCAAGTTGAATCTTTCAAGTTGTTTGCTCACGCTTCTTGCCAGAACATGACCAAGGGTTTCACGGACAAGCATCTTCGTCAAAAGTACAAGTTACTTTTTGACATTGTGGTGAAGGTTCTCTTGTGCGAAAATCACAGCACATATGCTATTTTCGCAGGTAGATTGAATGTTATGAGGGTAATTTTGGATGGTGCAAAATGCAATTGGGTGGACTTTTTCTGGGGAGTTGTGAAGAAGAACAGGGTGAAAGTTCAAAAGGAGCCCTGCCCAGAAAGAGAAGGAGAGAGGCAGTTTGTGTTCAACGCAAATGTCTCTGTGGCTACCAAGGTTACTCTCATGCTGGATTCCATTTTCCCTCAGAAGACATGGGATGTGGAAGCCTGCAGGAAGTTTGGCAAGACCAAATTTCTACTCTCAAATGATGGTCCTCTCCATGGCCATCCTAACTCTGATGGTGAGGAAGCCATCCCTGCACAGCCTCTCCAGGCAGTGCCTTCCCCTCCCAAAGGCAAGAAAGCAGAGAAGAAGAAGGGAAGTAGTAGTGCCCCTAAGAAAGTTGTGTTTTCTACCTCTTCATAGGATGACCAGATGCCCATTTCCTCTTCATTGAAGAAACAGAAGAGAAACGAGGAAGGGCGAGTTTTATCTCCTAAGGCCTCCAAGGGTGGTCTGATAAAGAAAAGAAGCAGGCAAGAAGGAGGAAACGCCGGGAAGCCTTCTGCTCCTAAGAGGAGGAAGCAAAAGAAGACAGAGAAGAAGTCTCTTCTGGTCGATGAACCCACGGACCAAGAAGACACCAGTGGAGATGAAGTGGAGGAGGTTCCACTTAGGAAGAAGCCCAGAGCTAAGAGAGTTATTCTGCAGGACCCGGATTCAGATTCTTTTCTGGGTACATCTCTGGATCAAGCAGTAGATGAAGCTGCTCAAGAAGTGACTGAAGTCATATGACTGCACTTGCCTCTATTCCAGCTGATGTTGACTCAGCTGAGGTAAATCCTTCTACCCCTCCCTCCATTTATCTTGTATCCCCTTCCATCTCTCCCCCAGAACCCTCTAACCCAGAATCCTCTTATCCAGAACCCTCTCTTCCCCAAACACTTAAGCCTTCCCCACCCTCACAAACAGTCTCTGTACCAGAAGAGACACCTTTGCCTAATCCCTCACCTGGTACAGAACCCTCTTCATCACACTCTACCTTACCACAAGTACCCCAAACCTCTACCTCACAAACATCCTTTGTACCAGAGGAGGCTGCTTTGCCTACCACCTCATCTGGTACAATCCAGCCCCCATCTACCTCTACCCAAACACCTCCTCCCATCTCTACTCAAGCAAACCTCTCTTCTTGCATGGCCCTGGGTTTTGTTGCCCCTCCTGGCTCCACTGTAAGCCAAAGTAGCGATGATAGTGAAGAGGAGGATGCTTCACTTGAGCCTTCATCCACATCCTCATTTGTCATGGGCCCCATCCCTTTTTGCTTCAACGATACAGACATGGGTCCCATCAGGCAAAGTATGAATAAAGGTGCTCAGCTCTGGTTGAGAGAACACTTTCCTGTTCTGCTGGAGCACCTTCCCCTTTTGGCAGACCTCACTGATGGCAAAGTGTGGAGCACGGCCAGAGAAGAAGATGTAGAAGACTTCATGCTTCTACTTGATGAAATGGGTGCTTCCAACTTCTCCAGGTGGGAGATTGAACTTAAGCAGAAGTTGAATCTTCAGCACCCATCAGAGCTTGTGGAGGTTAATTCTGCCAGAGTCGTGATCAGAACTCTGTTGATCCAAAGAGGAGTGATGATTTCTCATGCTGGTCCTACTTACACCTTTGGACCTCACTTCTCCTTCCCTCCAGAGCTTTATTCAGAGGAGGAAGACTTTGATGTCACACCTGCGATGATGAAGAAGATGAGGCTCTTTTTCAACGAGCAGATCCAACAGGTTGGCCGTTTCTGCAAGGTTATGCAATATTTTGGCCCAAACTTGATTGAGAATCATATCAAAGAAGAGAGAAAGAAGTTGCTCAAACAGATCAAATCCACTTTTGCCTCTACTAAAGTTGTCTTCAAGGCAAATGGCTTATTCTTGAAAATTGATGTGATCAAAAGCCAGAATGAGCTCCAGGAGTATGTGATGGAGCAGATGCGATCTGTCTCCGTTATGAAAACTACTCTGGCCATCTAGATGTTGGACTTGGCTAAGATGAAGGATGACTTCCGCCAGATGTAGGATAAGCAAGAGACTCTGGTTGCTGAAGCCAAGGCCTATGTGGAAGAAGCTAAGAAGTTGAAGGAGATGCAGTCTGCCAAAGTTGAGTTGCCTGTTCTGGTCAAGCAAATCATGGAGCCCCTCATTGATGAAGTTAAAAAGGGGGAGATAAGGCCAGAACTGTCTTGGCAAAGAACACTAATGAGACTCTCTTCAATCATTCTGGACGATTGGATCTTCTGGAGAGCACTTTGGCTCAAGCTGAGTTGGACAAGAAGAAGAAAGATGAACCTAGGTCCATTGTTGTGGCCAGGCAACTTACTGCAGAGAAAGATTCTCTAGAAACTGATCTAGATCCAGTCCCTGGTCCTGGCAAAAGGAAGATAAGGAAAGTGAAGAAGACCTTCCTTGAGGAAGTTGTTGAGGAAGCAGAGAAGAGATTCAAGGAAGAGACAGAAGAAGAGAAGCAAGCAAGAATAAGGAAGAATATAGATGAAGAACAGAGAAGAAGATACGTGAGAAGACAAAATAAGAAGGCAAAGGAAGCTGGTCTTGCTCCCAGTAGAAGCTCAAAGAAGAAGGAGGTACAGTCTGAAGTGATGGACATCCTGCCCCTCAGGACAGAAGGATCCTTTGATTCTACTGTGCCTATGCCTCTGATTGAAAAGTGGAAAGAGGCAAAGACTCTGTGGTTCATACAGCACTACATCTAGAGGCCTTCTCCAGAGGATGAGGATCTTATCAACATAATATTCCATACCTGGATGAAGTCTTATGACCAGGATCTGTATAAGCAACTGATGGATTCTACCATCCAGTTCAATTTGGAAGTGACTGCTCTAGAATTTCACTATCTCAACACTCTTATGGATGGTGACAAGATTAATTGGGCAGAACTCAAGAAGTTGTTCAAAACTAAAGTGATGATGGACTTCACTCCTTCTAGCTCTGCAGAGATCAGAGTTATTCAAGATCGCTTCCTAGATTGGTTCCTTGTTCCTAAAGAAGGTAGAAGATATGCTTAGTAAAGGAACTTATCATGTACTCTGTAATCTTCTTGGATTGATCTTTAATGAAATATTTATCTCTATTCTATTTGAAAGACAACTTCTTGTTGTCTATTGTTTGCCAGATGAGATCTATCCTAAGATCTTATCCTTATTGTTTTTCATGCTTATCTGTTTTATTCAGTTCTGGTGTTTGTTTTAACTTCATCAAAAAGGGGGAAATTGTTATGATAAATGTTGTTAGTTTTGATGAGTTAGAAATAAACCAGAAGATGTAATAGGATCATCTGGACCTTTTAGCCAGATGAGGAACTAGTTTAGGACTTAGTTTAGGGGAACTGCCAGACCAGAAGAGTCACCAGAAGACTTCATTAGAGAACTCCGCCAGAAGACTTCATCAGAGAAGATCAGATCAGAGGCAGAAGACTTTCCCCAGAACCAGACAAGTCCAGGAGACCAAACGAGTCTGGTGAAATAAAAGTATCTTAGAATCATCTCCTGAATCTAAGGGAACAACTGTTTCACAGCCGACTCTGGACCAGAGGACCTCTGGGTCATCTGGTACCTGGTCCACCTACTCTGGAAGAATCAGAGTTTGACCAAGGAAGTTTTATACCGTTGGTGTATTTAATGCTGATTGAAGATCGGATTGGAAAGTCAAAGAAAAATCAATCCAAAGGATCTCTCCAACCCAATCAATCAATTAGGGAATTGATTTATTGAAGACTTCCATTTATAGGGATCTGGTTGGATCAGCTTTCCAACGACTATATCCCTAATCCTCTCTATATATACAAGAGTGCTAGAATGAAGAAAGCTCTAGTTATGCGCACGAAGAAAAACTCTCAAGCTTTACTTTATACTCAAGCAATTAAGCATTCTTAGGCTCTTAATACTTATATAATCATTAAGGAATTAGGTAGTTGGAATTTACATACTCAACTTGTTCATCTCTAAAGATAAGGTTGTGGTATTGAGGAGCTTTAGATCGAAGTTAGATCTAAAGATTGTAACAAGGAGCTGGTACTTGTGAAATTTCAGTAGTCCGTAAGTTGGTTGGTTGGTAGTAAGGCTCCTTTGATAAGGGAGAGTGGACGTAGGATTTTAACAATCGAACCACTATATATTGTGTGTTATTTACTGCTTTCTTTACTTTCTGCATCTATCATTTGAAGTCTCTTAAAAGGTTTTTACTTTGTTAAGCTTCCGCATCACACTAATCTGACTAGTGGGACCAACAACAGCGAAAGAACTTGATGAGATGACCACTGAGTCGGATGCTCAGGGGGAAGGTGAGAAGGAAATTGCGTCCAAGGGTGGAGCAGTTGGTGAGTCCAATAAGGTTGGATCATCTGCCAATGATACATCAGTCGATGAAGGTATTCCCTGCCCTGAGACAGAGGAGGATGATGTAGAGGCATCCAAGGGGACTCCTAGTTTTGAGGGACTTGTTCCCAACGTTCGAGCTGACTTGGTTGAGCCTGAGCAAGCGACCATGATCACTCTTGAACTGCCTTCAGTGCACCCTGAAGAGGGGACTGATGCTACAGGGACTGACAAGGGAAAACAGCCACTGACTAACGATGTTGAGGATGACCTAGTCATCACTGATACTCGCCAAGGGAATTTCATTGATATCATCACAGTGAAGCAGGAGAAGACTTCTGAGAACCTTGCTGAGCTAGAGAATGAGATTGCAATGCTCAAGGCTAAGGCCGAGGAGAAAGACAATGGGATTCAGAAGCAGTTGCGGTGGGTGAAGTCAGCAATCAAGACAGTTTCCACCTCTGAAGTGAAAAGCTTGAAGAAGTTGATGGTGTCAACTATCAAGTCTGTCAAGTCAGAGAGGAAGACGGTGAAGAAGTTGCTTGCCAACACTCTGACTCAGCTGAAGGAAGAGCACGATGACATGATGCAAAAGGCAGTGGAGCAACTGGCTACTCAGTCTGCTGAGTTGCTCACTCAGGCCTTAAATGACTCAGTAGCCAAGATGGCACTGGAATCAGCCAAGATTGCTCAGGAGTCTGAGAAAATTACATCTGAATCAAAGAGAGTCTTTGAAGAGTCGGGAAAGGTGGAAGCAAGACTGACACGCACTGAGCAAAGCCTACATACCTCAATGGAGATATTCGAGAAGAAGCTCAAGGCAAGTATTGCTAATGTGTCTTTTGTGGGAACGGTAATTGCCACTGGAGTGGATCTACTGAAGGAGGGTATCAAAGAAGTTCAGTCCTTGACTTCTTTTGTGATCAACAATGGAGAAGAAGTCTTCAAGGAAGCTACAACCAAGGCACTCCCTCCTCCTCCTGCCAAGGATGATGCCAAAAAGGGGGAAAAGGAGAAGACGAAGAAAAGATCTCTCCCTGAAGCATCGGAGGCTGAGACAAATATGGTAATCATGCGCACTCCCCCCAAATCAGCAAGGATAGCGGCGAATCAGGCTAATGATCCTTCCAAGGAAGTTCCTCAATTGTCAACCATTCCAGAGGCTTCAGAACGATCGCCAATAAGCACAAGGAAGAATCCTATTACATATGATGTCGATAAAGTGGTTGAGCTATGTGCTGAGACGTGTGGATCTGCCTCTGAGAAATCTGAAGCTGTGCAAAGGGTTGAAATCGCACAAAAGGAGAAGATTAAGATCCTGGAAAAGAAGGTTGAAAAGCTCACTGACATCACTGAACTACAACAGAGAGAACTCGATGATACGATGATCAAGGATGAAAATATCGCTATCGCAAGTAATATCACAACCTTAAATTTACAGATATATCGATGGATATATCAATATCGCATATCGATATCGCAATTTTTTTGAAAAAAAGACGGAAACTTTATTAAAATTCTGGAAATTTAACATGAAATTTTAGGGAGTATTATAATATGATATTATGCATATGTTCTATTTAAAATCACTATAAAATTACATATTTTAAGTAGGCATATAGATAATAAACTATATAAACACTGTTCAACGTAAAAAAAAAAAATGAAAATATAATACTTAATATTATACAATCCAATACAAGATATAAATACATAATATAATACAATATAAGATATAATGCATAATACAATACACGATTATGAATATTACATGATAAAATTGACTTGGTCGGAGTTTTTCGAAAAATATTTTCCTACTCCCCCGCAAGAGTACGGGATCGTCGTAGTAGTGAAAGTAGACTTGGACCAAGTAGTTATCGAACCCAAATGATTTAGGAATGCAGTGGAGCCCCAAAGTTGTGTGTCGGCATGGTACTATAGTGACGAGCAAGTTGACATTAAAAAATTAAACTAATGCAAAAATTAAATCTAGAAAACAATTAAACAATTAAACTAACTTCCAATTAAGAAAGTGCAAGAGAGAGAAATGCTTCAAGTGTCTTCCTTATGACGGAATTAAGGCTACGTACGTTAATCTCGCTTTTCTTATGATGTTTTGTTGGTTCTAACTAAGAGCTATCACTATTGTATTGAATACCGATCCCTTTTGAAGCTTGGGTGATCAATTGAGCTAACTAGCACCTAATTAGCTACCAAAAGCACCTAAGATAGTGAATGACTTGAAGCACACGATGTTCTCCAAGTATTCCCCCTTCACTAAGCACCTAAACCCTTGAATTTAAGCATCTAATGTCTATTAATGGTGGTCTAGCCGTCTACCCTCTCTCGATGTAATAGACTACTAATTGAATCCGATTAATTAACCAAATTCCTCACCACAAGTTCGATTAACCCGCACCCAACTCTCGTTGTAACACGAATTAACCTAACAAGAGCTACTAAACCTAATCAATCAATCTAATCAAGATAAACACATCAATAGAAGCAATCGAATCAACTCAATAGCATAATCAAAGCTCAATTAACATCATAACACTAATTTCATCATAATTCAAACACCCAAAGCATTTGGGGATTAGCCCATGGCTAATCTAACAAAACCCAAGTATAAACAAACTAAAGAAAGCAATAAACTCATGGAAATCATCATAATAAAATTGCAATAAAACATAAATGATAAAATTAAACCAATTATTTGAAAGATAAAGGAAAGAAGTCACCTCAATGGAGTGATTACAACTAGAAAATAAAATTTGTTCTTCAAATCCTAAGTTAAATTACTCTAAAACTTGAAAGAAAATAAAATCTAAAAATGAAGGTGAAAATAAACTAAACTAGTGTGTGGGGTGTGTGTCCCCTAAGGGGGTGTATGGTGGTGTGTAACATACCCTAAAATCTGATAAATGATTGTATTTATAGTGTGAGATGAGGGCTTGAGACGAGTGGGTCGAAAATACGAAAATAGGGCAAAAATACCTTGACCGTGCACCCTCTATAAATCTGCGTAGCTAAGAATTTTAGGGCTGCACGACTTGCTTTCTTGATCGAGCTGACTTGCACGACTAAGCTTCCAGTAGAAACGCACTTTCAATTAAATGCTAAGTTCTTCTCAGCAATTTAATGTATGGGCCCATCACTTTCTATTGCCTTTTCTCTCAGCTATAACAAATGACACTGCGCAAAGCCCAAGAAAGTGGGTCCCAGGCGGTGCACAATCTCTCACAAAAACCTCCCAATCTCCACTTCGCAATTTCCGGTAGCTTCGACTTTCCGGCGATGATTTCTGGTTTTGAGAGCTCCAATTCCGGTGAATTAAGCTTCGGCGGCGTATCTGCTTTTCTTCATCTTCGTTTTCCATTAATTCCGGTGGTTTCGGCATCGATCTTGCAGGCAATGGCAATTGTTTCTGGTATTCGAGCTTCAATTTCGGCATCCTCCATGAATACCAGCGAGTTTCGAAGCTTTTCCAGTCATTTTCCGGCGATGTGAAGCTTGCTCCATTAATTTCCGGTCCCAACGACGAGCTTCCATGGATTCCGGCGACAAAATTCTTCCAGACGTGGCTTCCTCGGCGTGAGCCGATTCGATTCCGGGCGTGAATTTCGGCGAAAGTTGCGGCTCTGCTTCTTCCGGCAAAGTGGCGAGCTCTGATGGCGGCTTCGAATCTTCGACGAGGCTCGGTTTCTTCCAAGCGTGGGGCTTCAGAAATTCCGGCCATGAGGCGGCGAGATTTTCCGGCGGCTTTGGTGGTCGCGAAACCTTGGCAACAAGCTGCTCCAGGCGTGAATTTCAGTTCCGGTATGAGCTACGATTTCTGGCAAATAAAATGGTGTGAGCTTCATTTAAGGCTCTTTCTCTCTCAAGCTTCGAATATGGCTGGAAGATGGAGGTTTCCAATTGTTTTGGTCAACTTTGCAAGAAAAGAAAATGGGCCCAGCTGCTTTTTTCCATCTTGGCATGTGGGGCCCGCATTTTTCTTTCTTTCCTTTCCAATCCCAAGTTCACGTGATGCTGCTTTTAAATGAAAATGCAAATGGGCCTTGGACTTTAATCTCTCAACTTGGGCCTTTCTTTCATGAAAAATAATTGGGCCTCTAATAATAAAATTAGAGAGTCCAACCTCTCATCTTCTTCTCGAATTATTTCTTCGATCGACCACTGTAAATTAAAGGCACATATTTTGTTCACAAAAATATTCATTTTCCTGCAAAATAAACACAAATGCCCTTTCTCGACTATTAAGCGCAATTAATCAAATTAATGTAAATAAATGCAAGAAATCTCATTAAAATAGGCAAATTAAATGCATGAATTTCAAGCAATTTTCACACTAATCACCATTACACTTAGTACCAAAATGATGACCTATGAGGTTCAAATACAGAGTATGTAATGTCATCTTTGTCCAAATAATATTGACACCAACTTGGAGTAATCCTAGATAAAGGGTATTAGTTGATGACCTTGTTGGTGATCGGTTCTAATCTCGTGAATTAGTGGCTGTTTTTAACCAGTTGTAGGATCACCAAATAAGAATGTGTGATTGATTACCACCGTAAATGGTAAATTCGATTGTTCGGATTATTAAATCGTAAATACGAGTATCGAATTCGTATTTATTTTGTGTATGTGTACGTTGAGGTGTATGAGTGTGTGTAATTGGAATATTTGTGAATTTGAACTTATATTTTATTACTGGAGAACAACTATTTATACTGACCACCAAGTAGGTGGTTTACATGACTCTTGGACTTCCAAGCTTGTATGCTTGACATGTGTCCTCTAACCTTGTTTGACCTTATCTAAGCTGAAACTTAGTTACAAAGTCTTATTTTTTGTCTTATCTCGGATTCATTGTTGTTCGTAATTGTTAGCTTGGGTAGTCCAGTACTCTTTGAATAAAAGTTGTTCGCCTCTTGAAAGTGTGGTTCATAAGTTGCCCGCCGTTAGGTTCCTTGTAGATGGGCTTCGTGACCTTTGTCCTTTGTTCGTCCTGCACCTAGCTGGTCTGTTATGTGATCTGGTGTTGTACACCTCTTAAGCTGGTAAGTACGTCTTCTCTTGACAATGTTGTTCGTTATTTATGATCTGGTGTATTCATATTTGGTCTAAAGTTTTTGGACTTGTTCGCATCAAAGTTGTTCGTCAGCTATGTTGTTCGCCACAAAGTGCACTCCCTGGATTAGTTTATGAACTCCCTTTTGCTTAATCATTTCTAGTTTGAGTATTTGGCTTCATAATCTTCACTTAGGCCTTAACTTTTGCTCGTTGAGCTCTTACTGATGTTCGCCTATCAACAGACCTATTAGCTATTTTTACTAAATGATATTAGTTTTGGAGGGTATTAGTTGTATTCACTGAAGGGTACGAAGAACATTATTTATTTAACTAAAGTGTATCAGTTGGTTACACTAAAGAGTATTAATTGATTATACTAAAAAGTATTGTAAAGTGATTCATATATGAACCAATTTCACTCTATACATACTCACTTTAATGCTAAGTCAACTTAGAAAAATAATAAACATATAAACACATAAAAAAATAAACATAAAAAAATAAACACAAAAAATCGCGATATTCTTATATATCCGCGATATTTTACGATATATCTACGATATTTCCCGATACTTATTCATTTTTGTACTACAAGTGAACCGATATCAATATCGATAACTTGCGATATATCGCGATATATCCGCGATACGCTGTAAAAAATACATTGCACCTAAATATCCGTATCTCAATCTCAAAATTTGCGATATATCCGCGATATTTCGCGATATTTTCATCCTTGGCGATGATCGGTTTGCTAAGGAGGAAGAAGGAGAAGCCTGAGCCGAGGAAGTACAGGAAGAAGCCTACGGCAAGGAAATTGATTAGGCGTGAAATTGTTATGTTTTGGTGCCCGGTTTGCCCATGTTTTGAGTGTTTGGAGTCAATTGAGTATCATTTTTATAAACTCATTAATTTATCTCTTTGGTTTTCATAGATGGATAGAGGGCGAAAAGAGGAGTTCGTAGGACTTTGAATCGACTCAAACGGATGCCCGGATGAGAAGATATCGAAGGAATACGATTGGTGTTAGTGTTGAAGAAGAAAAGTACTAGTTGGAGAAATTTTGGGAGCATTCGAGTGAACCACTCGAGCACTAGTGCTCGAGCGCCCAAAACATACAGAAAATTTCAAGTGCTCGAGCAGCTCGAGCGCCACCGCTCGAGCGTGTTGCTCGAGCGCCCCAATTATACAGAAAATTTTCAGCGCTCGAGCACCTGTGTCATTCGAGCTACATGCTCGAGCGCGACCGCTCGAGCGGGTCTGCTCGAGCACCTTCACATTTGGCGTTTTAAAAGTCATTTTTCGGCCCATGAGTTCACGATTCGGCCCATTGCATATATATACTCGTCCCAAGCTCGTTTTTTAGGATACCGCACATCACTTGATAGATTTTGACTTTTAGAATTTGTTTTTGGAGAGGAAGGAGGGAAGCAAGCTTTACGTATACGTTTTTTAGGTTTTCGTTACGAATTCATATTACGGTCTTACTTTTTAGTTTAGTTTCTTTATATTTTTGTTCTTGAACACGTTGAGACTTCTTTTCTTGAGTTAATTTCAGTTTATTCTTTTATTTCGTTAAACCCTAGCTTATGTTTGATCTTTTTTCATCTTAATTATCATGTTCATGTTCGTCACTTATTCAATTGCTATTATTTACGTAAAACCTATGTCTAGCTAAAACTCTTGCATGTTTGGGGTAGGATGAACTCGTAGAAGTAAGTTGTGGGTACGTAATTAGGGTAATTCGTGACGTTAGGTTTTAATTCTCTTAATTAATGAATTCTTAAAATCAATCTTAACTTTACCTTTGAATTTCGTACGAAAGTGTTAGGGAGAGGACGACCGTATCACTCTTTAACAACTAGTAGTCTTAACGAGAGGGTTTAGAAAGGGTTAATTCATCTACCAGTTTAGCGAAGGAGGACGACCGCATCACCTTAGTTAAATTAGGGTCTCATTAATTAAGCACAATCTATTAACTTGTTAGTGGATTAGTGAAGTCGAGTGTTAGGGTAAAGTATTAGGGTTTAGAATCTTGAGCTTTTATCTTACATTCTTTTACTTAGGTTATTTCTTGCGCGTCACGGTTATTTTGATTATGTATCTGCTATACGTAGGGATTCATATCCTGAGCATCACCATCTATTATTTGAACACAAACCTTAGTTAAATCGTCTTCTTTAGTATTTTAGTTTAATTAGTTTATTTTAGTTTCAATTAATCTTTCCAAAAAAATCCCCAAACATACACTCATATTAACTACAACGCGTAGATCTTCAGGGGTCTATTTGCATACATACCTTCCCTTGGGTTCGATAATACTTGGTCCCTATACTTGCCAATACTACAGTGAACCCGTACTCTTGCGGGGAAGCTACTAGTAGAAAGCTAGTATTTTCGCATCAAGTCAGAAATCATGAATGCTTCAAGTTCAGAAGCCTGAAGAGCCTACTCAGAGGACAGCACTCATTGATGACTTCATCTCTGAGAAGCTGAAGACATTGATGCCCACTTCATTGATTTCATGTTAGACAACCATCCTGAACTTCTCAAGGGAATTCTGGAGGAGGCTGATGATGCTAAAGTTCAAATCAAAGCTCCTGAGTTCCTGACTCGCCCACCACTAATCCTACCTAGTGGAAAAGGTTTTGACTCGAATACCATCATGACTGAAGAGTTCAAGATCGCCAAGGCTGAAGGGTACCTGAACCAACTAGATAGGGTTAACGAGTTGAAGGACAGAGTCTACAATAGCTATGGACTTCGACCTGAGTTGAGGAAAATCTTGTTGTATCCTGAATTTTTGTTATAGATAGGATTCATTGTACTCTTGATCATATTCATCAATAAAATCTATTACTTTGCCCATAGACAAAAACTCATTGTTTTTTTGCTGATATTTAAATTTATGTACTTATCAAGAACTGCTCTAACACTAACTTTGTCTTATAGATTAGGACTTGTTTCCTCTAAGTGTTTTGAGGATCTTTTCAGTGTTTTGGTATCATCAAAAAAGGGGAAATTGTTGGGACAATGACGGTTTTGATTTGATCTCAAAGACCCTGAAAAGATAATTTGCCTAAGTATTTGTAATAGTCAAGCTAGCCTTGGATAGGTTTGTAAGTTAGAATATTTTATATTCACAGGAACACAATGAGAGGTGTACTCATTGTTGACAATCAAGACTGAAGCCTAAAGACACAAGAGCGTCATCCTGAACTTATGGCAGTCTTCTAAGCTGGCTGAGTAAGTGTCAGGATGAAGAGCATGATCCTGAGATCATTGCTAACTCAGCCTGAAGGGAACAGGACTGCACTGACTAATTGGGAAAAGACTTGGAATAGGATCTAAACAAGCAAAAGTAATGTCAGCGCTGGAAGATTTACGTAGATGAGGATAAACCTGGACTCAGTAAAGATAAGACTGAACTAAAGAATGAGTTCTGACATTCTCACCTACCTGATGACGTGGACCAATCAGAAAGCGCCAAGTAATGTACGGACACTAACTTGAACTTGACATCCCTGCACACTTCAACGGGCAAGCATTAAATGCAAATTACAAAATCCATGCAAGGACGGAGGCTGCATGGGAGATATGTCCGTTGAAGAATCCTACATGATGGGTGACTAGAAGCAACAGATAGTTATTCAAATTCATCTATAAATACAGAAGACCTTGGACCCAAGCAAGGTTACGGGAAATTTCGAAGCCAGAAATTACTCAAACTCTCAACGTTCAAAGCATTCAAAGAAGCACTCGAAAAGCCTTTAATTTCCCAAGTGTTTCTTGAGTTAGAGAGTTATTCTGTATTCCACTAAGCTCATTAGATATATATCTTAAGCTTAGAGTGATTATTCAATCCTTAGCATAGCCTTGTCTTGTAAGGATAATCACACCTTAGTTGGAAACCATACTGAAACCAAAACCCTCTTAGTTAGGTTTGTTGGTCGAAGTTAGTAAGTGAGTTAGAAGGAAGTAAGGGTCAGTGGGACTGATCTTGGTGCACCTTGGCACATTAAAAACAATTCAATCCTTAGTGGACTCTCCTGTTCAATCAGGACCATGGATGTAGGAGCTTGAGTCTCTGAACCACATTAAATTGCCTGAGTCTTTACTGCTTTGATATTTGTTCTTAACTGCTTTACTGCTTAAGTCATTCATTGCACGATTTATCAGGCTTGAATCAATCAGCCTGATCATTAAACTCAGCGCACTGCCCTTCTAATCACGGCTTCATAAAAATGATAATCAAGTTTTCAGAAAGCAAACCATAAACAAGTCTTTAATCTCTCAGGGCTCACACATTCCGCACTAAACATAAGTAGATAGTTAGACAACTGGCCGGCACCTAGTGTTGTTAGTAGGTGTATTATCTACTCAGTGTTCAACACCACTCTGAGTAAGGGGACTCAGTAAGGTTTTTAAGAAAGAAAACTTGTATATGTATATTCACCCCTCCCCCCATACACGTATTACTCAAACTTGTACCGGGACCAACATCTAGTAACACATTTTAGTTCATATAACAACACATTTTCATTCATGTAGTAACACATTTTAATTCATATAGTAACACAAAAAAGAAAATCGTGAATGCAGTAACACACTTTTGCTCATATCGTAACACAAAAAACTTGATTGTCGTTGATTTAGTAACACACTTTTACTCATATAGTAACACAAAAAACGTTCATATTGTAACATAAAAAATTAATTGTGGTGAACATAGTAACACATTTTACTTCACATAGTAACACAAAAAAATTGATTATCGCTAATGTAGTAACTCACAAAAAAAAAATCGTTAATGTGACACATTTTGTATCCATCGGTATCACATTTTTTGTTCATGTAGTAACACAAAAAAAAAATTGTGGGGAAAAATATAAAAAAAACATATTACATCTATGAGTGCCACACTTTTGATTATATAGTAACACAAACTAATTTGGGAAAAAAAAAGTAGTTTAATTTTGTTCTTATAGTACAACATTTTGTATTTAATAGTATCAAACTTTTGTTCAAGTACTAAAACAATTTTGAGTAAAAAAATAACATAAAAAAAGTACAAACGTAATCAACAGGCTTCTAACTTATGACCATTTATTTATTTATTTAGAATTTAGAATTGAAACTTGTACCGTTACACTATTCTCCTCATTCAAAAATAATTCTCGCTTATAAACATATAACGACTCAGCGATGTGGTTTTATAAATGGGCGGCTCGTTTGATTCGTCCATAACCCGCAAATTTCAATCCCTTCACATATCATGTGATTTTGCACCATGCAATATTACACATAAGACCTACTATATATATTTTTTTTTCTTGTGACTTCTATGAAAATACCGCTAATTTTATGGGGAAATTACAACTATGTTAAGTTTTTTATTCCAAATTACTGTCAAGTTGGTACACTTTTAAAACTTACATGTAGGTTAACTTTATTGTAGTTTAATACCATAACTACCCTTAATGCTGCTGTGTCAGGTGTTTAATGGTATAGATAAACATTGTACTACGTCATTATGATTTATACTATGGTATTATGATTTGTACTATGGTACTATAATATTATCATTTGTACAATGCAATGACGAAAATAATTACTAAATTTTGTTCTATTTCTGTTGCACTAAGGCTCACACTCTTATACTACATCTAATAAATTTATACTTTATCGATAAATTTTGTACCATGGTATTACCGTGTTTGCATGAATAGTTACCAAATAAAAAATATAGTAAAAAATGATCTAATTTTGAAATAAGAAAAATTGGATACAAATCTGATAAAATTTTAAAAACTATCTACAAAAGTTAAAAAGTGGATGTCAAATCATGAACATTGAAAAGTAAATAGAAAGAAAAACAAAAGGGAAGAAAGGAAGGGTAGTAATAGTATTATACTATTATAAAGTTAACCTACTTGTAAGTTTTAAAAGTGTATCAACCCAATTGTAATTAGGTCTTATAAAACTTACCCTACAGTAAGTCCCCCTAATTTTATCTCTTCATTTTTTGACCCAAAATTGTGAAAGTGAAACAATCCCCACCTTTTATTAATATTGAAAAACCCCTTAAAAATTGAAATCTCTAGTTCAAAATTCAACAGTCATAGCCAATATGGATTGAGCACCATCTTTTCCAACTTGGTGATCTTCATTAAAACACCAAAATATGATTGACTGTTAGACCAACAATAAGGGCCATCACTATAATAAAGTTGATCAACAATGATAAATTTTTATTTACGTGATGAAAAATAGTCATTAAAGGTATGAATGTGTAAAATTTGGTTAGAACCGAACCAAACCAAAATTAGAACTTTGGTTTGATTTTTCAACTATGGTTCAATTATTGGTTTACAAAAACTATTATTTTTTAATTGGTTTGGTTTTCCATTTTCACTACTCAAAAACCAAATAAATCGAACTGTCTAAATTAATATAAGGACCCATTTGGTAGGGGTTATTAGTGAGTGTTAGATACACTAACACACTAAATATGATGTTTGGTAGGTTATACGTATAAACACTTCGGCTCTTTTAAAAAACAAAGGCTCGGTTTTCACTAAAATGAATTCATATGATAGTGGATTCCTTCCCCCTACGTGGTATTCATATTCATAAAACTATGAGTTCTTAAAATCTATTTTTCCAAAATTACCCTCATTTTCCCCATATTTTGACTCTTATGGGTGTATTCAATTGGGATTCTATTGGATTTTTTTGGACTTTAAAAAGTCTGTGGATTTAGAAAATCTATAGACTCCATGCAGAGTTTGACTGACTTTTTTTATTGATTTACTTGGATTTTCATAGATTTTACAGGATTGTGGAATACATTTTTTTTATTGATTTACATGGATTTTCATAGACTCTGGTGCTGGAACCATTGATGCAAATATATATGGGACACACTTGTATATAAAAAAAAATTATCCAAATTGTTTAGGGAAAAAAAAAGTACATTAGTTAAAAAATACATTAATATTTTATTTTCATTTCCATTACCGTAATACATCGCTCTCATTAGAAGTCTCGGGTTGTTAGAAGAGATTTTGGAGAGTAAAATTTATTTATATTTTTTGAAGAGTAGACTTGACAATAGGGTCCCCAAAGCAAACAGGGACGGTAAATTTTTTTGCCCCGTAGACGAGGACAGGGATAGTATTCTCAGCCCGGGGGATTCCAGTCTCGTTCCCCGCGGGGAGCCTTATTATTTTTTATATAATTAATTATATTTATATATAATTTTAATGTTAAAGTAAATTACAAATAAATATTTCATAGTTTCCTGCTCAATTAACTGTTTATTAAAAATTACATTTTTTTATTTAATATTATGTTATTAGTTCCAAATTATATTATTTTCACTTTAGTATATATGTTAATTAAACATATTAGAAATAGAGGTTCTTCAAATTGTTTAAATTAGTTTTTTTTAACACCAACTTAGAGTAATTGTTGTGTATGATTAAATTTTTTAATTTAAATATTTTTTTATATTTTAAAAATGAGATAAAAAAATAATTACGCGGGGAACGGAGAATCCCCGCGAGACGGGGATCACCAATGAGTGCTAACCACTGTAGAGATAATTTAAATAGAAACTCCACCTCGTATGAATGTTATGGATGAAGTGAATGCAATAACCTCAAGCCTACTCCTCGCGATTACCGTCACCTAACATAAATTATTTAATCTATTTAGAAAAATAATATAAATAATCCTCAAATAATACTGACTAAAAATCCTAAAAAACCTTAGTCATGGATTTACGTCTTTTAACATCCTTTGAATAAAGATCCAATCTGTAGTATCAATCATAAATATATAATAGCAAAATAACTTCCTTTAATAGTTTTGGAGGGAGACATTTTCATCCATTGATTAAAATTTTGGTTGCAGTTTTCATCCATTCGATCAATTTGTTTATTTGATATGGAAGGTCTTTTATTGCAGTTTTATTTTGTTCGTTGATATGTCTTGATTCATTGTTAGCCATAGGATTACGTCTAAAATCTAGGGACCGTTACTTATTTTTTTTGCTATATATGTAAGCTTCTAATTTGCTGATTTGTGTACCCTTGAATGGTAGTGTTTTGTTCTATATAAAAATTAATTATTGTAGTTAATGAAATTGCAAGTGTTTTTATGCATAAGGATGAGGAATGATCAATACTTGATTTCTGCTATACTTGCTTGCACTTTTTAGAGTGTTCTTTGTTTATAATAATATTTGTGTGATGCAGAAATCGGAAAATCGGCTTACCAATCGGAGAATAGTTAACAAAATTTAACTGAAGGGGTTCCTTTATGAAAATACATGGCCGCCGCGACATAAAATCAGCACTGCCGGTGAATGGAGATCGCCGGAAATTTCGTCCCAATGTTATATTTTTTGAAAAATGTAAATTTCATTGTTGATGATTTTGTAATCCTCCAATTAAATTTTGCAGATTCATGGAGGGAATGAACTAAAAATAGACAAAGAAGATGATGAAAGGTAAGCTCGAGAGAGATGAAACAGAGTGGATGAAGCACTGAAAAGAATAACATAAAAGTTAAAGCAGATTATGGAGACAAATAACGATGATGTTGAAAGATGAGAAAGAAAAATGAAAGATGAAGAAGTAGCGTAATTGAAAAAAAATTAGAATAAGATTTCATTTTCTTTTTTAGCTATTTAAAATATTAAATTTAGTTTTCTTTTTTTTTCTTTCTCACTAGCCTAAAACTTAGGCCACGTTGGTTTGGCATGCTACCATTAGTTAGGATTTTCTTTAGTGCGATTTATTGGTAAATTTTGAAAATATGGTCAAGTATTTACTATTTCAATTCAATTTTTTATTTATTTCAAATCTAATTATGTTTTCAAGTATTATGATTAAATGGTTTTGATTTGAAATTGTATATTTTGTAAAAAGATTCGATTAATCGAATTATGCTTTATATACATAATCATTTTCACGGTGTGTAAACGTAAGTATATGATTATTTTATACTTCATGTATGAACTATTTTGACTCTATACTTTACCATAAATTAAACAAATTATTAACAATATTAAATATTTAAAATATACAAACTATATAAATACCAAAATCCAGCGACAATATTAATTATCAAAACAAGTCAAGTCTCTATTTTTTAATTATAATTAATTATATAATCAAATCACATCATTCAAATAATTAATTAATTGATGAGCATATCACGTTGCAAATTTTAGTAACATTTATTTATGTTTAATATATAAGTATATCAAAATTATAGGAGTTTGGTATGTTATTTAATCTTTATAATTTGATTGCTTATTTTATGTAATTTGATTAGATTCGTATCTTAATTGATTAAATTAATAATTACTTTTTTTATATATTATATATATATAATACATAATCCATTTTGTTTTCAATTCTCAAAGTATGTACAATCATATCAAATTACATACAATCATATTGTAATAAAAAGTATACTACATATATATGTATATGAATAGTCAATAATTATATAAGTAATTATTAGTTCCTCCTCAAGTAATTGATTTCCATTTTACACAAATCATGGAACAGTGTTAGAAATTATGGAATAATGACAATTAGAGTTAATAAATGTGTAGAATTGTGAGTTTTCTTCTTGAGCAATTGATTTTCATTCTAAACAAATCAATAAAACAATTGCACACTTGTATAAAGGTAATCATGGGTGTAATTGAATTTTTTATACGTGCATTACGTTTTATTTTCATTTATAATTTAATAAAATTTACTAATATTAAATGATAATAACAAAATTATATATAGGATTTGATTTTCAAATCTTTTGTATATTTATTATGCGATTAGTTAGTGTACAAGAAGTAATATTACACAATTTACCTTAAATATACTAATTATTTACCCGTCATAATTTTTTTATTTAGATTGTAAATAAATTTTTAAATATTAACTAAGAATCTAAATTACTTGCCGATTAATAAGAATATCAATTTTCCTAAAATCATTTTGACTTTAGTAGAAACATTATATTATAAACTAGGATTGTTAATGAACCCGTACCAAAATTTGCATCGAAAATAATCGAACTAAAAAGTTTTTCGCATACGGGTCTGAATATTACCAAATTAATCGTACCGAATAACCGAATGAGACTGTACCGAACCGAATAACTTAATTAAATATGTATTAAAATTTAATTATTATTTATTTGGTATTCATTAAATTGTATTTTAATGTTATTAAATTCAAGTTTAATTATACGATAACATAATTTATCTATGTTTTTAGAATACAAACACCATTTTATTTATCATATTAAGTTCTTAAAACATTAACTCATGTTTAAGTGTATATATCAAAGTGATTTAAATTTAATTTGTTTCATCTTTTAATTTCATTCTAAATCTTAATATACTATAAAGACAAAGTTTTAGAATCCTATGTGGCAAGCTCTCAAGCCTCTATTTTCAAAATAATCTCCCCTCATTCACCCAATTCATTGACTTTTAAAATTATTCTCAGCCATTGAATTTTAATATCTAATCTAATCTTGATCGTTGATTTTTTCACATCTCCTCTATATATACCATGTATCTCACACAAACAAAAACCAATTACAATGATCTCTCCAAAGAAATCATCAAATTCTTCTTCTTTTTATTTTTTTCAATTTTGCTATGAAGTTCTATATTAATTCTCTTTTCGTCTAAATCTTCATATTTTTTATTTTCTTGCAGGATGTTCACCCCAATATATTCAATCTTTTTTTTTTTTTTTTGCAGGATCTTCATCTTAAGGTATTTACTTTTTGTTTTCTATTTTATTTTATAGTTTTGGTGTATGAATTTAATCTTCATATTTTGCCTAGGCTCCTTTGGTTGCAGGATGTTCACCCCGTACATATTCAATATTCATTTTTCTTTTTGTTGCAGGATCTTCATCTTAAGGTATTTACTTTTTGTTTTCTATTTTATTTTATAGTTTTGGTGTATGAATTTAATCTTCATATTTTGCCTAATCTCCTCTACTTTTATTAATTATTAGTTTATTTTATTTTATTCGTATTAAAAATTTTATTGTTTGATTTTTTTAGGATTGAACATCAACATTGAAGATGAAGTGGATGATCAATTTTTTAGTATGAAGATGAAGTGGAATATCAATTTTATTGTGAAGATGAAGAATCATAGATTATATATTAAGAGTTATATTTTTTTAACATTGTAATGTATTAATTACAATGTAATTTAGTTTGAATGAATAATTAAGATATGATACTTAAAATTTGTTATGATCGATTTAATTTGATTCTTTTTTTTTTTTTTACGTTTAAATGATATTGTTTTAAATGGTCTAATATTTTATGTGTATCTCATATTCCTAATATTTTGGTTAGTATCAACTATATATAAACTTAACATATATAATATACTAACTTATTTATTTGACTCCTAATTACTATTAATTTTCGAAAATAATAAAGATTTAGTTTGATTCACGTAGCATGAATTCTTGAATATTATATTTTGCAAATATACTATTCATTTCAAATATGTATCCGTATAGTTTAATTACCATTCATTTCAAATATGTATCCGTTTAGTTTAATTACCGGAATCGGCGCCCAAAAGAGAATAGGAATTGGGAATTAGTTTAATTGATATGATTTTAAATAGTCTAATATTTTATGTGTATCTCATATTCCTAATCTTTTGGTTAGAGGGTGTCCCATTAAAAACAATGATTTTGTTTTCCTATAATATATTTTATTCTTTTACGGAAGTTTTCATATATTAGATTAACTTAGTATATCAACTATATATAAACTTAACATATATAATATACTAACTTATTTATTTGACTCCTAATTACTATTAATTTTCGAAAATAATAAACTAATTATTAACCTTACTTATTTAATTAACTTTAAATTTCAATTTAGATATACTAGGAAAAGTTGACTAATTTTAAATGATAATTTAGTCAGATAATGTATTTGGTAATTTTATATTATTCTACATTTTTAAATCCTAAATTATATTAGGAAGAATATATAATTTTTACTAATTATTTCAATTTAAATATATTAGGAAAAGTTGACTAATTTTAAATGATAATTTAGTCAGAATGTATAATTAAGATATGATACTTAAAAATGTATATGAAAGATTTAGTTTGATTCACGTAGCATGAATTCTTGAATATATTTTGCAAACATACTAATCATTCCAATAATTTATCCTTAATAGTTTAATTACGAGCCCAAAATATTATAGGAATAGGGAATTAATTGATACGATTTTAAATGGTCTAATATTTTATGTGTATCTCATATTCCTAATCTTTTGGTTAGTGGGTGTCCAATTAAAAACGATGATTTTGTTTTCCTATAATATATTTTTTTCTTTTACGGAAGTTTTCATATATTAGATTAACTTAAGTATATCAACTATATATAAACTTAACATATATAATATACTAACTTATTTATTTGACTCCTAATTACTATTAATTTTTGAAAATAATAAACTAATTATTAACCTTACTTATTTAATTAACTTTAAATTTCAATTTAGATATATTAGGAAAAGTTGACTAATTTTAAATGATAATTTAGTCAGATAATGTATTTGGTAATTTTATATTATTCTACATTTCTAAATCCTAAATTATATTAGGAAGAATATATAATTTTTACTAATTATTTCAATTTAAATCTATTAGAAAAAGTTCCATCAATCATTTCCTACAATAGACTAATAAACTATAATCAATCATTCCATCAATTATTTCCTACAATAGACTAATAAACTATTTTTAGAATTTAAACCAATTTAAAAAATAGTATCAAATATAATCAATCATTCCATCAATTATTTTCGTTTATTAGTCTAATAAACTATTTTTTGTGTCTATATGATTTATAAATAATATGAAAGGTTTAACATTCATATTACATAATTGATATGATATATTCTTTTTACATAGCTTTTATTTTAATCTGCATATTATTTTGATTATTAAATTTATTTTCAATATGAATAAATATTATTCGATGAATGTATCTTATTCATATTACATTATCTTCATTTAATTTTTGAATATCATTTTTACATATACTAACAATAAACATCTGTATTTTAAAAACTTGAATTTATAGATTAATTCATGTTTTATTGCCATTTTTCTAAACTATTAGCGATCCTTATTAAATTAATTAATATTATTAATTTTATCTACTTCAATTATCACTATTAAATGTAAATATATTTTTTCAAATTATTATTAAAAATAATATTGTAAAATATATTGTCGTATGTTAGATTTTTTTTTTATTCACATAATGAAATTCGAATTACATTGTAAATGAGTATATTTTGTTAGTATTATGTAATAAAAACACATTATATAATTTATATATAAATTAAGTATTTAACATAGGTTTTATTTGATTATACATATTATTTTAATTATTAAATTTATTTACAACATGAAATTCAAATTATGTTATCATCATTAAATTATGTTAATGTTAATATTCATTTTCTATACAATTAAATTTAACAAATACTTTTTTTTTGAGGTTGTATGATTTAATTATTTATTTATTTATTTTTTGCAGATTGATTATTTATCAATATAGTTTTCCCTAAGTTGAAATGGATAAAGAAAACACTTCACCTTCATCCAGTCAAACTTCATATTCAGGTAAATATTTCTAATATTCAATATTTTATTCTTATTAAATTATTGTTATATTAGTGATTTAATTTAATTTTGTATTAATATATACATATATCGAATATGCAAGAAGTATTCACCAAGGTCCGTTATTTAAATGAAAATCTTAAATTATTTTTTTACATTTTTAATATATTATTTATTTGAGCATGTTTACATATATTTATTTAGATATATTTATTTAGATTAAGTAATAAGTAATTATATTTATTTAGATTAATTAATTAGTAATTATTTTTTGTTTGCAGAAATTTGTACTAAGCATGCTAGAATGATGAGGAGATCTGTGGTTTCTGAAAAGCGTCGTGTTTTGGATGAAATTGATTAGATATATACAAATAATAAATGTATATATATTTATATTATGTACTTAATATATTTTTCTATTAATATATTTTCAATATTTTATTGTTAAGATCCTAATTTGGAAGAGTTAAAGTGTAAGAGTGCAAGATTGTTGAGAAAAAGTATCCTTTCAGATAAAAGACGAAGAATTTTGCCAGATTATTTTTTTTGTGGGGTATTATTTTTCAATATTATTTGTGTTTAATATGTAATGATATAATGTGTTTTGATCTTTTTTTAATTTTTTTTAATTTTTTTTTATTAGATAATTTTATATCTCAACAAGAATTGGAAGACACGCCGTCGTCGTCAATATTAACAAATGGTTAGTTTACTGTTTTTAAATTACCTATATTATTTAATTTTTTTTATTATATTTGTATATATTTAATTCTTATTAATTTTTTTGAACATTGATCAATATCAAATGTTGGAAGTTACTGTAAATCCAATGACATCGGGTCCGGTTAATGAACTACTTCAACAAACACGGGAAAACGCTACTACAGGTTTCACCACTTATTTTGTTTAATCCATTAATTATGAAAACTTATTAATCTTATATCCTTATTTTGTATGTGTTTATGTATCTAATTATTTAATTATATATATATATATACACACGCATGTATATATACATATATATATACATATTACATTTAATTTTTTAAAAAATATTTATTTTCAGATAGAGGAAAGGCTCCAATTATTGATGTTCAGGGTAATATTCAAAAGCCTCATAATCGGATGCCTATGAGTGTTATATCATATTTAGCACAACAATTACATTTTGAATACGAGGAAAATATTCAATCTTTCTCTAAAAAACAAATTGGAGACAGCTCATCTAGCCATGGTATTAATTTTTTTTAACTTATATGTTGCACTTTTTTTTATTTAAAATTATAATAATATTTTTGTCCAAATATAAATATAATTAACTAAATATTCATAACTTTTCAGGTAAAAAGAGGAGAGGTGTTGTTGCTGAGCAAATGTCAAAAGGAAGAAATACCGGTGGTGAATATGGTATGAAATTTACATTTTATTATACAAATATATATTTTTATTAGATTTTAAATAAAATATTTAAATATTTTTAAATATAATTAACCCAATATTCATGACTTTCTAGGAAAAAAGAGGAGAGGTATTGATGTGGATGAAAGGTTAAAAGGAAGGAATACCGATGATGAAAATGGTATAAAATTTATATTTTATTATTAAAATATTTATTTTATTAGAGTTTTGAAAAGAAAATTATTCAATTTTTTTTTATATTTATAGGGTATGTTGATTTTGGGGATGCTACGTTTGTATGCGTCTATTGCAATAAAGATGCTTGAGTGTGCAATAGGCATAAATCCATCAAGTATTTGTTCAAGTATATCAATAAAGGAGCTGATAGGATTACTGCTACTGTGGAGAAGGAAGGGGCCATTGAAGGTGAATCAAAGCCAAAAGACGAAGTGGAAAATTTCATAAACTGCCAATACATATCTCCGTGTGAAGCAGTTTGGAGAACTCTTCAGTTCGATATACATTATAGGTATCCACCAGTTATGCGATTGGATTTTCATCTTCCTAATCAGCAGAAAGTTATTTTTCAAGATGAAGATTACATTGATGATGTACTCGAAAGACCATCTTCAGATAAATCAATGTTCTTGGCGTGGATGGATAAAAATAAAACCGCTGATGAGGATGCAAAGAAGCTCACTTATGTGGAATTTCCAAAAATGTATGTTTGGGATAGAAAAAAATACCAGTGGGAAAAAAGAAAGTGCAATAGATTTTCTTTAGGAAGACTACGTAGTGTTCCACCGGGGGCTGGTGAAGAGTATTATTTGTATCGCTTGCTGACTTATAGTAAGGGATCAACGTCTTACGAGATGATACGAACCATTGATAATATTGAGTATGGTACCTTTAAAGATGCTTGCTATTCAATGAGATTGTTGGATGATGATCGCGAGTACACTGATGGGATAACAGAGACAAGTTTTTGGGCAAGCGCTCATTACGTAAGGAATTTATTCGCTATTCTTCTCATGTCATCTTCAATGAACTCTCCAGAAACTGTATTCGAAAAGACGTGGGAGTGTATGTCAGATGATATACTCCATAAAAGAAGACGAACATTGAATATTCCAGGTATAATATTATTTAAAAAATTATTTCATTTAAATTATTAAAATATTTTATAATTATATTTGTTTCTATTTTTTTTTTTTTAGATTTACAGCTTAATAACGAAGAGTTGAAAAACTTGGCTTTTGTTGAAATTGAGAAGCTACTGCAGATGAATGGATTCACTTTGAGTAGATTTGCATCAATGCCACTACCAGATTTCAATTTTGAGAATGATTTAATAAATAAACTCATTTGTCAAGAATTGAATTACAATCGGTTTGAACAAGGAGAAGAATATGACAAGTTAAGTTCAACTCTCACGGAAGAACAAAAATTTGTGGTTAGTGAAATACTTGAAGTTGTTTGGTTGCAAGAAGGAAGAGTCTTCTTTTTATACGGATATGGTGGAACTGGAAAGACATTCATTTGGAGAACGATCTCCGCAACAATACGTTCTGAAGGCAATATTGTTCTTAATGTCGCATCAAGTGGAATAACATCTCTACTTCTGCCCGGCGGACGTACTGCTCATTCGAGATTTGCTATACCGCTTAATATTGATGACACCTCCACCTGTAACATAAGGCCTGGGACACATTTGTCCGAACTATTAGTGAAGACAAAGCTTATTATATGGGATGAGGCACCAATGATTAACAAATTAAGCTTTGAAGCTTTGGACAGAAGCTTGAGGGATATTGTTAGATCTCCAGATGGAACCATGAGCGATATTCCTTTTGGTGGTAAAATCGTTGTGCTTGGAGGATATTTCAGACAGATACTTCCCGTTGTACCAAAAGGAAGTCGAGAAAATATTGTGCACTCGACTATCAATGCTTCATATTTGTGGGATCACTGCAAGGTATTTTGTACATTTTTCATTAAAAAAAAGTAATATTTGTTTAAAAGAAATAATATTTGGAAAACTAAATACATCTTATTTGTTTTGAATTTGAAGGTTTTAAGATTGACGAAGAACATGAGATTACAAAGTTTTGATCCCAATACGTCCTCGAATGGTGATGATGTTGTTAACTTCTCGAGGTGGATTTTGGATGTTGGTGATGGAAAAATTGGAAATAGGCAAGATGGTGTCGCTGAGATTGAGATTCCAAAAGATAATTTGATTTACGATGTTGTTGATCCAGTTGCATCTATAATCGAAAATATTTATCCATCCTTGATTGATAATTTAAGGACACATAAATATTTTGAGGATATAGCAATACTTGCACCTACTCATCGAGATGTGGAGTCTATAAATGATAAGATTCTATCTATGATTCCTGGTGATACTAAAGAATACTTAAAGCTCAGACAGTGTTTGTGCATCTGAATTTCGAGAAGGAGGTAATGGACAAATGGTTACTGTTGAATTTTTTAATTCTGTTAGGTGTTCAGGAATGCCCAATCACCGTCTGATCTTAAAAGAAGGAGTGCCTATAGTATTACTAAGAAATATTGATCACAAATCCGGTTTGTGCAATGGAACAAGATTGATCGTCACCAAACTTGGGAACCACATTCTCGAGGCTGAAATAATATCTGGAAGGAATATTGGAAATAAAGTATTCATCCCAAGAATGACATTGACAAATTTTGATCCTACAATGCCGGTGAATTTTACAAGGCGACAGTTTCCAATTCTACTGTGCTTTGCTATGACAATAAATAAAAGTCAAGGACAATCACTTTCTACTGTTGGATTGTATCTTCCCAAGCCTGTTTTCACTCATGGTCAACTTTATGTTGCAATATCCAGAGTTAAATCCAGTAGAGGATTGAAGATTTTGTCACTTGATTCTAAAGGAAAACCTTCAAAATATGCAATGAATGTAGTTTATAGAGAGATTTTTCGCAATTTGTAAGCATTCTTTTCTAATATTTGGTTAATAATATTTTATTAACTTTTATTTATTGTTTATTGCTTTTGGAATATAATTATTTATTATTTACTAACATGTAAAAAAAAAAAAAACACTGAATAAATAAAATAATAACAATAACCAAATTTAAAAAACTTTTAAAAAATTTATTAATAATATTATAATAAATATTATATACAGTTCCGCGATAATCGCGGGTTTAGCACTAGTATATATATATGGCAATGTGATTTTAGTATCGCACTTTATATTCACAAGATATTCCAAAAATATTATTTATATATAATTTATGTATTATATTTTAAATATTGTATTCGGGGTGATTTGTGTTAATTTTTTTTAACCATCCATTATTATATAATGCGTTATATTTAAGCTTGCAAGAATATATGTTTGATTGTGGTTGAAAATGTATATATTTTTTATAATAAAAAATAAATATTTTAAAAAAAATGAGAGTACAAGAATTACCCTTCTAATCATACATCATCCAACAAAGCCAGTATAATGAATCAATATTCAAGTACAATTTTAATGAAAGATCACCCAGCCCAAACCACTTGCTAAAAATCATTAATCTTCCTAGGGCATTTACTCCATTCTTGAAAAATTGCTTCACTGCATCAATTTGTTCTTTCTTAAATATGTGTAGTATTTGTATAAGTGTGCATCAATTTTTTTTTTTTAAATGAGATAATAAAAAACAAAAAAAATTCTTCTCGATCCGCTCCGATCCGTTTGTAATCGAAAATCCGTTCCAATCTGTATCATATTGTACCGTACAATTTTTATTGTACGAACATTGACACTCGATTTTAAAATAACTGAACTTAGGTAAGGACACATATATTTTTAAATATATGTTTTAGTCTGTACCGTGATTAACCCTAAATAAACATTAAAAAATTATTTTATTGAAAATTACAAATTTCGCAATTCATAAATACCTTGAAAAAAATGCATAATTATTTAATAAATAATAGTAATATTATTTTTAAAGCTTGATAAATATAGTATCTAACAATATTATATAGAATGTTTGTGTTAGGTTAATAAACAATATAATAAATCCTCAATTGTATAATGAGTTAGTATAATATAATAAAATGAGTAAGTATTGTACCCGAATAATATTAGTATTTTAAATAATTGTGAAAGTGATAATTCAAAATGTATGTTAACTTTATTAACATTATTATTAATTTTTTAAAGGAACTATATTAACATTATTAAATAAAAGAACTATCTGCATAAATATATACGCAAATTCTAGAATGACATGCATTTGGATTTTAAGGACTCCAATTTTGATTTTTTCAAAATATACACTAACACGACGAACTGTATGTTTTATTTTTTCATTTGATGTATTACTGATTATTTCTTAAGGTATTACTAATTACTTCTTGGGGTATTACTGATTTCTATTTATGGTATTTTTTTTTTCAAAATTCAACTGCTTACTAAAACTACTCAAATATATAAATACATATATATATATATATATTGATAATGTTCCTACTTAATAAGTTTACAATCACTCTATTCTAAATAAATTATACAAAACAAAAAATGTACTCATTCTGATTTTTTATTCATGCAAATTTAACTAAAACGGGAAATAAATATTAATCTAATGACATGATAAAATTACATAAAAAAAAAAAAAAACCAAACAATTATATCTAAAATTTGCACCCTTTTTTTATTTGAACGTCTCACACCTATTTGCACACTATCTAAAAAAAAAATATTAATTTGCGTGCAAACTCACACAAATATACACATATGTCACTTTTTTTTACCTCTTTTCTTAATCCACGTGCAATCTCATGGGTGCAAAATCTCATGGGATGTAGGGAGTATTACATACTCTTTCTATATTAATGTGTTTGGTTGTTATCTATCAATTTTATTTTAAATCAATAAAGTATAGAGTGAAAATGATTTATACATGAACCATTTGAAGGGTCTTATTTGTTTTCACTAAAGGGTTTTAATTTTGGCGGACATTAGTTATTTTCGCTGATGTATTAGTTGATTACACTAAAGAGTATTAATTGATTACACTAAAAAGTATTATAATGTGGTTCATGTATAAAACAATATCACTCAATAGATACTCATATATTTTTTATTATTTATTTTTTAAATAATGATAAAAAATTCTAACTGACCATATTTAAACAAATTAGGTTTTCCTCCAAAATATTAATCGATTATGCATAAGCAATTTAATTTTTTACATTTGGTTGTTTTTATGGTCAAAGTCATATAATTATTTACACCCTAAATATTATATTATGGTTGTTTTTTTGTTTTTCTGATTTTAAGTGCATAATAGTCGCGTGTAAATTTTTTTGGAGAAAAAAATCATATTTTCGGAACAAAAGAATTTTCTTATTTAGTATAAATACAAATTTATTGATTACACAGATCGTCGCATAATTCGTCTCATTAAAGTTTGATTTAAATTTGTTAGAATTGTAGTATTGCATAATAATGAATAATTTTCATAAGGTTTGTAACTTACGGTTGATAGGAAAATTAGAATTTTAAACCTTTAGGTGGGCAATTTAAGGACATTGACTTTTAAAAGTCGAGATTTGAGGCCAAATCAACCTTAATTAAAGCACATCGGACTAATTGACCCGATTTGACTTGAAATTCGCACTTATTTGCATGATTTGGCTTGAATTCGGGTTAAATTTATAATCAATTCTAACTGATTTGGGCTAATATGACAAAGATTAACTACTTTTAAAAGATATTGTCCTTAAATTGTCAACTCAGAGAGTTACGATCCTTATTTTTCCAACCAAAAGAGTTACTATCCATATTTCACCCCTTTCCCCAACTAAATAAATATCATCTCAAAGAGTTAATGTTAATCACTCAATTCTCAAGGTGAAAGTTAAATTTCTAAAAATAATTTTTTAAGGACAGTAACTTTGTGGCTGACAATTTAATGACTGCAATTTCTAAGAGTTGTGAATTTAGGCACAATTAGCCCTATTAGACCCAATTTGAGCCCAAATTCAGCCACAGTCAAGCCAAACCGTGTCAATTAACCAAAATTTTAGATTGAATTCAGCGCAATCGGGCCATGTAGCATAGTTCGGTTTATGTTTATTTAGGATGGTTTGACCTCAATTTACGAATTTTAAAAATTATTGTCCTTAATTAAAATCTTAAAAAAATATATATTTCGCAAGACTTGAAATACTTATTTTTGTTATATTTGTCTTACTAATTTGTTTTTCTTAATTTGTCTGTGTATTTTTACGATTATATTGTAATTTTTTTTTCTTATAACTACCATTAAATTTATTATTTAAAATTTTTAAAAATAAATGACATTGTTCATGTTTTATACATAAAAACATATATGAAAATTATTAATTATTAATCAAAATAAATATTACTTCTTCCGTCCCAAAGGAATTTGCATATTTTCCTTATTTGTACGTCTCACTTACACAATAGCTAAAAAAAAAATATTGATTTGTGTTCACACTCACAAAAATATACACATATTTATCAATTTGCCACTATTTTACCAATTTTTTTATTTCACGTGCAATCTCAGGGTACAAATATCCGTGGAACGGAGGGAGTATATTTTTTATAGATAATTTTTTTTATATAGAATGTTGTTATCTTCCCACACTATTTTAATTAGTTCACCCACATCTTAACCCACTCACATTTTTTTAGAACTTGCACCTACATCTCTAAAGATAGTCACTCGCTAATATTCTTTAATTTTAATACAACTATCAAATATACTTACTCCCCCAACTCTCTACTCTAGCAGATAATTTTTTTATTAACGCCTTGGCACAATGTTGTCTATTAGCACTAGGCAGAGGAATTGAGAATTTGGTATAAAAGAAACCAATAAAACAAGGTAATTTGTTAATATGTGATATATTTTTTTAATGTTAACGTAATAAACTTTTGTTCTTTGGATTATATTACGTATTTTATTATTTTCTGTTTGTACAGTGATAGAAAATTCAATTGGATCATCCATAGGCAATTTAAGTTTTTCAACAAATATTTTTGCTGAAATCAATCTCATTCAATTTCAATACCATCAAACATATCTACTCATCCACCTCTTTAAAACAACGGTGGAAAATAGTAAATTTTAATTTCTTAAAATATTATTTTTACTGGGTAATGTTTAAGATTTTTTTTATATATCTATCTATCAATATATATTTTTAGGAGAAGTATCAGTCTCTAATTCTTTTAACACTTTCAAGATTATTTTTGGCGATGAAATCAAGGAAATATTCGATCTGAAAAAAAAAAGTATTTGTCTATCTTTATTATGTATCTTATTGATTATACCAACTATTTTAACTTTGAGTTTCTTTATATATATATATATATATATATATATATATATTTTTTTTTTAGATTTAATGCTAATTAAAAGGATAAGCATGTATGTGGATCTTTTTTGTGGTAGTCCCTTAGTGATACTTTTGTATCTGTGGGTAATCGTTATCTCGATGTGAAAATAATTCAGTGGGTTCTTGAGAAGAATATGGTTAGTGTGGAATAAAATTAATTATATTTTTGTTAATTTTATAATTAGATTTTTATTAATTTTATAATTACATTTTTATATTTATTAATATATCCAAATCATTATAATTAATTTATTAATTTTATGAATGTTTTAAGTTGGAATATTTTGGATTTGTGCGATAATTATTGAATTGGACTCCTACGATAAATGGTGGTTTTACTCATGCAAGAAATATTCTCGGTAAGTTTTTAAGGAGGATGGAAAATTTTATTGTTTGAAATGTGAAATAAAAGATGTTCATTTGGTAATAAAGTAATGCATATTTAAATTTTATATTTAAATATCATGTGATTTTACTATTCTTGAATTTATTATCTGATTTTTTTTTAATTTGCTAAATTTTTGAACCTATTTAGTAACTTTGGTTAAGTTATTATAGATATGGATTATGAATTATTGTTGTTGACGACACAAGTAATATCAGTCTAAATTTATGGGATAATATTTGTTGTGAGCTTATCCAAAAGAAAGCTTACGAGCTTCTGGAAATTGGAAATAAAGTATGTTTTAAATTATAATTTTACTATATGTTTGTTTTTGTTTTTTTAATTTAATAATATTTTTAAAACAAATTATTAATAAATAAATCTTCTTGATTAGCGTTTGTAATTTTATGTTATTCATTTAACAAGGTTTAATAATCTATTTTAAAATATGTACACATGGTGATTATTCTTATATTCCAAATGAAATTCAAGATCTTATGGAGCGTACACTTTTGTTTAGAATTCAAATAAGACCAGATAATATTGCACGTCATACTGAGATATTCAAGGTGGTAAAGGTGTATACAGATTCATCGTTGATTCTTAAATACTCCATTTTTTATGCTGCTGATGAGGTAAGGAGTTTTTTACAAAAATATATATTTCTTCATCTATATATATAGGTAATTATCATTTTATATTTACTGTTTATTTTCTTATATTGATAGTATATGCATTTTTATTTATGTTATGTAGAAATTCAATAATTCATTTGTTAGTGATTCAAACATGTATAAGGTAAAAAAAATAGTTTATTATTTTATTTAAGGCCTTTTTTAGTACAAAATCGAAAATTATTCTATAATTATATTGGCATGATTCTATCTCTTAAATGTGACTTGAAAGGTTCATGGTTCTTAATCACCGATCAAATGCTTTAGTTGTAGTGGTGATGATGTTGACCAACATAAAAATGCATCTATTCTAAAAAAAGACAGTCGATGACAAGTCTTCCTGCTCTAAATTTTTTAAGAAGACAAAATCTGTTATTGTGAGGATTGATGACAAATAAGTTTCTTTAGTATTAAGCAAGGATGTTGTTTGAATAAACACATTATGGTAACGTTTCAGATTGAGCAATAAAATATTTTGAACAAGATATTTTATTTAATATTTAACTTAATTGTATTCAATAAAAAATTTAATTTTATTCAACATACACGTACATCCCTAAAAATATCCAACCACTAATCTCTCCCACCTCTCTAATACATTGGTGAAAAACATGATTAGGATTGAAAGTTGGATGTGAAAGAAACCAATTAAGCAAGTTAATTTATTGATATGTATTATGGTTTTAATAATGTCAATGCAACCGTCTTTTTTCTTTTCTTTTTATTATATTATTTTATTAGTTTCTGTTTGAATGATGAAAAATAAATATTAGACCATGCATAGGAAATTAAGTTTTACTCCAAATATTTCTATTGAAAATCAAATTGATTATTTGAAAATTATGTTGAAGGAAAATTAAAACCAATAAATGTTGGTGAAATTACTGGACTTTCTATGAAATGCTATAATGCTTAAAGCATAAGCTTTTTGTTGACATTATATTTCATTTGGACGCATATCTTTTTTTTATAATTATTGAAACTTTAAACTTTAGGTTTTTAGCGTAAATCAGTGTCGGGTGGATAAATTGAATTTTATTATATTGGAGTACTGGATATTTTGCCCAACTTCTTATCAATATATATTTATTGGTGGCTCGAATCTATGCATGCTTCTGCTCACTAAAGTTTGGTTTAAATATGATAGAGTGTTGGATATTGTAAAAATGATAAATTATTTTTAACAAGTATAATGATATCGATATCAGAGTAAGAATGATTTTTGTTGTTTGTGTACCAAGGTTGTGTGCTGGATAGAAAATAATTTTTTAAGGACTGTAACTTAAGGGTGGTGACAAAATTAGTATGTCAACTCTCCGGGCGGTTAATTTAAGAACAATAATTTTGAATATCACGAATTGAGGTAAAAAACTTAAACGAAGTCGGGCTAATTGGCTTGAATTCAGGTTGAATTTGGGTTTGATTTGGGTTGGTTCGAACCGATTTGACCTGAATTTGTTATATTTAAAAGTTATTGTCCTTCATTGCTATATTGAAGAGTTATGATCTACATTTTGCAAGCTCGAAGAGTTACAATCCTCATTTTTTCACCCTCAAATTATGGCCCTTAAAAAAATTATTTGCTTACTTGATGATTTGATCTTTCTAATTAAAATTCCATTTGTTGGTTCTTTTTTTTTTATCGAATATTTATTATTCTATGTGAATGTTAATGTTTAAATATGTGTTAGAAAATTGATTTAGTACATAATGATATGAAATACTATACATGTATTGTATCAAATCAATTACAAAAAAACTTATCATTTATTATAAAAAAACTAATGTAAATTGCTAGGTTCTTTTGTAATTGCTATGTTTTACAAGAAATGGTAAAATATTTTACATAAGTATATATTTGAGAGTGTTCTGTTATTACTGTAACTTTATTAGTAATTGATGTTATAACTTATAACTATTGATCATAGAAGATGCATATTCTAATGACGTTCATAGTTATTAAATATTACTCCCTCCGTCCTTTAAAAGTGTGCACCATTCTCTACACGTCGTTTAATGTAATATGTCGGAGGATATTTAATGGTCTTGTGAGGTTCGTTTATAAATAAAATAATTATTTATAGTAACGTTTCTATGTATACTTACCATAAACAATCATTTTATTCAAAAACGGACCTCATAAAACCCCTAAATACCCTCCGACATATTGCATTAATCCACGTGCAAAAAATGGTGCATATTTTTAAAGGACAAAGGGAGTATATTGTAAATAATTTTAAATTTTACAGGTTTAAGTTATATTTACGATTTATATAAGACACATCATTTGATTAAAATGAGTTGATGATAAGAATTATAAAATAATTTGTCATTCTTTATAAATATCTATTTTATAGTAAAAAAAAAAAACTTGTGTAAGATGGCTTCACTGTAAGATGGTTCACAAACTAACGCAAAATAACACACATCTCTTCTAAAGTGTTAATACGACATGTCCAACTTATTATCCATCTCACGCAAGACCTACTCTAAAATAAATATTTTTCATATTATACTTATGTATAGTTAGAAAAAGTTGTATTTAAAAATTTGTGATGAATCATTGCTCGAATAAATTATGACATTTGTTAAACATAAAAAGATATAAGGGATTATATTAAAATTTTAGTAATGAAAATGACTACCGCGCGAAGTGCGTGTAGGGTTAGTAGTTTTTTTTTTTAATTTAAAATATATTTTTAGTTTTTTTAAATGATTACCATTTTTTAATTATTTGTAGAGTGTCATCTCATTTTTTTAACCAATTAAATTATTTTTTACAAATGTTCAATAAGTCATAAATTACTATTATGTGTTTGATCTTAACATTTTTTTTCTTTTTAAAAGAAATGGTGTTATTTAAAAAAATTATATTATATTGTAGATTATTGTTTAAAGTATTTTAACTATAGCTTAAGATTGTGTGAGATTGTCTCGTGGAATTAAATAATACAAATTTAAATACACCTACGTTGAAATGTTAGTGTAAATATATAGGTCCAATTTATATTCTATTCCAGGAGTAAATTATATATGAAAATGGTTAATGATAAAGTTATCATAAAACTATTTTAAAGTATTGAATATTATAAATGGAATATAAAAAAAAAATTAATGAGAAATATCGTTAATTTCAATTAAAAAAAGGTATTTTTTTAATTTTTTTTTTGTAGATTTTTAGTTTTATATTAAAATTTGGTAATTATTATAATTCAAACAGGAGTAGGTCGTCTGAGACAATGAGAACGAGTGTAACTAGGGTATTGACTCATTAACACTAGAGGTAGGTGTTAATTTGTGTGGTCTTATGCCATGAGACGGCCTCATACAAATTTTTTGCCTTTAAACAATGTAACAAATTTCGACCGTGCGAAGCACGGGTTTTACGATCACTAGTTAGAACTAATAACCAAAAGTAAATTAACTCACTAACCCATTTGCACAACTCCCTGTTAAGCCCTAAAGATTGAACCAATTTCATTATTAAAATATTCAAAGTCTAACTAATGAATCATGTTTGCAGCCTCCATAATAATCTCTCATATTTATAAATCTTAGAATTATATTTCTAATCTAATTGAACTTCACATATAGGCCTCAAAATATAAATCTGCTATAAAGTATTTAAGAGCACTCAACCTAGATATATACTTGATTGGCTAATCAATACATACTTTCCAACTACTACTCCCATTTAAATAACACCATTCATATTATTAAACATGTAATATAATCCTATGGCAAATAACCCATAAAACGAACACACAATTTAAAATAAGATATATATGAAAATAATACTTGGAGAGATATAAAACCGTGAGGAATTGAATGCTAAAGATTGCTGACCCATTAGATAAAACTTGGCATATATATAAATGAGTTCACCTACGAAAATCATTAACTATAATCAAGAATTAAACTCGATAAAAGTGATGAACTATACCTGGCAAAAATAACCAGAATTTGTGGTGGTTAATGTATTTGTCCCCCTCGATGGAAAATAAAATTATTTAAAAAGATAAGATATAGAAAATGCATGGTTTTGGTAAAGAAGAGGGTGAAGATGGTGACTAACATTTTATGTGTTTTTATTTGTTGTAAATGACCGGTATAAAATATATAAGAAAGAGGACTTTAGTTGAGAAATATGTGGGATATGAGATTTCCCATGACCTAGTCGTGGGTTTTAAACTTAAAAACTCACTCAATATAGATTATTTTCAGATAACTATGACTAATATAATACGGAGTAGGAATATTCATATATATTAAATATATATCCTTTATAAAAAAATTGAGATATATAAGAATAATCTATTAATTTAATTAAACCTGATATTTTGGAATAGTGTGAAAGAAAACCGTGTATTTAAAAGAGTTGGAAGGAGGATTCTGTTGAAAAATTTGAGGTTTTAATATTTGACATAAAATAATTGAAGATTCGGTCAAAAGATAATTAGTGATAGAGTTTTAGAGTTCTAAATGTGCTAATAAAAAAAAATTACAAAGAAAGATATGGATAGAAAATAATGGGATATAATTTTAAAATAATTACTAAAATATTACTTGTTAAGAATTGACAGGTTAATAATAAAAAATTATATAAAATAGATTTTGAGACGCTTGGGAATTATTTAAAGCGATAAATAAATATTCATATAATTACATATTATTATATATCTTAATATTTATACTCCTTCCGTCCCATCATTATTTGCACACTTTCCTTTTTCGTCCGTCCCAAGATTATTTGCACACTCTAAAAAGGGAAACATTGATTTGTGTGCACACTCACAATAATATACACATATTTACCCATATGCCACTACTTTACTCAAAAAATAACTTTTTCTTAATATGTGTGCCCATTTTTGTGTGCGAATAATACCGGGACGGAGGGAGTATATTTTATGAATATATTTTTTTTGAAACAAAAATATATCTTTTATAAAATTTCGAGAGATGAAAATAATCTATAATTTTGAATAAAACTCAATTTTTGGAAAATAATGTGAAATTAAATAAATAATTAACTAGAGAATTTGGGTTGTTACACGGGGATGGGGTAAAATTTCCCCATTTAGTTTGCAGGGACGGAGATGGGGAATGAACCCCCATCCCGGCCCCGTTGATATCCCAATGGAAGATAATCAAAGAAAGTCCATAAATTGTTGAATACTTAAAGATTTTTAAAGATTTTTTAAAATCCGTAGAAATCTCTGGTTATTAGAAGAGATTTTGGAGAGTGAAATATATTCATATTTTGGAAGGGAAATCTAAGAAAATCCGTGGAGTATTAAAATCCGTGGAGTATTGAATACCTAAAGATTTTTTAAGACTTTTTAAAATCCGTATTGAATACCTCAGAATTTTTAAAGACTTTTGAAAATCTAAATTGAATACCCCCAGACTTTAAAAGTCTAAAAAAATCCTACAAACTCTATAACCAATACACCCCTCTTAATATCTTAACTTAGGGCCCGCTTGGTTGGGGGTGATGATTATAGGGTAATGGGAATTAAAGTGATTGAAGAGTCATTCAAATAGGGGGTAATGAATGAGGATCAATTTTATAGGTAAGTTATAACTCATTTTCAATCTTAGTACAATACATTGATAATGCCAAGCACTACTAATGAAATCATTCTCATTACCCTATAATCAATATCTCTAACCAATCGGGCCCTTAATTCTACCACCTGTAGCTTCTACCCTCAATCTATAACCGCATCTTACACAACCGCGGTGGAGAAAAATTGCAGGGAAGAAGAATTTAGTCCATGGAGGAGAAAAATATCCTTGATTGAGTGACAAACATCCGTAAAAATTGAGTGAGCGAACGAATCACAACTGATTCTTGAATAATATAAGTTTTTGCCTCCGTAACCACCTTCGATTTATAAATATTAGGTAATTTTCTAACATATTGCCTTCAAATTAAAATATTTAACAGAGTTCAATGGGGGTTAGATTTATCCAACTTCTTTTATTCTCCAAAAATGGAGATTTATTGATGAAGAAAGATGGGGTTTAGTTTTGCCCGTCGGGTACGCAATGGGGGATGAGAGAGAGTGTTAAGAGCTTCTCCAGCAGTCCCTCTCAGTAGTGTGAGATGGCACTTTATGCCTCCAGCAGTGGTGCTATACAGGGCGCTAAGACGGCGTGTGCGCTATTCTCCCAAAACTGACTCTATTTGTGGCATTCCACTGTTTGTGGACGCCACAATTTTTTTTTAGTTTAGTTTTAGTGTGTATATATTAATATTCAATATATTTATAGTTTTGTATCTAGATAATTCACTTTTTATTTAATTAATTCAATTTTTTATATCAACTAAAATAAATTTGTATTGTATAAGAAAAATTAGAGCAATTAAAAATAGCGTGCAATGAATTAAAATACTAGACATAAATACTCGATTTCAAGATTTCCTTGGCAGAATTAGAAAAGGCAAAGTATTATATGAAAATAGTTCATGATAAGTTTATCATGAATTTTTTTTAAAGTATCATTAATCTCATTGGGAGTATCATTAATCTCATCAGGGGTATCATTACTCTGAGTTCAAGAAAATTGTTTTAATTTTCTTGAACTCAAACTAATGATACCCCTGACAGGTTTAATGATACTTTTGGTGAGATTAATGATACTCTAAAACTATTTCATGTTAAGCTTATTATGAAGCGTTTTTATATAAAACTTACTCTTTAGAAAAATTAAAGACAATGAGGCTTATTTCGCACTTCAAAATGCACTAATTGATCATTTGTGGGAAGAATATTCCAATAAGGAATAATGTGTGTGCATTAGTTTGCAATTCTAAATTTGATTGTAATTTTAATTTCGTATGCATTTTTTATTTTCTTTGTAATTTGATTTTATTGTAATATTATGATGGAGTGGAGATTATTTTTAATTAAATTTATTATATTATAAAAATTCAAATGAATTATAATATAGATTATTATGGAATAAATAAAAATAATAATTAAAGTGAGGAATCTTAATAGAATATTCTATTTTAGTGTAAAAAGTAGTGTAAACTGTTGGAGATTTTTTGCTGACACTATAATAGAGTAGTGCAGAATTGACGGAAGAATAGCGCAACTGCTGGAGATGCTCTAAGTGTGGCGCTATAGATGCTTGATTGACAGTGGAATAAAAAACCTATCAAAAAGGAAATAAAAGTAGTGCAACTTAGTTATTCTTCATTTTTTTATTGATAATTTTTTTATGGGTCTTAATTAAAGGAATAGATTGTTCTTCATTGTTACCTGTGGGCGAACCCCCGTCCCGTTCTGTACCCTTCTCCTTTAATTAAAACATTGTTTTATTTTTTTCCCCGGTTTATTTTAATTTTATTATTATTTTGAGTGTGCTGTGTAATTTAAATTTATACCCTACTTATAAAATTTCAAAATTCGTAGAAAGAAGTCGAATCTTTCGAATGAATAAAGGACTATGAGAATTAAATTAAAATCAAGGTTTTTGATCCGTGTATTTTTTTGGGTTAATCAAAATTGAAATAAATAATTACCCTTTTTATTTAAAAAGATATTGTCCTCAATTAATCCCCCTAAAACCAAACAAATCCTAAGAGAAAATACAATCAAAACTTACGAAATCTACCTGGTTTAATTTCCAACCGCTTAAAATCCTTTTCTTTTATAATTATAAATTTTCTTTTAATAATAGAAATCTTCTCAAGATCCGGATTTGAAATAGCTTGTAAAAAGGAATTCAGTTTCCATTGGAAAATGTCCGTGTATATATATATATATATATACATACTAGATAAGACCTCGCGAATTTTGCGAACTGAAAAATAAATTGTATGTATAAAAAATAATTTTTTTATTTTTTTAAATATTTTACGGAATATATATATATATATATAATACATTGATAAAATTAAAATATTATTTTATACTTCCTCCGTTGCAATTTAGATTATTCCAAACTATGGAAAAATAGTTTTACTCTCTAAAACTAATCATTTCCAAACACCTCTTCTTTATACCTAACTGCACTATTTTTTTCAATTTATCATTTAGCAATTAATGAACTAAACTCCCTTCAATAAAATAGAACTCACTAATAAACCCTCAACTTTACATCTTTTAATTAGGGATGTAAACGAATCGAATCGAGTCGAATACCACAATATTTGAATTCGTATTTGTAAAATTATTTCAAATATCGAATTCGAATCGAATATTTTTTGAATAGTAAATGTGATTTATATTTGATTTGAAACTCATATCGAATTATTAGAAAATATATGAATACTTGAGTCGAATATTCTAATCGATTTTTTTTCTCAAGCATGTTCCTAACAAATAATATTCAAGAGAAGGTATTATGTGAACAATATTCACAATGAAACTTGTTGGAATGGTATTAGTAAATTAAACTAAAAGTATCAGTGAATTGCACTAAAATTATCAGCTCCAAATAGTATTTAGTTTTTTTTTATTAAAGCTATTAGTTGAAGTGGTATTAGTTATTCTAACTAAAAGTGTTAATTATTTCAACATAAGGTATTAGTATTTTTTTATTGATAAAGTTGTGGCTCGAACCCACGACCTTTGTATCATATGTAGTGGGATTTTAACCATTTGACTTGAGTTATACCACTTCGTCAGATATCAGTAATTTATTGTTCACGGTAATAGTTACCGTGAGTATTATTCACATAATACTTTGCCAATATTCAAATATTCATTTCAAAATCGTCATTGTTTGAATTTACAAAAAAGTTATAAACTTAAAAATTTGCATAACATAATCAAATAAGTAAATGAAAAAAAAAAATAACTATCAAATTCATGGAAAAACACTTTAATAATCAAATTAAGAGTGTTGAACTACAATTTTTTTTTAATTAGTTAAGTTTTTTAATAATTAAATTACATTATATATTTTTAATTAAAATACTTAATTAAGAATTGCCTACAAGTCCACTTGGTGGATGAAGTTATAAAGGTTAATATCCTTAAAATAATTACAATGAACTTAAATTTATAAATAATTATATTTATTATTACTATTAATATATAATTATGTAATTATATATTTAACCGAATATTTACGAATATCAAATCAAATATCATAGTATTTGTATTTTTATTTGATAACTAATCGAATCAAAAAAATTATTTGTACTCGAATTCGAATTATAAAATTTCGAATACAAATACCGAATTTCGAATACAAATACCAAATCGAACCAAAATTGTTTCATTCGTTTACAACCCTACTTTTAATATTAATGAACTAACTCTTTCTTAAAACATGCATAAACTTTTATGTGTCATTATCACATAGGTGGTGGACATATAGGTTTGAAGATTACTCCCTCCGTCCCAATTTTATTTTCTCGTTTGACTTTACACGGAGTTTAATGCGAGAGTTGAATTGTAATATTTAAATGAATAAAATAGGTTTCTGTGAGGTGAAGTTTAAAAGGGTGAATATACTTTATTTCTATTTTGAAAAATGTAAAAATAAAATTGGGATGGACTTTTTGGCAAATGAGAAAATAAACAATCATTTTACTCAAATTATCATCGACTTTATCCATAAACAATCACTTTATCTCTATCTACTCATCCATACCTATAATATATTTTTACACTTATTGTTACCCTACCTTATACAATCACTTAATTTTTTCCTCATTCATTCATCCTCTCTCATACACATTTCTCTCACTCACTTATTAACTCTCCTATTTTTTCTTACACACTTGTTTTATTGTACTTTCTGTTATCACCTCTTCTATTTTTAACTCACCTAATCATATTTCACTAACTAACAATAATAATAATAATAATAATAATAATAAAAATTATATGCTATCTATTTTATTATAAGATAATGACTTATCGTAAAAAAAACAAACAAATGTGGGCTTATATATAATTAAGGAATATTAAATTATTATAAATAGTCAATATTTAAGTCTATACTAACATTGCTAACTAATTCTATGGAACGAAAGTTGCCACTAAACTATGTCAATTGATATGTTAATAAATTCTATGGATTCTGATTTAATCTAATATAATTATACAATATTAATTTTATTAAATACATCAATATATAAAAATTTGATTGGACGTTAACTTAAAAAATAGTTAAACATATGTCAACGTTAATAGATATATCGATATGTTAACTAATTCTATGGAGTATGATATGATCTAATATTTTTATACAATAAATATATAATAGTTAGATATGACATTAACTTAAATATTAGTTGTCAAAGTAAAATTTAAATTTAAGAAACAAAACTCGTATACATAATTTAAATTTCATTAATTAAATAATAGAAAAATCATATGCCACACATTCAAAATTGATGTAATTAGGAATAATTGCCTTGGGGAAATTGCTACATAAAGGTTTGATCTTTTTTTTTTTTTTTTTTTTTGTTACCGCCACGTATTCTTACAAATTTTATTGATGCTGATTTTATGGGTTTGACTAATGAATATGGTTATTTTACCTTTCTAAAAAAATGCCAACTCTACACAAAATTTAATAATCACCATTGCCTATTTTTCCTACACGATTATTACATGATTCGAATTAGTTTCATTCCATGTTTGAAAAAATTAAATATAGATAATTTAGTGATTTTGACCTATCACAAACATATATTAATTTAATCTTTTGTAATATTAAATTAATAAAAATGTAGTCAACTTCCTATTAAGTCATATTTACCTATTTTATATTCTGTAAATGCATCACAATTAAATTTAATTGATTGATTGACATCTATATAAGGAAGTGCATTATAACATCAAATCTTGAAATAATATTTTATAATTAGAAAATGATCTTCTTCCAATTTCAGTGTATGTCGGACTCTCTTTGAAAGTTAAAAATCTGGGCTGCTCCATTTGTGTGTAAATAGATGATTAGAAATTAGTAGAAATTTAAATTTTAAAAATTGAGAATTATGAGTTATTTTAGCTATTTGCAAGGGAGAGGATTGTGGAAGAAGGGAGGAATTAGGGGAGGAAAAGGAGATGGGGATAAAGAGAGGAAAGAGAAAAATTATTGATTAATTAATACAATTAATTTATTACCTTATTTCATTGTATGTATTTTAGTTCATCAAAGAGTGTAAAATGTCACATACAACTAAAATTACTTTGTCATGACTCTATTTAGATAAGACACATAATTTTATCATAATGTAAAATTAAATAAATGAAAGACAAATATCACGAATTAATGAATTAAGAAAATTGATCAAATTAAGAAAAATTATGGAATTAATGAAATCGATAAAATTAAGGCACAAAATTTTATCATAACATATAATGAATAAATAAAAAGCAAATACCACGAATTACAAAATATAAGAATTGAAATCTTTATATAAAACCTTAAGAACAATACTTTAAATTAGTTGAATTGACATTCATCATTATTAAAATACGAAGGTAAATACATCATCGGTTATATATTGTGTAAAATAATCTAATTAAATTGATCGTCTCTTTAATTATATTTTATATCAACAATCATCAACAAAAAACGTACACTTATAAAAATATATAAATCATCAATCACATTCATAACCTATACACATGAAAAGATAAATCTAGAAAGAAAAAAAAATCAAAGTGGAGCCAATATTGTTAGTGAAAACTTGAAATAAGAAGTCCACGATCTGAAATTTGATTAAGATATAGAAGCGTTCGAAATGACATTCCCACCACTACCTGCCAAAAAAAATCATAATAAATAATTAAACAATCATACATAATAACGCATAAAACAAAGGTAAAACAAATTTAAAATTTAAGAACGACGTACAATGAGAAATGAGAATCGTACTTAATTTAGTACATAATAACACATAACACATCATGACTACAATATAGGAAAAACTTACAATGAGAATTAAGAATGGAGATATGAACATAAGAATAATGAGATTGATGGTCCCGTTTTCGAATACCAGAATGAGAATTTAGGAGAATTTTTTTTTAAACTTTGCATTGCACCCTGAATGAGTTCCGTGAGGGAACACTTCAAGTCACTGCACTGCTTAGAGGCTGAGTTACCAAGTCAATGTGAAGACTTGGAGGCTCATGCTCTAAGCAACGCAGTGACTCGAGATACTGGACTCTCGAGTGCTTGCTTAAGCATGTCAGTGAGATTGGTTCTCCCTGACTAAATTACTCAACCAAAGTTTCTTTAACAATGCTCTCAGTGAGCAGATTTTACACAACTTACGCATCTTCGCACAACGCAAAATAAGTGGTACACGGACGCTACGAGTATGCGAGGGGAGTTTCAAGAAGTCCGATCAGAAGTTTCAGATTTGAGAAGATGGATGGAGGCACTCTTTGTCTCCCACTTAGGATCGGATCACCCGAGCTACCGCCCGCCACCGCCTCCTGATGCTTGAGGATCATGGGGATTCCCCCAGTTTCTGTTTCCTTTTTCTTATCTTTTCTTTTCTTTTCTTTCCTTATTTCTTGCTTTTGAGTATGAACTGTTTGGTTTGAGTGATGTGGTCGATTATGGGGCTGTGATGGAATTGTTATTCAAACTATCGGGTTTTGATTTGTGTTGAACTCATTGAGATGATTGAATTATTTTATGCCTATTGACCCTTGCTACTTGCTGATTGTTATTCTTGAGTATGATTTGATGAGTATTGGTGAGTTGTGAAGTTGAGTTAGAAATTTTATTGTGTGAAGTATAGGAGTTAGAGTTGATTTGAGAGGGAACTAGTGTACTTATGAGTTTTCCTTTTGAGTACTTGTGTGATGAAAGTGAGAATTCAATAGAACTAGCATGGATGTGAAAGCCGTGAGATTTGAGCCTTTTGAGATTAAGATGCATTAATTGATCTCTTCGTTTGTGAGTGAGTCGTCACCTTAGAGGATGCTACAACTTGTGTGTGCTCTCGCTTCTTGATTGTGTCTAGTTTGATATGCCAAATGTGATCTTAGGCCATCTTTGATTTGATTGAGTCACTTAGCCTAAATTTTCCCTAACAATGACATTTATCCCTTGTTAGCCCGTTTGAGCCTTAGCCTATTTTATTTTCTAGCACATTTTAACACTTATCCGAATTTCTAAACTTCTTTTGTCCCAATTTGAGTGGAGAATAGGAAAGTGTGAATGAGAAGGGATTGGGTTGAGTTGAAAAAGGAGAATTATTAATGCTTGAGTGTAATTGAGAAGAAGGTGTAATGAGATTTTGAGTTGTGGGAAAGACCAAGAATTTGAGAATGAGAAAAAAAAAAAATGAGCTCATATGTATGTGTGAAAGAGAAAAAATGTGGTGGTTGAAAAAGTGAAATGAGTTAGAAAAAAATTTTGAAGTGTTGAGAGTAGTGGAATTAAAAGTGTATTGCATGAAGATGTTTGAAGTGTTCTGTTCCTCGTCTCGAAATATTGAGTTTGATTTTCTATTCTCCATTCACTTGAGTCACTTACCCCATATAGTTAACCCACCTGTCCAAAGAGCCTACATTACAACCTTAAGAAAAGTCCCTTTTGATTCGGCATTGATTTCTAGAGTATGGTTGAAGTTGAGAGTGCTTATAAGCCTATGGCTGCTGATATGTGTGATTGATTGGTTGAGTAAGTCCCTTAATACTGTTATACACTTGTGAGGGAGTGAAACACATCGTTGAGTGCACATCCATGTTCGATCTTGGTAATTCTTGTTGTTATTGCATGAGTATGATGAATGGGGTGAGTTCGTATACGTGTGAACGATCGTTGAAACTTGAGCTCGATTACTTGCATGATTTGATTCTTGATTCACTCCTAACAATTTCACTTGACTTATTATTTCGTTGCTTGAGGACAAGCAACATGGTAAGTTTGGGGGGTTGATTAGGCGTGAAATTGTCGGAATTTATAGCTCGAAATGCCCATGTTTTGATTGATTTATATGAGTATTTAGAGTCATTTGAGTATCATTTTTATGAACTAATGAATTTGTCTCTTTGATGCTCATAGATGGATAGAGGGTGAAAATAGGAGTTCGTAGGACTTTGAACCGACTCAAACGGATGCCCGGATGAGAAGATATCGAAGAAATACAAAAAGTATTAGTTCGAGGGAGCAAAAGTATCATTGGAGTACACAAGCGAGAAGAACTCGTGCACTCAGTGCACGAGTGGTCGAGCATGGCGCTCGAGCTGACCCTGGTCGTGCACGAAGTGCACGAGTGCTCGTGCATGGTGCTCGAGCAAAGTGCACGAGCTCGAGTACTCGTGCACTTTTTGGCCTCTGTATATTTTGAGCGCTCGAGTGGAATATGCTCATGCACATAGTGCACGAGTTATGCTCGAGCAAGCGCGGATTTGGCCCATTAACTCCCGATTCGACCCGTTGCCTATTTATACCCCTTCTGAACACGATTTTGAGGACCACTTCACACTTAGAGTTAGTTTTTGGAGAGAGAGGAGCACCGAGAGTTGAGCAAGCTTATTTTACGTGTAATCGAGGTTTTACGTTACGAATTCATAGTTCGTTTTTGATTTTTAATTTCTTTTCTTTAGTTCTTTTTTCTTGAATACTTAATACTACGTCCATCTTTAGTAATTCAATTTCAGTTCTGAGAGTTATTTTCTTTCGTAGAAACCCTAGTTTATGTTTGATAGTTATTTAATTCGTATCATCATGTTTATGTCTGTTACTTCTTCGATTGAATTTGTTGTCGTACAAACCATGTCTAGCTAAAACCCTTGCATGCTTGGGGTAGGATGAACTCGTAGAAGTAGGATGTTGGTACATAATTAGGGTAACATGTGATGTTTAGTTTTAATTCTCTTAATTAATGAACACTTAAAATAAATTCCAGATTCACCTTTGAATTTCGTACGAAAATTGTTAGAGAGAGGACGACCTTATCACTTTTTAATAATTAGTAGGCTTAACGAGAGGGTTTAGAAGGGGTTTATTCATCTACCGGTTTATCTAGGGAGAACGACCGCATCACCTTAGTTAAATTAGAGTCTCTTTAATTAAGCACAATCTATTAACTTGTTTAGTAGATTAGTGAAGTCGATTGATAGGATAAAGTATTAGGGTTTAAATCTTGAGCTTTTCATTCTACAATCTTATACTTAGGTTATTTTTTGCACATCACAGTTATTTTGATTATGTACCGGCTCTGTTAGTATACGTAGGGATTTCTATCCTGAGCATCACCCATTTATATTTGCACACAACCCTTAGTTAATTAGTTTAATTCAATTCTTTAGCATAATTAGTCTAGTTTTAGTTTATAATAATTCTTTAAAAACCCAAAAACACACGCTCATATTAATTACGACGCGTAGATCTTCAGGGATTTATTCGCATACATTCCATCCCGAGGTACGATATACTTGGTCTCTATACTTGCTGATACTAAAGTGAACTCGTACGCTTGCGGGGTAACTTCTAGTAAAAGCTAGTAAAGTTTGGTTCAAGTCAACTGCTTAGAGGCTGAGTTACCAAGTCAGTGTGAAGACTTGGAGACTCATGCTCTAAGCAACAGTGACTCGAGATACTGGACTCTTGAGTGCTTGCTTAAGCATGTCAGTGAGATTGGTTCTCCCTGACTAAATTACTCAACCAAAGTTTCTTTAACAATGCTCTCAGTGAGCAGATTTTACACAACACTTTAGTAAGTACTTAAACAATAAACAACGCTTAGTTTAACGTGGTTCAGAGACTCAATCTCTTACATCCACGGGCCTGATTTAACAGGAAATCCACTAACTTGAGATTCTTATTTTTAACGTGCCAAGGTGCACCCAGATCTATACACTCAGATCTTGCTTTCTTTCCTTCCTAACTCAACAACAACTTCCACCAACAAACCTGACAAGTATGGTTTTGGTTTCAGTTAGGTTTTCTCCAACTAGGTGAGGTTTTCCCTTACAATGTGTTAGCCTAAAGCTAAGATTGGGAAAACCTCTCTAAGCTAAGAGTTACAAGTTGAACACTCATTTATATATCTGTGAAGACTTAATGGTCAGTGAACAAGGTGTGAAACGTGCCTCCTTATATCTCCCATGAAAATGCACTATCCTCTCACACCTTCACAACTCGTAGGTGTAGATTTTTCTCATTCACACACACTTCAAATCGCAGCAATGAGCTTGTATTTATAGTGTAGATTCAAATATAACCGTTGGAGGAAATTACCTTTGAATCCATACAATTAATAGGTTTCACCTACTTTTCTTGGAATGCGGCCTTGTCAGTGTCAGATATGCTGTCTTGACTTGATTGGTCCACGTGGACTGAATCCAACGGATCTTTGGTTCAGTGAGCTTGATCAGGGCGCACTGACTTCAGATGACTTATCCTCCACTGACTTGATGATCTTCAATAGACATGTCTGTCTTCAGTGTAGTTGTCCTTCAATAGACTCTTGAATATCTTTCCAATAAGTTTGTCATAAGGCGGAATGCCAAACTTCCCTGACCACAGTAGCCTGACTTCTTCAGGGCCTACTTGGTACAACATTGATCCTCCTGATCATGCTCTTCACTGAGTAGTCCACTGACTTAGCTTAGATCAGTCAGGTTTATACTCAGTGGGACTTCCTTCAGGCTTCTCTTCAGGTTAAGGTCTTCTGCAATGGCTTCAGTCAGTTCTTCTTGATGTCATCTTGATTTCCTCAGGCTGTGTTTCTGAGTTCCCCCTCGCTGAGTTCCCCCTCAACTGAGTGTTTCCTCAACTGAGTTCTTCTCAACTGACAGCCTATTCTACTGAGAAATAACCTAGCCTGACCTGAAACTAAAGATACAATCCTGACTGCTTTCAAACCTATTACATGAGGTTTTGGAAAATCATCAAAACTAAACCATATCCCAATAGAGATTTTTGATAAAACTTGGGAGACTTTGCATGAAAGAAGAAAATGAATTTGTAGGAAAACAAAGAAGAGTGTTGAGCTATATATATAGAAGAAATTAGTAAAGATCAATGGTCAAGATCATTTGACTTTAAATAAATGGTTGAGATCAAATATTAAAATATGGGTTAATGAGATAAAAGAGAATTTGAAATGCAAAACTCTAACCTTTGCCACATAGGATAAATATGCTTTGCCTTTATAAAGGTATTGATTGATATATACTTATCATTTTCTCTCACCCTCATTTACAATTTCAACACACGAAAAAGGAAATCAGTTCCCAAATCTCACTCTCTCTCCTAAAATTAAGAGACGCCCTCGTCTCTCTCTCTCCTTTCTCCTCTCCGGTGAGGCCAGCGAGCGTTGTGCTCAGCTGCAGACCGCCGCGCCTCTCTCCTCCTTCCGTTGTCCGACCGTCGCGCCTCTCTCCTCCTTCCGCTGTCCGACCGCCGCGCCTCTCTCCTCCTTTCGCTGACCGACCGCCGCGCCTCTTTCTCTCTCTTCTCTCTCCGACGAAGTGCCACCGTCACGCCTCAGCACCAGCCGCTGCCTCTTCGCTTCAAGTCGCACCGCCATCGTGACGCCACCGTCGAAGCAGCGCCGCCGCCTCCCCTACCCTCCGAGCGAAGCCGAAGCCACGCCTCTTCTTCTTTTTTCCAGTAAGATAAATTCTCCCTTTCCAATTTCAACTCTGTTTAATTTCGATTTCAATACATTAACCCAACTCCTTGTTTTTCTCTTCCGAGATGACACCGAGTCGAACCGATGTTGCCGTAATTTATGGAGAAACCGAAGGACGCCGTTAGGTGATTAGGCGTGAAATTGTCATGATTCGTAGCTAGAAACGCCCTAATTTTGGTCGAGTTTATAGAGTATTTAGAGTCAATTGAGCATTATTTCTATACATTGATGAATTTGTCTCTTTGATGCTCATAGGTGAATAGAGGACGAAAAATGGAGTTCGTAGGACTTTGAATCGACTCAAACGGATGCCCGGATGAGAAGATATTGAAGAAATACGATTGGTATTAGTGCGGACGAGGAAAAGTATCACTTGGGAGGAGTTAGAAGTCACTCGAGTGACTAGGTCGAGCGCCCCCGCTCGAGCGCATTGCTCGAGCGCCTAAACGTACAGAAACTTTCTTGCGCTCGAGCAGCTCGAGCGCCACCGCTCGAGCGAATCGCTCGAGCGCCCAAAACATACAGTGTGATTTCAGCGCTCGACCAGCTCGAGCGGAACCGCTCGAGCGATTGTGTCATTCGAGCTACACTGCTCGAGCGGGACCGCTTGAGCGTTTTGCTCGAGCGCCCATGGATTTTTACCTCCGGATGCGTATTTTCGGCCCATTAACTCCCATTTCGACCCGGTGCCAATATATACCTCTTCCAAACATGTTTTGAAGAAGAACATCAGAACCCGAACGTTAGAAATAATTTTAGACTTAGTTTTTGGAGAGGAAGAAGACGAGCAAGCTTTATTTACGTTTTGTTGAGGTTTTTCATACGAATTCTTAGTTTCTTTTCAATTCTTAGTTTCTTTTCATTAGTTCGTTACTTTGAACACGTTTAAATTTCGTTTTAGTCAATTCAAATTTCAGTTCTTCGTATTTATTTTCTTTTTAAACCCTAGTTCATGTTTCTTAATTTATTCGTTCAATTCGTTATGTTTATGTTCGTTGTTTCTTCGTTTGCTTTTATGTTTGTTACAACCATGTCCGACTAAAACCCTTGCATGCTTAGGTTAGGATGAACTCGTAGAAGTAGGATGTGGGTACGTAATTAGGGTAATTCGTGACGTTAGTTTTAATTCTCTTAATTAATGAATTCTTATAATTAATCTGAAATTTACCTTTGAATTTAGTACGAAAGTGTTAGAGAGAGGACGACCGCATCACTCAATAACAATTAGTAGTCTTAACGAGAAGGTTTAGGAAAGGTTAATTCATTTACCGGTTTAGCGAAGGAGGACGTCCGCATCACCTTAGTTAAATTAGGGTCTCATTAATTGAGCACAATCCATTAACTTGTTAGTGGATTAGTGAAGTCGAGTGTTAGGGTAAAGTATTAGGGTTTAGAATCTTGAGCTTTCACCTTGCATTCTTATACTTAGGTTAATTCTTGTTTGTCACGATTACTTTGATTATGTACCTGCTCCGTCAGTATACGTAGGGATTTCTATCCTAAGCATCACCATCTCCCATTAGAAAACAACCTTAGTTAATTCGTTTCTTACGTTCTCTAGTTTAATTAGTTTACTTTAGTTGCTCTTAATTAATTCTTTCAAAAAACCCAAAAACATTACACTCATATTAACTACGACGCGTAGATCTTCAGGGATCTATTCGCATATACACCATCCCTTGGGTTCGATAATACTTGGTCCCTATACTTGCCCATACTACAGTGAACCCGTACTCTTGCGGGGGTAGCTACTAGTAGAAGCTAGTGTAGTTCGCTAACAAGTCATTAGGCTGCCCAATTTTTTTCAATTAAACCAACAACTTTTCGAATGACGCCATTAGGCCGCCCGTTTACCAACTCGAACCTGAAGAACGTAAGGTATCTACCTTCATTTCCTTCTTTTCATAAATTCCAAAAATTATCGAGACGATTGCGGAACCGTGTAACATGAAAACGGAAGAGGATGAATGCTTGTGTTGAATCCTTATTTTTCTCTCTTCTGTTGTTTTCCAATTTCATTCCTTCTCTAAACTGTTGTTTAGGGTCTTAATCTTTTTTTGGACTTTGGATGTTGTTTCTTTAACAGTAGATGTTTTTCCAAGTGTTGTTGTTTTTAAAATGAGGTAGTACATGAACTTAGTGGACTGGTATTATTCTTTTATTGGTTTAGTATCATTGTTATAGTAGTATAGTGCTATTGTTTTAGTTAGTTAGTGATTGAAACTTATGTTTTTAGTATTGTTGTTTTGATGATGAAATTGATACTGTTAGTTGAGTTTAAAGACAAAGGGAAACTCGTCTTCTCCTTTGTCTCATGTTCAATGGTTGTAACAAATGAAAAATAACTTTTTAGAAAATAATATTATACATTTGTTTTAAAAGTGACACAAGTCAACTTAGTTAGTAATACTAGTATTATAGAAAAATAATTTTATTCAATTTAATTGTTGTATAAAAACCTTCTTTAAAACAAGTATTACTAATAATAAAGAAAAATGCATATTATATTATTTTAGTAATGGTTGTATAAAAACCTTATTTAAAATAAGTATTACTAATATTAAAGAAAAATGCATATTTTATTATTTTACTAATTGTTGTATAAAATCCTTCAAATGAAACAAGTCTAAAGGGAAAACTTTACTTATAAAACATAACTTTTATCCAAAATCTTTTAGTAGGAGTAATAAATTATAGAAAGGAAAATAATAATTTGGGACTTATATTATATTACTACTATTTTTAATGAATTTCTTATTTTCTTAATTTCCTTTCCAAAAATAATTATAGATACACTTTTAAAATTATAAAGGGCTTTATAGAAGTCTTAAAATATCATAATATTAGAATTTTAGAATGTTATGAAATAGAAATAGACATGCAAACAAAAGAATTAATAAGTACACCCCAAATACACCACACTTTTAGAGTGGTGTATTTACCAAAATAAGGGAAGACCTTCAAGTAAGTCCATCCAATAAGTTATAAGACATCGACCCTCTCAATTCGCATAATGCAAACTCTCAAGTTTTCCTAAATATTTCAAGGGTCAACTTTTAATCAAATGACTTCGTATTAGGAATCAATGCTAGTGGGAATACGCACTAGAGACTCGACCATCCGCCTGTACACCACTCTCAGGACTACGAACGTTCAGGTGGGTGATGATTGGTTGATTGATCTGCTAATAATACGTTGTGCTGGTATAATCTGAACTCGACCAAAAAAATCTAAAACAACTAATCCAACATAAATGTACCTCTATGATATAACTGTTTGATTTATGTGATATAATTATATATGATACGAAATACCTATTGTTTTATTCAAATCAAACACCATTGCATGATCATGGGCATTACGTGAGCATGAACCAACTTAAGTACGATTTACAACTTGAGAATGACGGGTTTGCGGAAAGTGGTGGTACACTAGTGTTTAACGAAGGTTATTGATTTCAGAAAATCTGGTCCCCGGTCAGCTGCCTACGTGCGCACTGGGAATGTGGCCATTGATTTATCTGCTTACTATTTTCTTATGAGTACAGAAATTGGAATATGAGTATAAGGAGAAAAGACTTTCGGAAGGGATTTACAATATGTGGAAAGTAATTTTGGCAGCCTTGGCAAATACGTGAAATGGTTTTGGGCCATGCCCCAATGTGAATCAACTTGTGATGTATCAAGTATATGATGTGAAATCTGTTATGCCCAATAATTTCTTACGTGAACTTGTTACTCCTGTGATATATGTCATTCTTGATTATATGAAATACTTAAATACATTAAATACTTTATCAATGAATATAACTGATTAGACGTGAAATTGTTATATTTTGGTGCCCGATTTGCCCATGTTTTGAGTATTTTTTATGAGTGTTTAGAGTCATTTGAGTATCATTTTTATAAACTGATGAATTTGTCTCTTTGATGCTCATAGATGGATAGAGGGCGAAAAGAGGAGTTCGTAGGACTTTGAATCGGCCAAAACAGACTCCCGGTTGAGAAGTTATGAAGGTTTTACGAACATGTGTACAACCAGCGGTCGAGCGCCACCACTCGACCGGAAGAACCACTCGACCACCATAGCTCGAGCGCTAGGGCTCGAGCTGCACCATCACTCGAGCGTTTTTGCATGTTTTTGGCCCAAAATTGCCCAAATTCATCCCAAAGCCTATATATACCCCTTCCAAGCATATTTTCACAGAAGGAGACATATCTACACATATTTACACTCGTTTTTCGAAGGAGAAAGCTTGGGAAGAAGTTTTGAAGAATTTTATACGTTGTAATCGAGGTTTTGATTTACGAATTCTTAGTTTTAGTATTTCTTTTGAACGTATTAGATTAATTCTTTCTTTCTTTACTCTTTGAGACGATTAAACATAGTTTTTCAGATTTATATAGATTTCTTTGGAGACTTTAATTTGTTCTTTCGTTTATGTTCTTGATTTTATTAGTTAATTCAATTATGCATATGTTTATTGTTCTTGTGATTGCTTTGATTATTCAAACCACCATGTTAGGCTAGAACCCTTGCATGCTTGGGGTAGGATGAACTCGTAGAAGTAGGATGTGGGTACGTAATTAAGGTAGTTCGTGACGTTAGGTTTTAATTCTCTTAATTAATGAATTCTTAAAATCAATCTTAACTTTACCTTTGAATTTCGTTCGAAAGTGTTAGGGAGAGGACGATCGTATCACTCTTTAACAACTAGTAGTCTTAAAGAGAGGGTTTAGAAGGGGTTAATTAATCTGCCGGTTTAGCTATGGAGGACGGCTGCATCACCATTAGTTAAATTAGGGTCTCATTAATTAAGCACAATCTATTAACTTGTTAATGGATTAGTAAAGTTGATTGTTAGGATAAAGTATTAGGGTTAAAATCTTGAGCTTTCATCTTGCATTCTTTTACTTAGGTTATTTCTTGCGCGTCACGGTTATTTTGATTATGTACCTGCTCCGTTAGTATACGTAGGGATTCCTATCCTAAGCATCAGCATCACATACTTGCATACAAACCTTAGATACTTAGTTTAATTTTCCTTTTGCATTCGTAGAGTAATTTAGTTTAGATTAATTTCTCTTTTCAAAAACCAAAAAAACATTACACTCATATTAGCTACGACGCGTAGATCTTCAGGGATCTATTCGCATACATTCCTTCCCTTGGGTTCGATAATACTTGGTCCATATACTTGCCCATACTACAGTGAACCCGTACTCTTGCGGGGAAGCTACTAGTAGAGAGCTGGTATATTCGATTCAAGTCAATAACTTAATATACTTCGGATTTATCAATCACATGATGTTGCAAATCACCCATACGTGAGAATTCAAATCTCACGCCCCATTTTCCTAACCCCTTTGCAGATTTCGAGTATGGGGAGCAGGGACAGTAACATGGAAGGCACAGAGTTTCCACGTTCCATTAAAATACTATTATTAGTATAAATGAAGCCTATTATACTTCATTTTTAAATAAATGTAATTGCCACTACATTAAAAGATGATACTACTTTCCGCATGATTCAGTAACTAAAACTCGGTGTGCAATACTATGAAGATACTAAACTTCCCTTACTTATATTTATACGAATGCGTATAATACATTATAATATCTCCTTTCACTTTCCATTGTATGAAACTTGCCTTTCAATTTTGTTATCATTCTTAAAAAAAAAAATTATAGTTCGGTTTTTAGACTAAAGTGACATCTCGAATCCGATATAATTAATATATCTGGATTCGGGGCGTTACAGATGGTATCAGAGCCTAGGTTCAAAACTTTCGGATCTAACCCCAAATTCTTGTCTTTCCGCCACATTAAAATTATTCCTTATCATTTAAATTCCAAAACGTTTAATTTCTCGGGGAAAACATGTTACTGATTACTGTCCAAGCTCCTCAAAGGTATATCACTACACTTCCATAAAATGGTCTAAAGGCCTACAAACCTACAACAGCTTAACTTCATAATATTACACAATCAAAAAGGTTATGACAACTCAAAATAATTCGTGCTATGAAGAAAGAACTACAGAATTCTAGTCTAAGTTGCTTTTGAACCTCGAATACTGGATAAGAATACTTGGATAAATTGTGAACTTCATAAATGACATTATGTGACTACTTGAATTACGTGCTTTGAATGTTTACTTTATGGTTATCTTTGCTTTTAAACTAAAATTTGACTAGAACTTTCCTTTTCCCTATAGGAAAACCTTAAGATGGACGTGGACCAATACGTAGGGATCGCGCAACTAGATTTTAAGTCCATCACTGCATTCACCGCACATTTTATAGAGTTGCGTGAGAGAGCAAGAGTTTCCCCTAGCCCCACATCGAGTCAGATTTCACAGACGTTACCCGGTATGTCAGAGCAGTCGCAGAAGTATTCCGCCCCATTGCTATGGGACTCCGAGACCGGATGCGGGTAGATGATGCCCAGGACGGCCCCAACCTCCACCTCGACGCTTACTGGGTGGAGGTACAGTGGGGCATACGGAGCACGGATCATAATCGTGGACTATCCTACCAGGCGGTTGCACTCGCCAGGGGCGATTTTACCATGTCAGACATGCTTCGGGAGGACGCGGTCCTCGCACAGATATCAGCCACTGCGGCTAGGGCGACCGCAGACTCCCATGACGAGTACTCTTTGATTGCCACCCAGAGGGCCGACTTGTACTATCGGTCAGCCATCCAGCAGCGAGACCGCGGCGTTGTCCTCTGGGAGACGAGTGGACTAGCAGGAGATGGTCCTCTTGGCCCCGCTGAGGCTGCACTTCCGAGAGCAGAGCCCGCAGTCGATGAGCTAGTCGAGGACGGCCCGCCAGTGGAAGGAGATTCCTCGGCCGAGTCTGGAGTTGATTTGTCAGAGTTTGGATCTTGTACTTGATACCTAGATGCATATATATAGTATAGGTGGTAGCCGCTTTGACATATAGTAGTAGTCAATTGCGTGGTCGTTTTCCTTTTGACCATAGCAGTGTAGCCTTAACCCACTCCTTTTGTCACTCGTAGTCAGTACCGATGTGAGGATACGATGCATTGGCATTACCTAGAAGCCTTTTGTATTCTATGACGTAATGTAAGGAGACTGACCTCCATAGAAACAAAACTTTTTAGATATATATATATATACTTATTTTGTGCTTACTGCTTGTCAATGTGTTTTTACTTGCTTTATATGTATTGACTCTCATATATTTTATCTGATTATCACGGTGAATTACGTACCACGTGTGTTTCAGTACTATCGTTGTGTTAATTTAGTTAATTTGGTTATGTTTTTATAATTTTCTCGCACCTATGTATATCATAACAATATTATTCTTTTCTCTTCAGAACCGCCTTTAGAATGGCACCAGGACAGAAACGTGGACGACCCCGCGTTAACCCTATTTCCGTACCAATGGATCTTATAGAACAAGACCCACTTCCTCAGGGTGAACCTGAGCCACCCCAGCAGGCTGCACCAGGAAACGACATTGCAAGAGAAATACTGATCTCTCTTCAGAACTACATCCAGCAGCAAGCTCCGCTACCTCCTCCACCACCTTCTCCACCACTATATGGGCCCATGCCTCAGATGGTGCCCAGGATGAATGACTTCGTCAAATATTTTTTACGACTGCAGCCACCTAGGCTGAATGGAAGGGAGAATCCCTTTGAGATTGAGGAGTGAATATCAGGGTTGGAACATATTTTCTGACATATGGCACTGGCTGATGCACAGAAAGTCTCATGTGCCCAGTTCCAGCTGATGGAGGATGCAGCCTAGTGGTGGAAGTCCTATGAACGGACTATGGATGAAGAAGCTAGACGGGTTCTTACTTGGGAGGATTTCAAGAAAGCCATACTGGACAGGTACTTTCCACGAGTACTGAGAGACCGAAAGGAACAGGAATTTATCAATCTTCGATAGGGAACTCTCTCGGTAATAGAGTACGAGAGGAGATTCAACCAACTGTCTCGTTATGCCCCACATCTGGTGGGCAATGATGAGAGGAAAGCTCGTAGGTTTGAACAGGGTTTGAGGTTCGAAATAGCAGGAATTGTAATTGGCCTTCAGATGCCAAGCTATGGGGAAGTCTTTCATCGAGCATTGCTAGTCTCGATCAGCCAGAACTTGGAGTACAAGCCAACTCCGACTATTTTCCCGGTTAATCGGAATTGACAGCCGAACTTTAAGAGGAATTTAATTCCGCCATCTAGGGGAAATAACTTCGGTGGTTCTCGAACCAACCTAAACTGCCCAAAATGTGGAAAGAAACATTGGGGACAGTGTAATACAGGTGGAATAGTCTATTTTCGTTGCCAACAACCTGGACATAAGGCAAATGAATGCACAATGCTATTAAATGCCAACCGCCAGCCGATTACCAATACTCAGTATCGCCCGCAGCAGGCAACCAACTACCAGCCTCACCAACTCCATGCGCCTAACAACCGTCAGGCGGGACCAACCAACAGAGGTCCACCTAACCAGGGTCAGAGAAGGTCAGACCACGTGAATGCTATCCTAGAGGAAGGAGAAAGCAGCGGGGGGCAACTTCGTCTGAAAGGCCCAGCATAACCCGAACAACATGAGACACTAGCAGGTACCGCCCTTGTACTTGGAAAACCTACATATGTATTGTTTGATACTGGAGCATCTCATTCCTTTATATCTGATAATTTTAGAAGAAAGTTAGGACTTGTTGGAGAAAAGGGAAGAGTGTTGAATGTGAGTATTCCATCTGGAACTACTATGGAAATTGAGGGTCAGGTTAGAGGATTACCCCTAATGCTAGATGATCACTTGATAAAGTCTGGTCTTTATATTCTTAAGATGAAAATCTTTGACATAATCTAAGGCATTGACTGGTTAACAAAGAACATAACGATAATAAAATGTGCAAGACGTGAGATCAACCTTGAAGCCGGTAATGGTCAACACTTCACGTTCCGTGAAATCAAGACCAAAGGAGAAACCCGAGTAATAGCAGCAGTCCAAGCTGCAGAAATATTACGGAAGGAGGAATGCCAAGCTTACCTTGTCCACATCTCAACGGGAGGGAAGGATGACAAGTTGCGCATTAAGGTGCCGATCGTGGACGAATATCTTGACATGCTTCCCGAGGAATTGATCGGGTTGCCTCCAGATCGTTAGATAGAGTTCTCCATCGACTTGATACCTAGGTCATCACCAGTATCTAAAGCACCCTATCGAATGGCGCCACAAGAATTAGAAGAACTGAAAGAACAACTGCAGGGCCTACTTGAAAAGAAGTTCATCAGGCCAAGTGCGTCACCATGGGGAGCACCCGTGTTGTTCGTGAAGAAGAAAGATGGAACTTTCCGTATGTGCATAGACTACCAAGGTCTAAATCAATTGACCATAAAAAACAAATATCCTCTTCCAAGGATAGAGGACTTGTTCGACCAGCTGAGGAATGCTATCGTATTCTCAAAGATCGACCTGAGATCTGGTTACCATCAACTAAAGGTCAAAAGTGAGGATATTCCAAAGACAGCTTTTCGAACCCGGTATGGACATTACGAATTCACCGTGATGCCTTTCGGAGTAGCGAGCGCTCCAGCAGTTTTCATGGATCTGATGAATAGAGTGTTTCATCTGTACCTGGATCAATTCGTCATCGTCTTCATCGACGACATACTTGTGTACTCTAAGAACAAAGAGCAACACGAAGAACATCTCAAGACAGTCTTAGAAATAATGAGACGAGAGAAGTTGTATGCCAAACTCAGCAAGTGTGAATTTTGGATTGACCGTGTTATGTTCTTGGGGCATATAATCTCCGCAAAGGGGATAAAAGTGGACCCAGCAAAGGTAGAAGCCATCATGAACTGGAAGGCGTCTACTAAAGTCAATGAAATTCAAAGCTTTCTTGGGTTAGCAGGATACTACCGGAGATTCATCCAAGATTTTTCCAGCATTGCGAAAGCACTGATGAAGCTGACCAAGAAAACCGAGAAATTTGTTTGGGATTCGACTTGTGAAGAAAGCTTCCAAGAGCTAAAGAAGAGACTAACCACGTCGTCTGTGTTAACCATCCCAAACAGATCAGAAGGATTCGTCATTTACACAAATGCTTCTTTGTTAGGCTTGGGTTGTGTTCTGATGCAAAATAAGAAAGTGGTGGCTTACGCATCCCGACAGCTTAAGGACCACGAACAGAACTACCCAACACACGATTTAGAACTGACTGCAGTAGTTCTCGCATTGAAGATTTGGAGACACTACTTATATGGGGGAAAGTGTGAGATCTACACTAACCATAAGAGCCTGAAATACTTCTTCACGTAGAAGGAATTAAACATGCATCAGGGAAGATAGCTCGAATTGGTAAAAGATTACGATTGCACTATCCACTACCATCCTGGGAAGGCAAACGTAGTGGCAAACGCTTTAAGTAGAAATGAAGATACAAAATTAAGCATCATTCCGACCACACAGTTACCACTAATTGGAGAACTCTCTCAATTAAACCTGGAATTTTCCACACAGTGTTGTGCAGATTCTATGGTTTATGTGTTCACCCTACAACCGACCTTACGAGAGAGGATCCTAGAAGCACAAAAGAACAATAAATTCTTGAAGGGAATGTATAAATGCGCTGAAGAATGGACCATTCATAGATTCGTGCTGAGTACTGATGGAACTCTAATGTTCGACAACAGAATCTGTGTGCCTAAAGACGAAGGAATAAGGAACGAAATCCTAGGCACATAACACTCCTTACACCATTCACCCCAGAGAGATGAAGATGTACCGGGACTAAAAGAGAACTTCTGGTGGAGGGGTATGAAGAGGACGATAGCTCAATTCGTCAAAAGTTGTTTAACCAGCCAACGGGTTAAAGCAGATCATCAACGACCTTCAGGGTTGTTACATCCTCTGGAGATGCCAGAGTGGAAGTGGGAGGACATCACTATGGATTTTGTCACCGGATTTCCGAAAACGGTGAAGAATCACGATGCTATCTGGGTCATCGTAGATAGACTTACGAAGACTGCTCACTTTATCCCTGTTAGAATGACATATACGTTGGACAAACTCGCCCAACTATACATAGCATAGATAGTCAGACTACACGGTGTACCAGTCTCAATAGTGTCCGATAGAGACCCCCATTTTACCTTTAAGTTCTGGGGGAGTTTACAACGAGCCTTGGGGACTGAATTGAAATTCAGCACTACATACCACCCACAAACCGACGGGCAATCGGAAAGGACTATCCAGACACTCGAAGATATGCTGAGAGCTTGCGCTCTAGATCTTGAAGGAAGTTAGGAGAGTCACCTACCATTAGTAGCATTCGCTTATAACAACAGTTATCAGGAAACAATACAAATGGCACCGTACGAAGCGCTCTACGGGAAGAGGTGTAGATCACCAGTGTGTTGGGACAAAGTCGGAATTAAAAAAATCCTTGGGCCCGAACTAGTCGAAAAGTCAGCTGAGATAGTCGCAAAGATTAAAGAAAGAATCAAGACAACTCAGGATTGTCAGAAGTCATATGCAGATACTCGCAGAAGAGATTTACAGTTCAACATTGGCGAGAAAGTGTTTCTCAGAGTTGCACCAACGAAAGGCCTAATTCATTTTGGGAAAAGAGGTAAGCTAAAGCCGCGATACATTGGGCCATTTGACATCCTGAACCGAATCGGGGATGTGGCTTATCGCTTAGCACTACCACAAGAATTATCACGAGTGCATAATATGTTTCACATATCTACGCTCAGGAAGTACATGAACGATCCAAACCATGTTATTAGTCACATTGAATTGGGTCTAAGCAGTGACTTAACTTATGAAGAAGTTCCGGTGACTATCCTAGGAAGGAAGTTGCACTTATTGAGGAACTGAGAAATACCATTGGTCCTTGTTCAGTGGAGCCGACACGGGAAAGAAGAAGCGACATGGGATAGAGAAGATGAAGTCTTAGCCAAATACCCTCAGTACTTGAGTAGTATCTAAGAGATGAATTTTGGGGGCGAAATTATGTTAAGGGGGTGAGGATGTAACACCCCGTCCCGTTATGTACCCTTCTCCTTTAATTAAAACCTTGTTTTATTTTCTTCCCTGGTTTATTTTAATTTTATTATTATTTTGAGTGTGCTGTGTAATTTAAATTTATACCCCGCTTATAAAATTCCAAAATTCGTAGAAAAAAATTGAATCTTTCGAACGAATAAGGGACTACGGGAATTAAATTAAAATCAAGGTTTTCGATTCGTGTATTTTTTTTGGGTTAATCAAAATTGAAATAAATAATTACCCTTTTTATTTAAAAAAATATTGTCCTCAATTAATCCCTCTAAAACCAAACAAATCCTAAGAGAAAATACAATCAAATCTTACGAAATCTACCTGGTTTAATTTCCAACCGCTTAAAATCCTTTTCTTTTATAATTATTAATTTTCTTTTAATAATAGAAATCTTCTCAAGATCCGGATTTGAAATAACTTGTAAAAAGGAATTTCGTTTCCTTTGGAAAACGTTAGTGTATATATATATACATATATATACATATCATTTTCTCTCTCCCTCATTTACAATTTCAACACACGAAAAAGGAAACCAGTTCCCAAATCTCACTCTCTCTCCTAAAATTAAGAGACGCACTCGTCTCTCTCTCTCATTTCTTCTCTCCGATGAGGCCAGCGAGCCCCGTGCTCAGCCGCAGACCGCCGCACCTCTCTCCTCCTTCCGCTGACCAACCACCGCGCCTCTTTCTCTCTCTTCTCTCTCCGAGGAAGTGCCACCGTTGCACCTCAGCACCAGCCGCCCTCTTCGCTTCCAGTCACACCGCCGTCACGACGCCACCGCCGAAGCAGCGCCGCCGCCTCCCCTGCCCTCCGAGCGAAGCCAAAGCCACACCTCTTCTTATTTTTTCCAGTAAGATAAATTCTCCCTTTCCAATTTCAACTCCGTTTAATTTCGATTTCAATACCGTAACCCAACTCCTTGTTTTTCTCTTCCGAGATGACGCCGAGTCGAACCGATGTTGCCGTAATTTCTGGAGAAACCGAAGGACGCCGTTAGGCTACCCGATTTTTTTCAATCAAACCAATGATTTTCCAAACGACGCCGTTAGGCGGGCCGTTTACAAACTCGAATCCGGAGAACGTAAGGTTTCTACCTTCGTTTTCTTCTTTTCATAAATTCCAGAAATTATCGAGACGATTGCGGAACCGTGTAATAAGAAAACGGAAAAGGATGAATGCTTGTGTTGAATCCTTATTTTTCTCTCTTTTGTTGTTTTCCAATTTCATTCCTTCTCTAAAATGTTGTTTAGGGTCTTAATCTTTTTTTGGACTTTGGATGTTGTTTCTTTAGCAGTAGATGTGTTTCCAAGTGCTGTTGTTTTTAAAATGAGGTAGTACATGAACTTAGTGGACTGATATTATTCTTTTAGTGGTTTAGTATCATTGTTATAGTAGTATAATGCTATTGTTTTAGTTAGTTAGTGATTGAAACTGGTGTTTTTAGTATTGTTGTTTTGATGATAAAATTGATACTGTTAGTTGAGTTTAAAGACAAAGGGAAACTCGTCTTCTCCTTTGTCTCATGTTCAATGGTTGTAACAAATGAAAAATAACTTTTTAGAAAATAATACTATTCCTTTGTTTTAAAAGTGACACAAGTCAACTTAGTTAGTAATACTAGTATTATAGAAAAATACTTTTATTCAATTTAATTGTTGTATAAAAACCTTCTTTAAAACAAGTATTACTAATATTAAAGAAAAATGCATATTATATTATTTTAGTAATGGTTGTATAAAAACCTTCTTTAAAACAAGTATTACTAATATTAAAGAAAAATGCATATTTTATTATTTTAGTAATTGTTGTATAAAATCCTTCAAATGAAACAAGTCTAAAGGGAAAACTTTACTTATAAAACATAACTTTTATCTAAAATCTTTTAGTAGGAGTAATAAATTATAGAAAGGAAAATAATAATTTGGGACTTATATTATATTACTACTATTTTTAATGAATTTCTCATTTTCTTAATTTCCTTTCCAAAAAAAATTATAGATACACTTTTAAAATTATAAAGGGCTTTATAGAAGTCTTAAAATATCAGAATATTAGAATTTTAGAATGTTATGAAATAGAAATAGACATGCAAACAAAAGAATTAATAAGTACCCCCCAAATACACCCACCCTTTTAGAAATGGTGTATTAAACAAAATAGGGAAAAACCTTCAAGTAAGTCCATCCAATAAGTTATAAGACATCGACCCCCTCGATTCGCGTAATGCAAACTCTCAAGTTTTCCTAAATATTTCAAGGGTCAACTTTTAATCAAATGACTTCGTATTAGGAATCAGTGCTAGTGGGAATACACACCAGGGACTCGACAATCCGCCTGTACACCACTCTCGGGACTCTGAACGTTCAGGTGGGTGATGATCGGTTGATTGATATGCTAATAATACGTTGTGCTGGTATAATCTGAACTCGACCAAATAAATTTAAAACAATTAATCCAACATAAATGTACCTCTATGATATAACTGTTTGATTTATGTGATATAATTATATATGATACGAAATACCTATTGTTTTATTCAAATCAAACACCATTGCATGATCATGGACATTACGTGAGCATGAACCAACTTAAGTACGATTTACAACTTCAGAATGATGGGTTTGCGGAAAGAGGTGGTAGACTAGTGTTTAACGAAGAGATATCCAACCTCCGGGGAGCGGTCTGTGACGCCCCCAGGGCAGGTTGTTGATTTAAAAAAAATTGGTCCCTAGTTAGCTGCCTACGTGCACACTGGGAATGTGGCCATTGATTTATCTGCTTACTATTTTCTTATGAGTACGGAAATTGGAATATGAGTAGAAGTAGAAAAGACGTAGTACGGAATGGTTCGGAAGGGATTTACAATATGTGGAAAGTAATTTTGGCAGCCTTGGCAAATACGTGAAATGGTTTTGGGCCATGCCCCAATGTGAATCAACTTGTGATGTATCAAGTATATGATGTGAAATCTGTTATGCCCAATAATTTCTTACGTGAACTTGTTACTCCTGTGATATGTGTCATTCTTGATAATATGAACTGCTTAAATACATTAAATACTTTATCAATGAATATAACTTAATATACTTCGGATTTACCAATCCCATGATGTTGCAAATCACCCATACGTGAGAATTCAAATCTCACGCCACATTTTCCTAACCCCTTTGCAGATTTTGAGTATTGGGAGCAGGGACAGTAACATGGAAGGCACAGAGTTTCCCCGTTCCATTAAAACACTATTATTAGTATAAATGACGCCTATTATACTTCCTTTTTAAATAAATGTAATCGCCACTACACTAAAAGACGATACTATTTTCCGCATGATTCAGTAACTAAAACTCGGTGTGTAATACTATGAAGATACTAAACTTTCCTTACTTATATTTATACGAATGCATATAATACATTATAATATCTCCTTTCACTTTCCACTGTATGAAATTCGCCTTTCAATTTTGTTATCATTCTTTAAAAAAATTTATAGTTCGGTTTTTAGACTAAAGTGACCTCTCGAATCCAATATAATTAATATATCTGGATTCGGGGCGTTACACTGTCTCTCCTTTCTTTGTGCCAACGAATCAACATCCTCCCTCATTCGAGTAGGGATGAATATGTAAGATGATCGAGAATAATGGAGAATAATTTATAATGGAGCTAAAAATGTAAATTGTGCCAGAATGTTGAGGGTAAAAACAACATTTTCAAACCTATCAACAAATTAATAAATACTAACAAATGAAGTATAGAATACAAAACTTTGTTTACCAAATAATATATATATATATATATATATATAACTTGTTTAATGAATCAAAGTTTAAACTATCATATGTTATCATATCCTCCCTCCGTCCCACTATTATCTTCTCATTACTTTAGGCACAACATTTAAGAGAGGTATTTAATATAGATATAGTATAGGGTGATGTGATGGAGAGAGAAGAGAATATATGAGTGTTAAAAAAATAAACTTTGCAATTAACAATACTAATTGGATGCCAAAAAAGTTGAGTATTAAAATAAGCCATTTAAAATAGTCGGATGACGGGGAACAATAAAATGTTTGGTAGGAAATTTAAGTAAAATTTTCCATCACTCACACAATTTCAGATTTCCGTCCATTACAAAAAAAAAAAAGCAAAATTTCCCCCAATTGTACAACTTGAAAGCTTTCTTCCCAACACTATAAATACAACAACACATTAATGGTGGGATTTCAGTCTTTAATGCAACAAATTATACTCCACCAAAATGGCTTTAAAGCCTAACTTGACCAAAGATGCAAGGAACAACATTGCCTTGTTTCTATTTGAAAGCTGCAAAATTGTAAGCCTGCAAGGGGGAAAATCAATGAGGTTGCTGCAAAATTTGGTGTAACAAGAAGAAACATCAGTGTTATATGGAGAAAAGTCAAACAACAAATGAGTGAAAGAAGATCAATTGCATTAAGTAGTGAGAGGGAAGGTAGCGATATGAGCAAGAGAAGAAAACTATTGGATTATGCAAGCTTGGAAAGGGTACCCTTTAGACTAAGAGGAACAATAAGAAGAGTTGCTAATGGTCTTGGTGTGGGAAAGAGTACATTTGGGAGATGAATCAAACAGAAGATGATTAGACCTCATAGTAATGCAATCAAACCAATTTTAATAGCAGCCAACAAGACAACCAGGTTGAAATTCTGTCTTAATGCATTGTATTTTGACAACATATTAAATGTTGTAAAGTTCAAGAGCATGCAACAAAACATTGATGAAAAATGGTTTAACCTTAGTAAAACAACTGAGAATGTGTGCTTGGGTAAAATTGAATGAGAACCATATAGAGCATGTGAGATTAAAAAATTCATTACAAAGGTAATGTTTCTTTGTGCAATTGCTAGACCTATGTATGCACAAGATGGAAACCTTATTTTTTATGGGAAAATATGCATTTTCCCTTTCGTTAACAAGGTTCCAACCAAACGAAAGAGCGAATAGAGCAGTTGGCACAATGGAAACTAAATTTATGGACTACGTAAAGATTTGTTGATCAACTAGGTAATACAAAAACTCTAAATTTATATGTTGTGCACTCTCAGATTATATATTCATCACTGAGTATATAAAAAAAGTCTCCTAAATAAGACAAATTATTGTCATATTGGTGACGTTATTTCATTGTTAAATAAGTCTCCTAAGTAAGACAAATCATTGTCATATTGGTGACATTTTTATAGGTCATACCTGCAATTAAAGCTAAGTGGTCAAGTTGTGCAAGTAAAGACATCATGATTCAACAAGACAATGCAAGACCACATATTGGGGATGATGATATTGATTTCCAACAAGCTGTCATTTCAGATGGTTTCAATATCCATCTTGTTTTTTAACCACCTAAGTCTCATGATATCAATGTGTTAGACTTAGGATGGTTTAGGGCTTTACAATAGTTGCAGGCAGACACAACAATAAAAAATGTGGATGAATTGTTTAATACAGTGTACAAATCATTTGAAAAGCAAACACATTCAACACTTAGCAAAGTTTTCCTAAGCCTACAATCATGCACGATGGAAATGATGAAACAAAAGGTCATAACAACTTCAGTTTGAGTCATCTGAAAAAAAAAAAGAACTTTAACAAGACAGGGCAGACTCCCAACAAACCTCTCAGTTGATGAAATGTTGGTTATATAGTGTGTTGATTACTTGGTACAATCTGGGGATGTTGAAGACATGAGAGAACTAATGGATTGTCTAGATCTTTTCTTGTGAAGAAGCAAATACATGATGTAAGTTTTTTTGCATGTTACCTTTTGTTGCTTCTATACAAAAGGTAACATTCATATTATATTTTATGCATTAAATCTAATTTCAAATCCATATGTATGCAAATTATGTTTAAATGATGATAGTCCTGTTTTGTAGCTATTAAATATGTAGGCTATTAATATATACAGACTACCTTTTGTATGCAGTTTTGTCACATTTTATAGCTATTGAATTACCCTCATAACATAAACAACCAACAGATTCAAGTCTCCAACAAGTCAAGGAACTACCTTGCCTTGTGGTGATATTGAATTGTCCTAAGAGTATATTTCATCATTGAGCACTACCTAACTAACAACCAACAGATTCAAGCCTCAAACAAGGCAAGGAATTACCTTGTCTTGTGGTGACATTGGATTTCTCTCATAGTATATTTCATCACTGAGCACAGCCCAACTAACAACCAATATATTCAAGTCTCCAACAAGGCAACATATTCATCACGTAGCAAAATCAGCAAGGCAACAGATTCAAGTTTCCAACAAGGCAAGGAATTACATTGTCTTGTGGTGAAATTGAATTGCTCTCATAGTATATTTCATCACTGAGCACAACCTAACTAACAACCAACAGTTTCAAGTATCCAACAAGATAACAGATTCATCACAAACCCTCATAACACAAACAACCAATAGATTCATCATATGCACAAGATTCTCTCAGAGCAAATTCATCAACCATCACCAAAGTATTCATATATTTCGTGTAAATTCATCACATTTACAAGCCAAAAACATTACATAACTCAAAGAAGGAAGATAATGCACCTCCCTCAACACAAGTGGGCACTGAGTTCCAAAAAATCCCAAGAACCATTGTCGCATTTCCTCACTAAATTCAGGTACAAAGTTTGGAGGATATGAATGGCCTCTGAAGCCAACGAACCAGGTACCCAGCCTTTCCATGGCAAAGTTTCAGGTACCCACGAGTATGTTGCCATGAAATCCTATAGTCGAACCTTAAATTTCGATAACCAACTCTCCGAATCAAATGAAGCCGGTACCCAAACCTCCAAATCCTTGTAATCCAAATCCTTAGCTTCCAAATCCTTCGAATCTGGTACCCATGCCTCCAAAGCCATCGATTTTGATACCCAAGCCTCTGAATCTAATAAATCTGGTACCCAGGCCTCCGAATCTAATGAATCTAGTACCCAAGCCATCGATGTTGGTGAATTCGGTCCCTTAGCCTTCGAAACCAACAAACTCGATGGAAGAGCAATCGAAAAGTCATTGATGAAATCTTCTATTTTCGATACCATCGTCTTATTTAGAGGGGTACACGCCAACTAAGATGATTCATCGTACACAAAATCGTCGATTTCTGGCATCTCAATTGTAATACCCCGAGCCAAAATTACGAGAAATAATTATGTGATTAAATGTTATGTGTATTTTTTTATTATCAATATATATTTTCAAGTTCACTTTTTAGCAGACGGACAAACATTCTGAGCCAAGAGCACTCCTAGCACTTAAGAATAAAATTTTAAGGTTAAAAGATATTCATTTTTAAATAGGAGAAAATCATACGAGGCCTTAAAATTAAAGGGCATTTTTTTCAAATGGAAGTTATACGTGTTATAAAATATAGCAACAAACAACGGTGATGGCAATCTTATCACGTCTAAATAATTTTACAATATCCAAAAATAGCCAAACGAAGTACTTAAAATAAATACGAGAAAACTAATACATATGAAATAATTAATACGATGTATAAATACGATAGTTTTAAAATAGTGAACACTTACAATATTTTGCGTATCTTTAAAATACGACTCCTTTATGATTAAATAATACAGTTTATATTAAACACGTGTAGTAAATATGAGTGGAAATTAAAATATAGTAGGAATAGTTAAAATATCTAAGAATTACCTTTTAAAATTAATCCTAAACTAATTACCTATTTACATGGTCAATATTTAACCACCTATCTCTCGTATTACCCTCACTCTCAGCCTCTCTCATCTCCCACTACATATACACATACACGGGCACAAAAATAAGAAACGAAAGCATATGAAAGCATTGCAAATTCTCTCCCTCCTCTTCTTCTCTCTCTCTCTCTCTCTCTCTCTCTCGACACTCTTCTATTTTTCTCCATTAAAATCCTTTAAGTTCTTATACAAGCCAAGAAACCTTCATCCATCATCCTAGGGCTCAAATCAACTGTTATTTATCAAGAAATTTTGCCCAAGACTCCATACTAAGAAGGAAACTACAAAGGCGAAGTGCTGCCCAAGTCAGAGCTCGGACGTGCTTACTTGCCCTAAGTCCCGAAAATTATTTCAAGAAGTTTGTAACTTTGTCTTTAAAAGTTAAAAGGTAGGTGACACTATCTGTATTAGTCGATAATGTTATACGGACTGTTGGTATATTTCTGAAGCAAACTAATCAAATATGTATCTCGAACAAGTTACACTAATATAAGATTAATAAAGAAGCCTCGTCCAAGGGGACAATACTACGTTAGCGTACTCCGAAGTGTACGACTAATGAAAGTTGTCTAGCACGAGCATTAGACTGTCCAAGGGGGCAATACTGTCTTAGCTAGGGTACTCCGAAATGTATGACTAACGTAAGTTGTCTAGTAAGGAATTGTAAGCAAGATGTTAAAAGATACTTAAAACAACCTTAATACTTAAAAATGGATGGGGTAATATATTTTCAACTATTTCATGATCATGTCAATCTGTGTAAGAGCGTACATGTTATCCACTGAGTTTTTTATCTCACACCCCCAAAACAATTATTTTCAGGTTATGAAGAAGAGTGGTTGGAGCTGCAGTAATCACATCGAGTTTCCTAACATAATATGATGTTATATATATACACATACTTATGTATGTTTAAATAAACACGACAATGCTTTTATTTTATTATGATGCCGAGTAACAAACCCTTTAAAGATTACTCGATGAATATTGTATGCAACTTATACTCTTATCCACAACACACTTTATTATAATAAAGACTTGTTTCATTTATATTAAGTTTATTCGTGATCTTCCGCTACAAAATATTTCATATACACTTATCTTTTATTTTAAAAACAAAATTTTAAACTCAATTTTTCGGTTACTAAGTGACAACCCGAGTTCGGAGTGTTTGAAGTCATAAGGGCTTGCATTCTGGAAACAAGGCATTACATCAATCGCCGGAAACACATTATTTTTATAGTGAATCATAGGGTTTGAAGAGAGAGAGAGATAGATAGAGAGAGAAATGGATGAAGTGACGAGAGAAAATGAGAGGGTAGGGTTATAGTTGGTGGGTAGATGAATAGGTGGCAGACAATAATGTGTCAAATGTAATTAGTGGGAAAGGTTAAGTGTATGATGTGTTTAAATGAGTGACAAATGTGTAAATATGAATAAAGTGTATGAATATAATATGATTATTTGATGTCCAAAAAAGGTATGAGAAGTTAATAGTGGGACGGACAAAAATGGCAAAATGGAAAGTTAATAGTGGGACGGAAAGAGTAGATGTTACCAGACGAGTCGTTAAATATAAATATAAAGGGTGAGTTGTTGAGGGGTACAAAATTGAACCAAATATTGTTGGGAGAGAGAAGTTCAAATTTTTAATTACTCTTGGGTGCAAAGTGCAAAAATAACATAAGTAAGTTTATCTTTAACACAATATAAGTTCAACAGAAAAATTGAACTTTTGTACCTTAAGGTAAATTATAAAAGTTGATGATTATTCCACAAAAAAAAAAAAAGGTTGTGTACTTGAGAGACAATTTCCCAAATATAAAATATACATTGAAATTTTATATACATATTAAAGCAAGGGTCCGTTTGGTTCCTAATCCGACAAAGTCCAATTAAAAAGCCCAGTACGGAAAAATGCCTTATTACTTGGTAGATAAAAATAATAAGATGTTTGGTAGGCCCAAATAAATTACTGGTAATTGAACTTAATATTCATTTAAGTTTTTTTGGTTTGTTGCTCGACATTTATAATTTTTTTACAAATTTGTTCTTTTTCATTTACCTTGACGGGTTCCACCCATTTTTAGGATTCCCAATTTTTGAACGCCACAACTATTCGTCTTCCTAAACCTAAATCGACTTCCTCTGATTTCGAGGGTTCAATATTTCTAATCCCCAGGAACCCCCCTCATTCCCCATCAACAACAATCATCAATTTCGGTTTATTTATCTTCGCCGGAAAAACTGGAGATACATCATTTGGTCGCGGTTGAGAAGATCGACGGGTTGACCGCGCCCGACACCAACATAGGCCGCTGTAGATCGAGGCTCTTGTTAGAGTATTATTCAAGTATTTTGGAAAATTTTGTTAGTTTGATAAGTTCCGATGTATTCATATATGATACCAATTTATTCAGTCTTTCAGAATTTTTTCGATTTGTATAACCCTCCGGTCTATTTCGTGGATCCTGCGTTCGCCTGTTTTTTAAATAATGGTGATTGTTTAGTCATTAATGGTAAAATCATTTGAAGCTAATAAGTTGATTTGTTATTCTTGGAAATAGGGGGAATACGATGGCACTGGGATCGAAATGTTATTGTGGAAGAGGAAAGATGATATTGTGTTGTGCTGGTAAGGGTTCTCAAAACTCAGGCCATTACTACTATAAATGCTCCAGTGGTTCCCAACAATCTGGGGATTTTGTATGGTCTGATGAGGTAGGTGTGAAGATGTTATCCGAAGGTTCGTGTTACACAGTCTCCACTTGGGATGATGTCAATGCTCAAAACGGAATCTCGCATCGACGCCATAATAATGAGCCAATACTCATGGACGCTGGAGAATCTACCCCAGCTGCTAACTCGGTCAATCTCATACTATTGTCAATTCAATCTCTTTTATTTTGGCTTTTCATTTTAATTATCATTTGTTTCATGGCATTTGGCTTAGTGTTGTTAGGTTTATTGTTAGGACAGTGAAACTTGGCAAGGGGTTGAGTGGTGTTTTAGTAATGATGAGACAATTTATATGTTTAATTAGTGTTAAATTTGTATGGTTTCTTTTTAATTGATCGTCTATTACCTATTTAGTTTTTTTCATGGACTGTGTGCTTTGTTATTTTTTCTTTTTGGTCTAGGGGCGTGCATTGGCTTACATATTCACTAATATCACCAATTTTCTGCTTTTATATTTGCAGTATAGTTTCTGTTATATTATTTCAAAGTAACTTTGTGGTTGTGAAGGAATATAATGGTGTTGTATTTATTGAAGAAATGGTATATACAGGGAATATATTCTCCGACGTTGAAGAGATGTATGCATGAAAAAAAAAAGGATAAATAGGAAAATGTAATAACTATGCAGCTAATTTTATGTATTTTATTTACAACTTTCATCCATAAATACAACTACTGATGGCTCACAATTTGTATTCCTCTTCTACACTATCATTCAAAATGCCTCAGAGGGGTTCAATGAATCAAGATAGGGTGTTTTACACTGTAGAGTGGACTTGGGAGGTTGATGATGTTTTCATTAGTGGTTTTGCAGAACAAACCATTATTGGGAACCCCATCATTCGGGGAAATGTGAACCGTCGTGCTATTATCTATTGCAAGGACCGTATTAATGGTGTTTTGCAACCCAATTCTCTCACGACTCTTGCCTAGATTGATTTCGAAAGTTGTATCACCAATATCAGGTATTTAGGTACATTATCCAGTATCCAAGAGTGGTCCAACTTGAGTTATTTTTATCATTATTGGTGCACAAATTTTGGCCACTAGAATAATTAGTAGGGAAAATTGCATATACCCCTACATATAAACCCCTAATTACAAAAATCTCTATCATTTTCTCTACATAACAAAAATCTACACTTTATTGCAAAAATCTACACTTTGAGTTTCAAGCGGTGGGTCTCACTGTACCCTCACTCTCCATTACATCCACCGTCTCTCCCTCTTCTCTATTTCATTTACTCACACCACCTCTCTCTCTCTTCTCTCCTCTCCTCTCTCTCTCTCTCTCAATTGACGTAGGCTCTCCCTCTCTCCCCCCCACCACCATCGGCCACCATCGCTCTAGATCGGCCACCACCAGCGGCCCCACACCCCAACCAAAATAGTTTGGGTGAGATATCCAAGAAAAAGAAGAAACATCAGAAAGATGAGGAGGCGTTGAATGATGCATCGATGAAAATTTCAAAAAAGAAAAAGATCAAATCAGATGGAAAAGTGGAGATTGCGATGACGGCGGAGTTGAAGAATCTGAAGAAGAAAAAGGTTGCGCACGACACCAGATCGGAGGCAGTGATGGCTGTGAGAGGATCCAGGTCTTTGAAAGCCACTTGATTAATGGCGGACGATGGCGTATTGATGATGGTGGTGAAAATTGACGGACGTTGCCACTTCGTCGGCATCGCCTCCTTCGCTCATTTTGTTATTTGCAAGATCTCATATTAGTATCTCATTTTTATTTTGTTATTTGCAAGATTTGATGTTCTTTTCTAGATTTTTGCTAAATTTGTTATCTTACGATGTTTGTTTTTCTGATTTTTAATCCTTTTGATGTGTTCTTATTTGTGATTTTCTTAGATAGTTCTTTGATGGTTTTGTGTGAGAGGGAAATATACAGGAATTGATTTTGTTTATGTGTGTATAATTGGTTTGGATTTGTGTGAACATATTTAACATATTATTTTTTGAATATTGTTTGATTAAAGTTTTGAATATTGCTTAGAAAGGGGAAAGTTTAGGGGGTATAACTATTAACTGAAAAAGTTCTGAATATATTTTGATTTGGAAAATCACATTAAAGTTTTTTGTTTGATTATTGTTCTATAAATTTCTAAATATTTGTGTTTTTTTGTTTGATTATTGTTATATGCATGACTCTTATTGGTAGCAAGATGGAAAAGAAGAGGAACCAGCATAGAGTTTTGTTTCTGGAATAAAGTTGAAGAAAAAATATAGGTTTATGCAAAAATGTGTTTGCATTATGCAAATAAACTTTTGCATTTATGCCAAGTTTATTTGCATATGTGCCTATTGAAGAATGGAAGTATGAATATATGAAAGATCTTCAATTTTTTGTCAATTTTTGTAAATAATAAATGTAATGATGTAATTTTAGAATTTTATATATGTAAATTTCTGAATTGGTAATGAGGTTATGATTTTGATTTTTTTTATTTGCAAAAAATATGGGATTAGTTAAATATGTAGTCATTCAAATTTGAAAGTCGGCTTACGTCCCTAAAATTAAGCCCTAGAAAAAAAGGGAGTCCTAAAATTCAAACAAATTTGGGGGATAAAATAATAGTAAAAAATGTTAAAAAACTAAAAGGAGAAATGCTGCAAGTTGAAAATGGGTACTATACCCCTCACATCCAATCATCGCAGGGGCTGAAGAAGAATGGATCCCACCTTTTGTAGGTTTATGCAATGAAGAGAAATTTGTGTTGACATTTGTAAATAAGGGTCTTAAAATGTGGGTAAATGTTACTGCCCCTAATTAGTATTTGTTGTAGGTCCATGCTTTGGCCTATGCCTACATGAGAAGAGGGGTAGAGGAGTACGATACTTTGCGCTTCATATCAATGTTGTTCCAGATGTCCCTGGAGGTGGACAAGAAATTATTGAGGTGATTCAGATTTCTAGTGACATCGAAGGGAGTATCGATGGAGAATGACGTTAATTCTCAGGAGATTGATATGCTTGATGTGTACAACTATGAGCTTGCTTGGTACAGCAGTGAGAGTAACCAAACTAGCACCACTCGTGGAAATTCTTCTCACTTTAAACGTCGTAGTAGAAGTTCGATGAATTTCGCTAATTGCTGCCCCACGATACACTGCTCACCAGCTCTTCCATCTGGTCCTAGTTCTGTAGCATCGTCTTCACCCTTAAAAAATTGAATTGAGCTTTGCTCGCTAGATGGTTGCAATCATTGTTGTTTCCGTGTATTTTTAAGTTTAATGTGCTTTGTTGCTTCTTCATTTTCAAGTTCATCATTGTAACACTTTGTGTCATAGATGTCTGCGTCAAACACATCTTTCTCAATAAAAAGTTGTTTCAACTACATTCTGGCCTTTAAATTATTTTCAATAATACAACAAACTTTTGTAAAATAAAAATAAAAATACAACACACTTATTCCACCAGTACTTTATAAATACAAAAGACAATAACGTATGCATAACTTTAAATATTGAAGCAGAGGCGTGTACGATTTTGTAGACTTCAAGAAGGCCGAATATATTCTTCAATACAAGGCACCAAAATGCTAAATGACAAATAGGTAAAGTAATGCATCAATACCCTATCACAATCCTTGACCAATATAAATACATGTGTGTTGTTGGTAATTACACACTGAAACAAAAAAAAGGATAATGGCCGGAAGTTTCTCAGTATGTGGATCTACTAAACAGGCCAACATGTTTTACAATAGTAAATAGATGGAGGTTGAAAAAAAAATTCATCGAAGCTCTGCTCGAAGAGGCAGCAGGAGGCAACTATAATGCTGAGAAATCTACGAATGCTACGGTCATAAGTAACATGATGGCGGTTGTGAACGATGAGTTTCATACAAGCTTCAATTTTAAATTATGTTACAATATGGTCCGCAAACTTTGTAGGTGTTATGTTTCTTTTAACAATATCATCAAATTCAGCGGAGTACATTTTAACCGTGAGACAAACAAAGTTGAATGTCCTCTATAAATTTGGGTTAGTATTTGCAAGGTAAGTATGTGTACTGAATAATTTTTCTATATTAACATCAAATAAATACTTCTTTAATTTTTTTTACATGTAAATGTGTTTCCCATTATGCGGATCAGATGGAGAGATTTGCACTAGCTTATCAAGAACAAGGTAAACCCTTCTTTGAAGCATTGAGTCGGATTCTTATGGAGGAAGAAGATTCAGTTGGTTATTATCAACTAAAACCGATTCATCAAATATCAAGTGAGCTCAACACACTAACTGTTGATTGTCAACTCCAATTTTCTAGAATTCAGGTTGCTCACGACAATAATTTCTAGAACAATCTTGCGGGATATGATTTCGAGAATGAGAGTGATGGAGCCATATTCCTCCCTTAATTGCAATGTTTGATGCTATCCAAATCCTATTATGTTACAAGTTATTGTGAGCTTGTTGTACTTTGAATGTGCTTTTATATTAGTTAATGTTTAGCTCTACTATTTTCTTTACGATTACAAGTGAAATGTTAATTTTTCAATTTACTATTGTGAAAAATCCCTTAATTGGTCATACATGCGTATATTAATTATGTATGTACGTATATATAAAAATAGACAGGGTAGGATTATTGTGATCATGAAGCACACGTGAGTTACCTGTTAAAGCACATACCATTTCAAACCCCTAATAATAGAAATTCGCTCCAAGCATAAAGATCCACATACCAAACATTACAATCCATAAATTAATCATCCAAAAGGGTGCGACATAATAACATACCCAAAAGTTAGCTAATATAATATTATCTTCAATATCACTAATAAGACGATCCCGTCTAAAGCTACTAAATATTGACTGGATTAGAGATATATGCAACAAAATAATATTTATGGCTTGCACTTTGACCCGATTCCCATTATATATCACAACTTAGTAGCATAAGGACCCACTCCTTTTGATCAGTTGTAGGCAAGGAGAAGAACACAACAATATACTCAGTGTTGCGTGCAATTAAGGAAGTAACACACATCATTTCCTTCTTGGTGAGCATATCCACTGTGGAGACTCCTTGTAGATTGATTTCCTAGCCGAAGATATATCCTGCTCATAGCCAATCCTCTGAGCTATCTCACCTAGACGAGCAGATGCATTCTCACAGAAATCGTTCATCATATTAACAAATGGATCAGGTGTGGTGGGATTCTTCCTTTTGCGTCCATTACTTGTCTTCCCAACCTTGTTACTTTTGCCTGTTTGAGCATAACCGCTTAGAGACCGGCTTTCATCTTCATTCTATTGTTAACTTTGTTTGAACCATGTTCCACTTCCACTTCTGGAGGGGGGGGGGGGGTGTGATGGTGGAACATTCACTGTCTTTGGGGGGTGATGGTGCTGCATTCACAAAGTTTTGAGCACTCGCTCCTGTAGTTCTTGTGTCACCAAATATCTCACACCAATCCCCATACAGAGGCCATGACTTATACCTCATAAGTCGAGCATTTGGGTCTTTCTGCAAAACCACCATAATTGGTATTATTACTTGATGCAATATAAAAAATATATAAGTGAAAGGATTTAGGTTATATGTATCACCTTAATGAAGAATGTCCACTGTTCCTCAGTCATCTCAACCATCTTTGTCGTCGAGTCGAACCCGATACCTGTATTTTTTAGAATTTCAAATAAGGTGTTGTAGTTCTTTTTCCAGACAGTAATACATGAATTAATGTGTGTCAGCTTTGATATCAGTGTTTGGGAGAACTTGCTTCATATAGGTGGCTAAAACAGTTAAAAACCCAGTTCCAAACCCAATTTTAGACTTCCACCCCTCACGAATAATCCTTTTCATAGCTTCAGACAACACATGCTCTTCATAAACACTCCATCCTCTATGACCTTTGTCATTTCTATTTCGTACGCGTCCTCCAACTTCAGTAGCATGCCCACCCTCCATCAAATCTATATGGAAATAAAATTATATAAGCCTCAACAAATAAGCAATATTGTATGCATGAAATTCACTCTCAAACAACACATATAACATGAAAATTTTTAAACAACAAATTATAGTATTTATCCCGGTTCACAACAATTCATTGAGAAAACATACATTCTAGTGTCTCCATAGTAATATTGTTGGTCAATTCTTAAGCACTCATAACAACATTAGTCTTTTATATAATTGAATGAATGCCTAAGCATCAAGCACCCCCTCTCCAATTGGAGTACATCTCTTGAGCAAGATTATCCCTATAGTCTGTCCAATTCCATGATGGATTCACAGAATCAATGAAATTTTCTCCATCATTTTCAGCTTGGTTAAGAGTGACTGATTGAAGATTACATCCAATGGATCATTTGGCATCTCATTGCGGATGAAATTATGGATCAAGGCTATCACTTGGTTTTGAATCTTTATGGTATAGAAGCTAGGACTCCTCAAAATTGCCCAACGTTACTTTAGTAAGCCAAACATCTGCTCTATTACATTTCGAGCCTTGGAATGGTTCATGTTGAAGTATTTTTGTAGTTTTGAGGAGTTAAAGGGCAAGTACTCCACTCATTTAATTGGTATCTCACCATGTTCTAGGGGGTTAAAAAGTCTTCACCATTTGCGTACTCGTTATCGCAGAGGTAGAAGTTACCTATCACATAACACAATTTAAACAATTGATGTGCATCTTTTTAATTTAGAAAACCGAAAGCAATGCAAATGTAAATTTATATTAATACCATGTGGCACTCTAAACCCATTTGGTCTGCTGATTGCATCTTGCAAAACACGTGAATCAATTGCCGAACCTTCCCAACTAGTGAGCATATAAATAAAATGCATCTTCCGATCACAAGTTGCAAGAACATTGATTGATACAATCCCTTTTCAAGAACGATACCTTGCTTTATCACATTCTGGAACTGTTACATCAATGAGGGTTCCGTCCAAGAAACCCACAACCCTACAATAAGTGGCAGAAACGAAAGGTACATTTATTAGACGTCAAAGAAATCAAAATAGGTGGATGAGTACAAAACTTGAATAGTTTGATGAATATAATTGTTAAACTACTTTGAAATGTTTCTAACGAGGGTGAGTGCACTCATCGTCGACTGGCGTTGGAGTGGCAAGGAGAGTGTCGTGCAAACTAAGTACAACATTTAACACGGCGTGGAAGTGGTAATGAATAGTTTAACCACTACGTTTGAAAGAAGATTTGACTATACATACCTTGGTATGATGAGATAACACACACATGAACATTGCAATCTTTTCTGCAAAAGAGACATATTTACTATCCACGAGGCCTCCCGGATGCCTTAGTAGGTAACACAAACTTGTGTGTGGGCTTAAACTGTATTTGAGGCCGTGTTTTGGCATACCAAACGCCTTAACCGCCCAGATAAGCCCATTAATATGGCATATGAAACCCAATCAAACGGATCCTTAAACAAAATATGAAAAGGACTATAATACCCCCTAATAAACCCCTGCACCTCTCAGCCCTTAACAAAAACAAAGCTGCTCTCCATCTTTTTCTGCTGATATATAGTCGCGACTGCCGCCATCTTACCTGCCATCGCCCACACACCTCCGTTATCTCCTCGTCGCCGCCAACTTCTCCGGTAAGTTATATAGGTTTTCCATTCATTTACCACAGCAGAGAAGTCATATTAATGCGGCAAAATTGATTGAATTTGCAAAAATTCGGAGGTATTTTTTTTTTCTGTTTTATGACATAGGTTTTTTCTCATTCTGCTGAAATTTAGTGAATTTTCTATCTCTACTGTTATCCGACCTTCAAATTATTCATTGCTGCCCTATTTTTATTTTAAGAGGGGTTCAATTTACTTAATTGTCTTTCACAGTTCAACCATGGCATCCGGCTCTTCTGTGGAAAAGAAAGCTCACCGGAAATTGAAGAAGCGACCACGAGTCAACTCGGAGCAGCAATTCGAACAGTTGGACTCATTGCCGTGGACCTCATCGCTTAATGGGGGCGGGGACGACGATTTTACTGCCTTCATTGGCTCTAACGAACTTGATGGAGGTATTATGTCGGTTATTTCGTTGTGGTTTTTTATTTTGTATCAAATGAATGTGCTTTTTTTATTAATGTGATTTTGGTAACTCGGACTCGATTTATTATCTGAATCAACTTGGACTCAATTTTTGGAAGTTCCCGTCTTCTTTTGTGATGGATTTATATGATGATACATTCGATTTCTCCATTTTTGTTCTAATATATACTAATGTTGTTTTCTTTAACTTTAATAGGTTTCACACTAATGACCTTCTCTATAGTATTTTTTTTGTCTAGAGAATTACTAAAAAAAATTAGTCCAAGATTTGAGAAAATACAGATATTTTTCCTAGTTTCATCTTAAATTGCTTCGCTAGTGGACTTGATTGTATCGTTTAGTTTTTGTTTTTATTATTTTGACTATTCTGTTTCCCCTCGAGTTATGTGAACTCTGAATTGTAATATTTGGTATTGGGCTTTAATTATCTTATCCTTATGTTTTCCACGAGTGTAGGAGTTCTTACTCTTGAAGAGATTGATGAATCGGAGTACTTCCCCAAAATCAATGTTGAAACTGAGAGTACGCAGTTAAAAGTAAAATCTAAATCCAAGAGAAGTAAGATAAACGAAGGTGATGTTGATGAAGGTGGGGCACGTCATGGTAAATGTGATGGTAAGGTCGATAAAAGTGAAGAGGAGGGTGAAAAGAAGGAAGTGAAAAAGAAAAGGAAAAAGAAAAAGAAAAAAGATCATCCAAAGAATGACGAGACAGATAAAGAACAGGAAAATGCAGATTCATTTGCTGGTAAGTATTCCATTCCTACTTTAACTGATTTCACAACATAGATGGCAGAAAAAGGACCTCTTTTGTTCTTGTAAGTATAAACTACGAAAGCAAATTAAAAGAAGAGGAATCTAGAAATAATTGAGAGTTTGTGCTGAACTGAAACGCTGCTATGCAACTGCACGATTATAATAGCCAAAATTTCAGTTAAAATTCAATAGCAATTTTAAGTTGTTTTTCAATTAGTTTTAGTTGGAGGCCTGCACATGTTATATTTTAACAATACATGAGACCAATCAGATCTTTTTACATCTGTGTTTGAGTGAACTATGAGTTGTGCTGATGTATATGAGTTTCCTCCTGTTTACTCTAGTGAAAATGTCAAGATGTATTGACCTAAATTTCTACGATCACATTATTATGGCAAAAGAGTTTTTCTTATCTTATTTTTGTTCCATTTATTTGTTTTTCTTTTGCCGTTGTTGTGTCTGTTTGTTTTTGTTATGGACATGAATCAATGTTCCTGCTCTATATATATATATATTTTTTTTTTATAATTTCAGCTAATGATGAGAAGGAAAGCGGTAATGCTGAAGAGGAAACAGTTGATGAAGAAGAATATTATGGATGGAATGAACTGAGACTTCATCCCATGATTATGAAATCAATTTATAGGCTGAAGTTTAAAGAGCCCACCCCAATACAGAAAGCTTGTATTCCTGCTGCTGCACATCAAGGGAAGGTGGGTATCCCATTAGCTTGAAATATCGTAAATAGGGGCGTCTAGTGGCATGTTATTAATGATATAGCTGACTTGACAGGACGTAATTGGTGCAGCAGAGACAGGATCTGGTAAAACACTTGCCTTTGGGTTGCCAATTTTACAGCGGCTTCTAGAAGAACGAGAAAAAGTTGAGAGACTCATGTCTGATAAAGGAGAGGCAAATGATAGGATTGCTTCCCAAGGTGTGCTACGTGCCCTCGTTGTTACCCCTACTAGGGAGCTTGCACTTCAGGTACTCTTGATCTCCTTCTGTTGGCCCCAAAGTTTGACCTTAGAAACAGAGATATTATCATTTTTGGTCCCTAAGTTTACTTTCATCCAGTTTTGGTCCCCCCCTGGTCCCACCATCAATTGACCGTCCGTTGATTTGACAAAACAACTATTTGGGGGGGTGGGTGGGTGGGTGTGTAAATGTAATTATTTTGAGGGTGCTTAATGTAATTAATATTTTTCAAATAATTTCATTTAGCACCCCAAAATAGTTAATTTCGTCAGTCAACGGACGGTTAACTGACTTTGGGACCAAATGTGGGAGTAAAGTGTACCTCCAGGACCAAGTTGCTTTTATGGACCAAAAATGATATTATCCCTTAGAAACTGCTTTTCAATCTGTAAGTTCCTTGCATTGTAATTTATTCCGCTATTGAAGGTCACCGATCATCTCAAAGCAGTAGCTGTAGGCACCAACGTTAGGGTGGTTCCCATTGTTGGTGGAATGTCAAGTGAGAAGCAGGAAAGACTTCTGAATACAAGGCCTGAAATTGTTGTCGGAACACCAGGGAGACTTTGGGAACTCATGTCTGGTGGAGAAATCCACCTCGTAGAGGTAAGATTGAATGTGTTTTGAAGTTAGTTCATTGGGGTAGTATACTTGGTGTCTAAATGAACTTCTCTATTTTCTCACGAGGGCGCATTTGGACACTATTTCTGAATTTGTTAATTGACAATTTGCTTTAGAAAATGACTTGGGAGTCCTTACTCACGAGGTTCCAAGGTTTGCACCTTTTCACGGCTGAGGCAGCGTAGTTTGCTGGGCTGGCACCTCTGTGAACTCTTTGTGCCTTTTCTTCTGCACCTATGGCGTAACTCTTTACTTTTCAAATCCCTCACCCCAAAACTGGTTTGTGTTCTCTCTGAAATATTTAATGTTTTGACCCAAAAAACACTTTAAGTGAACACACATAAACAAGAAACCTCTGCTGAATTTAGGCCTACGGTTTAACGGAAAATTAGTAAACAAAAAGAAACTTAGAAACAACACCTCAGCCCCTGCACGCTAACCCCCCACTTCCACCCCCCGTTTTTGTGGATCTATCCCTGTTGCCTTTTTTACTTGTGCTTATAGGAAGAGATCTGAAAAATCTTTATTAAGATTATATCTCCTTCATATAGCAATGTCAAATCTTGATTTAGATAAGATGGACCATTTGGCTATTTATTTCCTCAAACAATAGGGCTCCAGTATTATGTTTCTTTTAAATTTTATTTTCTCATATTTTCAAGAAAATGCATGCCCCTTGCACCTCGGGAGCTAAAAGGCCCTTTGGTCTCTGTCCGGATCGTCCTACTCTTGCCTCTAACAATTATGCTTGTGTGCCTGTAAAAGCTAGAACTGACTTTATTATTTTGTTATAGTAAGGGTCAAAGATGGACTTCTTGTACATCCACTTGGGATCAGAGATGTTAATCCGGGCAGGTCTAATAGGGCCGGCCCGTTTAACCCTAAAAAATGCAGGGTTAGGTCTATGGTTTAAGGGGCCCGTTTAAATCAGGGTCTTTTTGGCCCGGCCCTATTAGCCCGCGGACTAATAGGGCTAGCCCGCCAGCCCGGGTTATATATATATATATTTTTTTTTTTAATTATTTATATTATATAATAAGTGTATTAATTGTTTATTACAATTAAAGTATTAATATATATATATATATATATATATATATACTCACATTTTTTCAATTCATCATCTAGCCCTAACTTCAGTAAAAGATGATGTACGAGAAATTTAATCCATCCATTTTAGTGTTATTTTATTTTTAGTTCCTTTTTTAGGTTCTTCCATCCATGTACTAGTAGTACTTAGATACACAAGTGCCCAATTAGATGAACTTTTTAGTTAATTTGCTGCTAATATTGTATATTCTTTTGTTTCTTGGATATTAAATTTATTAGTATCATTCCGATTAAATTTTTTTTGGTATGATATGCATGGTAGTGAGCTGAATTATTACAAGTATGATTGAGTGAATTTTTTGTAATTATAATACTGCAATAAATCGAACATTAGCCGTGTTGATGTTTGAACTATTACGTGTTGGTGTTTTGTACTTTTTAAGTATTGATGTTTGAATTTTTATAATTACGTTGAATTGCTTTTATATAATTTTAATTAATTTATGAACAATGTTTAAATTCATTAACATTTTATTGCCACTATTTTAAATTTTGTGTTGAATTTTTTTTTTTTCGACATAACCTGTTTGTGGCCCGTTTAGCCCGAGGCCCGCTAGGGTTAGGGTTAGGTCTTAATTATTAAAAGCCCGTTAAGAGTGAACCGGATAAGGCCCTAACCCGTTTAGCCCGAAGCCCGAAGCCCGTTAGGGCCGGCCCTATAGGGTTAGGGCTAGCCCGTTTAACATCTATACTTGGGATGCTTTGGGTGGTTGTTGAGATTCTAGTACCACTGTACCAACTTATCTGGGAGTCTGTTACAATTTTTACGAAACAAAATTTTGCTTCTTTGCTAATGCTAAATGAAAGAATTCTCCATTGTCTAGCCTTTTTAGTCTCTGGGATGTACCATTAGCAGTCATTTTTCATCTACACCATTGAATTCTATTGCTTCATACAACACTTGTGGAATTTATGATCAACAATTGAATTTTGAATTCAGCTTAATTCATGAGTAGGGATGATTTATTTGCCAAGTAAATTCAGTTGCATATGTGTTCCGCGTTAAACTTTAATCTTTTGTTTTATGGTACTAAACAAGAGTAACATTGTATCGTTGCAGCTACACTGCTTGTCCTTTTTTGTGCTGGATGAGGCTGATCGCATGATTGAAGCTGGACATTTTCGTGAATTACAATCCATAATTGACATGCTTCCTATGAACAAGGAACCAAATGAGAGTCAAACTCAGAATACACAGAGCTGTGTTACTGTTGCAAGCCTTCAGAAAAAGAAAAGACAAACCTTACTGTTTTCTGCAACCCTTGCTCTATCGGCTGATTTCCGTAAGAAGTTAAAGCGTGGATCCATGCAAGCGAAAAAAGATGAGCTTAATTCAATTGAGACTCTTTCGGAGAGAGCTGGAATGAGACCAAATGCTGCTATAGTAGATCTCACAAATGCTTCAATTTTGGCAAACAACCTTGTGGAATCAATTATCGAGTATGTTTTTCCTTGTAATATCTTTTAGGGTAAAGGTTTGTTTTTTTGTCCTTTAACTCTCACCAATTTTGATTTCAGTCCGCTAACTTTTTCAATTTGAAAATAATCCCTTAATTTACAAAATTCAACTTTTCCATCTACTGGCAAATCTAACTTTTCCTTAGCTTAATAAAATTCAACTTACATGACGACTTTCAAAGTAAAAAATGTTAGCATTTACCAGATCTTTAAATATGACCTGGTCATTGTGCTAACTTGACTCGTAAAATTCTGTTCATAGAGAAATAGAAGTTTTGTTCCATATTTCCATGTTTATTAGTCTTATACTACAAAATATCTCATGCATTATGGATTGCAGGTGTAAGGAAGACGAAAAGGATGCGTATTTGTATTATATATTAAGCGTTCATGGACAAGGCCGCACAATTGTCTTTTGTACTTCTATTGCAGCTTTGCGCCGTATTTCATCATTATTGCGTATTCTCAGCATAAATATCTGGACCCTTCACTCAGAAATGCAGCAGAGGGCACGCCTAAAGGTTTGATTGTTTTATAATTAATTTCTCATATTCTTTCCATGCTGTGAAATCATCTTCTTATAGACTGTATTCTGCCATATGTTGTATATTTAATTTTTCTTTGTCCATGTTTTTGTTTCGTATTTGAGTTATTATTTTTTAATCTGTCACACATTTTGGCAAGAAGAGTGTGGGTTGTGTGTGTTGTTCTTAAACTTATTTGCAGAGTACTAAGATAAGAATAAAAGTACCTGATATCCTGATCAGCAGAAAAGACAGGTGGTCAAGTGTAGCATTTGCTGTTTACTTTAGGATTGAGCAACAATGTTTTGCGAGTTTGCTATTTGCAGATGGAAATATGATGTAGAAGTCAATTCATTAAAAATAAAGAGATGTCACTAAAAGGCTTAGCAGTCCACTAACTTATAGTGTTAAACTAATCAACCCTTTGCGGTATGTATAATTTGGGATTTGAAAACCAGATTTTGGATTTTGAAGTCTAAATTCAACTCTACTTTAGGATTTTAGAATCCGATTTTTAGAAACCTAATATATCCACCCTACAAATACTTATAAACCTTATAAATAATCTATAAACCCTATAGATAACATTTTTATTCTAATTTACAATAAAACAAACTAATTATTTACAGTTATTCAATCATTGCAATTATAATCAATAATGATTATAATAATATAATAATACAACATCACACATTCTTACACATCGAGATGGCATAAAGTTAAGCTCTACCCTATTAAATCGCAAAGCAAACAGACACCACTACTATTTATAAAGAATTTGAAATCCACTAGATTTTGAAATCTAGATTACAAAATCCCCTGAATCCCTAATCAAGCATTCATCAAACTGAAAAGGCAAGGAAATTAATTATAAAGAAAGCATCTAGGCTATTTATTTCATATGCCTTGTGAAAGCTAAATTCTTATCTTGTATGAACAATTATTATGTGGGATTCAACCTTGCTCCTCTGATGCTTCACTTGGATTTGCTTCATATCCTTTGTGCTCAATGCAGTCCATAGACCGTTTCCGTTCGAATGAACATGCAGTCCTTATTGCGACAGATGCTGCAGCTCGAGGGCTCGATATTCCTGGTGTTCGAACTGTTGTTCATTACCAGCTTCCACATTCGGCTGAAGTAATTTCTTGCTGCTTTTGCATTTTGTGGCTATCCTCTAATCTCCTACAACTTTTAAGCTGAATAAATGTACTGTTGTAGGTATATGTTCATAGATGTGGAAGAACAGCTAGAGCCTCTGCTGATGGTTGTAGCATTGCTCTAATCTCACCGAATGATGCATCAAAATTTGCATCGCTATGCAAGTCATTTTCGAAGGTAATTCCTCTGTTAGATTTGGTTGTCAAGGATAATGATGTGGTTTAAGTAAAGTATATGCATGTACATCAATCTGAATATCATCATTCCATTCAATATACCAAGTTCAGACCAGTTTTTGGGCTATACACTTTAAGCTTGTAAAGGATTTAAACTTTTGTAGGCTATGAAGTATATCGTAACAGGGTATTGCTCCGTCCTTTTAGTTAATGTAGTTTTAGTTCTTGATGTCACTGATATTAATGTTCTTTCTTGAACTTTAAATTGTTTTTAGGGGAATATAATAAGCTATTCTAGCTTGCGAAAATAATAAATAAGGAAAGTTCCACATCTATTTTCTGTTTGGGTGTTAAATAAATGTGTTGATCAGCTTTATTGTGTTATTCAGGAAAGTTTCCAGCGATTTCCTGTTGAAATCTCATACATGCTGGAGATCATGAAGCGATCATCTCTTGCACATCAAATAGACAAAGTTACGCGTAAGGGTTCCCAGGTAATGAATATTGCAATTTGGTTGCAAAACTTAACATTGTTTTGTTTAATCCCCCATCAGCCCCCATATATTTATTTATATTGATTTCTGTACGTGTAAGGGGATTGTGGGGAAGTGTAGTCACTTGTGTAAGTGGGCATTTCTGTACTTTCTGACTTCTGAACAAGTTATTCTGGGTATTCTACTCATTCTCAGTTGCTGTGATCTGTCTGACCTCAGAAATAATTAATCTACTTGATTATTCTAATTTTGCCATTGTTAAAGAGTTTAGTTGCTTTCAATTCACTGTGTCTCCTGCTATTATGTGAACAGTACATTGTTTACAGTAGACTGTAAGTTTACATTTGTTATTGAGATACTAGATTGCTTCATTGTTTTCAAGCTTAATTTCCCAGGAAAAGGCGGCAAAAAGTTGGTTGGAGCGAAACGCTGAATCAATTGAATTGGTTTTGGATGATGATGATAGTGAGGAGGACAGAGTGAAGAAATACAGACAAAACAAAGCCCAATCAAATAAGTTGAAGCAGTTCCAGCAGGTTTAGATTGAGTGGCAAGTGTTTTCAGTTATTAATTTGAAATATATATCTTATCGTGTTTTGACCAATAAAATTGCAGGAGCTCAGCACTCTACTTTCCAGACCATTACAACCTAAATCGTTTTCAAAGCGCTTTTTCGCTGGGGTAAGTACTTATAATCACTCAAAAACCCTTTAGAATGTGTAAATACATGCACAATATCAGGGACACTTGCTAGATTATGTTATTAAACCATAAATATGTAGGAATAGCATTATTTATGGTCCACAATTTCCACTCTCTCCCTTTTCACTTCATTTTTTCCGCTGATCGTAGCACTTTAGATATGCTTTTAAGGCGTTATTTGTTGTAGTGTCCAAGAAAAATTAAGATTATATGGAAAAGGAAACCTGGGAGTAATTGTTTTCTGGATTTTATCTTTTGTTTCATTTCTGTTATCAAGTCAAGTCTAAATATTTTTGCGTGATAATTTTTTTTAATGATTTTCAATGGATTTGCTGCATTTCTTTTGTCAAACTCAACATCATTTGTCATTTTACAAATATATAAATGATTAAGGTCATTTTAGGTGATGAAATGTTATTATATAAAGTGAGTGTACTGATTCAGTGGTTATGAACCTGCATTTGACTAACACTTGAGTATCCTGTTTTGCCTGTTGTAACTAACTTATGGCATGGATTGTAGAAACTACTCGATTCTGAGGTATGATCAATTTATAAAAAAATATTATACACTGGAATTATGGACTCCCCTATTACTAGTTACTACAGTTAGATACCACAAATACTCCCATGTGGTTTGTATTTTTCCTAAAATAGCCCTTTCCATTGGTGCAATTTGTTTAATAGAACCAAATGTTCGGGTGTTATTTGTAATCTACAAACTTAGAATGATCGCTTGAGTTAGTGACCAAAGGATGATTTGTGGAAAAGATTCATCTCTGCTTGCTGAACATTTCAATGACAGACGATTTATGTGTTTTGATTGAGCTTATACTCAGTACCCAATTTCCCGTTAAACTTGTGATTCATTGTAATTCAATGCAATGTATCAATTAATTTGAAACCTTGCCAGGCTGGTGTCTCTCCCATTCTTCAACATCAATTTGAAGAACTTTCAAATAAAAAGCCTGGAGATGCAAGTGATATTGGTCAAAACAAAAGGAGAAAGATGGTGGTCATAGGCCAGAATTGCGTTGAACCACTTGAAGCATTGAAGACTGCAAATAAAGAGGTAATGTTAAAATTTTTACATCATTTATTTCTTTTATCGCAATAGGTAGTCTTGTATGAGACCTTCTCTTGTAGAGTAGTCTGGTACTGTATACTAATAATACCGGATCATTCCCGTACCTTACCAAAAATTTTGTGATACCAAAATTTCGGTATATTAAAAATGCATACTGTTTCATTCCGAAAATTCGGTATACCATCGCATGCTGAATTTTCGGGATATAATGTTTCATTTCAAAATAGCAATATATCCTTTCATGTAGAATATTTGGTGTACTGTATCATACCGTCCTGACCGTCCGTCCCATCTCATCGTGATTTGGCTATAATTGAATGTAGCCAGCCATGTTAGCTTCACATGATACGTTACCAAAAATTACTGTCATACCAATTGAATTTTAATTACTGTGCCGTTACGGTATCAGATTTTTTATTTTATAATTTTGGTATATTTTTAGGTACAGTATTTTGCTTATTTTTGTGTTATTTTCAAAAGTTATCATAAAATTTAGTAGAAATATTACGTCTCATCCCATAAATTTTTGTCTGTCTCCATGTGTTGTGAATCTGAATTGGGGTTAATCCTTTATGATGCTAAACTGAATTTTGATATGTTGTCAGACATGCTTAGATCTTAATGAGATGGCAGAAAAGCACAAGAGTGCAGACAACTTGAGAAGGAAGAGGAAAGAGACGAAAAAACGTAGTACCTTCCACCTTTTCTGCATTATCAATAAGAAACGTGTTTTGTTATGCATCTCTAATAAGTGTTATATTGTTGCAACAGGTATGCACGAGCAAAGGCGAAAAGAAAGGAAAAAGCTGAAGCAAAGCAAAGGAAAGATTAATACATTATGATCTTCATTTTCTGGAAAATATCTTTATCTACCAAGTTATATTTCAAACAATAGTAGTCACATTACAAACATTCTTATTTATTTATTAATTTATTTATAAACAAACTGGACAATAGTCTTGCCATGCTATGCTATGTTGTATTAGTATAGTGAAAATACCCTCTAGCTTTCAATTAATAGCCCTAAAATCGAATTTAGTATTTATATATTTTAACTGGATTTTGTAGTACAGTTAATGCTGTTAGGCCATGTCTAATCAGGAATTCCAATTTTGATTTGACTGAGTTTTGTATTTTGGAGCTCTGCACCTTTTGGGTTTTTTTCTTAAACAAAAAATATCAGGTTCGCGGTACATCAAGGCCTGATTAACTAAATAAGTTATATGTATAAATCTTTTGTTTGGCACACAATTTTCGTGTAAATGATATATTCTACTATATGCCTTATTTTATTTATCTAATTTGAACAAAAATCATTTGAAATCCATCATTTTAAATATCTGAAATTTCAAATCATCAATTTTAAATATCCTTTTGTTTGTGTAAAATATTCAAATGAATAGATTTTAAATAATTTGCTTAAAGAAATTTCAAATATATAGCAAAATCATGTTATTTGAAATTAATAAATTTTTAAATTCATTTATTTTTAAATCTCTTATATTTCAAATGATTTCGTTCAAGCACAACTAAGAGTATTGTTTTGCAAAACACAACTAAGATTTTTTTGAAAAATAACAAACACTTTTCATTAAAAATTAATTAATACCCTAAAAATTACACACTGATTTCATAATACAACTTGTGTATATATGAATATTTCATTTATATATCGATTCTTATGAGTTAAATAGGAACATTTCGTAATGCATTTGCCGAAGGAAACACGCAACCTTAATTATCTCAACGTACATTTTAAGGTATGGATTGTATATAATACATAATTCATCAACAATAATATTCAAACAAAGTACTAAAAAACTGCATCAACAAAAGACCGCAGGCTATCTTGATTACCTCAACGAACATTTTAAAATGCGTGTATATATATATATATAAAAATAGTTCAAGAAAAGAGTAGATTTTATAAAATATGCATCTCTTAGTATACAAATTAATTTGGGACTTCTTCATCATTTATTTATATATTTTTTTGTGAGTTTTGAGATTTATTTTTCTCTATATGACTCAGTTCGGGGAGCAGATCTCCTCGCATTCCCTTTTCCACCATTTCCTCAATTTCACCTGATCTCAACCGTTAAATACAATCTACTATGTATTATAAAGTGACACATCGTCGTTATAACTCTCAAACAAACTTAATTTTTTTTGCTGTGAAACAAACTCACCTAAATTAAAGGAATATATATATATATATAGAGGAACACTCTCATAAGCACAATCTAACCATACTTTTCAGTGTAATTAAATTATATTTTTCAATGTAAATAATTTTAACTGTTGAGTGAATGCATCATACACCAAGTGCACAAGAGAGTTACTCTAATTTTAACTGTTGAGTGAATGCATCATGCACCAAGTGCACAAGAGAGTTACTCTATAATATATTGCCATTAACATTAACTCATTCTCACTTTTCTGTCCCACTATTCGACTTAAAGATGAAGCAATTCTTTATTCATTGACTTTTACAAGAGAAATAAGGAAATATGAATAATGGTTGAAAAGCTTCGTTCCGAGTTCTAACTCAAATGAAGGCAGCTATTCAAGAAATATTGTCTACATAGCCTAAAAGCAAACAGAGGCACAAACAATTCAGATTCAAGCGTGTTGAAATCTATAAACAACTTTCAGATTCAAATAATTCATTTTGCAAAAAATAATTTCCGCTCTTCTATTTCTTAACACCTGTAAAATTCACGCCATTGTTCTTTTTTAAAATCTCAATCAAGATTCTGAAGAGCCGGTCCTCATAAATTTCATGATCAGGTCGAAACGAAAAACACATAAATATAGGAATAAGAGTATAATATAGGTCGTATAATAAATTTAACAATAATATAATAATATTGATATTTTTAGCTTTAAATTTATATTTTCCAACAATGTAAAACAATTTATAATGATAATAATTTTAAAAATACTAGTAATCACAAAAAATGTGTTGCACATTTTTTTATATTTCACATGTAATAATTATGAATACATATTATAATAAAATAAATACAAATGACATGTGCACATTTTGTGCATGGACCGTAAATGCACATTCCATGCAAATTTTGTGCATGATCCACATGTGCATGTTTTAGCATGATCCAATTGTATGTGTTTCTTAGTTCGTACATACAAATTATATATTTATATTAATAAAGTTTCACAAGATATTTTAATAAATAAATATTAACTAGTTATTAGATTTAAGCTCTTTAAAATAATACTTTATTTTGTTGATTGAATGTTACATGAAATAAATATTAAAATAAATAAGATATTATAGTACAAAATGTGTGTTACACATTCTTTTTTATATTTCATATGTAATAATTATGCGTAGGTATTATAATAAAAAAAATATAAATGATATGTGCACATGTTTTGCACGATCCGTACATGCACAGTTCGTGTAAAACTTTGTACACGATCCATACATGCACTTCCGTGCAAACTTCGTGCACGATCAGTTTGTGCACGTTTTACACATGATTCAATGTGTACGTTTAGCGGTTCATACATACACACTATGTACTTATTTTAGTAAGTTAATAACGTTTCTCAATATATTTTAATAGGTTGAATATATAAATTATATCAACTAGTCATTAAGTATAAACTCTTTAAAAAAATTATTGAATGGTACATGAAATAAAGTTTAAAATGAGATTTATAGTATCAAAAATTTATTTTAATGCCTTAATATATACATATATAAATATACAAATTTACAATTGATATGAACATATATTTTTTTAGTATATTTACATAGTTGACTTAATTTTTTTGTATTTTTTCTTAAATTGGTGATATATATATATAATAGTAGGCTCCAGGGAACCTAGGGCCAGGACGGTCGTCCTCTCGCCCCACCTCAAGATCATCCTTGAGTTTCAGGGCGTATTTTGAAACTCAACTCATTCTAGAAAAATGATTTTAATTGATTTTTATAGTAAAATAAAAAATATTAAGTGTTTGAAAATAATTTGATTTTAAATTAAATTGTGAAAGTAATATGTTTGCAAAAAAAAAAAAAAACAATTTTATTAATATTGGGGTAGTTATGTTAGAATTGATTATAGAGAATCCAAAAGCATATAAAACCTGCTTTACCAAAATTGATTTTAAGAGTATGTATAGAGTGAAATTGGTTTATATATGAATCACTGAAGGATATTAGTTGTTTTCACTGAAGAGTATTAATTGTTTTTACTGAATAGTATTACTGGTTTATACTGAAGAGTCTTAGTTCATTTTTACTGAACAACTAAGACTCTTTAGTGTAAATCAGTAATACTCTTCAATAAATACAACTAATACTCTTTAGCGAAAATAACTAATACTCTTCAGTAATTTATGTATAAACCAGTTTTACTTTATACTTTGTCTGATTTTAAATGCTTAATATAATAGTTGTAAATATTACATAACTGATTATTTTTAAAATAAAAGTGCTTCTTTTTATGGAATTATGTTTGCAAACAAACATACACTCAGTATTGGACAATTTAAGTGACAAATAGAAGAATCTCAAATAAATTCCACTTCTCGTTTCACTATTGTAAAATTGTACTCGATGGAGTCGACCAGCTTTCAATGGATTTAACCGGCATGGAATTTCTAATCAAATTGAGGACGGATGATTTTTTTTTTTTTTTTTTAAGAAAATGACAGATGCTATCTTTTCTTTTAATTTAGTTAAGTTTGTTTAATTGGTAAAATAAAGGCGTGAAATCTTTATATTCACAGATTGTAATTGACTGTGGAGATCACATGAAATTTGTTGTAAATAATTGCGTAAATTAAAGACACAAGATTTGATCATCCAATTAGTCGGGAACGACTACGTCTGGGGGCGAGCCAAGCCAGAAGTTTCACTAATATTCTTGTGTATCCGTGTTTACAATAATGAGTATAATGATCTATTTATAAGAATAAAACCCTAATCTAAATATGGGCCTTATTGGGTTATTAGTAATGTCCATAACAAATCTTATAGATTTGGAAATAAATCTGCTGGATTTATAACACTCCCTGTTAATGTTGTTGGTAGTGAAGTATTCACTATTTACTTTGAAACAACATGAATTTGCCATTTCTTCTCGTTAACTAACACTTTATGATCAAATGTTGTCTTAGATGTTTTAACATGCATGATGAAGATCTAGAAGGATCTACAAGTCTCTGGAATACTCAATGTTGCAGTGAATGTTGCAAGCATTGGTTGCAACATGGGCGGTTACGGGTTCCAGAAGGATCTACAAGGACCTACACGATCCAGGCTATTCCAGAACGGTTTAGAACGATCTAGATCAGACGGTTGCATCAAGAAATATAAAAAATAAAGATAAGATCGTGAGAGATAATATAAGATCATGGAGCGGTTACATGAAAAAGTTATTTCGGATTGAAGACCTCCATCTATAAATAGAAGCCGAAGTCTTTAGTACCAAGTGTGGAGTAAACGAGTTAATCCTGAGTTGAAAGGTGATAGGGCAGGTATTCCAACATTTATGTTATTCCTAGAAGTTTAGTACATCTCGCTTAACTTGCGATCAATCCTATATCCATTGATAGAGAGATCATAGATATAGAGTGAGATCAACTTTGACGGTGTATAGTGTTTACACTTAGCCAATTTAGATTTGATAGGTGATATCGAGTCTTGTTTCCGTTGTGAACGATTTAACTCTTCACACAACTTTTGTATCACTAATCTTATTATAGTGAACGTTTCGTCGTAAGGTTGACACAAGCTATTTTATATAGTTTTGGTTAAAAAGTATTCCATCTTGCAATTGTGTGTTTAAGTCTTCCGCTGTATACGTTTTTATCTCTGGTTTTCCAGATTGCTGTAGTGTATGCTACAACATTCATTACAATATCTTTACTTTATAACACACACACACACCTTCAATTGGTATCAGAGCAATCTAATATCATACCACTTGGTCTTACAATTGGCACCAGAGCCATAAACTTGATATACTAAGTTTAGATCCTGTGTTTTTAAGTGTGTCTTTTGCTATGGAATATCCTGTAAACACCCCACTTAGGCCTCCTATATTAGATGGAAACAACTATGCCTATTGGAAACCTAAGATGCGCATGTACATCAAGTCTATTGATGAACGTGCTTGGAGAAGTGTTCTGACCGGCTGGGAATGGCCCAGAAATCAAGCAGATGATGATGGCGAGACAAGAGTCAAACGGGAGATTGAATGGACAAATGAGGAGACCACGACGGCAAGCTACAATTCCAAAGCTCTCAATGCTATCTTTACCTCTGTTGACGTGTCTATGTTTAAGATTATATCAACATGTACCACGACTAAAGATGCATGGGAGAGGCTTCAAGAACATTGCGAAGGAAGTAGAAGTGTTCGAAGGACCAAACTTTGAATGCTTGGGACCAAGTTCGAGAATCTAAGGATGAAGGATGATGAGACGATCACGGCTTACAATGAGAGGCTGAGTGAGATTGTCAACGAATCACACACACTTGGTGATCCAATTTCCAATGTACGAGTTGTACACAAAATTTTACGATCTGTTCCTAAACAGTTCGATGCAAAAATTTGTGCTATTGAAGAAGCCAAGGAAACTGACTCTCTAAGTCAGAATGAGCTTGTAAGTATTCTCAAAACATATGAGATGAACACAACTCAATCTGATGATACAAGTGAAGGAAAGAAGGTTGTTATTTTGAAAGGTGAAACATCTTCTAACACTGAAAATCAGTCCTTTGTGACTGAGGTTGAGTCTGATGAAGATGTTTTAGACCAATGTTACAACACTCTTGAGCACATTGCCTTCTTCACAAAGAAGTTCAACTCCTACCTGAAGAAGAAACTGAACAGATCCAGAGGAAATGTCCAACAGAGAACTCCTTTCAACAACACACCATCAGACCCAGAGAAAAGGAAGAATCAGAATCAATCAAGACAATTCAGAGGTAACAAATCAAGGTATGATCCTGAATTTAGAAAATCAGTTAGATGTGATGCTTGTACTGGATATGGACACTATGCAAATGAGTGTGCAAATACCAGATTAAGATAAAAACTGAATTTTAATGTTACCTTTAGTGATGACTCAGATGATGAACCTGAAGGGTCTAAAGATGAGGAATTAGCTTTTTCTGCAAGGATTGATTATGATGATTCTTTAGACGATGATCTGGATGATCTAGACACTGATATTGTTTCCAATGTTATAACATCAGAAACAACATTTGTCAAAAATCATTCAGATTTGAACTGCTTTAATGGGTGTGTTGATGAGACAGGTTCTAATGACATAAATGGATGGTGATTCCAGTATAGCCAAAGAGAATAATGATCTCAGAGAGACTGTGACAAAGTTGGAAGTCATTCTAACAAGGAAGGGTTTAGAAATTGCTAAACTAAAGGAAGAATTGAAAAATTCTACCTTAAGTTTTAAGAAATACTCTAAAAGCTCCTCCATTGTAAGTGATTCTTTAACTACTAGACAGTCTAGTAAACATGGTTTAGGCTATTGTGGTGAGACTACTTCTAAATATGTGAATACTCCTGTAAAATTTGTGAAGGGAAAAACTGAGCTTTTTGCTGAAACAAAAGTACATGTGATTGAAAAACCTGTTAAGAAGTATGTGTGTCACTATTGTTCTGAAATTGGTCATATTCTTCCTTATTGTCAAAAGATAAAAAGGGATATGGAAATTCAAAAAGTGTTGTCTGAAATGTCTTCACATTCTAAGAAACACTGGTCAAAGTCTGTTAAGAAAAAGAAAGAGCATGTTACTTGTAATGTTGTTCAAACTTCTCTGAAAGCATGTGTACCTGATCTATGGTATTTTGATAGTGGTTGTTCTAGACATATGACTGGTCATGTTAACTACTTATCTGATTATGAACCTTGTAATGGTGGAACTGTTACATATGGTGGAGGATCAAAAGGTAAAATCATTGGAAAGGGAACCTTAAATGTTGAAGGTTTTCCTAAGCTTAAGAATGTTTTGCATGTTGATGGTTTACTTGCTAATCTACTTAGTATAAGTCAACTATGTGATGACAATTTGCATGTTGAATTTGATAAAGATTCATGCTATGTTCTAAACAAGGATAATAAGTGTCTAATGACTGGAAATAGGTCAGCTGATAATTGTTATCTAATTGGAACAAACAAAGTATGTCATTTGTCAAATTGTGATGATAATGTCCTATGGCATCAAAGACTTGGACATGCAAATTACAGATTCATGCAAAAATTGGTTAAGTCTGAAGCAGTAAGAGGTTTACCTAAATGGAAGATTGTTACACCTACTGTATGCGGTTCATGCCAAAGAGGTAAGCAGGTAAGAATGTCGTATAAAATGTTATCACATTGCACGACACATCGTTGTTTTGAATTACTGCATATGGATCTTATGGGTCCTATGGAAACTGAAAGCATTGGTGGTAAGAAATATTCACTGATTGTGGTAGATGATTACTCTAGATTTACCTGGATTGAGTTTTTGCGAGAAAAATCTGAAACTTTTGATGTTTTTAAAATTCTTTACAAGAGATTTAAAACTGTTTTCAACTTGAAGGTAAGCAGGATTAGGTCAGATCATGGTAGAGAATTTGAAAATAACACATTTTCAGAATTCTGTAATAAGAAAGGTATTGTCCAAGAGTTTTCTTCTCCTAAAACTCCACAACAAAATGGGATAGCTGAAAGGAAAAATAGAACTCTTCAAGAAATGGCAAGAGTAATGCTTACTTCAAAAAATCTTGCAAATGAATTTTGGGCTGAAGCATTGAATACAACATGCCATATTGCTAATAGAGTCTATTTTAGATTTGGAAGCAACAAAACCCCATATGAGATCTTGAACAATAAGAAACCGAATGTGAAATATTTTCATATTTTTGGTTGTGTGTGTTACATTCTGAATGATAGGGATCAACTGCATAAGTTTGATTCTAAGAGTGACAAAGGTTTTTTCTTAGGTTATTCTAGAAATAGTAAAACCTATAGAGTTTATAACTGTTGGGATATGTTTTAATTTTGATAATTTTCCAAAACAACATGTAATAGGTTTGAAAGCAGTCAGGATTGTATCTTTAGTTTCAGGTCAGGCTAGGTTATTTCTCAGCAGAATAGGCTGTCAGTTGAGAAGAACTCGGTTGAGGGAACACTCAATTGAGGGGGAACTCAGCGAGGGGGAACTCAGCAACACAGCCTGAGGATATCAAGATGACACCAAGAAGAACTAACTGAAGCCATGCTGTAACCTGAACCAGAAGAGAAGCCTGAAGGATGTCCCACTGAGTGTAAACCAGACTGATCTAAGCTAAGTCAGGTGGACCACTCAGTGTAGAGCATGATCAGGAGGATCAGTGCTGCACCAAGTAGGCCCTGAAGGAGTCAGGCAATTGTGGTCAGGGAAGTTTGTCATTCAGCCTTATGACAAACTTCTTGGAGAGATCTTCAAATAGTCCCTGAAGGACAACTACACTGAAGACGTTCAGTCCACTGAAGATCATCAAGTCAGTGAAGGATGAAGCTACCTAAAGTCAGTGGGTCATGGTCAACCCACTGAGTCAAAGATCCGTTGGATCCAGCCCACGTGGACCAATCAGCACAAGGCAGCAAATCTGATACTGACAAGGCCGCACTCCAAGAAAAGTGGTTGAAACCATTAAATGCTGGATTCAAATGTAATCCTCTCCAACGGTTACATTTGAATCCACATTATAAATACAAGCTCATAGCTGCGGTTTGAAGTTTGTGTAAAGTAAGAAAAATCAACACCTACGAGCTGTGAAGGTGTGAGTGTTTAAGTGCATTGTATGGGAGTTATAAGGAGGCACAATGCACATCTTGTACACTGACCATTAGGGTTCATATATATACACAAATGAGTGTTCAGCTTGTAACTCTTAGCTTAGAGAGATTTTCCCAATCTTAGCTTTAGGCTAACACATTGTAAGGGAAAACCTCACCTAGTTGGAGAAAACCCAACTGAAACCAAAACCCTCTTGTCAGGTTTGTTGGTAGTAAGTTGTTTGTAAGGAAGGAAGTAAGAAAGATCTGGAGTGTAGATCTGGGTGCACCTTGGCACGTTAAAAACAAGAATCCCAGTTAGTGGATTTCCTGTTAAATCAGGCCGTGGATGTAAGAGCTTGAGTCTCTGAACCACGTTAAACTGAGCGTTCTTATCTTTTAAAGTATTTACTAAAGTGTTGTGAAAATCTGCTCACTGAGAGCATTGTTAAAAGAAAACTTAGGTTAAGTATTCAGGTCAGGGAGACTCCTTCTCACTGACCAGTTCAGGCAACGCACTCGAGAGTTCAGTATCTCGAGTCACTGTGTTACTTAGAGCATGAGTCTCCAAGTCCTCACGCTGACTTGGTAACTCAGTCTCTGAGTAATGCAGTGACTTGAAGTGTAATCTCTTGAGTCACTGCGTTATTCAAAGCATGAGTCTCCAAGTTCTCACTGACTTGGTAGCTCAGCCTCTGAGTAATGCAGTGACTTGAGTTTCCATCACTCTTGCTGAACTCGCTGAGGAAAAGGTTTAAAAAAAAAATTTGCTCCTGAATTCCCATTTTAGCCCTTCGAAAACGGGACCATCAATAACCTTAGAACTAACACTGTTCAAGAATCTGATGATGATAAAAATCTGATAGATGGAAATAACACAGAAGATGAGACTGAAGTTACTGAAGTTCCAAAAGAATCACTGAAAACTGAGAATGTTACACCAAGTGTTACAACATCTGGTACAATATCTCCTGCAGATTCAGTTGATACTTCACAGAACAATCAGTATACTCCAAAAAAGAATCCAGCTACTTGGATTACAAAAAGCCATCCTTCGAATCAGATCATTGGAGATGCTTCAGTTGGTGTTCAAACAAGAAGGAGAGTAAGTGCAAACCGTGTTGATGTGGTAAGGTCTGTGTGCATGTCTTCAATATGCAATGTTGTGAATGCTCAGTGTTACTATTCTGAAATTGAAGCTAAAAATGTTACAGAAGCATTAAAAGATGAAAATTGGATTAATGCAATGCATGAAGAACTTAATCAGTTTGAGAGGAATGATGTTTGGTCATTAGTTCCAAGACCTGACAATGTCAATGGAACTAAATGGATCTTTAAAAACAAAACTGATGAGTCTGGTAACATAGTTAGGAACAAAGCTAGATTGGTTGCACAAGGTTACACTCAAGTTGAAGGTATTGATTTTGATGAAACATTTGCACCTGTTGCTAGGATAGAGTCCATTAGATTGTTACTAGCAATTGCATGTTACATTAACATTAATCTTCATCAAATGGATGTAAAAGCTGCATTTCTGAATGGCATATTGTTGGTCCCGGTACAAGACTGATGAATACGTGTATGAGGGGGGGGGGGGGGGGGGAATACACGTATACCAATTTTTCAACTTAAAAAACCTTGCTGAGTCCCCTTTACTCAGAGTGATAAAGAACTGAGAACTGATAGTCTCCCCACTGACTACACTTAGTGCGGGTCAGTTGGCTGACTATCAATTCGAGTTCAGTGCGGAAATGCGTGAGCCCTGATAGTTTAAAGTCTTGTTTAGTTTGCTTTCTGAAAAACTTGTTTACTCAGTTATGAATAGTGATTAGTAGGGCAGTGCTCTTTTTTAGGACCAGGCTGATTGATTCGAGCCTGATAAAACCAAATGCTTATGAATGATCAAGTAATATAACAAGTAAGCACAATATCAAAGCGGTAAGAACACATGGAGTTTAACGTGGTTCAGAGACTCAAGCTCCTACGTCCACGACCTGATTTAACAGGAAATCCACTCAAGGGATTCTTGTTTTTAACGTGCCAAGGTGCACCAAGATCAGCTACCTCACTGACCTATACAAACTCCTTAGTAACTCACTAACAACTTACTTCCAACAAACCTACCTTAGGGTTTTGGTTTCAGTTTGGATTCCAACTATGTTGAGATTATCCTTACAAGGCAACGCTATGCTAAGGATTGAATAATCTCTCTAAGCTTAAGATAATGCTAGTATGCTCTTGGAATACAGAATAACTCTCAATAGCTAAGAAACACTTGGGAAATTTAGATGGTTTCGAGTGATTCTTTTAAAGACTGAATGCTTTGAGTGCTTGAGAGTTTGAGTAATTTATGGCTTGGAAATTTCCCGTAACCTTGAATGGGTTCAAGGCCTTCTGTATTTATAGGTGATTTGAAAAACTATCCGTTGGAGAGATAGCCTTTCTTGTAAACTATGTAGAGTGGCTCAAACAGACATATCTTCATGCAGCAGACGTCCTTGCATGGAATTAGGTAGTTGCATTAAATGCACATTAAATGCTTGTCCGTTGAGTATGCAGTCTGAAGCCAGTCTTCTGTCAGGTTCCGCACGTGCGTGTCCTTCCCGGATTGGTCCACGTCATCAGGTTGGTGAGAATGTCAAAACTTATTACTAGGCTTCAGGCTTGTCTTATTAAGTTCTTTTTGTCTCGAGCTCACCGGTCTTATCCCGACGCTGACATTCCTTTTGCATTGCTTGGCTCTACTCCAAGTCTTCCCATAAACTCAGTATCATCCTGTTCCCTTCAGGACTGAGTTAGTAATGACCTCAGGGTCATACTCTTCATCACTGACACTTACTTAACCAACTTAGAAGACTGCCATAAGTTCAGGATGGTAAACTTCGTCTTCAGGCTCTTGTCTTGATTGTCAATAGTAAGTGCTCCTCTTACTGAGTACCTGTGAAGTGTAAAATGACTAAGTACAAATCCTAACCAAGACTAGCCTGACAAAGACAAACAAAGGCAAATCATCTTTTCAGGGGCTTTGGGATCTTAATCAAAACTGACAATGTCCCAACACATATTAATTGAAGATGCATTTGTTGAAGAGTTTTTTGCACTTTTGGTCCTATTGGACATCAAATGTTTTACTTTTGGTCCCAAGCAAAACACTTTTGGTCCCATTCGAATATTTTTTTGCACTTTCAGTCCCACTCGTTCCAAAACTTGCAATATTAGTCTCAAAGTTAATGGCAACTAACGGCTACTAACGGACTTGCACTTTTAGTCCCATAGGATACACTTGCAGATTTGGTCCCATAGGATTAAAATATTCATTTTTTTTACTTTTTTTTACCAAAATAATTTTATTAAAAGAAATATAATTACAATATATATACAAATTTATTTTTATTTTACAATAATTTATATATATATATATATTATTTAATAAAAAATTAATTAGAATAATTTAATCTATATTAATTATTTAAAGTTAGAACATTTTTTTTAACTTTTGTGCCATCTTTTAAATAATTATAATAATTTACCCTATGTTCTATTTAATTAAAAAACAAATAAATATTTATTGTAAATAATTTACCCTATCCCGTGTTCTTTTAATCTAATTCAATTTAAAATTTTAATAAGATTTTTATTAATTATTGTAATTTTTAGATATATAATAAATAAAAATCATTATAATTTAAAAAAAAATATTATTCACTCAGTCCCATAATAACTTGCACATTTTCTTATTCGAACATTTCAAAATTACTTGCACACCACAAAGTTAGAAAAATCATCCACAATCTCCATCTTTCAATTTTCCATAGACTCAACCACAGAAAAATTTAGGTAATTTAGAATATGAGTGTCCGTGTTCGTACCAAAACTTTAGTACATGTTAGTACCAATTTTTGTATGGTTCAGTATTTTATAACATAGCAAAGATTTGTGTACATGTTAATACCAATTTCTGTTCAATTTTATTTAATAACGTACCAATTTTTATAACATACCAATTTATAAATATTTTTTGTAACGTAGAAATTTTTGTACATGTTAAAAACCTTATTAAAAATTAAATTGAATTAAATTAAATACAAATTAAATTATTCTATTTTTTTAAGAACTATTTATTTATTTTTTAATTAAATAAAACATAGGGTAAATTATTATTATTGAACAATTAGCATAAAAATGAATAATATAATTTTTATGTGGGTGCATTGTTAAATTTTAGGAATGAAACAAATGAAAGATATTCTTGTGTGTAATCGTTAGTGAAATTGTATGTAATTTAGAGATTTTTATAGGGGATTATTAGTGAACTATTAATTAAATAAGATGTTGAGAAAATTATTATTATTATTATTAAAAAAATGGCACAAAAGTTAAAAAAATATTCTAATTTTAAATAATTAATATAGATTAAATTATTCTAATTAATTTTTTTATTAAAATAATATATATATATATATATATATATATTATTGTGAAATAAGAATAAATTTGCATGTATATTGTAATTATATTTCTTTTAATAAAATTATTTTGGTAAAAAAAAGTAAAAAAAGTGATTTTTTAATCCTATGGGACCAAATCTGCAAGTGTATCCTATGAGACCAAAAGTGCAAGTCCGTTAGATCCGTTAAGTGGCCGTTACATTCTTGGGACTAATGTTTCAAATTCAGACAACTGTGGGACCAATATTGCAAGTTTTGGAGCGAGTGGGACTGAAAATGCAAAAAAATATTCGAATGGGACCAAAAGTGTTTTGCTTGGGACCAAAAGTAAAACATTTGATGTCCAATGGGACCAAAAGTGCAAAAAACTCATTTGTTGAACAACCTAAAGGTTTTGAAAACCCACAGTATCCTGATCATGTGTACAAACTAAAGAAAGCTTTGCATGGTCTCAAACAAACCCCCTAAAGCTTGGTATGGTAGACTTACTGACTTTCTTTTGCAATTTGGTTTCATAAGAGGAGAGGCTGATAGAACCTTGTTCATTAAACATTCTGGAGAAGACTTACTAATAGCTCAAGTATATGTTGATGACATTATTTTTGGTTCAACTTGTAACATTATGTTAAACAAGTTTGTTGAAGCAATGACAGCAACATTTGAAATGAGCATGATAGGTGATTTGAATTACTTCCTAGGATTCAAATCAAACAAACTGATAAAGATATTTTCTTCTCTCAGAGTAAGTTTGCATAGAATTTGGTGAAAAGGTTTGGTTTAGAAAGCTCAAAAGTCATGAAAACTCCTATGGGATCTACACAAAAGTTGTGTAAAGACACTTTTGGTCAAGATGTTGATCCAACTTTGTATAGATCCATGATAGGTAGTCTTCTGTACTTAACCTCAAGTAGGCCTGATATTATGTATAGTGTTTGTGTTTGTGCTAGGTACCAAGCTTGTCCCAATGAGTCACATTTAAATGCTGCTAAGAGAATCATAAGATATGTGGCTGGTACAACTGATCTTGGTATATGGTATACCAAAGACACAAGCAGTACACTTGTTGGATATAGTGATGCTGACTGGGCTGGAGACATTGATGATAGGAAGAGCACAAGTGGTGGTTGCTTTTATATGGGTAACAATTTAATTTCTTGGCATAGTAGAAAGCAGAATTGTGTATCACAATCTACTGCAGAGTCTGAGTACATTACAACAGGTAGTTACTGTACACAACTTCTTTGGTTGAGTAAAATGTTTAGTGATTATGGTTTAGAGAGTCACATTTTAACTGTATATTGTGATAACACTAGTGCAATCAACATTTCAAAAAATCCAGTTCAACACTCACTTACTAAACACATAAGTATTAGACATCATTTCATAAGGGATCTTGTAGAAAAGAATATTGTGAAGTTAGAATATATACCCACTGAAAATCAATTTGCTGATGTGTTTACTAAAGCATTAGACCATGAGAGATTCTCATTCTTGAGAAAATCTCTTGGTATGTGCACAATCTGTATAACTGTGAAGCGGATGTTGTTAAAAGAAAACTTTGGTTAAGTATTCAGGTCAGGGAGACTCCTTCTCACTGACCAGTTCAGGCAACGCACTCGAGAGTTCAGTATCTCGAGTCACTGTGTTACTTAGATCATGAGTCTCCAAGTCCTCACGCTGACTTGGTAACTCAGTCTCTGAGTAATGCAGTGACTTGAAGTGTAATCTCTTGAGTCACTGCGTTATTCAAAGCATGAGTCTCCAAGTTCTCACTGACTTGGTAGCTCAGCCTCTGAGTAATGCAGTGACTTGAGTTTCCATCACTCTTGCTGAACTCCCTGAGGAAAAGGTTTAAAAAAAAAATTTGCTCCTGAATTCCCATTTTAGCCCTTCGAAAACGGGACCATCAATAACCTTAGAACTAACACTGTTCAAGAATCTGATGATGATAAAAATCTAATAGATGGAAATGACACAGAAGATGAGACTGAAGTTACTGAAGTTCCAAAAGAATCACTGAAAACTGAGAATGTTACACCAAGTGTTACAACATCTGGTACAATATCTCCTGCAGATTCAGTTGATACTTCACAGAACAATCAGTATACTCCAAAAAAGAATCCAGCTACTTGGATTACAAAAAGCCATCCTTCGAATCAGATCATTGGAGATGCTTCAGTTGGTGTTCAAACAAGAAGGAGAGTAAGTGCAAACCGTGTTGTTGTGGTAAGGTCTGTGTGCATGTCTTCAATATGCAATGTTGTGAATGCTCAGTGTTACTATTCTGAAATTGAAGCTAAAAATGTTACAGAAGCATTAAAAGATGAAAATTGGATTAATGCAATGCATGAGGAACTTAATCAGTTTGAGAGGAATGATGTTTGGTCATTAGTTCCAAGACCTGACAATGTCAATGGAACTAAATGGATCTTTAAAAACAAAACTGATGAGTCTGGTAACATAGTTAGGAACAAAGCTAGATTGGTTGCACAAGGTTACACTCAAGTTGAAGGTATTGATTTTGATGAAACATTTGCACCTGTTGCTAGGATAGAGTCCATTAGATTGTTACTAGCAATTGCATGTTACATTAACATTAATCTTCATCAAATGGATGTAAAAGCTGCATTTCTGAATGGCATATTGTTGGTCCCGGTACAAGACTGATGAATACGTGTATGGGGGGGGGGGGAATACACGTATATCAATTTTTCAACTTAAAAAACCTTGTTGAGTCCCCTTTACTCAGAGTGATAAAGAACTGAGAACTGATAATCTCCCCACTGACTACACTTAGTGCGGGTCAGTTGGCTGACTATCAATTCGAGTTCAGTGCGGAAATGCGTGAGCCCTGATAGTTTAAAGTCTTGTTTAGTTTGCTTTCTGAAAAACTTGTTTACTCAGTTATGAATAGTGATTAGTAGGGCAGTGCTCTTTTTTAGGACCAGGCTGATTGATTCGAGCCTGATAAAACCAAATGCTTATGAATGATCAAGTAATATAACAAGTAAGCACAATATCAAATCGGTAAGAACACATGGAGTTTAACGTGGTTCAGAGACTCAAGCTCCTACGTCCACGACCTGATTTAACAGGAAATCCACTCAAGGGAGTCTAGTTTTTAACGTGCCAAGGTGCACCAAGATCAGCTACCTTACTGACCTATACAAACTCCTAAGTAACTCACTAACAACTTACTTCCAACAAACCTAACTTAGGGTTTTGGTTTCAGTTTGTATTCCAACTATGTTGAGATTATCCTTACAAGGCAACGCAATGCTAAGGATTGAATAATCTCTCTAAGCTTAAGATAATGCTAGTATGATCTTGGAATACAGAATAACTCTCAATAGCTAAGAAACACTTGGGAAATTTAGATGGTTTCGAGTGATTCTTTTAAAGACTGAATGCTTTGAGTGCTTGAGAGTTTGAGTAATTTATGGCTTGGAAATTTCCCGTAACCTTGAATGGGTTCAAGGCCTTCTGTATTTATAGGTGATTTGAAAAACTATCCGTTGGAGAGATAGCCTTTTTTGTCAACTATGTAGAGTGGCTCAAACGGACATATCTTCATGCAGCAGCCGTCCTTGCATGGAATTAGGTAGTTGCATTAAATGCACATTAAATGCTTGCCCGTTGAGTATGCAGTCTGAAGTCAGTCTTCTGTCAGGTTCCGTACGTGCGTGTCCTTCCCGGATTGGTCCACGTCATCAGGTTGGTGAGAATGTCAAAACTTATTCCTAGGCTTCAGGCTTGTCTTATTAAGTTCTTTTTGTCTCGAGCTCACCGGTCTTATCCCGACGCTGACATTCTTTTTGCATTGCTTGGCTCTACTCCAAGTCTTCTCATAAACTCAGTATCATCCTGTTCCCTTCAGGACTGAGTTAGTAATGACCTCAGGGTCATACTCTTCATCACTGACACTTACTTAACCAGCTTAGAAGACTGCCATAAGTTCAGGATGGTAAACTTCGTCTTCAGGCTCTTGTCTTGATTGTCAATAGTAAGTGCTCCTCTTACTGAGTACCTGTGAAGTGTAAAATGACTAAGTACAAATCCTAACCAAGACTAGCCTGACAAAGACAAACAAAGGCAAATCATCTTTTCAGGGGCTTTGGGATCTTAATCAAAACTGACAATGTCCCAACACATATTAATTGAAGATGCATTTGTTGAAGAGTTTTTTTGCACTTTTGGTCCTATTGGACATCAAATGTTTTACTTTTGGTCCCAAGCAAAACACTTTTGGTCCCATTCGACTATTTTTTTGCACTTTCAGTCCCACTCGTTCCAAAACTTGCAATATTAGTCTCAAAGTTAATGGCAACTAACGGCTACTAACGGACTTGCACTTTTGGTCCCATAGGATACACTTGCAGATTTGGTCCCAAAGGATTAAAAAATTCACTTTTTTTACTTTTTTTTACCAAAATAATTTTATTAAAAGAAATATAATTACAATATACATACAAATTTATTTTATTTTACAATAATTTTTATATATATATATATATATTATTTAATAAAAAATTAATTAGAATAATTTAATCTATATTAATTATTTAAAGTTAGAACATTTTTTTAACTTTTGTGCCATCTTTTAAATAATTATAATAATTTACCCTATGTTCTATTTAATTAAAAAACAAATAAATATTTATTGTAAATAATTTACCCTATGTTCAACAATAATAATTTACCTTATCCCGTGTTCTTTTAATCTAATTCAATTTAAAATTTTAATAAGATTTTTATTAATTATTGTAATTTTTAGATATATAATAAATAAAAATCATTATAATTTAAAAAAAAATATTATTCACTCAGTCCCATAATAACTTGCACATTTTCTTATTCGAACATTTCAAAATTACTTGCACACCACAAAGTTAGAAAAATCATCCACAATCTCCATCTTTCAATTTTCCATAGACTCAACCACATAAAAATTTAGGTAATTTAGAATATGAGTGTCCGTGTTCGTACCAAAACTTTAGTACGTGTTAGTACCAATTTTTGTATGGTTCACTATTTTATAACATAGCAAAGATTTGTGTACATGTTAATACCAATTTCTGTTCAATTTTATTTAATAACGTACCAATTTTTATAACATACCAATTTATAAATATTTTTTGTAACGTAGAAATTTTTGTACATGTTAAAAACCTTATTAAAAATTAAATTGAATTAAATTAAATACAAATTAAATTATTCTATTTTTTTAAGAACTATTTATTTATTTTTTAATTAAATAAAACATAGGGTAAATTATTATTATTGAACAATTAGCATAAAAATGAATAATATAATTTTTATGTGGGTGCATTGTTAAATTTTAGGAATGAAACAAATGAAAGTAATTCTTGTGTGTAATCGTTAGTGAAATTGTATGTAATTTAGAGATTTTTATAGGGGATTATTAGTGAACTATTAATTAAATAAGATGTTGAGAAAATTATTATTATTATTATTAAAAAAATGGCACAAAAGTTAAAAAAATATTCTAATTTTAAATAATTAATATAGATTAAATTATTCTAATTAATTTTTTTTATTGTGAAATAAGAATAAATTTGCATGTATATTGTAATTATATTTCTTTTAATAAAATTATTTTGGTAAAAAAAGTAAAAAAAGTGATTTTTAATCCTATGGGACCAAATCTGCAAGTGTATCCTATGAGACCAAAAGTGCAAGTCCGTTAGATCCGTTAAGTGGCCGTTACATTCTTGGGACTAATGTTGCAAATTCAGACAACTGTGGGACCAATATTGCAAGTTTTGGAGCGAGTGGGACTGAAAATACAAAAAAATATTCGAATGGGACCAAAAGTGTTTTGCTTGGGACCAAAAGTAAAACATTTGATGTCCAATGGGACCAAAAGTGCAAAAAACTCATTTGTTGAACAACCTAAAGGTTTTGAAAACCCACAGTATCCTGATCATGTGTACAAACTAAAGAAAGCTTTGCATGGTCTCAAACAAGCCTCTAGAGCTTGGTATGGTAGACTTACTGACTTTCTTTTGCAATTTGGTTTCATAAGAGGAGAGGCTGATAGAACCTTGTTCATTAAACATTCTGGAGAAGACTTACTAATAGCTCAAATATATGTTGATGGCATTATTTTTGGTTCAACTTGTAACATTATGTTAAACAAGTTTGTTGAAGCAATGACAACAACATTTGAAATGAGCATGATAGGTGATTTGAATTACTTCCTAGGATTCAAATCAAACAAACTGATAAAGATATTTTCTTCTCTCAGAGTAAGTTTGCAAAGAATTTGGTGAAAATGTTTGGTTTAGAAAGCTCAAAAGTCATGAAAACTCCTATGGGATCTACACAAAAGTTGTGTAAAGACACTGTTGGTCAAGATGTTGATCCAACTTTGTATAGATCCATGATAGGTAGTCTTCTGTACTTAACCTCAAGTAGGCCTGATATTATGTATAGTGTTTGTGTTTGTGCTAGGTACCAAGCTTGTCCCAATGAGTCACATTTAAATGCTGCTAAGAGAATCATAAGATATGTGGCTGGTACAACTGATCTTGGTATATGGTATACCAAAGACACAAGCAGTACACTTGTTGGATATAGTGATGCTGACTGGGCTGGAGACATTGATGATAGGAAGAGCACAAGTGGTGGTTGCTTTTATATGGGTAACAATTTAATTTCTTGGCATAGTAGAAAGCAGAATTGTGTATCACAATCTACTGCAGAGTCTGAGTACATTACAGCAGGTAGTTACTGTACACAACTTCTTTGGTTGAGTAAAATGTTTAGTGATTATGGTTTAGAGAGTCACATTTTAACTGTATATTGTGATAACACTAGTGCTATCAACATTTCAAAAAATCCAGTTCAACACTCACTTACTAAACACATAAGTATTAGACATCATTTTATAAGGGATCTTGTAGAAAAGAATATTGTGAAGTTAGAATATATACCCACTGAAAATCAATTTGCTGATGTGTTTACTAAAGCATTAGACCATGAGAGATTCTCATTCTTGAGGAAATCTCTTGGTATGTGCACAATCTGAATAACTGTGAAGCGGATGTTGTTATGTATGCTAAAACATCTATAATAACATCAGGGTATATGCATGTTCTAATTAAAACTTGTTCTTGTCTTTTGTTTCATAATTGCTTTGTAAAATAAATCTGGACTAAGTATGATTGTTGTGTAAAAATAAAGAGGAATCACTCTTCTCAAACGCATGATAAGTTTTTAAAAAAGCACATCAAGATGTAACTAATTCACTGAGTAACTATGGAGCAAGGAGTTCGCTACTACGATGTCTTCTTTTCAAAAGGTGGTTAGTAAAACATCAATATGTCACAAATCCATTGAGTAATTATGGGGCATGGAGCTCGCTGCTACGATGCACTCTCTTGAAAAGATGGATCAATGTGAATAAAAGTGCTAAAATTGTTTGATGAAAATTGCGATATTGGATGTTAAGCCGATGTTGAAGTGTGTGTTCCAATTTTGAATAAAACATCATATGCTGCTCGTATTTATTTTTTGAGTCAAATTATGAACCAATTTTTCAGGGATCTGTTTTTAATTCCCACATGATAAAACCCACGTTTTTTATTTTTATTCATGTCATGCGTAATTTCTTATTTTTATTTAATTAAAATTCGGATTTTAGATTATGAGAAACCCGCGATCTCTTCATGGGAGAGTGGATGATCCTCACATCATGAATCCAAAATTTTATTTTGTGGGTAACTAAAAATAACTTCCGTATCCTTTCACCTATAAATATCCTTCGGGACTTATGTTTAATTTTCTGTGTCTAACATATGAGTAAAGTTCAGTATATTTCGTATAATTGATGAAAACATTGTGTTCGCATTCTAGGGTTTAAAGTCTTATTTCTTTTAAATTTTATTTCACTTGCATTTTTCGTAAGTACTAAATGGCTGTAAATCAAAAGAAATTATCTCACACGTCCAAAACTCCCTCAAACTCTCCACCTTCTCAAACCTCGAACCTGAATCTTCTAGCAGAAATGGCCTCAAGCCAAAACCTAAATGTTGCTCCTGTTGCTCCATCATCGAGTGCAACACCGCCTTCCACTCTAACTCCTATTCATGCCTTTCCAGTAAACATCTACATTCCAAATGAGGCAACCGTCAATCAACTTGAATCGATTGCACGTGGTATCGCTCAAAGCCTTCAAGAAAGCCCTGTTGTTCCTAAACTAACCATTGGCTCGATTGAAGTCGATGTTGCTTCTTACCTGAACCAAACTAAAAAATCTCCACCTACTTCTCAAATCGAAGACACCTCTTCGATTGCCCAACCAGAAATTCCTCAATCCTCAAGCCAAAACAAAAACCCTACTGCTAATATTTCAAAAGATGTTGAAACATGTGATCAAGCTATGGAGGATGCTCCCATTGCCGAGGAAGCTGTTGCTGAGGAAGTTAGGGAACAATGCCCTAATGTTGAAGTTCCTGATGTGGAGCTGCCAGAGGAAGACAAGGAAGAATCACCCAAAACTGATTCTTCAATGTGTAAGGACTCTGAGCCTGCTCCAATAGCCAAAGCTGTGAAGAAAAAAGGTGGTAAGAGAAAGAGGAGCCCTGTTCAATCAAGGAGAAGATCAGGAAGAGCAAAGAAAAGAGTGACCACTCTGAAACCTCAAGGAAGAAAAAAGATGATGAAGGAGATGTTGCTGCACGTCCTATTCAAGTGTTTTCTGAATTTGATAAAGAGTCAAGCCCGAAAGACAATTTACTTCTTAAGTACCAAAAGAAGGTGATAAAGGAACTATGATAGTCGTTAGTGGTATACAATCCAAAAGAAGGCATCTCAACTGGAAGTGAATCTGGTGGCTCTCAAAGCCAGTGGAAAGAAGCTTCTGATGAAAGTGATGTACCCATCTTTGAACTGAGAAGGAGAGCTAGAGTCGAGCTGAGAACAAAAAGGAAGTTTAAATATACTGGTGGTGGTGCTGGAACAAGTGCAGCAGTACTAGAACCTGAGGATGATGACAGCAGTCCGGAGAGTAGCTCAGAAAAGACCAAGACCGATTCTGACAGAGGTAATGAATCTGAACACTCTATAGAACAAGTTAGTGCTGATGATGATGATGATGATGATGATGAATCCTTGGAACAAAAGATAGCTAGGTCAATCAAAAGAAATCTGTTAATTGAAAGGAAAATTAACATTGATGAATTCGAATCTAAGGGTCTTGTTAGATACTTAGAGGAAAGGAGTTTGATGCATGCTCTAACCTTTGCTGATGCCTTTGTTACTAATTGGGTTTATGAATTCTATGCTTGTCTGAAGAAGAATCATGCTAGAAGAAACTCTAGATGGTATGGGTCTGTGAGATTTAGAGATATGAATGTTCCTTTCACTCCTGAGCTAATTAATCAGTTTCTACATGTTGAGAATGTTGAGGAAGAAGAGGTTCCTCATATGGATGAGATTATTCATACTCTAATTGGAGGTAGAGTGAACAAGTGGAGAATATGCTTGCTGCTTCATTAACTTCACTGTATTCTGTCTTACACAAACTTGTGGTGTATAACTGGATACCTTCTACCAACTCAACAAAAGTGACCAGGGATCAAGCTATTCTGATGTATAGGATAGGTGTGATGAAAAATTTCAACCTTGGATTGATTATTTTTCATCACATGATGAAATTTACTGGGAAGATCTCTGAAAAAGGCAACTTGCCTTATCCTATCTTGATATATGGCTATTTAAGGAGTCATAATTTTGTCCACAGGAGAAATGAATTGTTGAGGGGGAGAGTGAGTTTGATGGGCATATCTTACTACTTGTTGTCTGGGAACAGAGTGCTAGATTTACCCTTACAGGAAGATGCTGATGAAGAAACTCCAGAACGTAACCAACCTGTTCTTGATCCTGCTCCTGAACAAGATACTGCACAGAATGCTGGGAACACACCTAACAACATCCCTGCTCCTACAGCTCATTCCTTGAATATCTCACCTGAGTTTATTCAAACACAACTGAAGCACTTGCAGGACTCTATAGATGAACTCCAATTCCTAAAGAACTACTGGGAAAACCTACTTTCTACCACAACAGGGGGAGTACCAGTTGCTGCTGCTGAGGAGTTGAGATTCATGAGATGGATGATGTTGCTGAACCTGCTGCTAAGGTTGCTGAAGAAGGAAGTGCAGTTGCTGATGAAGCTGTTGCAACTGGACCTGATGATGCTGGGAGAAGTGCAGATGCTGCTGAAGATGTTGTTGCAAACTTTGCAACAATTCATATCCAGGAAGCAGAGGAAGAGGAGCTGTATGGTGATCTACCAGATATTTCTGCCAAAGTTTGAGTTGATTAAGAGACTGGAGGAAGCACAATTTATGGGGGAGCTTAGTGCAAGATGCTTGTAGCTGCAGCTGTATATTTTATACAGTGATATCAAGTTCCATATTGTGTTAACTCTAAGTACTCTTGTTTTATTTCTATTTTTGATTAGTTTGCTCTGATAGAAAGTTTTTAATTTCTGAAAAACAATATTATATTAGTTGTTAGGTTATTATATTAGAATTGATAGAATTTATTTCAGTTAATTTCTATTGAATATTGTAGTTTGAATGGGTAAACACTATGCTACTCATTTTGTTTATTTCAATGAGCATATATGATGATGTTCATTTGATTTTGAGTGAGCAAATGTTTGTTCATTTTGTTTTTGGTGAAATTAACTTATTGTTATTTCATCTTGATTTTGGTGATTCAACTTATAGTTGTTCATCTTGTTTTTTGACTGTTTTGCTACACAAGTGTGAAAAGATAAGTGTACAATACGATGTTGATCTCTATTGTACATACATCACTGCCTTATATATTGAGAAATATATACATCAGGTGTGTTGTAGCAGAAAGGTCAAATTGGAGGAGATTGTTAATGTTGTTGGTAGTGAAGTATTCACTATTTACTTTGAAACAACATGAATTTGCCCTTTCTTCTCATTAACTAACACTTTATGATCAAATGTTGTCTTAGATGTTTTAACATGCAGGATGAAGATCTAGAAGGATCTACAAGTCTCTGGAATACTCAATGTTGCAGTGAATGTTGCAAGCATTGGTTGCAACATGGGCAGTTACGGGTTCCAGAAGGATCTACAAGGACCTACACGATCCAGGCTATTCCAAAACGGTTTAGAACGATCTAGATCAGGCGGTTGCATCAAGAAATATCAGAAATAAAGATAAGATCATGGGAGATAACATAAGATCATGGAGCGGTTACATGAAGAAGTTATTTCGGATTGAAGACCTCCATCTATAAATAGAAGCCGAAGTCTTCAATACCAAGTGTGGAGTAAACGAGTACACCTACTCTAGCGTTAATCCTGAGTTGAAAGGTGATAGGACAGCTATTCCAACATTTATGTTATGCCTAGAAGTTTAGTACATCTCACATAACTTGCGATCAATCCTATATCCATTGATAGAGAGATCATAGATATAGAGTGAAATCAACTTTGACGGTGTATAGTGTTATACACTTAGCCAATTTAGATTTGATAGATGATATCGAGTCTTGTTTCCGTTGTGAACGATTTAACTCTCTTCACACAACTTTTGCATCACTAATCTTATTATAGTGAACGTTTCGTCGTAAGGCTAGCACAAGCTATTTTATATAGTTTTTGTTAAAAAGTATTCCATCTTGCAATTGTGTGTTTAAGTCTTCCGCTGTATACGTTTTTATCTCTGGTTTTCCAGATTGCTGTAGTGTATGTTACAACATTCATTACAACATCTTTATTTTATAACACATGCACACCCTCACTCCCCCTTGGACATTACGACATAACATGTCATAAAAACTCCACGTGCATGGTATCGACTAAATATTAAATTTAAGGAGGAATGTAATTGATCTTCTGGATCAAATCTTCAGGATTTATTTCGGGGTTATCGCTCCCCCTGAAGACAACAATACATTGAGCCTTTGCATCCCAATACCACGAACGTATTTTTCAAAAGTAGACGTAGGTAAGGACTTAGTGAACAGATCCGCTAGATTGTCACTAGATTGCACCTTTTGAATGGTAATCACGTTACTCTTCTGGAGTTCGTTTGGGTAGAAAAATTTAGGTAAAATATGTTTCGTCAGGTTTCCCTAGACGTACCCATTACTCATTTGTGTGATGCAGGCGACATTGTCTTCAAATATAACGGTGGGAGGTGTATCACCATTGGCGATACCACAAGAGTCACCAATGTGTTTTACCAAGGACCTTAACCAAACACATTCTCGTACGACTTCAAACAAAGCTGTTATCTCTGAGTGGTTTGAAGACGTGGTAACCATGGTTTTTTTAACCGATCTCGATGAGACCGCGGTACCACCACAGAGAAAAACGTAACCAGTCTGGAATATGGCATTGTGGGGATCAGACAAATAGCCAGCATCCGCATAACCTACTAAGGTTTTATCTTGGTTCTTACGGTAAAGCAATCCAAGATCTTGGGTCACTTGGAGGTACCGTAGAACATGCTTAAGACCATTCCAATGTCTCCAAGTAGGAGAAACGCTATATCTCGCAAGCAGATTGACAGCAAATGCAATGTCCGGCCGAGTGCAATTTGCGAGATAGAGTAATGCCCCCACAACGCTAAGATAAGGAACTTCTGGTCCCAGAATTTCTTTTGAATCTTCTCTTGGTCTAAATGGTTCCTTATCCACTTCGAGGGATCGGACAACCATAGGGGTGCTAAGTGGATGAGATTTATCCATATGAAATCTCTCCAATACCTTCTTCACGTAGGTCGACTGATGTATAAGAATTCCTTCTGGGAGATGCTCGATCTGCAGGCCGAGGCAGTACTTGGTTTTACCCAAGACTTTCATTTCGAATTCGACTTTCAAGATTGATCTGGCTTCTTCAATCTCTTTGCATGTTCCGATTATGTTTAGGTCATCAACATAGACGGATATGATGCAAAAACCACTTTGCATTTTCTTCGTGAATACGCATGGGAAAGCTTTATCGAATGTGTATTCCTTCTTCTGGAGGAATTCACCAAGTCGGTTGTATCACATGAGGCACGATTGCTTCAGGCCATACAACAACTTCTGCAGTTTTATGCTATATAAACTGCGACTTTCACCATCCCTCATCTGGGGGATGTCAAATCCATCATGGATTTTCATATAAATATCGACATCAAGTGATCCGGATAAGTATGCGGTTACTACGTCCCATTAATCTCATCTGGAGATTCATTTTAACTACCAAAGATATCAAGTAGCGGAACGTTATTGAGTTCATGACGGGAGAATAGGTTTGATCGAAATCAATCCCAGGTCTCTGCGAAAACCCTTAAGCTACTAGCCTCGCTTTATACCTCTCCATAGTATTGTTCTCATTTCGTTTTCGTACAAAAACCCATTTATATCCTACAGGGATAGCGTGTGCGGGTGTGGGAATGAAAGAGCCAAATACTTGTCTTTAGTTAAGCGATGCGAGCTCTGCTTCAATTGCCTGTTTCCATTTTACCCAATCGGAGCGCTTCCGACACTCAACGATAGTTTTGGGTTCTGGATCCGGATCGTTAACAGAAAGAGCAATTGTCGCTGCAAATGTATCGTCGACGACAGTAATATTTATATTATATGTTTCTCCCGTATCTATGAAATTCATAGAGACTTCAACATTTATGTCAACCAGACTTTCATCATTTTCCAGTGTGTTTGGGTCTGGTCGTTCCGCGGTCCTAGTGCATTGAATATTTTGTACACGTGCTTTATCACTAGGACTCTCGTCTCCAAGAGACTTTGTGTTACCTAGACGAGCCTCTTCTGGAGGTTTTACATTCGACCGACCAGTTTTGCTAGCTTTTCGTTTAGGAGTACTAGTATCTCTTAAAGGTCTTTTACACTTCTGGCGTGTGGGGGCTTGAGCATTCGGTATACTTGGGACCTCAACCCCTTGGGGAGCATTTACTGCAGGTATATGCGATTTAGTTACACCTCTTTGGTCAGTGAACGCGTCTGGCAGATTGTTCGCTAAATTTTGCAAGTCAATGATCTTCTGAACTTCTGATTCAGATTGGCTAGTGCGTGGATCTTGATACTGAAGATCACTTACGTTCCACGTAAGCTCCCGGCATTCATTCAATTTTGAATTCGGATCTCCCCCTAATGCCGGGAAGTGATCTTCATCGAATGTGCAACCAGCGAACTGGATCGTTAATTGATCCCCGAACAAAGGCTCGAGGTATTTCATGATGGATGGAGAGTCAAATTCAAAGTAAATACCGAGTTTCCTTTGTGGGCCCAAAGAAGTCCGCTTTGGTAATTTTATCGGGACATATACCGCACATCCGAAAATATGCAGATGAGAAATGTTAGATTCTTTCACACGCACTAATAGTAGGGGGAATGATCATTATATGTAGTTGGACGGATTTGTATTAAGTGCGATGCATGTAGGACTGCATGCCCCCAGCATGAAGTGGGTAGTTTAGAGTTCATAAGTAATGGTCTCGCGATTAGTTTGATACGTTTTATTAGCACCTCAATAAGACCATTATGGACATAGTAGACCGAATGCTCCACTTTAATTCCCAGGGCCATACAGTAATCTGTAAAAGCTCTCGAGGTAAACTCGGTAGTATTATCCATGTGAATAGATTGGACAATCTGGGGATTGAGCTCGAGCTCGAGCTCGATAGTTTTCGCAATGAGCTCTACAGGAGCTTGATTACGGGTAGACAACTAACAGGCATATGTCCACCTAGTGGAGGCATCATTAAGGACCATGAAATACCGAAATGGTCCTGATACTGGGTGAATCGGTCCGCAAATGTCTCCTTGAATTTGCTCAAGGAAAATCGGAGACTATAGTCCAACCTTAGTGAGCGACGGGCGTACTATTAACTTACCCTTAGAACATTCATCACAAATAAATTCATCAATAGGAAGGATTCTATTATTCGAATTATTATGACCAATTGAATTAGGTAGAATCCTACGTATCATGTATTGTCCTGGATGACTTAACCGCTGATGCCACAATTTAAAGAAGTTCGGGTCATGAAATTTCATATTCATGGCTAGATGGAGATTTGAAGGCAGGATGTAGGAATAGTACAATTCGGGGGAGAAGGAAGGAAGTTTTTCTATAACTTGTTTACGACTACCTCGAGCAATAGTCATCAAAAGGTATTCGTTATTGTTCTCAGTTTCAATTTCAATGAGATGTCCATTATTTCTTATATCTTTAAAGCTAAGCAGGGTACGCTTAGATTGTGGAAACAATAAAGCATTATTGATTATGAGTTCGGTACCCACGTGGAGGACAATGGGAGCTCTTCTGGAGCCCACTATCAACCTACTATCATTGCTATTGTAGTTATACTCCCTTTACGTTTTAACCAGTTATGAAAATACTTCTTATCTCTTAAGATTGTATGAGTGGTGGCGCTATCTACCAAACATAAATCACAATCTCAATCCATCATGCCAGAGGAAATAACCCAAACCTAATAGCTGATATGTTTACTAGCCATGTATAGTAATATCCAAGTAAATTTAATGGACATCGTTAAGGTAAACACATCGAGGCTAAAACATAATATCGTCCATAAAATTATTTTAATAAAAATAAAGTACTAAAACAATCAAATATGCAAATCACTCGTCATCTCCAAAGTCCTTGAGGTCGATGCCCAAAGGATCGACGTTGTCTTGGTCAAAGTCTGCTTCAGGTAGGCTGACATGGTGAGATTCGACTCTAGGGGCCTTCCCCTTGTCGTCCTTCTGCTGCTTTTAATAAGCCTCAATCAAGTGCTTGGGAGTGCGACACGTGCTAGACCAATGGTCTCTACATCCGTATTTGTAGCAGGATTGCTCAACCTTATCTTGATTGCCAGATTTTTGAAGAGCGAAATTCGATGTTCTGTGACCACCGGATGTACTACGACCTCGGCCTTTAACCCAGATCATCTTACTCTCTCTCCCCCTTCCACGCTTGCGACCAATCATATAATTGTCCCTATACTGCTACTGGAGTATAAGGTCGCTAGCGTGGAATGTTGATGAGTATTCTGCATCAACTGGGTTACAATACGTTGCAAAGTAGAGTTATACTCCGTTATAGACTTAAGGTCTTGGAAACGGAGTCTCAACCAATCGTATTGTACCGGAGGGAGGAGTATATCGTATGGTTATTGAAAATGGTTCTTCAGGAACTTCCACAACATTCCGGGGTCCCTGAGTGAGGATCTGAAAAATAAATTCCTCACTCAGGTGATTCATGAGAAAAATCAACGCTTTCGCCTTTTGGGCGTTAGTGGATTTCGAACCTTCGATAATTATTTCGCTCAACTCATTTAAGGCTAGATGGATCTCGACATCTAGCGCCCATGTCAGGTAGTTATTACCATCGAGAGCAAGCTCATCGAATTCTTTCATGGTAATATCAGATATTATTCATTACGATTTTAAAGTGACATGGTAAGAATTGTGACCAATTTATTGACAAAGGAGAAATAAGGATTTATTTGATTATTCTAGAGCACATAAGAGCAAGTATTGGGCGCCGTCTACCCAAAGCATAAATTACGGTCCGACAAGTACCGGGCGCCGCCTACCCGGGCATGATATCCGGACTATAAGCAATAAACTATGTGCAGGAGTAATTATGCATGCAAGATGATTAAATCATAAAGGCATGCATATTAGCCATTTAATTTGAACGATATCACATGAAAATAATTTTAAAGAAAATCTGCGACTTAATAAACATGCATATTCATCATTCTAAATATTTCCTGTATATTAATGAAATTTAACGAAATATTTTCAGGATTTTAAATTAATTGGTATTTTATGATGCCCAAAAATGAGCCCAAAAGTGGGCTAGGGCTTCACAAGATACACGACCATGTGCGACGATGGGCGCCGCCTACCCGGACAAAAGTAATAATACATGTAAGATAATTAAATCATAAAAGGCATGCACATATATCAATTAAGGATATAAGACAATTTATTGAGAACTAATATTGAAATTAATTCTAAAATTTTCGGGCTTAATTCATATGCAAAAATTAGTACTTTGGACACGTCTTCAAGTGGGTGGAGCAACCATACATTTATCGAGTTCAAAAGAAAGCTCAACACAAAATTGGTTAGTAAAATCCAAGAGACGATTTAAATTTAATACGAATGAATATTTATACAATCTTCATGTTTGCTTCAGGCAAACTGGCCCAAGATAAGTAATCAAAGAGGCCCAGGTTAATAAAATTAAAAGGTCCGGTTTAATAATATTAAAAGGGCCCAGATTAATTAAGGGCCCAAATATGTATTCATTTTCTTTTCATCAATTCTACCTTGCATACTGGTTAAGCAACTCAGGGTCGATTCACAATAAGAGATCTCATCAAATAACATAGCCGCTGCATCACGCCACTAAGGCCGCAGGTTGTTCGTAGCCAAGGATGTGGCTGATTGTACTGGAATGTACCAGCCTCACACGAGCCAAGAATCCATAAAAATAAAATAATCATGGTTAAAAGTAATTTTGGTTTCACGAAATTACAATACGTAGGACCAATATAATCATTGAAAGAAAATATTAATTAAAAAGAGGTAATCTCAAAACCAAATCCTTACCGAAAGAATTTGATATTTGTTAGAGTGCTCGTGCGATTAGCTGCGGGCAGAGACTCGTGCTGATAACGTGTTGTAAATAATTGCATAAATTAAAGACACAAGATTTGATCACCCAGTTCGTGACTACGTCTGGGGGCGAGCCAAGCCAGAAGTTTCATTAATATTCTTGTGTATGCGTGTTTACAGTAATGAGTATAATGATCTATTTATAAGAATAAAACCATAATCTAAATATGGGACTTATTGGGTTATTAGTAATGTCCATAACAAATCTCATAGATTTGAAAATAAATATGCTGGATTTATAACAAAATTTAGGCAACATGAGATGATTTGTTTCCCGTCAGTTCGTCTTATCAATCAAGTTTGCCTCGTAGATATTACCTAGTGTGATTTATTTATTTTTATATAAACTAATAATACTTTTTAGTGAAAACAACTAATACCCTTTAATGAAAATAATTAATACTCTTTAATAAAAATAATTAATACCCTTCTATTATTTATTCATGAATAATTTTCACTCAATACTTTGTCAATTTTCACAGTCTATTACACGAGGATATTTTTTTTTACAAGAATACAAAGCCTGTTACAAGGACAAGGAAATACAACAATAATAATCCCTAAACCGTCCAAGAGGCTTAGTCTTCAAACCTTACAAACTACTTCATTCCAATCGTGAGGAGATGAAAAGTTAATACAAGAGACAAACGCATCCTTAAAGTACTTAAAGGTAAACGGAAACACCCCCACACTAAGGTGTCCTTTACCTTCTTCATATTTATGGCGTCTTCTCTTCTTATTCACAAAGTCCAAGGCCAGATCGGAGAGGAAAACCACAATCCCCCACAAAAAGAACATTGAAACAAAACATAAATACCCACAAAGGGAAAGACAGCCACACAAGGTGTAGATAATCTCACTACTAGAGACCTAGAGGAGAGGAGAAACCCAGCAAAAGAAGAAAAGAAAAAAAAAAAAACAGGAAAAATACGAAATGAAAAATAAATAAAATAAAAACTGATCTAACTGGTCAATCTACCACACATACACCATAACCATGGCACCGTTGGCGGAGATCGACCCGTTGATCTAAAAGAACAAACTATAAGAGAAGATCTTTCTTAAACTAGAGAAATAAATTGTAGGTACCAAAAGGTGGTGATGGTGGTGGTGGTGGTGCCGCTCCGGCGGTGCGGCGACGACGACAGTAGATTTAGGGTCTTTTGAATTTAGAGAGGTGACTGCAAGGCCCTAGAGTAGTGGAAGAGGCGGCACTATCCGGTGGAGAGGGGAAGGGATGAAAGAGCAGTAGGCGGGCGGCGGTAGTCTAGGGTTTACCCCCTATCTTAGTGAGATAATTTTTTTCCGTTATTACACGAGGATATAATTTAGAGTCAGATTTTATGGAGCTACTGCCATGTTTTAACATTAGCAACTTCTTTTATTCTTAGGCAGTTTTACAAAATACTCTTATGCTAAGTGTCTCGTGCTACATAGTGTTTAAGACCATCTTCAACATTATACTCTAGAGCAAAATCCGCCCCACCCTACAATAAAGTCTGTATTACACTTAAATTCATCTCCAACCATCATCACTAAATTCTACTCCACATATATTATTTTTATTTTATTTTTTTCTATTTCAAATTAAATTGATACATATTAAATTTTAATAATTATTTATCACATGTTTTATGTTATTATTAAATACAATTAAAATTTATATATTTTTGTTTGTTATTTTAATGGTTTTTTTAAATAAAAAGAAAAACTTTAACATCATATAAATATAATAATAAAATTAAATGTATGATATACATAAATAATGGATTATGTGATATAGTGTAAATAATAAGAATAACAAAATGAAGAATTAAACACGAGCATTAATAATAAAAAATAAAGAAAAGTTAATATGCATGCAGAGCAGGTGAATGTTTTCGCCCAATCAAGCGTCATAGTTTACACATCTACAATATGGAGCAATCAAGTAGCGCAACACCAACACTGGAGAAGATTTTTATTTAGCACCAAATTAAGCAGTGTTGGCGCTACATCTAAGTGTGTATTTTTAGCATTTTAGAGATAAACTATACATTTCGAGTAACGAAACATCATTGTATTTAGGACGATTGTCATTGACTAAACAAAACAAATTTAGTTTTTTTTTTTTGACAAAGCAAACAACCCAATAAGCATAAATCTTAACAGTACATGTTGGGTATCAATTCCATCAGCCAAACCGACATATCTACTCCGTTCCATTCGCGAGGAGTCGGAGAGTGCTTCGCAATCTTCGCTAGTTCATGAGCCAGGGTATTCCTTTCCCTCGGGATGTGACATATTGTTCCTACTAAGTCGGCTTCCATCTTCCTCCTCAACTCCTCCACAGCAGCTCCTTCCAGATTCCTCACCTGCGCTCGTTCTCTAATTATTTCTACAGCCTCCAGTGCATCTGTGATGAGCCCTATTTTCTTGAATCCCCTCAGCTCTGCCCTTGCCACTCCGTACTCCATAGCTTTAAGTTCGGCTCCGAGTACCGTAAGCGGGTTCGGGATCTTCTTACATCCAACCTCAACAATATCTCCCTTCTTCTCCATCACCACATACCCCACAGTATAGTTGCTACTGTTATCATCAAAACCTGCATCCGTCTAGACCATCGCTTCGTTCTCCTCTATCTCCGAGGTCCTCCCTTCATCCCCCGCTCTCCGCGGGCCTCCTTGCATTTGCCCGATTTTCTGGAAGCTAAGCAGGAAGTCTCTTACCCAATCAACCCTGGTGTTCTTCATCTTCTCGATCTTCCTAACTCTGCTCGTATCCTCATGCTTTATATTACATCTCTCTTTCCAAATACCCCAGGCTATCATCACTACCTCTTCAAAATGTGCCCTCCCTCTCGTCCCCCATACACAGTCAATTAAATCTCTAATGTAGCCGCCCCTTGCCTCCTTAAGCTCTTCCCAAAGCCCCATCCCCTTCCAAATATGTTTGATACACGGGCATAAGAATAAGCAATGCTTAGTGTCAGCATCATTGTATCCGCATAGGAAACAGGACGGTATCACCGGTACATGGTGCGCATAGAGGTTGCCTTCCGTTGGGATAATGTCGTTAGAGACTTACCATGCGAAAATCCTGACTTTTGGCGGGATCTTCAAGGCCCAAATTCTATTCCATCATTTCCTACCTCCATCCCTTTCAGATTTGCTCGGCTTATCCCTTGCTCTGCTCTCTGATAACGTAGCATGTTGGTATCCAGATCTAACTGAGTAAACACCCTTAGGGTCGTTCTTCCAGTAGCGCATATCCCCGCTCTCCCTTGGCCCAATCGGAGTCCGCATAATGGCCTCGGCCTCGTAAGGTAAGAAGACCTGTCGAATAAGATCTTCATCCCATTCCCCATTGCTGTTTATAAATCTAGCTACCTTCGAAGCACTTGCTATCTGGACTTTATCTTCCCGTGCTCCAAATCCCCCACCCACGCATCCTTAAAGATGTTAATGCTCAGTCCATTGCCTACTCTCCAATGTAAACCTTCGTCAAGCAATTCCCGTCTCCAATATAACGACCTCCAGATGAACGATGGGTTGAATCCCATTCCAGCCTCCATAATATCTCCGTCTTTGAAGTACCTTGCCTTAAAAACCTTTGCCATTAGGGAGTTCGGATCTCAGATCATTCTCCATATCTGTTTTGCAAGAAGCGCTTTGTTGAAAGTCGTGAGCTTTCGAAAGCCCAGTCCTCCTTCTCCTTTGGGCTTGCTAATCGTATCCCATCACTTCCAAGTGGTCGCATTTCCTTTCTCCCCTTTTCCCCACCAAAATTTAGCTATCATACTCTCAATTTCATGGCATAGCGACGTCGGGATCCTGAAGCACGACATTGCATATGTCGGGATGGCGTTGATCACTGCCTTTATGAGAACTTCCTTGCCCCCGTCTGAGAAATTCTTATTTCTCCAGCTTTCCAGTTTCTGGGCCACTCTTTCCTTAAGGTAGGAGAATTGAAATCTTTTCCTTCGAATAGAGAAAGTGGGAAGGCCCAGGTACATCTCGTGCCCCTGGTTAACCCTAACTCCCAATAACTGTTTGATTTTGTTCTTACTAGCATTAGCGACTTCTGGGCTAAAGGTGATCGCGGATTTTTCGTAATTTATACTTTGTCCCGATACCCCTTCATATGAATTTAAGCATTCCTTCAAGTTTCTGCAATCCTTTTCCACAGCCTTGAAGAACACCAGGCCGTCGTCCGCAAAAAATAACTGTACAATTGACGGGCCTCCTCTTGCAACCGTAACTCCCCTTATGTCTTCATTACTGACTGCCTTGTTAAGCAAAGATGAAAGTCCTTGGGCACATAATACAAAGAGGAATGGGGAAAGGGGGTCCCCTTGCCTCAGGCCTCTTGAAGGTATGAGTTTCCCAAAGGTACTACCCTCCAACTTAAAACTATAGGTCACCGACTCAACACATTTCAGAATGAGCCGCAACCACTCCTCTCGAAAACCTAGTTTTCTCATGATTTCTTCTAGGTAGCCCCATTCCACTCTATCACAGGCCTTGGACATATCGAGCTTTAAAGCAGCGTACCCCACCCTACTTTTGTTATTCCGTAACCAATGCATACATTCATAGGCAATGAGGATGTTATCCGTGATTAGCCTTCCAGGAACAAAAGCACTCTGTGACGGGTCAATAATGTCCGCCATCACCCTCTTCAAACGATTAGTGATTGTTCTAGCCAGTATCCTATAGGTAACGTTGCAAAGGCTTATCGGCCTATAATCCTTGAGCGTCTCCTGTTTCTTACCCTTTGGAATCAACACTATTGTGGTATCGTTCCATCCATCCAAGGGCTCCCCAACATTTAGAGCTTTAAGCACTGCTTCCACCGTTTTATCTTCCACTGTCTTCCAGTGCCTCTGATAGAATGAAGCCGGGAAACCGTCCGGACCCGGTGCTTTGGAAGCACTGAGCTCAAACACCGCCTTAACAACCTCCTACTTTGTAAAGGGCGTACCCAGATAATCATTCATCTCCTTGGTGACCACCTCTTGGACGAATTCCAAGACCGCTTCAGTTTGTGATACTAGAGGGGAGCTACTTCTAAAGAGTTCATTGTAGTAATCAGTAATGATTTTCTCGATCTTTTCTGGTTCGGTACACCACCTCCCATCTTTATTCTTAAGACCTTTAATAGTGTTTCTTCTTCTACGATCCGTCGCCCTCCTATGGAAATATTTTGTATTCCTATCTTCCGCCGAAAGCCACGAGAGCCTAGCTCTTTGGTGCCAGAATATCTCCTCCTGGGCTTCCAGAGTCTGAATTTCCTTCTCCAGTTGCTGAACATCTTCCCTGGGGATTGGACCATCTTCTCTATCGAGGAGGCTATCCACAAGAGCTCTCTTTTGTTTTAGCTGTCTTTCCGTATTGCCCACTTTCGCATTGGCCCATACCTTTATTTCCTTTCCGCACTTATGTAGAAGGTTGTTAATATTCTCCTCCCCACTGTCTTTGTTCCAGGCCTCAGCCACCACCTTGTCAAAATCTTCCTCTACTTCCCATTTGTTCTCATACTTGAACCATTTCCTGCTGCTGGGCTCCCTTAGTCTAGCTCCCGTATTAAATTGAAGCTTGATGACCCTATGATCAGAACCGAAGTAGCTTAAGTTGGCCACTTCAAAGTCTTGGAAGCTGTCAATCCACTTTTGATTAGCAAGGAATCTATCCAGGCGTTCTCTAATCAAATTATTCCCAAACTGTTTATTGATCCAAGTGAATCTAGGACCCTTAGCCCCCAAGCCCTTCAGTTCCAATTCATTGACCACCTCCCTAAAAGCCTCCATCTGTTTATTTGCCCTTCTTCCCCCCCCCCCCCCCCAACTTCTCATTGCTATTTAAAATTTCATTGAAATCACCCCCTATAACCTAAGCATACTCTTCTGGTTGAGTAAGGGCAGCGATCTTTCTAAGCAAGTTCCAAGAATGAATGCGCTCATTAGTGTTAGGGTTACCATAGAAACCCGTAAATCTCCATTTGTTGCTTTCGTCATTAATCATCAAGTCAACATGGCCAGCATAGTAGGAAATTAAACTAGCATTCAGAAAGTCTTTCCAATACAAAAGGATACCTCCCGACCTACCTAAAGCATCAACTCCTTGAAAATATTGAAAATTAAAACAGGACAACCACTTCCTCCCTACAACTGCTCTAATTTTAGATTCACAGACAAACATAATATCAGGCTTGTGCTCAGCGATAATTCGCTGAAGGGACCGGAATGCACGGTGGCTGCCTAATCCCCGTGCATTCCATGCTACGCACCTCATGGCTGTTGGCGGGGCTGAGTGTCCTCAGCCTCCGCCATTGTCTCTTTCTTGTCTCCGTCCTCATCCTCCATAGGCTCACCCCCGTTCTTCTGCCGTTTCCTTCCTTTAACTGTGGCTCCCCTCGGTTTCAGGTTTAAGGAGAAATATTCTAACTCTCTTCAACTTTATTTCCATTACTCATTTTCTACGGGATTAAACCACAAATATCCATTACTAGTTTCACTCTTGACCATTATCGTTAATGCACAAAACGAATAGCACTTTGTATGATATATAATTTATTATGTTACTGACCAAACTCATCCGATAAGAATAAGTTAATTAAATCATATAAGAGTAAGTCCTGAAAATGGTTCACAATAAGTTTATCATAAATTTTTTTAAAGTATCGAATATTTGACTAAAAGTATTATTTATTTGGGTTCAAAAAAATCTACAAAAATAATATTATCGACCAAGATTAATGATACTCCTGGTGAAATTAACGATACTCCTAAACAAACATTCGATATTTTAATATATTTTCATTATAAAATTATCATTAACTATTTTAATATAATAATTTATCATCATATAATTAAGATATGGAAAAAGGGTAAATTGCGTCAAACTCCCTTGTAGTTTGAAAAATCGGCATGAAACCCCCCTATACTTTAAAAATTGCGTGAAACTCCCTTTTGGTTTTGTAAATATAGCACAAGATCCTTTTTTTTTTCTTAAAAGATTAACAACATTAATTTTTAACCTATATGACCTGTTATATACTTCTGACATATTGATATTATTTCATAAAATACCAGAATACAAACTAGGGTTTATCTCCAACTAAAATTAGAAAAATTTATACAAAAATAAAATAAAATAGAAATCTGTGAATTTCTTGAAGAAAGTTGATTATTGTGAACATATAAAGATTTGGCCAAGAAAAAATTTTGTTGTTGATACTGGTTTTCTTTAGAACGAGAAGTGCGAAGGGTAGGTTCCAATATTTTTTATTTGTACTTTTCTTAATATTTCTAGCTACAAATTAATACACAAATTAATTACTAGATGATATATTAATATATAATTAGATATGAAGATGACTTTTTAAAAGTATGTCTCACTTAACGTCTATTTATAATTTTTTTTGTAAACAATAGTATTACATAAATTAACTATATAAAAGCATAAGATTAAAAATATTTTTAAAAAATCCACAATAAAAGGAGCATTTAATATAATTAATGGAGGGATAATTGTCAATATATTAAAAAAAAATTATGTATAGAGTGAAATTGGATTATATATGAATGACCAAAGGGTATTAGTTATTTTCACTAAAGAGTATTAGTTATTTTTACTGAAGAGTATTACTAGTTTACACTAAAGAGTCTCAGTTCATTTTCACTGAACAACTAAGACTTTTTAGTGTAATCAGTAATACTCTTCAGTAAATACAACTAATACTCTTCAATGAAAACAACTTATACCCTTCAGTGATTCATGTATAAACCAATTTCACTCTATACTTTGTCTAAAAAAAATAACGTGCATGAGTTACACTACTGTTAATCTTAACAAAAATAGGAGTTATATGCTACTCCCTCCGTCCCTGAGTAAACTTCCCACTTTCCTTTTCGGGCCGTCCCCCAATAAATTTTCCATTCCATAAATGGCAAAAACAACACTTCACTACATATAAATTTTAACCTTTAAATTCATACAATATTACTAAAGTGTCACTCATTCAATTTATTTTTTCAACACTATTCATTACTTTATCCCAAAAGTCAACATGTGACCCACCATATATTAATAAACAAATACACTTTCTTAAACCATTCAACAAAAATAAACGGAAAATTTACTCGGGGACAGAGGGAGTATATTTATAAAACCACAAAGAGATTTCATGCAATATTTAAAACATGGAGGAATTTCATGCCCATATTTAAAACCACAGTGAGGTTCGACGCAATTTACCTCAGGACAAAAGTTCTTTTCAGTCTCTTCTAAATTTGTCAGTTTTTAGTTTTAAAACATTCTATTTTCTCTAATGATTCTCGGCCTACAAGCAGTGGCGGATCCAGGAGATTGAAATAGGGTATGCACAATTGTATATAGTAATTCATATATATATATATATATATATATATATACACACACTATAAACAATCTAAAACGTAAAAACATATAATATTAAGAATCACAAAAAAAAGTAATTTACGAGTTATCATACTTTGAAAGTGTAACGCCCCGAATCCGAAACACATTAAATATCTCAGATTCGAGGTGCCACTTGTAACTAAAATCCGAACTATAAAATTTTTGAAGGATATATAACGGAAATGAGAGATGATGTTTTATGCAGCAGAAGAAATGAGAGAATAATTATTATAATATATCTCACACACATATATAAAGCTTAATATTAACAATAATATTTTATTTAAGCGGGGAACTCCGTGTCGTCTCTATTACTGTCTTTGCTCCACGAATCATAATCTGCAAGGGTTGTAAAAAGGGGGGCGTGAGATTTGAATTCTCACGTATGGGTGATTTGCAACGTCATGGGATTGGTAAATCCGAAATATATTAAGATTGTACTCATTAATAAAGCATATCAATTTCATTAATCAAAAGACAAGTAAACACGAATATCAAAATCACATAAGTAACAAGTCCACAATAATAATTAGTTGGGCATAACAGATTTCAAATCATATAATTGATATATCACAAGTTGATTCACAGTAAGGGGCAAAGCCCAAAGTCATTTTCAAGTAACGGCCTAATCTGCCAAAATCATTTGTAACATATTGTGAATCTTTCTCAAAAATCATTCCTCATAAACAAAATCTATTAATTAGTGACCTCTCATCCGGAACTCTAATGAGTACTCACCCAGAGGCCGAATTTATTATTAATGACCACCTCATCCGGAACTCTAATGAGTATCTTACCCGGAGGCCGAATTTATTATTATTGACCACCTCATCCGGAACTCTACTGAGTATCGTACCCGGAGGCCGAACTTTATTATTATTGACCACCTCATCCGGAACTCTAATGAGTATCTTACCCGGAGGCCAAACTTTATTATTATTGACCACCTCATCCGGAACTCTAATGAGTATCTTACCCGGAGGCCAAACTTTATTATTACTGACCACCTCATCCGGAACTCTAATGAGTATCTTACCCGGAGGCCAAATTTATTATTAAACATTAGCTTTTCTCTTTCTCATAAAAACTGGTTTTTCAAAAAGTGGGGAGATTTCACATAATTTGTACTTTTATAAATTCATGCTCACAAAATGCTCTTTATCATGCAACAGTGCTTGATTCAAATAAAACAATAGACATATTGTATCATATATAAGTATACCACGTAATTCAAATATTTATATAATAGGGATACATTTATGTTGGATTAGTTGTTTTAGATTTATTTGGTCGAGTTCAGAGTATACCAGCACAACGTATTATAAGCAGATCGATCAACAGATCATCACCCACCTGTTTGCTCCGGGTCCCGTGAACGATGTTCAAACAGATGGTCGGATCCCTCGTGCGTATTCCGATTAGCACAGAGTCCTAATATGAAATCATTTGATTAAAAGTTGGCTCTCGAATTAATGAAAGGCCTAGGAGTTCGTGTTACGAGAATGAGAAAGTTGTTATCTTATAAACTCATTGAAAAAGACCTACTTAAAAACACACACTAACTTGGTAAATACACCACCTCTAAAAGGGTTGGTGTATTGGGGTGTACTTACTAAATTCCTTATTGTAATACTATTTCGACTCTTATAAAATAATTTATTTGATATTCTTAGATTTTTATAACAAAAGCTTTTGATAATTTAAAAGTACATCCATATAATATTTTTCTTGAAAGAATTAAAAGTCTAAGTAATTTATTTAGAAATAATACTTATATAATATAAGTCCCAAATTAATATTTTCTTTCTAGAAATTCTATTTTATTTTAAAAGAACTCTTGGATAAAAATTTATGTTTTTATAAATAAAAACCCTTTTATTAAACTTATTTTGCTTAAAGAATTTTATATAATAAATACTAAAAATAATATAATATATATTCTTCTTTATTGTTAGTAATACTTGATTTAAAGAAGTTTTCATAACAAATAATAGAATAAATATTTTCCTATATTACTAGTATTACTAACCAAGTTTACTTGTGTCATTTTCAAAACAAAAGAGTAGTATTATTTTATAAAAGTCCTTTTCCATTTGTTTCAAACATTTGAACAGTAGAAGACGAATTTCCCTTTGTCTTTGAAAACTCTACTAACACTAAAACAAACTAATTTCATCACCATATCATCAGCTAACCAAACCAAACTAATTCATTCATCCAATAATATCAACTAGCTAAAACAACAATACTAACCCACTATTCCAATAACACCAGTAAGGAAAATCATCAATAACACAATCCCATCTGTACTAAATCGAACCAAACTAAATAGTACTCTTTTCCTCTTCATAAAATTTACAAAGTTTAAGCCTCATCCCATATTCCGGAAGCTAGAAGAGAATAGGGAGAAGGAGGCTAGAAATCTTACAAATTCCAGTTCGATTCGTGGTGGTAAACGGACGGTAATTTGATTCCAAGGCATCGGCTTGATCAGAAAATTAAACAGATAAGGGTTAGGATCGATCGGAATTAAACATCTAAAGAATAGAAATTGAAAGAGGGCATTTGTAATTATCTTACTGGAAAAGAAAAGAGGAGGCGACGCTGGGCAATTGAGCGGCGGCGGTGGAGCTTCGGGGTCGGCGGTGGTGAACGAAGGGCAGAGGAGCCGCGGCTGTTGGCTCTGTGCGAGAGGCGGCGCGACGCGATTGTCTGGGCTAGCGGCGGTGCGACGCGGAGTTGCACGGCGACTGGGGAGGCGCAGCAATGGGCGAAGAGGACGGCGCTGCCCGGCGGAGGCGTTCGGCTTTGATCGAACAGAGGAGGCGCGGCGGCCGATCGGTGTTTCTGGAGAGGAGGAGAAGAGAAAGAGCGTGAGGCGCGACAACGGTTGGGGCCGTGGCGGCGGTCGTCCGATCGGAGAAGGAGGAAGAAGACGCGTGGAGAGGGAGAGGGACGCGTTTTGTGGGGGAGGGAGGAATAGGAAAACACATTTTGGATATTTTCTTCTTTGGACTGATTCTTCTTCTCCCTTGGTTAGGAAAGGGACGGTTATACTTATAGAAGGGAAAAGTCTAATTAATTAATTTAAAAGGAAAATAAAAGGATAATTCTTGTGGCTATAAATGAAAGTAAAATTCTTTGATATTTTCGTTCCCACTTATTACGGTTTAGGGGTCGTTTGGTTCATGAGTTTAATCCCGAATTGAAAATTAATACAGTTTTAGAACTCAATTAATATCTTAAAGTATTTTAATTATTCTCAACAAATTATATGGATTGAAAACATAATTTTAAACTTTGAATAATTAATTTCTCGTAGTCCCTTATTCGTTTGAAATATTCGATTTCTTTCTTCGAACTTGGAAATTTGAAAATATAGTATATATTTAAATTACACGTTAGCACACAAAATAATAAAATTAAAAGAAACAAAGATAATAATATAAAATAAGGTTTCTAGCAAAATAAAAGGTATAAAACGGGACGGGGTATTACAGAAAGTGGTTAAAAATGTTGACATATATATTTCAAGCTCTGATATGTTGAGACAGAGTGAGTATATGTCTTTCAAGCTCTGAAATCTATCATATTTTCTTTAGTGTCTTTCAAACTCTGAAATCCGTCATCTTATTTCATATTATAAACAAAATTATCAAATTATCAAGTTTATCTTCAAGACACAACAATCTTTTTGCCGTCTTTTTCCCAAACATGGTAAAGAGAATAAAGTGACATGTATGCCCACTCCCTACCTATCAATTGGTTTATATTTAGATTTTAAGTTTCATAAAATATTGGATTTAGTATTTAATTGCACTTTTGGTCCCAAAAGAATTAGTCAATTTCAAAATGGTCCTCTTTTCAACACTTTTAGTTCGGTAGTTTTTTTCGACACTTTTGGTCCCAAGAGAATTGCAGTTTTGATCACAAGATAATAGCAAAATTGCATTTTTGGTCACAAACGAATGGGTAAATTTGTAATTTTGGTCCTAAAAATTAACGGATGAAGTCAAAAATGTAAAAAAGAAAGACCATTTTTTCACATAAGTATCAAAAGTGTTTTGCAATCATTTTTTAGGACAAAAATATACTTTTTCCTTTTTTTTTTCTTATAATATATATGGACTTTAGTAATAAAAATAAATATGTCTAAATGCCTTTGAATTATAGTTCTAAGCCCATGTATAATATATTCCTATAGTAGTTTCTTTCCGATTATATTTTACAAAAATAAACTAAACACAATACTACATGTCATATATATAGCGCTCTTAATTAAAAAAAAGAAAAGAAAAAGAAAAAAGAAGAAGGAGAGGGTATGCACTTGCATACCCTTTCACAATGGTGCAAGCATTCAAATTTTGTTGAGTAGGTCTTATATGTAACACCCCAAAATACTATATGAATTATTAATATTTTTATATTATTAATTATAATTAAATATAGTATTTAATTGGAATATTAAGATAGTTTAATTCTTTAATTTAACTATATATGATATTAACAAATTTATATTCTCAAAACAATTCGGTATTTAAAATTGTGATTCTGTAAGAATTGTCCAACTTGTTTGGACAAAATAGTAATTACAAGATACATATCACACAATTAAAATTATTTAAGAAGGGAAAATAGACAGGAAGATAAATACGATAATTGTGAGATTCAGATTACCTCAACTCAAACTTCACTTCAAAGCAACTAGGGCTTTTCTACGGTCAGGAAGGCTTTCGCCCTTCCTAACGTCAGTAAACCAATAAGAACTTGCCACATCATTTAATTTCGCCATTTGCGATCTAGCTTCGCTCGAAATAAAAATATATCTTTTTTAATATAAAAAATTATAAAAATATCCTCACATTGTTTTTATTTTAAAAATAATTATTTTAATATTTTTTCTTTTTTATAATAATTAAAAAAATCAAATTAGAGTTTTTAAAAATCATTCAAAGCCGCTGCTCTCCCTTTCGCCATTTACGGTCGCCGTCCGCGGTGCCTTCGCTATTCATGGTCGCCATCCGCCTTGAATGAAATAGAAAGTACGACTTGTTCATTTGAAATAGTTGCCTCAAAGTATTAGTGACATACATCAGCAACTATTCGAGAATTCTCCGATGTAGTTGCCTCAATTCTTGTTTTAACCTTAGTGATCACACTCTGTATATATACACATATATACATATATATGTGGGGTTGATTTATTTTGCAATTTCCATTACTCTCCCTCACTGTCTCCCCTCTGTGTATTTATAAGCGATTGGTGTATGTACATATCAACATCTGGTGGTGGGTTAATTTAGGGTGTACAGAAGGCTAACACGACGGATTGGGTGTGGCGTCGCGAAGGATTGCGGTGCAGCATCGCGGCGGACAGAGCGGTGGTCGTAAACCCCTTTTATGCTGTTTTTTGTTCAGATTTTAGATTATTATATTAATATATTATTTGTAATTTTAATTTAAATAATATATAAAAGGGTGTTAATGAAATATCAAATGTTAATTAATTAAAATTATAAATTATTTTAAAGTAAAAAGGGTATTTTTGTAATGTTATATTTATTAATTTAATTTATTAGTATGGCGATGCAATGCGATTGCAATATGCAGAGTGCAAACGCTTTAATGCATTAAAAAGAATATTATACGTTGAAACTTCGATCTAATGGTAATCAGAGGGTTTACTGACGTCAGGAAGGGCGAAAGCCTTACTGACCGTAGAAGATCCCAAGCAACTAACAGGTAACTTCATCTTTCTTCTCTTTCTTTTTATTTTTTTATTTCTTTTCTTGTATCGCCGCCGTGCTCGGTCGCCAGCATTTACCGAAATTAATCGTACAATATACCGAAATGATTGTAGTAACTCGTAGATTCTAGAAATAAAGTCATTTTGTTGATTCGGTGCATGTAGCATCGTGAATTTGTTGTTGAAGGTCCAAAAATTTGGAATATTTTTATATTTTCCTCTGGCCTCCGCCGTCGTTCCGGTGAACGATAGTTGACGAGATTTATACCGTTTTGAAGCCTGTAATGCATAGATTATAGTTATGTCTTCAATTTGTAAAATCACTGTAGGAACAGTCTGGAATTTGAGTTGGAAATTGACGTTTTAAAACTTATTTTCACTGTAAATTTTGGAATCTATTTTCGAATGAAATCAAACGTTTTGTTGTTGGAATTGGGTTTAGTGATAGTCATAAACTTGATTTATGGTTGTAAATGGTGAGAAGTGGGTGAAACGCCATGAATTTTCACGTGAAAGCTTCACGGGATTTGCAGGAATACCCGTTGCGATCGACGATGGTCTCGGGTGTCCGTTTGCCTCGTATTTTTAGTGGGAAAGGTAGCCGAGATTGTAAGGATTCCAACGATATTTTCAGTTTTGTGATCGGAGATGTAAAACTCCGAATATGACCTGTTTGTATAAAATGTAATAAGTTTAGGGGATGCCAAAGAGAATTAGATTAAATTCAGGGACCTTTTTGTAATTATAGAAGTAGCTGGTCAAGGTTGATCAGTCAACTGGTCAATAGTCAAAGTTTCCTTTAATTACGCTTTTGCCACTCATTTTCGAACGCTCGTAAAATCTTCGTTTTTCATCCGATTCGATTCAAAAAAATGTCAAATTGTTCTAAATTCAAAACCCTACAATTTAGTACTAAAATTGAGTGAGGACAACCAGGAAAAATAACCATTTTACCCCTGGATGGTTACGAGTCCTAAATTCTCACTTTAATTCCAAATTCTTCGTTTTAAGTCCATTTTAGCTCTAACGAGTTTCATTGTACTTCCAATAAGCCTCTTAACCAATAAGAGCCCTAGAATATATCTTTTGACTATCAGATAAATTAATCAAACTTTTAAAAATGACTAATTTACCCTTCAATCTCTGAATGAAATCTAATGGTCATAAAAACCTAGAAAATCACTTATTATAGTTATAATTAGTTAATTATTATTCAGTAGTAGCTCTTTTGAGATATCTAAGCATCTCATATTCATTGTAGGGCCAGAGGAAGATTGTGAACCATAAAAAGCAGTCGTGCTCTAACACAGTGCATTTCACGCTAAGGTGGGATGATTTTCACTCTTAATTGAGTTTAACATTCAATGTTATGATTGCTATGCTAAAAGGTGATATGTAATTGATATATGTCTTGGTTATGTAACAAATGTGAAGATTGTATGTATGCTAACTTCCATGCCAAGCCAGGTGATGTCCGTGAATCTAACTTTCATGCAAGCCGGGTAATGGCCCGTGAATCTAACTTTCATGCAGGCCGGGTAATGGCCTGTGAATCTAACTTTCATGCCAAGCCGGGTGATGCCCGTGAATCTAACATGCATACCAAGCCGGGTGATGCCTGTGATATGATAATACATTCAATGTCTTGTTTAATTGTACAGCTAGATGTTTCCGAACCCGTTGACTCGGATGGTCCAGGTTACGTCGACACATGGCCCGCATTATGTGAGCATGAGTTACATTTTCATGTTATGTGTTGTTTGCATATGCCTTTTTACAGTGCAATCATTGAGATTATTCCACTGGGTGTATTTGAAACACTCACCCCTCTCCCATAAACATTGTTACAGATGTCGAGTCTGGTGTGGAAGAATGATGAAGATGCAGCACTGTACTTTGTTGAGACATTGTGAAAGAAATAAATGTTCTTAGTTTTGCTACTTAAATAAAAGCCGGTCGAGTTTATGTATACTTAGAAGTATACTGGTTGAATATGTTGTAACGAAACATCGTATTCTGCTCCACTACTTCCTATGTATAATTATTGCTTGCGAGCAAAGTTTATTAGTTCGTTTTTCTTACATATGTATATATCCTTGATTTCTGGTTGCTTTAGGGGTATTGTTTTTCAAACTATTTATAGATTTCGTTTACAAAATATGGATTTGGTTTCGCTAACTCTGGAATTGGGATTATTAATGATATTTAGTAGCGCCTCATCCCTAAAGCATTATTATTCGAAAAGCTAAAGGCCGGGCGTTACAGTTGGTATCAGAACAACAATCTGCATTTGGTAGATTTGTTATGAGTGTTATTTTGCAACGATATTTTATTGAGTCACAATAGTTAATGTACAAAAGAATTTCAGCAGTGTCTGCATCTTTAAGCTTTCGACTTCATCAGACTCTGGTAAGTGCTTAATGTGTACTATGTGGCCTATGTGATTCTGTGTGACATAATTTGATTATATGATGCATATATCTTGATGCAATGTGATTAATGTGAGATATTCTATTCTGTGTTGGAGCAACTACATGACCTAATATGAGATTCTCGGATTATACCTATATTTATGTATTAGATCCAAGACTTAGATTTTAAATTATTTTGTGGGACAACTCATGGCGCGTGGTAGACCACGTAGGCAACCACTAGTAGAAGCTCCACCAACACCTGAAGCTCCCCCAGTACCTGAAGCTCCACCAGCACCTGAAGCTCCACCAGCACCTGCAGATTCTAACGCTAACCCTGACAATGATTTCATAACCATTCTTCGAGGATTAGCACACCACTTTAGGGGCAACCCTGCACAACCTGCCCCACCGCCACAACCTAGAGGGGAAATAATACCAGTTATCGAACAATTTAGATGTTTCAAACCACCTGTCTTTAATGGGAAGGAAGATCCTGCTGAAACGGAAGTATGGTTGAGATCGTTAGAGAAGATCTTCGCTCATTTTGAGTGCAACGATGTTCAGAAGATTTCATGCGCAATATTTCAATTTACTGAAGAGGCTGATTATTAGTGGAAAGCTTATTGTCGCACACAAACCCCTCAACAGAAAGCCGCTATGACTTGACTCAACTTTAAGGAAATTGTTATCCAGAACTACATGCCGCAATCATATCAAGATCGTAAGGAAAATGAATTCCTTTTTCTGAAGCAAGGATCGATGACAATACTGGAGTATGAACGTCAGTTCAACCAACTTTCTAGGTACGCCACCCATCTTGTGAATACTGAGGCAAAAAAGGCAAGGCGATTTGAGAAGGGCCTACGTCATGAGATTAGTACAATCCTAGCGGGACAAGGCTTTATGACCTTTGTAGAAGCTTTTACTAGGCTCAAGAAATTGAGTCTCGTATGAAGAATGAGAATGCCAACAAAAGGATTGTGGAAGTTCCGATAAAAAGAAAATGGGAAGACTCAAATATGGGAGAAGATAATAATAATTTTCATAAAAGACAACATAATGGAGGAGAAGATTCTGCATCATTAACAAGAAAGACTAATCCACCCTGCTCCAAGTGCGGGAAAAACCACCCAGGAGAATGCTTGTATAGGTCAGGCATATGTTATCGTTGCAGAGTAGTAGGACATAATGCGGCAAATTGTCAAAAATTTAGCACTAAGGAGAAGGAAAATGCCAGATCAACTCGTATTTTTGTCATGACAGAACGAAAAGCTGCAAATGAGTCAAAGATGATCAACAGTATACATATATACCCATACAATTAAAAATTAGAGCTATCCATTCATTTATTTCTACTCGTACTTTTGAGAAAATAGACCATAAACTTGATATAGATATATTCAACGTTAAATAAGTCGGGAAGGATTAGAAACCTGAATTTCGAGGACGAAATTTTTAAATGGTGGGTAGTTTGTAACACCCCAAAATACTATATGAATTATTAATATTTTTATATTATTAATTATAATTAAATATAGTATTTAATTGGAATATTAAGATAGTTTAATTCTTTAATTTAACTATATATGATACTAACAAATTTATATTCTCAAAACAATTCGGTATTTAAAATCGTGATTCTGTAAGAATTGTCCAACTTGTTTGGACAAAATAGTAATTACAAGATATATATCACACAATTAAAATTAATTAAGAAGGGAAAATAGGCAGGAAGATAAATACGATAATTGTGAGATTCAGATTACCTCAACTCAAACTTCACTACAAAGCAACTAACAGGTAACTTCATCTTTCTTCTCTTTCCTTTTATTTTTTTATTTCTTTTCTTGTATCGCCGCCGTGCTCGGTCGCCGGCGTTTACCGGAATTAATCGTATAATATACCGAAATGATCGTAGTAACTCGTAGATTCTAGAAATGAAGTCATTTTATTGATTCGGTGCTTGTAGCATCGTGAATTTATTGTTGAAGGTCCGTAAATTCGGAATATTTTCATATTTTCCTCCGGCCTCCGCCGTCGTTCCGGTGAACGATAGTTGACGAGCCTTATACCATTTTGAAGCCTGTAATGCATAGATTATAGTTATGTCTTCAATTTGTAAAATAACAGTAGGAATGGTCTGGAATTTGAGTTGGAAATTGACGTTTTAAAACTTATTTTCACTGTAAATTTTGGAATTCTATTTTCGAATGAGACCGTCTCATGGCATGAGACAATGAGAATGGGTGTAACTAGGGCATTGACTCATTAACACTTTGGTAGGGGTTGGTGTCTATTATGTGGTCTAATGTTATGAGACGGTCTCATACAAGTTTTTCCAAGTTTGTTATATCATTTGATCAATTAAAACTGGTAAATAACCAGCTTAATTTAAAGGTAATGGGAAATATTTTAAAAATATATGAAGTCTGTTTTTTTATATATATTTTATGTCCCAAAGTAAAATTTCCATATATTTTTGTTGTTTTGTTTTAAAAATATATTTGTTTATTAATATATGGTGGGTCACATATTGACTTTTAAAAAAGATAATGAATAATAATGAAAAGAGAATGAAGTGAGTGCATTTTTTTTGGTAATATTGTGTGAATTTGAAGACTAAAAAAATTATATAGAGTGGAATATTATTTCTGTCATTTATGGAATGAGAATTTTATTGTGGATGATTTAAATAGAGTAGTGGAAAATTTACTTTGGGATCAAGGAAGTTTTATTTTTAGATAGGCATCATCTTGCTGATGCAGTTGTTTTACACCTGGAATATTATTATTAACTAATACTACTACTATATAATTAATACATCAATTAGTATATACACAACTTAAAATGTACGTTGACATAATTAAGGTTGCATGTTTCCTTATGTAATTCTAATAATTACATACGAAATGTTCTTAGTCAACTCATAATTAATAATCTTATGCGTCGTCCTAGCTTGTATTAATTCCTTCGCCCATTTCAATTTCATTAACCGAAGCAACAATTAAAAATGCAAAAAATATATAGGTACAATTTGACCGGTACGTATTTCAAAATAGGTAAAGATTGGCGTCCATATTCTGGACATCCAAAAAAATTTGTTTATTAAATAATTAATGGTTCACAAATTCTAGGGTGCATCCAAGTACATAACATGCATTTGGAATTTTGAAATCAATTTGAAATTAATTTTGACCAATTAAGATCCAACAAAAACTCGCGGGTCAGGTCGAACCAGACCAAAATTCGCGGGTCTGGCAACAAACAGGGCCGCAAATGGTTGCGCGCGCTTCAGACTGATACCCGAAGTTTTATCACCAATACCCGAAGTTATATCACCGATACCCGAAGTTATAATCACCAATACCCGAAGTTATATTACCAATACCCCAAGTTATAATCACCAATACGGCAATACCCCAAGTTATATTCACCAATACCCTAAGTTGTAATTACCAATACCCGAAGTTATAATCACCAATACCCGAAGTTATAATCACCAATACCCCAAGACTTAATCACCAATACCCCAAGTTATAATCACCAATACCCCGAGTTATAATCACAAATACCCCAAGTTATAATTAACAATACCTCATGAATTACTCAACAATACCCCATGAATTACTCAACAATACCCCAAGTTATAATCACGAATATCACAAATAATTTTTATTATTAGATTTACTGTACCATCACCAACACACATATTACCAATTAAAACAAATGCTATATGAGGTGTTCTCCAGTAAAAGACACTGGCCAAAGTAATTGTGCTACATAAGTATATAACAGTTCCTTAAGTAATCCCTTGAACACCAAGCAAACCAAGTTACCTGAAGCCATAAAATTTTAGGGAATCGAATTCATCACAGGATTCTGGGCTGTCAACTTGATTAGTTAAGCAAACAGAAATTGAGTCTAAGCTAGTACCTTAAATTAGCAAATGCGATGAGGTATGAAAAAACACCAATAAGTATATGCGGGTACAAAACTACGGTCTGATAATGAAGTAAAAAAAACGAGAGAAATACACTATGTTGTTTAAGAGAGACTGCCTGGATTGACATAAACACAAAGGTCATATTTGCTCCCTAAATATCATAAATTTTTTTGAGTTCCAACCAAAATAGATGTACAGAAGAGATTAAACGTGTTTAGCTACAACGAACAAGCGACTAAAGGAGTAACCATCCATCATTGGGGACGTCAAAGCCACTAAATTGGGTCAAAACGTCTAACATTGTTCAATATTGGCAACTGGTTTTTTAGGGGAAAGATGAGAAGTGCCAGGAGGGGGTAGATTCAGATCCGAAGTTGTAACAACTAGTTTTCTGGTGAATTCTGTGAGGAGGAGGCGGGGATGGAGAAGATGGGGAAGAAGGAAGATATGCAATTTGCATCGATGAGAGAAGAAAGGAGATATGCGCCCCGTTGATAACGGGTTGGACTGACCCGCGAATTTCAAGGCTTGGTCAAAATTGATTTCAAATTAGGGTGTAAAATCCAAGTGCATTGTATGCACTTGGATGCACCCTAGAACTACTCATAATGGTTAATGATTTAGTTAATGGCAAAGATGATCTTAATGAATATGATGTGGTTTTTCCCTCCCTGAAGTGCCGCCCTATTTTTGTTCCATGTAGTGGCATTTAGGGGAGTGCAGAGTTCGGTTAAAATCGAAGAATTGAGTCGAACCGAAATATCAATTTGGCTCAGTTATTTTGGTGTTTGGTTCGGTATCGATTTTAAATTTTAGAAACTTCGGCTTTCGCTTTTGGTTTCGGTTATCTAAGTCAAAATGCCAAAATAACCGAAATCGAAACTGAAATTAGAGGATATATATAAGTATCTAATTTCTAACCCTAGTTATATTTACTCATTTCCAAATTTGTTGTCGTTGTCTCTTTTGGTTGTGTTTCTAGACAATGTTTATTTTGGTTTGTATTGTTAGATAATACTTATTTTGGTTGTGTTGCACTGTTGCTGGATAGACTATGGATGAACTATGAATTTATGAGTATTTTGATATTTAAATCTGGTTGTATTCTTTTGGTTATTTTGGATTTTTTTTATTGTGGGTTATTTAGTTTGGTTGCAATCTATTTATATACTAGTGCGTATCCCCGCAAATTTCGCGGAGTGAAAAATTGTTAATATTATATTAATTTTTTTAAATATTTTGTAATTTCGATAAAATATTAAAATGTAATTATAATTCAACGAACAATAAAAAATACTAAACATGAATAAATAGAAAATTTAAAAAATATTAATTAATTCACACATTCAATCTCAAATTAGTATAACACAATATTACTTAAAATTATATTTATTACATAGTTGCATACTCAATTTCCCCCCATGGTATAAAGATAAAATAATAATCGATCGCAAAGGTTTAACTCTAAAGATAGAATCACATATTTTAGATCTAAATATAACATTTGACAAAAAAGATGTCATAATTAAAATGATATATTGTGTAGATGTTAGTGTGGAAACACTTGATTAATGAGTTGGTATTTAAAATACACATTAAAAAAAAAGACGTTTAAGCATCGATCTTTGTTTTAAAATAAATCAATTTCCCTCCTAGACATTTCACATATAGAGATATTTTGCAAAAAAAAAAAAAAAAAGTTAAAAAAAATTAAAATTGTTAAAAAAATTCAAAATCCAACTCTACAAAACAATATTTCTATTTTACAGTTTTAAATTCTATTTTACAGGTAGAATTTTATTAAAAAAAAATTGTGGTACAATCTATTTTTGATGATAAGATAGTATATTTGGTGCCAATATTTTTTGGAAATCATATGATATCTCAAAATATCTATTTTCCGAAATATTTCTGTTGGTGAACGAATCTAATCGTGAGGATTAGTGGCTGTTTTAATCCGTTTTTACGTCACCAATCAATAACGTGTGATCGATTACCACCGAAAATGGTAAATCGGGGTTTAGGTTATCGAATTCGGATATATGAAAATCGAAATTGAAATAACTTCGATTGCGTGCGCGTTAAGGTGTACTTGTGTGTGTTTGGGAGTGTTTATGAATTTTTTTTTCTGTATTTCATAAGCTGGAGAGCAACTATTTATAGAGACGAGCAAGCAGGAGGTGTCTCTGACTCTTGGTCTCCCTAGTCTGCATGCTTGACATGTGTCCTTTGACTCTAGTTTGACCTTATCTAAGCTAAATCTTAGTTACAAAGTCTTCTTTGGTCTTATCTCGGACTCATTGTTGTTCGCCTAGGTCGGCTTGATGGATCTTGTTGATTCTCCAACCGAAAGTTGTTCGCCTCTTGAGGTTGTACTTGGGAAGTTGTTCGCCTTATGCCTTTGTTTAGCTTGACTTTGGGATCTTTGTCCTTTGTTCACTTGTACACACCTCCTTGGCTATTTGTTGTATCATATTCTGACCAAGTTGTTCGTCATGGATGACTTCACAGTTGGCTCATTCTTGGTCCCGGGCCTTAATAGTTGTTCGTCGGGAGAGTTGTTCGTCACTTCGTACACCTCCCAGGTTGGTTAATGCGCCCAAATAGTGATTTTCTTTGTTTTAGACTTCAATAATTGTTCGCTCCATATTTAGATGATGTTCGCCTATCAACAATTGCCCCCTATCCTGACTAGATGTTGCATCAGACGAGTAATTTTGCGGCGAGCAACTGTAGTTAGGATATCGTCTTGGCCAAGATTTGGACGAACAGCATCTCTGTGACGAGCAATGTTGGAACAACCGTTTCGCCTTCCCATGATCTGGGGAGATCACGAAGATGACGCCAGCGCAATGATTGCGCGCCGCTCACGCGCGAGCAGCCCCAAGGCGACGCGCCCCTATAATTATTTATAGGTCCTTCATCTTCTAGTTTAGCTCGGAATTTACCCCGTTTTCTCTCAATTGAGCCCCAGAACTTTCGGAAAATTACTCCTGGGACCCCGTTTTTGTTTGGGGTATAAATAGTGGGAAAACTGAAATTTTTCCCACTTTTCCCCCTCTTGCAACAGTACTCCGGCAATTCTTCCTACTCCGGCGATTCCAAGCTTCTCCGGCATCTATTCTTCCAGCGTTTGGCCTCCAATCCTCGAAACAAGGTAGTTATCCTCTTATTTCTTTTCTCTTCTTTACTTTTTCTCTCGAAAACGTCATCGCCGCCGTGTGGGTTCGAGCGCCACCGTCTTCTCCGGGATAGCACCGCCGTCTGCAATTCTTTCTACCTCTTCCATGTCTTCGCACTCGAGCAATAAGACTGAGGAGACCTTAGACCCACTATTTCCAGTCGCGGTCCCCATCGACCAACCTCCCTTCGAGATTTCCTCGGCGTCGGATCTTCACGTGGAATCTGTAGTTCGCTCTGTGGAGGACACCGGTGTGGGCCCATCTGGGAGAGAACTAACGGTTGTGGCGAACAGAAATCGGGACGAAAATTCTTCGTCTTCTGCCGAATCTGAAGATCCAGATCTCAACGAGCTCACTCGTGAATTTTTGGAGGGTATCAATTTTCCATACCCAAGGATGCGGGAAAGTGAGATCCCGGCCGGGGTTGCTCGCCTATTCGAATGGCGAGCATATGCTGAAAGGTATGCGAACAGCTTTCCTCGTCCACAAAGACAAATAATGGACAAGGTGAAGACTGATTACCAGGCGAGCAAGATCAAGAGCGTTGTTCGCGAAGATGAACTGGACTCCATCCGGAAAGACTATAAGATCCCATATGATATCTACATGTGGGCACCTCAGAGGAAGGAAAGAGCTGATCGCCCACCTCCAGGGTGCACGGCGATCAACATCCACACCTTGATTGCTGGGCTGAAGTTACCTCTTCCACCTGTCGTTGGTCGATTCCTGGAGGCGACCAACTTGGCCATCACCCAAATTACTCCAATTGGGTGGATGAACCTTTTGGGCTCCATGTGCCTGTTCGCCTTGGAGGGGTACGTTGATCGGATCACTGCGGAAGAGATCAACTACCTGATGACAATCACAAGTTGCCCCCGAGGAGAAGATGGCTATCACTACCTCAAGGCCAGGACTGGGTTGAAAATGGTGGAAGAGGTGCCGAACAAGATTCGTGATTGGAAACAGCACTTCTTCTGGATTGGGGGTGACTGGCGAGCATCTTCTGGTCCACACGGCGGCCCTGGACGAATAAATTCTCCAGCAGCCTATGGAAAATTGAAACGTAAGTTCAATTCTTGCTCGCCTTTGGAGAGTTGTTCTAATTTAACTTTTTTTGTTTGTTCGCAGGCCCTCGTCTACCCAAGTGGAATTCGGAAGAAGAGTTGAGCTCCGAATTCCTGTTTACATCGTGCTTGGTCGGCCTCCGCAATAAAGCAGATAGGACTATAGACTATCTCTGCCGATCAAGGTGTCAAAAAGCTGCTCGCCTTTTGACTTACCCACATCATTTGGAGGCTCAAGCTGAGGTGCCCCCTGGTATGGAAATTCCTAACTCCCTGCTCAAGTTTTGTTCGTCGTTAACATGTTTAACTTGCTCGTCTAATTTTAACTTCTTTTTTTTTTTTTTTTTTTTTTTTTTTTAGCCGAGCAAGTAACAGTCGCCGTTCCCCCGAGCTACGCTCTTCTTGAACAGAGGGTCCTTGAAATGGGGCCACCAAGAGGGAAGAAAAGGAGAGGGGACCCCCCACAAGCCGTGCTTGCCATGTCGAACAGGCCTGAGGGGGCCAAAGTTCCAAGACCGGCTGCCCCCCCAGTTCAGATTCGGTCTCCTCCCGTCTCCCCACCTCGTGGTGGCAAGCGCCTTAAGAAGGCTGATGGGACCCCACTGGCCGGAGATGTCCCCGGCAAGGGGAAAGAAAAGGTGGGCGAAAGCCATGCTCGCCACGAAGAGGATGCTATGAGGCGTTCTGGGGAACCCACAGAAAGGTCGGGGAAGGCGAGCAAGGATGTAGGCTCGCTCCGTGGCCCAGAAGATCTTACGTTCCTTGGATGGGACGATCGGAAGTTTGCCGAGTAAGTATCTATCCTCTCTTGCCGAACAACTTTCATCCATTTTTTTATTTTTCTAAGTACCAATTGCTTTTTTGTTTGCAGATACCGTGCCGATGATTATCCCGGCCGAGCAAGTGTTGTACATCAGTACGCTTGCTCGAAGACTCCCGTAAACATAAGGGAGATTCCCGGCGAACATGTTCGCAAGGCGACGGAGTTGGTCGCCCGGGCCTGGACGCGTCCTCTGGACAAGGCCATCCTTCAGCAGGGGCAGATGGACAATCTCCATCTTTCTATGATGCTCGTCGCCAACGGCCTCGTCACTGCCCAAAGGGCAATCGCCCAAGTTGCCGAGCAGGAAGAGTCTGCTCGCCACTATGCTAGTACAGCTCGGCAACTCTCTGAAGAAAAAGATGGCCTGGTGAGCCAATATGAGGCCAAGATTGCTCGCCTTAACAACCAGATCAATGTTTACATTGATGCTGAGCACAAGCGCCTTGAAGAGATTCAGGCCATATCCAAAGAGCTGAAGGATAAGGAGAATTTGCTCGGCGAGGGAGAGAAAAGAATGACTTCGGCCGAACAAAGAATTGCTGAGCTCGAGGCGGAGAATGCTCGTCTCCGGGAAGCAGAGGCCAACCTCTTCACCTGCGAGCAACTTGAAGAGGAGGTTCAAACTCGCACCGGCCCCATCTCCAATCTTGGATATATTTGTGCCTACGCGGACAGCATCCGTACGGCTGATGCCTATGACTACAAGGAGATGGTGGAGGAGATGGCTAAGGATTTGAATGAGTTCCTCGAGAACTATCCTCCGCCGAACAACGTCAAAATCCAATTGGCGGATTTGGCTGTGCTGGGGGTTAAACTGGATAAACTTGACCCCAGCATCACCATCACTCATCCTCCACCAATTGTTGATGATGGCGAGCAAGAAGATGAACCGGCTGCCGCGGACGAGCGAAGTGCTAAAGAAGCGGAGGATAAGGCGGCTGAAGACCTTGCTCGGGACATGATTGTCGACCCCTCTGCCGAGCAACCTCAAGATCCTCCTCCCGCCGAACAGCAGTAGTTTTTAGGACTTAGCTTTTTCTTCATCTCTTTTGTAATAGTTGCTCGTCCTTTTTTGTGGTACTTGTAATGGCTGCTTCCAGCTTGTACTATTTTTGGGGCTTAATGCCTTTCTTTAATGGAAAATGTCTTTCTCATGTTCGCTCATTTTCTTATATATGTCAATTGCCTTTACATTTCTGTCAATGCTTTTACAATTATGACATATAGTATTGGGCTTTTGTTCGAATTGAACATTGCCTTTAGTGGAATCAGGGTTTAGCCTTAGGTTCTGTTCATTTTAAAAAACAAACAACCTTTAAGTGGCTTTGGTCCTTAGGTTCTGTTCATTTGTAAAACGAACAACCTTTGAATGGACTTGTACCTCGAGCTTTTGGACTTTTCCTCTTTTGGCGAACAACTATTATATTTACATTGCAAAATAATTACAAGTGTTATAAGACTGTCCATCACTATCATATACAATCTGACGAACAACTTTAAACACAAACCTAAACTTGCTCGCTTATAATATTTTGCCGAGCAACTCTTTCTACAAAATCAAAAGCACTAGCACCAGACTATACAACGTGCCGAGCAACTTTTGAATCTATACTTAAGAAATTTTTTTTTAAAAAATTAGGCAAGTTTTTAGCCTTCCTTCAACTCATACGCACCCCTTGCCCCCCAAGACATTTGTTCGCCCAACTTTATTGATAGTACTTCTTTAGATGTACAGCATTCCAGGAATATTGGGCCGGCTTGCCTTCCATGTCCTCAATATCGTATACGCCATTGACGTATTTTTCTGTTATACGATATGGGCCCTCCCAAGTTGGTCCCAATACGCCTGGAGGTTGGGCGAGCAACTTTCTTAGAACCAAATCTCCAACTCTGAATTCCCTAACTTTTACATGGGAATTATAGTAACGTTCTGCTCGCTGCTTGTATGTGGCATTTTTTAGCTCGGCATTCAACCTTTTTTCTTCGAGCAAATCCAATTCAGCATTTAGAGCAGAGTTGTTCGCCTGTTCATCAAAGTTGGTCGTCCTGAATGTAGTGGCCTCTAACTCAATTGGTATTACAGCCTCTGTTCCGAAAGCCATTGCAAAGGGTGTTTCTCCGGTGCTCGACCTGGGAGAAACTCTGTATGCCCATAAGACTTCTGGAAGTTCTGTAGACCAACTGCTTTTACTCTCCGCCAGTCGCACTTTTAACGTATGCTTTATGATTTTATTTACGGCTTCAACTTGTCCATTCGACTGGGGGTGATAAGGTGTGGAGTAATGTTTCTTGATCCCCCACTTCGTACAGAATTCTCTCAACTCTTGTCCATCAAACTGTGGACCATTGTCTGTCACAATTGCCTGTGGAACTCCGAAACGACAGACAATGTTCTTCCAAATAAAGTTGATCATCTTCTGCTGTGTTATATTCACCATAGCCTCTGCTTCCGCCCACTTTGTGTAATAATCGACTGCCACGACGGCGAATCGAACGTTTCCAACTCCAGCCGGGAAAGGACCAATGATGTCCATCCCCCATCTTGCAAAAGGCCATGGGCTGTATACTGACACAAGTTCCTGAGCCGGGGTATGGATGCCTGGGGCAAAAATCTGACATTGATGGCAAGTTTTGGCTTTTTTGACTGCATCTTGACGTAAGGTCGGCCAATAATAGCCTTGTCTGATTGTCTTGTATGCCAAAGCTTGCCCCCTAGTATGATTTCCACATACTCCAGCATGTATCTCTTCAAGTACTGCTTGCCCTTGCCCCCTAGGCAAACACTTGAGAAGTGGGATTGATATTCCCCTTTTGTAAAGTTGCTCACCCACCAGAGTATATCTGGCGGCTCGCTTTATTAGCTTGGCAGCTTCAAAAGGGTTGTTTGGTTTTTCCCCATTTCTCAAGTATTTGACTATACTTGTTCTCCAGTCTTCTTCTTCGCTGGTTTGATCGTCGAGTTGATTGACATTATAACTTACTGTTGATGGATCTTTCATCTTTGTAATTATAATATCCGCCAACTCTATGGGGCCTTCACTCGTTGCTAGTCGGGCAAGCGCGTCTGCTTGAGTGTTGCTCGTCCTTGGAATTTGCTGTATGAAAACTTGCTGCAACATGGACATCAGGTGAGCAACAATCCGTTGATACTCGATCATGTGATTATCTTTTGCTTCGTATTCACCTCGGACTTGGTTCACGATCAATTGTGAATCGCCAAATATTTGCAAGCGTCTGACACCAACTGCGAGGGATAGGTGGAGACCAGCGATAAGAGCTTCATACTCAGCTTCGTTGTTGGTTGCCATGAAGCCAAATCTGATTGCCGAGGTGAATACTTGTCTGTTTGGACTTATTAATACTACTCCTGCCCCCGAGGCTATGTTGGTTGATGATCCGTCCACATAGAGATGCCAAGGATGATCAAGTCCTCTCGTCGGATCTGGTGGGAAAGTTAGTTCGACTATAAAGTCGGCTAATGCTTGCCCTTTGATCGCCGTTCGAGGAGCATAGGTCACCCCGAATTGGCTAATTTCCAGTGACCATTTTAAAAGACGACCTGCAGTGTCGGGGCGATGGAGAATTTGCCTGAGCGGGAAAGTTGTTAGAACTTCGACTTGATGGTCAAAGAAGTATGGTCGTAACTTCCTCACGCTCATAACCAAAGCATACGCCAGCTTTTCGGTTGGGGCATATTTGATCTCTGCTTCATGCAAAGCCTGGCTGACGTAATATATAGGTTGGTGGAATTTGCCGTCTTCGCGCACCAAGACAGAGCTGATGGCAACTTCTGATGCGGCTAAGTATAAAAAGAGCTTTTCTCCTGGGACTGGTTTTGATAAGATTTTGACATCTCCCAGGTAGTCTTTAAGTTGATCGAAGGCCGCCTGGCAGTTGTTAGTCCATGCAAACTTTCCTTTTTTGACGGCCTCGAAGAATGGACGGCACTTGTCCCCCGACCTGGATATGAACCGGTTCAACGCTGCTAGGCACCCGGTGAGTCTTTGCACCTCTTTTACTGAACGTGGTGGCTGCATATCCAGGATGGCTTTAACTTTTGAAGGGTTGGCCTCAATTCCTCGCTGGCTAACAAGATGACCCAAGAATTTCCCTGAATGGACTCCAAAGCTACTTTTCTTTGGATTCAACTTCATGTTATAGTGTCGAAGAATTTCGAACACTTGAGTCAGATGTTGAAGATGGTCTTCCTTCTTGGGACTTTTGACCACGATATCGTCTACATAGACTTCAACCGTGTCTCCAATTTGTTGATCAAACATCTTGTTCACCAGTCTTTGATATGTTGCTCCAGCATTTATGAGGCCAAATGGCATTCTCTTCCAGCACAGCAAGTTTTTGTTAGTATAAAAAGCTGTGCTTTCTTGATCGTCAGGATGCATTGGGATTTGATGATACCCTGCAAAAGCATCCATGAATGTTAGCATCTCGTGACCCGCAGTGCTGTCCACCAATTGATCGATGTGCGGGAGAGGAAAGTTGTCCTTCGGGCATGCTGCATTCAAATCTGTAAAGTCTATGCATAGCCTCCAGGTTCCGTTCGATTTTCTCACCAGCACAGGGTTTGCTACCCATTGTGGACAAAGTGCTTGACGGATCAGATCGTTGTCTAGCAGCTTTTTAACTTCTTCATTCAACGCTTGATATTTGTCTGGGCCGTACTTCCTTCGCTTTTGATGGACGGGCTTTTTTGCTTGATTTATGTTCAGCTTATGACAAGCATGTTTCGGGTCTATCCCCACCATATCTGCATGAGACCAAGCGAAAACATCTAGATTCTTGGTGAGGAACTCTTTCATTCGGGATCTGTAAGGCTCTGGGAGCTCAGATCCTATGAATAATTCAAGATCCTCGTTGTTGGGATTAACTTTGAACGCCTCCAGCTCTTCGACTGGAGTTGCTCGTCGTTTCTGTCCCTTCCAACGGGGATCAAGTATGGGTTCCTCAGGGTTGGAATCATTTTCGATGTCCATTGGCTCTGCCCCCAGGCGGGGTTCAAGATCATCAGTTGGCTCCGTCCCATTGTTGTTCGTTTGTACTTGGCCCTCCAAGTCCTCCACTGAAGGTTGTTCGTCATCACCCCTTTGTTGTTCGTTAGATGGAGGTTCCTCGCGGGTGGTAACGAGTTGTTTGTCCAACACTTGCTCGTTCAAGTGCTGTTCGTCCGCATCCATGTGGTCGTCTATGCCCATCATATTGTTTAGTATTGATGGTTCGTCGATGGGATAACTTGTTGCTTCCATCATGGATATTTGTACAAATTTTGCTCGTAGCTGTTGAACGCATTCTCGTGCTCTCCGTTGGTCTCCCTTAATTGTGCCTGTTCCACTAGCTGTTGGAAATTTCAAACAATAGTGGTAAGTGGAACACGCAGCTTTAAATTCATTAAGAAAAGGTCGGCCAAGAAACCCGTTATAGGTCGACTCCTGGTCTACAACCAAGAAATCTACCATTCTTGTTATATTTCTTTCGGGTTCATTGGCCGTTACAAGTTGTACAGCTAATGTTACAATTCCCAACGGCGTTGTCACAGCATTTCCGAAGCCTACAATTCTATGTGTTGTATTCCGAACATAACCCGAATAATCTCCCAGGTTATCGAGGGTCTTCTTGAATAAGATGTTCGTGTAGGCTCCGGTGTCCACCAACAGTCTGTGGACTCTGGTCCCCATAATCTTGGCACAGATTACGAGCGAATCGTTGTGTGGAGTTAAGACGCCTTCAAGGTCTTTTTCGGTAAAAGTTAATTCTGCCGTTTGCATGATAGACGGTTTAACTCCCATCTCTTGTACCTGGCCAATCGCTCGTAGCTCCGCTTTCCTCTTCCGGTTTGAGTCGGGTGGTTGTCCATCAAAACACCCTCCTGCGGGACCTGCGGGTTCCATCATGAACAGGTCTTCTAAAGGTTGAGCTGGCATACTGGGAACTGGTCGCCCGGGTTTGTTGTTTCTCTGAGGTTGACCATCCTCTTCGTCTTCTGAGTTGTTTTCCCGAGCTCTTTTCCCAGGTTGCCTTTTAACGAAATCGGAGAGCTTTCCCTCCTCATAAAATCGCCAGAGTTGCTTAAGCAAATCTCTACACTCACTCGTAAAATGCCCCCCACTTTGATGGTAGGCACAATACTTGTTCGGGTTGAGTTTGCCAGTATCCTGACGGATTTTACGTGGTGGGGAAAGCAACTCTTTCTCCTTTACGCTCTCATACACAGTATCAACTGATGCTGTCAATACTTGGTTCAGTTTTTCTTTCAAATCCGATCCTTCGGTGAATGCTTTCATATTTTTCGGGACCCTGTAGCTTGTCCCGACGGGCTTTTTGTTATTCTCCTTAGGATCAGCTTTGTTCTCCCCTAAATTTGTTTGTAGGGCCTCGTGCATGGAAACGAAAATGCCAGCTTGGTTTCTGAACTCGGCATAAGTCTTTGGGCACTTCAGACGTACCTCCTTCCATAACTTCGACCCTTTTTTCAATCCGGCCATCACAGCGACGATCTTTGTATCTTCGCTCACCGGTTCTCCTTCTAGCAAAACTTTATCGAATCTTTCCATAAACGCCCGGTCAGTTTCATCATCATTTTGTCTTAAATCTGATAGCCGGTGTTTTTGGGAAAGATACGACCCCGCCGTTGAAAAGTGAGAGAGAAATTCTCGACTTAGCTGAATGAACGAGTGGATTGATGCCGGCGGCATTGATGAAAACCACTTGTGAACCCGATCGCCTAATGTTAATGGAAAATTCCGGCATTGGGTGGCGTCGCTGGCCCCTACGGAGACCATGTAGTCCGTATACTTTGATAAGTGGACCCGGGGGTCAGTGATGCCCTCATATTGAATGCTTGCTGGGAATTGAACCTTTTTCTGGATCGGGGCCTTCAAAATGTGAGCTGCCAAAGGTGAGGACGGCATGCTGGTCGCTCCCATCCCCCTCTGTTGGTCTAGTTGCCCTTGCATGTTCTCCACAGCCCTCCTTAGGCTTGACAATTCATCAAGAGGTGCCCCCTGACTTGGAGGCTGTTCGGCGAGCAAAGGCATTAACCTTTCTGCTCGTCGCAGTCCCTCGCTTGGAGTGGGCACTTCTTGGACTTGCCTCCTAATGTTGTTCGCCGCATTTGGCCCAAGGCGCCTAAAGGCTGACTGGGAGAGTCTTTCATGGACTGATGGGCGAGGCTGATCAAAAGTTGCTCGCCCATCTTCTGCTCCCCGGCGAGCAGCTTCTCGTTGATGGGGTTGGCTAAGTCTGTCTTGGGCACTGGAACGTGTTGTTCCATGGCTTGACACAGTTGTTCGTCCGCGACCAGACTCAGCCTGTACTTCTCTTTGGTCGACCACCTTGGCCTTTCCCTTATTTCGTCTGACTTGAGCACTATCAACTTCTCGTTGCTCGCCCCTGGTAGTCTTGGGCCTAACAACCTCTAGGGACTTATCCCTTGGCCTTGCTTGTGTTGGCCTAACCTGCTCTTGTTGCCTCTGGAGGGCCTGGAGAGCAGCTATGGTTTTGGCCAACTCGTTGGGGTTGTTCGCCAAAGCCTCCATCTCAGGGGGGAGGTTATGTGTTATGGCTGTATGCTGTGACCTGTTCGCATGTTTTGGGTCACGGTCCTGGTGGTCGGCCGACGTGGCTCGGGTCTGAGATGCCCTCTTCGACAAACGTGATCCTTGGGTCTCTTTAGATTGAGGCATTTCAATTTAAATTATTTCTTAATTTTTAAATTGAAGAACACCAAGAACACCAAGAACACTCTTGTTTGTATCTCCAAATATTTCTTGAGATTTCCTTTGAATCTTCAAGTCTTCAACTTGAAGTTCTTGAGTAATCACACTAAACCGAAGGTTCGAACCCTCCTTCTAGCGCCAAATTGTTGGTGAACGAATCTAATCGTGAGGATTAGTGGCTGTTTTAATCCGTTTTTACGTCACCAATCAATAACGTGTGATCGATTACCACCGAAAATGGTAAATCGGGGTTTAGGTTATCGAATTCGGATATATGAAAATCGAAATTGAAATAACTTCGATTGCGTGCGCGTTAAGGTGTACTTGTGTGTGTTTGGGAGTGTTTATGAATTTTTTTTTCTGTATTTCATAAGCTGGAGAGCAACTATTTATAGAGACGAGCAAGCAGGAGGTGTCTCTGACTCTTGGTCTCCCTAGCCTGCATGCTTGACATGTGTCCTTTGACTCTAGTTTGACCTTATCTAAGCTAAATCTTAGTTACAAAGTCTTCTTTGGTCTTATCTCGGACTCATTGTTGTTCGCCTAGGTCGGCTTGATGGATCTTGTTGATTCTCCAACCGAAAGTTGTTCGCCTCTTGAGGTTGTACTTGGGAAGTTGTTCGCCTTATGCCTTTGTTTAGCTTGACTTTGGGATCTTTGTCCTTTGTTCACTTGTACACACCTCCTTGGCTATTTGTTGTATCATATTCTGACCAAGTTGTTCGTCATGGATGACTTCACAGTTGGCTCATTCTTGGTCCCGGGCCTTAATAGTTGTTCGTCGGGAGAGTTGTTCGTCACTTCGTACACCTCCCAGGTTGGTTAATGCGCCCAAATAGTGATTTTCTTTGTTTTAGACTTCAATAATTGTTCGCTCCATATTTAGATGATGTTCGCCTATCAACAATTTCATTTCCCTCCTATAAATTCCACATTTATCAATATTTTGTAAAAATAAATTCCAAATATATCTAAGTAAAGAAATTGTGAAAAAAGATTTGTTTGCTTTAATTTAATGTTTAAAATAATATTTCATATTATACGTAAATATTTTATTTTCATTTATTAAAATATATTCAGATTTATTATATTTTAGAGTAAGATTCTTTCAAAGTTATAATACTTAGTAGGGCTTTTCTAAGGCCAGGATGAACATTCGCCCTGCCTGACGTCAGGAACCCAATAATATTTTGACACGTCATTTAACTTTGCACTGAGCGATATAGTTTCACAATGACATTAAATAATTAAAATTTCCAAAGAAAAATATAAATTTACGGAAATATCATTTTTGCAAAATACAAATTTACAAACTTAATAATCAATAAATTAAACTAATAAAAATATTCTTATGTAAAGTAACTAAACTATCTCTTCTCCTCTTCTTTTCTACCCCCATCATCTTCATCATCTTAAATGAAATAAACGCAGATAAAAGCTTCAAAACTACTAATTAAAAGTCTCTCTCTACTAAAATACTTAATCAGTCCTCGTTAAATTCAAAATCATTGCAATCATATAGAATATAATCACGTTAGCTCCATCTGATAATTATAATTTTCTTATTAATCCATAAGTTGTAGAATTTTTGGATTCAATTTTAGAATGAGCATTTTAATGTTTTTTCTTTAATCTGAAACTTATGTAACTGGTTTTATCCATTAGTGTAAATAATTCAAATTTCATATTTTATGAGAATTAAAATTATCAATACTCTGATATCTAATTTTTTTTTAAGATTGAGTTAAAAAACTGCTATCCATATAAATTTTGCAGGACAAAGTGATATTGCGTCTTTTTCTTGCAAATCTAAGGATTGAAAAAATCAGAAATATAACAATTGATACTTAAACCATAAAACTGAGAAGTGTGAAATCGCCATATTGGATCCGTAAAAATATGGTTTACGATCAAAGTAAATAATTGGGCAGCCGATCAAGCTTGAAATCGTGAAGCGTGAAATCGCCATATTCCATCTTCAAAATTGGGGAGCCAATCAAGCTTTCACGATTTGAGACTTGAGAGGTAGATTTAATTTCTCTCAAAATAATTAGGGTTCGATCCGTAAGAATATTGGATAGGGGCAGTAACTAATTTTGATTAGATATGTAGAAAAGTGTTTTAATATAATAAAACGTATGTGTAATTTTACAATTATAATTTTTTACTTATTTTTAATTAAAAGGGTAATTTCATCATTTCATATTTATTAATTTAATTTATTAGTAGGGCGGTATAGTGCGATTGCATATAACACAATGCAAATGCACTAATGCGAAGTACAATCATTTGAAAAAAATATTATACGTTGGATTGAGAATCCAACGGTACTCAGAGGGTTTATTAACGCAGGAAGGGCGAAATCCTTTCTGACCGTAGAAAAACCCTACTTAGTAAAGAAACTTAGTGACTTTTCTTTTTTCTTTTTGGCCAATGCTATAATTTTTTAACCATGAAAATGTATTCCACACATATATATAAATATATATATATATATACACATTAATTATATAACATATAACAATCTTTTACTTATTTATCATTTACAATATTATTTTAATATTTGTATGTTAAAACAATATAAAAGAAAAATTGAAATCCTAGTTTAGAAAAAAAAATCTATACTTTAAAAATTTAATAGTCTATTTTGGCAGCATAATTTTATTCAAAAATAAATTTTTGTATTACATTCTATTATTGAAGGCAATATATTATATTTGGTGACAAGATTTTTTTGGTATCATACATTATTTCAGTGAATATCTTTTCCTAAATATTTCAATTCCCTCCTACAAATTTTACATCTATCAATATCTTGCAAAAATAACTTCCAAAAATATATAAGAAGAGAAATCATTCAATTGTAAAAAAAGATATTCTTGCATTAATATAATGTTTAAAATAATATTCCATATTTTAAGTAAATATTTTTTGTTTATTGAAGACAAGATATTATATTTGGTGACATGATTTTTTTGTATCATATACTATTTCGGTGACAATATCCTTTCTGAAACATTTCAATTCCCTCCTACAAAATTTTTACATCTATCAATATTTTGCAAAAATAACTTCCAAAATATCTAAGAAGAGAAACTGTTCAACTGTGAAAAAAAAGCTCTATTTGCATTAATAAAATATTTAAAATAATATTTCATACTATATGTAAATATTTTGTTTCCATTGATTAAAATATATTCTAATTTATTATATTTTAGAGTAAGATATCTATTAAAGTTATAGTACTTAAATTGTTAGTAAAAAACTTAATGTCCTTTTTTTCTTTTTCTTTGGTCAACACTATAATTTTTAATTTATAAAAAAATTATTCCACACATTTTAAGAAACAATATATACATTAATTATATAAGATATAATAATATTTTACTTATTTATCAATTACAGTAATATTTTAATATCTGTATGTTAAAAAATATAAAAGAAAAATTGAAATCCTAGTCTAGAAAAAAATATTTGTATTTTGCAGTTTAATAGTCTATTTTAGTCGCATAATTTTATCCATAAATAAACTTTTGTATTAAAATCTATTATTGAAGGCAAAATATTTTATTTGGTTGCAAGATTTTTTTTTTTTGGTATCATACACTATTTCGGTGAAAATATATTTTCCAAAATATTTCGCATATATCAATATGTTGTAAAAAATAATATCCAAAAAATAAAATCGTCCAACAATGAAAAAAGAGTTGCTTATATTAATTTATTGTTAAAAGAAAATTTCATATTATACGTAAATATTTTGTTTCCATTGATTTAACTTTTATTCAGATTTATAGTATACTATAGAGAAATAACAACTTTGTAATAACAATTTTATTTTTTACAAATAAATACTCTTAAAAAAAATTAAAGGTAAAATCCTCATCTGTCGATTTTCAAATTTTCCCGATAAACTGAGGCCTTGAGATTGTTTCCGGTATGGTGGTGCTCAGGGTTGGGATCGCCATATCGAGGATTTATCCATATCTATGAAAGAAAAAACAACGATTAAATTAGATTAAAAAATGGTCTCTTACCCTATGTGGCGGCGTGCGGTGTTCCGATGCGGTTCGAGGCTGCGGTGGTCTAATACGGTTCGAGGTAAGAGATCCTTGAGGAGACGGCGATTTGTGAATAACCTGAGAGAAGAGAGACATCAACGTGAGAAAAGAAGAGAGACATCGACGTGAGAGAAGAGAGACATCGACGTGAGAATACGCATAAAGAAAAATCAAGGAGCGGTGGTCCCGATGCAATAGATAATGAATGAGAAAATAAAGAGAAGAGAAGATGATTAGGGTTGAAAATCAGAATGAAAATTAAAGTGCGATTTGACATTTATAGAAAATATAAAATGAAATGTATGATTAAGATTAAAAGTATAAAATATATGGTGTAGATTAGGTCTTAACTTGATTTAAAATTTACCTAAAATAACTCTTAAGGAGAATGAAGGATTTTGAAATAAAATGTGAGAGGTGCCACATTAGCCTAAGAATAAGATGGTGCTGACACATCACCTTGGTATTTTCGATTATATTTCAGTTTTTCGATTATTTACCAAAATCGAATCGAAATTTTCGATTTTGGTATTTTCGGTTTTAAAAAAATTTAGTTGAGTTTCGGTCAGTTTTATATATAATTCAGTTTATTTCGGTTATGGATTTTCAGTTTGGTGGCACCACTTTATCCCGCCCACTACTCCCGTCCCTCCACCCCTACCCCCACCCTATGGTTGTGACATTTGGACTTCCAAATTAATTGTTCTACATTGGTAAAAGATATTAACATTGCACCATATATTTGAAAAAAAATCAGACTAACACACTTTTCTTTTGTTAAGTATTACATTAAAAAATACAAAATTAAGTTTGATCATGTTGTCGTACTCTGAGCGAATTCGCGTACTATTTGGAGAAGATGAAGATGAAATTAATAAGCCGGAAAATACATATGCCGAAGATTCAGGCGGTCCTAATACATTTGGTGGCCAAATAGAAAATTTTGTTGTAGAAAATCAATTTTCGACGAAGTTCCGACGTCTAATCAGGCGGAGAATGAGAATACATCTGGAGACGATTCCATTCATGATGAGGTTCCGTATAATTCAGTGGAGAATACATTTCGAAATGATTCCATTGACGACGAAGTTCCTTCTAACCCATCTAATGGTCCTACAAATGCTACACCGGAAAATGAAAGGATTTTAGTAGAACCGGGTATGCTGTTTAGTAGTATTGATATGTTGTTCGAAGCTTATTAAGAATAGGCAAGACTAAAATGGTTTAGTGTTGTAAAAAGAACAGAAAATGAGAGATATGCTCACATGGTATGTGATAGGAGTGGAACCTTAAAGGCGCAGAAGTGTTCGAAAAAAGTAAACTGCAAAGCTCAATTGAATTCTAAAAAACTAGATGATGGAAGTTGTATGGTTAGTCGATGGTTAGCAAACACACACATGAAATTGATCCTGCATTTTCAGCGCTAATGCCAGCTCATAGGCAATTGACCGTGAACATAAAGATGCAGTTGGAAGCAAACGATATTGCAGGTCTAAGGCCGTGTAAAAATGTGAGATTATGTGAAGTACAATGTGGTGGACCTGAAAATTTAGGGTGTATTGCAAAAGATTGTAGGAATTACATCGAGGCGAGAAATAGATTGAGGCTTGGTGAGGGTGATGCTGAAGCAATTCACGACATGTTTGTGAGGCTTCAATTGAAAGAACCCAACTTCTTTTATTTGTTTGATATAAGTTCAGATAGTTGGTTATGTAACGTGTTGTGGATTCATCAGAGAAGTAGAGCCGCATATAAAAAATTTCACGATGTTGTGAGTTTTGACACAACATACCTTGTTAATAGGTACAAAATTACTAATGTTTTTTCATAATTAATCTGACATTTTATATGGTTTGCTTTAGAGCTATATGTTGATACCTTTTTTTTTTCTTTTTGTTCAAATAGATACAAAATGTCTTTTCCATCAATTGTTGGCGTTAATCATCATGGTCATTCGATCTTGTTAGGATGTGCCTTAGTGACAAATGAAGATGCAAAATCATTTAGATGGATTTTTAGTAATTGGTTACAAGCAATGGATGGTATTCACCCTAATGCCATAATTACTGACCAATGTGAGAGCATTAGGAAAGCTATCAATGAGCTTATGCCAACACTATCCACCATTTTTGCATATGATATATTCTTTCAAAGGTATTAGTAAAATTTAAAGGGGTTATCAATTATAATAAATGCAGTATTGAATTCAAAGGAATTGTGTACGACAGCCTTGATATTGAAACCCTTGAGACAAGGTGGGCTGAGTTTCTGGTGAAATATAATTTGGAAAATAATGATTGGTTGAGAGTCTTGTATCGTGAAAGAAAAAATTGGGTTCCAGTATACTTGCATCACACGTTTTGTGCTGGAATGACCTCTGCACAAAGAAGTGAGGGTACGCATGCATCTTTTGATGAGTTCGTTCATTTGAGGAGCACTCTCAAACAGTTCATGGAACAAACAATATGACCATCGGAATTAAGATTCATAAGGAGTTTTATGCTGACTACTTATGCAAGACAAAGGAAATAAAATGCATAACAACTTTTTACTGGGAGATTCAATTTCAGAAGACATACACAAATTCAATTTTTAGTCTCGTTCAAGATCAAGTCAATCACATACATTATTGTCATGTCGTTCAACCAACTGAAGATGAGACGATTCAAGATTTAAATAATCTTGGCATAATTGAGAAGTTCGGAGTTTTGGAGAGAAGTATTGTGAACAACTTCTACCACAAGGAATTCACATATACTGTTGAATGTAGGCCAAATGGATCATATATTGATTGTAATTGTAGGAAGTTTGAATTTATGGGAATATTATGTTATCACATTATGAGGTTGTTGGCTCAACAAAACATTCAAACCGTGTGTGAGAGATACTTGTTGGATAGGTGGAAAAAATAGTGGATCAACCACATTCCAAGATCTTTTCGGCAGGAAACTACCCCCACATGACTAAAGAATATAAAAAATTTCAGGAGGTGGAAAAATATTTTCAACAGTGTACGAATGTTGTCATGGGTAGTGTAGAGAAGTTGGCTTATATTAAAGAAATATACCTTGTGATGAAGGATGAACTCCTAAATTGGGATGAAGGAGGTGGAACATCCGATAATGTTGGTACAAATGGAGGTGGAACATTCGATAATGTTGGTACGGATGGAGGTGGTTAACCTTTGTTAGATCTGTTGTGGCTATTTCCCACCACAGGTTAGCACCGACCTCATTCCGGCCAAAAACAGCAGAGCGCCGCGGCTACAATAGCCCGACCGGGCCAGATGCCCTCCGGTCGCCGCGGCCCCCGATCCCTTTCGTCCACAAAACCAAGCAAGGACGGCATCGAGCTCCGTATTATGTCCGACACGCATCAGATTCATGCCAAGGAAGCAGTGACCGGACCGGTCCGACCACGGGCAAGTAAAGCGTAGGGAGGTCTCCTCATTACGGCCAAGCCCATGGGGGTCTTCCGACCTCATGAATTGTAGGAGTCCGATCTCCAACCTCAGCAAGCTTCCGATCTGCGGACAGCTCGAGAAGCACGTGATAGAATCTGGCGAGATCCTCCCCTAAGAGGAAAAAGACCGCCTCCGTACTTAGTGACAGAGGGAATATTCCACCCAATTAAGGAAAACATCTCAGAAAATCGTCCTTTTTGGATGCGTGTCGACACGCAAGTGGCCTGCCGCCTGCAGACTGGGGTGTACGGGCGCCCGCGCGCCCTCAGAGACTGGAGTCATTTATTGCCCATGTCCCCTTAGAGGCCAGAAAGGACAAAACTACCCTTGTATAGGAAAAACTATAAATAGTCCACCCTTGTAACAAAAGAAACAAGTTCACTATTCAATACAAAAAAACTATACAAGCATTCAAGTCCAGGGACTAAAAACCCCTGGCAATTCTTGGTGTTCTTGCATTCATATCTTTATCATCATCATCATCATCATCATCATCATCATCATCATCATCATCATCATCGTCGTCGTCGTCGTCGTCGTCGTCGTCGTCGTCGTCATCATCATCATCATCATCATCATCATCATCATCATCATCATCATCATCATCATCATCATCATCATCATCAAACATTAGCATTTATGAAGCATTTATGATCTCCCACATTTGATATTTTTACCAAAGCTCCATTAGTTAGCCATAAATTCCCAACATACTTTATTTGGTAAATAACATTTGGCGCTAGAAGGAGGGTATCAAACCCTTTAAAACCCATTTTCTTCTTCCCATCTCTTTGAAGAACACTTACTGTTCCTCAAAGCTCTTTCTCCAAATCTTCAAAAACTTCGAGGCTCTTCTACCTTTTCTCCTCCAAACGATGACAACCCAAAGGCCATCTTAGGCCCTCAGGGCCGCCGGGGGTCCGGTCACGCCCCAGGATCCCGCAGCCCGGGTCTCAGGGGAACCTACCCCCGTCCGTCCTGGAAAGGCCACCCGCGTGGCCTCACCGATCCGGTACCCGGAAGAACCTCGCCCATCGCAGGCGCGAAACTTCCTCACCCCCGACCAGGCGGAGTCGGGGCGATGTCGCCGTGCCGAGGAGGCCAGGGCTTGCAAAAGCACCCCCTCGGCCTCGAAAAGGAGGTCACAAGCGCGCGCCCTCAAGGGGAAGGCTAAGGCCCAGGAGCACCAGGGGGAAAGCCAGTGTCAGGCTGAGCCGACCTCTACTCGGTCCCGGGGCTCCGCCCATCCGGTTTTCGACCGCCTGGGAACTAGCGACCCCTCATGGTACCCGAGTTGACTCCCCAGCTACGACACTGGGTACGGAGACACGGAGTCCGTCTCCAACACTTGGAGCACGGCGCAGATGCCCCACAAAAGGGCAGCCGAGGTCAGTCTAGCCCCAGCCAACTCCGCTAGGTGCAAACTCAGTTTCGCCCAGAGCGGCCTCCTGGGACGCTGTACCCCGTGGGCGGCCGTTTTCGACCGGATTGGCCCTGTGGCCGATGGAGGCGACCAACTGGTCGAACCTCCAAACCCGGAGATCGTCAAGATGCAGAAGCAGCTTGACTAAATGAGAACGCTCATGGAGGCGCAAGGCCAACCCAAGGCCCGGCCGGTCACGAATGAGCCTTTGTCCGTTGACATCGTGCTCGCCCCGGTCCAGATCAAAATCACTCCACCACCGACCAATCTCTACGAAGGGAAGACGAACCCGAAGACTCATCTGAGTAAATTCTGGATTTTCATGACCGGCCGAGGCGTGACCGATGCCACAAAATGCAGACTCTTCCCACTCACTCTGGGCGATCTCGCCCATAGGTGGTACGTCTCACTCCCAGCCCGCTCGATCGACTTCTTCTCCACTCTGAGCATCCAGTTCACCTCATACTTTGTAGCCAAGATCGCCCGGCCGGAGAACTGGCACCGCCTGATGCGCATTCACCAGGAAAAGGAGGAGTCCGACGAGGACTACGTCGCCCGAGTGGACGGGTCATACTGACCGGGGAGTGACTTGAAGCGAAAATACTAACTTTCTACTAGTAGTTTCCCCACAAGAGTACGGGTTCACTGTAGTATGAGTAAGTATAGCGACCAAGTATTATCGATCCCACAGGATGGAGTGTATGAGAACAGATCCCTGAAGATCTACGCGTCGCAGCTAATATGAGTGTATGTTTTTGGATTTTTAAAGAAATAAAATCTAAGCTATAATACTCTACTAAGGCAAAACAAAGAATTAAATTAATTATCTAAAGTTTGTTTTCAAATATGAGATGGCGATGCTCGGGATAGGAATTCCTACGTATACTGACGGAGCATAAACATAATCAAGATAACCGTGACGCAAAAGAAATAACCTAAGTTAAAGATTGTAAGATGAAAGCTCAAGAATTAAAATCCTAATACTTTATCCTAGCAATCGACTTCACTAATCCACTAACGAGTTAATAGATCGTGCTTAATTAACGAGACCCTAATTTAAACTAAGGTGATGCGGTCGTCCTCCTTAGATAAACCGGTAGATTAATTAACCCTTTCTAAACCCTCTCATTAAGCCTAATAGTTATTAAAGAGTGATAAGGTCGTCCTCTCTCTAACAATTTTCGTACGAAACTCATAGGTAAAGTTAAGATTGATTTTAAGAATTCATTAATTAAGAGAATTAAAACTAAACGTCACAAATTACCCTAATTATATATCCATATCCTACTTCTACGAGTTCATCCTACCCCAAGCATGCAAGGGTTTTAGCTAGACATGGGTTTTACGGAAACAAAAACAATTGAAAAAGTAACGAACATGAACATAACGATTTTAACGAATAAATTATCAAACATAAACTAGGGTTTCAAGAAATCAATGCTAAGAACTGAATTTAAATTAAGAAAACGAAGTCTCAAAGTATTAAAGAACGAAGGTCTAAAGAAACGAAACTAAAAAGCAAAACCATACAATGAATTCGTAAAGAAAACCTCGAAAAAGTTAATCTAAAGCTTGCTCCTCTCTTCTTCTCCAAAAACTAACTCTAAAAACAATCTCGTATGTTGTGGTGTCTGTCGTGGTGTGTAAAAACGTGTTCGGAAGGGGTATAAATAGGCAACGAGTCGAATCGGGAACGTATGGGCCAAAACTACATATGCTCGTGCACTAGGTGCACGAGCTCATCCCCATCGTGCACTCCAATTCTTCCAGAGGGCAAAAAGTGCTCTACCTCCCTCGCTCGTGCACTAGTGCACGACCCGCGTCAACTCGTGCGCACTGCACGAGTGCTCATGCACTAGGTGCACGAGTTACACCTGCTCGAGCACTGTACTCGAGTACTCGTGCACTAAGTGCACGAGTGCTCCTCGCTTGTGCACTCCAATGATACTTTTGCTCCCTCGAACTAATACTTTTCGTATTTCTTTGATATCTTCTCATCCGGGCATCCGTTTGAGTCGATTCAAAGTCCTACAAACTCCTCTTTTCACCCTCTATCCATCTATGAGAATCAAAGAGATAAATTCATTAGTTTATGAAAATGATACTCAAATGACTCTAAATACTCATATAAATAAATCAAAACAAGGGCATTTCGAGTGACGAATCATGACAATTTCATGCCTAATCAACCCCCCCAAACTTACCATGTTGCTTGTCCTCAAGCAACGAAATAATAAGTCAAGTGAAATTGTTAGGAATGATTCAACGAATCAAATCATGCAAGCAAATGAACTCGAGCTTCAAAGATCAATCACAAGTATACTCACTCACCTTCCTTCATCATACTCATGCAATAACAACAAGAAACACCAAGATCAAACATGGATGTGCACTCAACGATGTGTTTCACTCCCTCACAAGTGTATATCAATGATAAAGGGACTCACTCAAACAATCAATCACACATATTGGCAGCCATAGGCTTGTAAGCACTCTCAACTCTGACCATACTCTAGAAATCAAGGCCGAATCAAAAAGGACTTTTATCAAGGTTGTAATGTAGGTTCTTTGGACAGGTGGGATAACAATATAGGTAAGTGACTCAAGTGAATGGAGAATAGAAAATCAAACATTGGTACTTCGAGATTAGGAACAGAATACTTCAAACATTTTCAATCAACACACTTTCAATTCCAATACTCTCAATACTCCAATTTTTTTTCTAACTCTTTTCACTTTTCTCAATCACTTCACTTTTTTTTCTCTCTTTTCGCACAAACACATGAGCTCATATTTTTTTTTTTCTTTTGCTCATTCTCAACTTTTTGTTCTTTCCCTCAACTCAAAACTTCATCACACCTTCTTCTCATAATCACTCAAGCAATCACATTTTCCTTTTTCAACTCAATTCAATCCCTTCACATTCACACTTTTCCTATTCTCCACTCAAATTAGGACAAAAAGGCTTAGGAACTTAGAATAGTATTTAAATGTGCTAGCAAATGAAATAGGCTTAAGGCTCAAAGGGGCTACCAAGGGACAAATGTCAATGGTAAGGAAAATTTAGGCTAAGTGACTCAATCAAAACAAAGATGGCCTAAGATCACATTCGGCATATCAAACTAGACACAATCAAGGAGCGAGAGCACACACAAGTTCTAGCATCCTCTAAGGTGACGACTCACTCACAAACGAAGAGATCAATTTATGTAATTTTAATCTCATATAGGCTCAAATCTCACCGGCTTTCACATCCATGCTAGTCCTAGTGAATTCTCACTCTCATCACACAAGCACTCAAAAGGAAAACTCGTAAGTACACTAGTTCTCTCTCAAATCAACTCTAACTCAAACACTCACACAAGAAAATTCCTAACTCAACTTAACAATTCACCATACTCATCAAATCATACTCAAAGATAGCAATCAACAAGCATAAGATGATTGATATGCATGAAATATATAGTAGCACCTCAAAACATTATCAGCTCAAGGAGGATCTCAAGACTCAAATAACCAAACTCAACTCAAGAGACGTGTGCGCCTGTGCAATGTAACAATAAAACATATAAAAACTCCACCCCCCAAACTTCGACCTTGTAAAGAGGTCTAAGTTTGGGGTTGTGGGTTACCTCATCCAGATAGTTCAAGTTTCTCAACAACGTGTTACACTCATTGGTCTCGAGTTGGTTCCTTCAATCTGAATAACTCCATGGTACCTTTACTCCTTCGAGACAAGCCTACAAAATAAACTCTCAAGTACGAGGTTAAAACTTACAACTCAACAACACCCTAATAACATAAAACTTTCAAAAGTAAATAAAAATGGGTTGCCTCCCATTCAACGCTATTTTTAAGGTCCTAATGCCGAACCGAGCTCAAAGGAGCTTATGGGACATGATACTCAAAATTACCTCCCTTACTCTCATAAGAGTGGTGGTTGAATTCTTTTCCTTGATGCCCCTCCATCATGAGCTCCTTTGCTTCCTTCTCATCCCCAAGTGGGAGGGGTCTCAACTTCTTCTCACCTTTATCTGTAGGAGTCTTACTAAGCAATTTCTTGAGTTTGGACTTTTTCTTCTTAACTCCTCCTTTACCCTCTAGCTGGACCGCGTCCACACTTTTCACTTCTTCATCCTTCAACTTCTTCCCTTTATCCCTATCAAAACCATCAAGATCATAATGTTCATGGGTTAAATTATCAAGTGAAGGACTAACGAAATCATGAATATGAGAAAGATTAGGGATTGGAGGTGTGTCTTCAATACGAGGATCAATTGCATCCATGCAATAACAACTTTCCTCCTCCTTCGGGTACTTCATGGCCTCATATAGGGAAATCTTTATCTCTTGATCGTCAACTTTCAACGTGATCTTCCCATTTGCCACATCTAGCATCATCCCGGCCATTGCTAAGAACGGTCTTCCCAAGATCAATGGAACATGCTCATATTCCTCCATGTCAAGCACTACAAAATTGGCTGGAAATATGTGGTCCCCAACCTTCACGAGGACGTCTTCAACTACACCTTGAGGTCGAGTAATAGACCGGTCGGCAAGTTGAAGCGTCATAATTGTTGGTTGAAGTTCTCCACCCTCCAACTTCTTGAATAACGTCAAGGGCATAAGATTGATGCTCGCCCCAAGGTCGCAAAACGCTCACTTCTTAACTTCATTCCCGATATCAAATAAGATAATGAAACTCTCGGATCCTTCAACTTAGGTGGAAGTGCTTTGTGCACTAATGCACTCACCTCATGGTTCAGCTGCACCAATTTGGGCTCATCTACTCGCCGTCTCTTCGCAATTAAATCCTTCAGGAATTTGGCATAATTCGGCATCTGTTCCAAAGTATCATAAAAAGGAATGTTAATATGCAATTTCTTAAAAACATCAAGGAATTTAGCGAATTTCTCATCAAGCTTCTTTTTCATGAAGCGCTGTGGATACGAGACGGGTATCACAGATTTGGGTACCCCCCATTCATCACGCTCAGTCTCTTTCACTTTCTCCCTTGCTTCCTTTGCCTTCTTCCACTTAGGAACTCTCTCAGTCTTCTCAATGCCTTTCTCTTCAGGCTCTTTGCTCTCATCCATATCTTTACTCTTCTGAGTGCCTTCACCCTCAACCCCTTTCTCAACTCCCATCTCCTCAATCTCAATCTCTCCTTTGGGCGTCTCAGAATCAGCAGGCATCTGAGGACCATCATAGTTGGTCCCACTTCTAAGCTGGATCGCCTTGCAATGCTCTTTCGGGTTTCCCTCCGGCATAGAAGGATACTTACCCGGCTCTCTACCCAATGATTTTACGATCTGGCTCATCTGAAACTCTATCGAAGTGAACCGTCTATTGTTCTCTTGTTGAATTCGATTCAACTCTATGTCCCTCTTTTGGAGTTCTTGATCACGCTGATCGCCTTTCTTATGCAACTTCTTCACATCGTACTCCAATGAGGACAGTCTCTTGCTTCCTTCCTCCACCTTCTGAAGGATAGCTCTCAACATCTCCTCAGTTGAGGCACCGCCTTCTCCATCCGGGGGTTTCGAACCTGGATCAACACCTGGAGGAACTGTAATTCCGGCCTTCGGATTAACATATGAAAAATTCTCACTATTCCTCCATGTGTTTTGAGGAGGCTGATGGCCTCCTTGATATCCTTGTGTGTTCCTCCATTGATTTTGAGGCGGCTGTGGACCTGGAAGTACAAATGGCTGGCCATAAGAAGGCCTTCCAAATTGATTGCCACCTTGTGGATACCCCCCTTGTGGAAAGTTAGGCCTTCCCATATAATTGGCCTCTTCTTGTTGACTTGTGGGTGGGTCCACTTTCTCGCTCACTGCTACATTCCCTCCAACCAGATTCTGCCCCATCTCGAGATTACTGATCTTCTCCATCATAGCCATCAACAGCTTCCTTGTTCCCTCATTCTCCTCCAACTTACAAGCTCTCTGAAATTTTGGATCCTTGTTCCATGCCCCGGCATTCGTGACAATGTTGTCGACGATTTCTCTACACCTCGCTATCCCTTGGTTCACAAAAGCTCCACTCGCACATGCATCAAGATGGGTTTGGCCGGCCTTGCTGGCTCCACTATAGAAGAATGTCATGATATCTCCCCCATTGTACCCGTGCTGCGGGCACTCAATCAACATGTTCGAATATCTCTCCCATGCCTGGCGTAGGTCCTCGCCTGGCTTTTGGCGGAAAGAAGAGATCTCTATCCTTGCTTTAATAGTTCTAGATGGAGGGTAGAATCGCTCGAGGAACAGACGCTCGAGCTCGGCCCATGTGGTTACACCTCCCCGTGGGAGCGTGTTATCATACCACTCCTTGGCTATTCCCGTCAAAGAGAATGGGAACAGCCTGAGCCTCTTGGCATCTTTAGATATGCCGTTATAATTGAAAGTGGATGCGATCATCAAAAAACTCCTCAGATGAGTATGAGGATCTCCTTCCCAACATCCCCCTTGAATTAATTCTCGGTAAGCAGCTTTAGAATTCCAGGGGAAATTGAGAAGTTGTTTGCCTCTACAGGGGGAAATGCCACTCCATCATAGTACCTCTGCGGTTGTGCAGCGAACCTTCCTCAAATAGCCATGTTCTGATCTGCATTCTGAGGAACGTGCTGAGGATTAGCAGGTGGTATGGGTACTTGTTGGGACATTGTCAGTTTTGATTAAGATCCCAAAGCCCCTGAATAGATGTTTGCCTTAATCTGTCTTTGTCAGGCTAGTCTTGGTTAGGTTCTATACTTAGCCATTTTACACTTCACAGGTACTCAGTGAGAGGAGAACTCACTGGAGACAATCAAGACTCAGAGCCTGAAGATGAAGAGCACCATCCTGAACTTATGGCAGTCCTCTAAGCTGGCTGAGTAAGTGTCAGTGATGAAGAGTATGACCCTGAGGTCATTACTAACTCAATCCTGAAGGGAACATGATGTCACTGAGTTTATAGGAAGACTTGGAGTAGAGCCAAGCAATGCAAAAGGAATTTCAGCGTCAGGACAAGACTGGTGGACTCAAGACAAAATGAACTTAATAAGACAAGCCTGAAGCTCAGGAATAAGTTCTGACATTCTCACCAACCTGATGACGTGGACCAATCCGAGAAGGACACGCACGTACGGAACCTGACATGAAGACTGAATTCAGACTGCACATTCAACGGGCAAGCATTTAATGTGCATTTAATGCAAATACCAAATCCATGCAAGGACGGCTGCTGCATGAAGATATGTCCGTTTGAAGCCACTCTACATAGATGACTAGAAGGCTATCTCTCCAACGGATAGTTTTCTAAATCACCTATAAATACAGAAGACCTTGAACCCATTCACGGTTACGGGAAATTTCCAAGCCAGAAATTACTCAAACTCTCAAGTATTCAAAGCATTCAGCCTTTAAAAGAAGCACTCGAAAAACATCTAAATTTCCCAAGTGTTTCTTAGCAATCGAGAGTTATTCTGTATTCCAAGAGCTAAACAGCATTATCTTAAGCTTAGAGAGATTATCCAATCCTTAGCATAGCTTTGCCTTGTAAGGATAATCTCAACTTAGTTGGAATCCAAACTGAAACCAAAACCCTAAGTTAGGCTTGTTGGGAGTAAGTCAGTTAGTGTGTTAGTAAGTGGAGTTGTATAGATCAGTGAGGTTAGCTGGTCTTGGTGCACCTTGGCACGTTAAAAACAAGAATCCCTTGAGTGGATTTCCTGTTAAATCAGGCCGTGGATGTAGGAGCTTGAGTCTCTGAACCATGTTAAACTCCTTGTGTTCTTACTGCTTTGATATTGTGCATACTTGCCATATTACTTGTTCATTCATTGCATTCAGTTTATCAGGCCTGAATCAATCAGGCTGATCTTCAAAAAGAGCACTGCCCTACTAAACACTATTCAGAATTGAGTAAAACAAGTTTTTCAGAAAGCAAACTAAACAAGACTTTAAACTATCAGGGCTCAAACATTTCCGCACTGAACTTTAACTGATAGTTAGCCAACTGACCCGCACTAAGTGTAGTCAGTAGGTGTGTTATCAGCTCCTAGTTCTTTACCACTCTGAGTAAAGGGGACTCAGTCAGCTTTAAGGTTGAAAATTTGGTATACGTGTATTCCTCAGTCTTGTACCGGGACCAACAAGTGGTATCAGAGCAGTGGTTCGAAAGACCACTGACTTTGAATACTAATAGTTTCAGAGGAGAAACTGTTGGTGGTCACTGAACAGATCTGAGTTTGCTTTTCATAAAACTTGCATCATCATGACTTCGAGGAGACTTGAAGCTTCGTTACCTGAATTCTCTGTATCTAACTTTGTCTATTGGAAGTTCAGATTAGAAGCACATCCAGATGCCATCCATGACCAGATGCCGCATGTTCTCAGGGAAGGACCGATCAAAATCACTGTCCCTAATACCAGAGGGAGAGGATATGATGATCTCGATATTGGTGTACCTATTCCTAAGGAAAGGAAGGATATGACCACTGATGAGATCAAGATGATGGGGCTTGACAACGTTGCCAGAAACATCATCTTGCATACGGTGCCCTTCGAGGAGTCAGCTAGGCTGATGAACTTAAAGACGGCAAAGGAGGTTTGGGATGAGCTGACAAGGATGTGTGAGGGATCTGAAAAGATCAAGGAAAACAAGAGAAACATTGCCATACAGAAATTCGAGGCGTTCGAGATGCTACCTGACGAGAGCATAGATCAAATGGAGTTTAGATTCATCAAGTTGATGAATGAGTTGGTGATGCTGGACAAGGATGTCCCAAGGAGAGATGTTGCTTCAAAAATCCTGAATGCCCTTCCTGAGAGATGGGATAACAGTGTAATTATGCTTAAGAACACTCAGGATATGAGTAACATAACTTCTGCTTTACTTTTTTCAGAGCTCAAAGCACTTGAATTTGATCTTAACAAAAGAAAGTTCAGTCAGAAGAGGAAGTGAAGAAGAAAACTCCTGAGAAAAGTGTGGCGTTCAAGGCCAGGTCTGAACCTGTTGAGCCCTCATCAAATTCTTCATCAAAGTCACTGATGGAGATGAGCAGGGAAGAACTCACTGAGGAGTACAGCCTGATGGCCAGATGATTTGACAAGCTCAATTCCAGGTTTAGTCGTTATAAAAAGTTTTATCAGGACTCACGTGACAGGAAACCTGAAGGAACCCACCAAAGCTCAAGGAGATATGAGGAGCGAAGGAATACTGACCAGAGGAGAGAACGTGTTGATGAAAGGAGATATTCTGAACCAAAGCCTGAAAGAAGAGACGAACAGAGACGTACTCGTGATGATAGATACCCAACCAAGGCTGAAAGCTCACCAAGAACCAGGGAACCTGATTCAAGGAGGAACCCTGAACCAAGAAAAGAAAGAGTAAGTGAGCAGGTAGCATGTTACAACTGTAACAAAATTGGTCACTATCAGTACGACTGCCCAGAGCTGAGTGTGAGGGAGAGAGAGGAAAGGAGAGCCACTAGGGATCTAAGATCTGCTGATCGGAGAGCAATGGTCGCTGAAGATGCAACAGACTCTGACGGTCCTGCTGAAAGGTCACCTGAACTCTTCTCAGATGACGAGTACGATGATGTCTGTCTGATGGCTAGGGATGAGCCTGAGGTAACATCAAATTCTGTTTGTGCTTCTTACACTGGTCAAAATCCTGAGCTTAGCTCAGAGTCAGTTAGAGAAATGAACCTTCAGATCTGCCTTGATCAATTGATGGTTGATTTCTCCAGACTGCAGGAAACTAATGTCTTCTTGGTAGAGGAGAACAAGAAATTGAGTACTGAGGTTCACAACCTGAACGAACAACTCACTCAGTCTGATCTTAAAGAATCAGCTCAAATTGTGAGACTAACTCAGGAGATTGATTTAATCAATGCTGAGCGTCTTCCAAGAGAGAAGATTCTGAAGGAACTGGCTGAGGAAGAGCTGGTCAGGAAGGAAGAACTAAAAGTACTTAAGGGTAAGTTTGATGACCTCTTTACCAGACATGAAATCCTGAAAAAGAGTGAGGACTCTCTCAAGAAAAAGGTTGCAGCAATGAATAAATCCTCAGTGGCTAGAGAGGAAATAAATAGCAACCAGATGCTTGGGAACAAGAAAAAGGGACTTGGATATGTTCCTGAGAAATCCTCACAAGGTCAGTCTCATGTTGCTTCAGGGAGCAACACTGAGAGGGTATTTGTTCAGACAGGCCAGAGTGCACCTAAGGTTGTGCTCCAGGCCCGTCAAACTGATAAGGGCAAGGAAACTGTTGACACAGTCAGGGATGCTCCTAAGGTAGCTAAGCCAAAACCCAAGGGAAAGGCGAAGCCACCTAAGGAAGCCCCTGAGAGCTCAGGCCAGGGAAAACCTCAGCGAAAGTAGAGGAAGACTCAGGCCAAGAGCCCTCAGACTGGTCATCGAGGGTACCATCATGCTTGGCAATACCAACAGGGAAGGCCAAATAAGATGACACCCCAGTGGTTTTGGCATCCTGAGGCCTTTAACTGTTTTCCATTCCCTCACTTGCCTAGGGGGAATAGAAATCAGGGTCCTTATCAAGAACAAGGCCCAAGACCTGCTGCACCCAGACCTAGGAAGAACAGGAAGCCAGCCCAAAAGGCACCCACTCAGGCTCCTGTGAAGCCTAAGTCTAGCACTCATACACCATCCTCCTCTCAGGTAAAGAAGAAGAAAGTTGTGTATGTCGATGTTTCAGGGAGACAGATTTACCACTCTGAGGCAATCAGGGTTGTTAAGCAAGTCTGGATCCCGAAGGGTACAACTGACACGATAGGACCCAACACCCAATGGGTACCTAAAGCCTGAATTGCTTGCAGGCGGCTGTGGATCACAACAAGAGTAGAGGAGACTCAATCAAAGCTGTTTGGTACCTAGACAGTGGTTGCTCAAGGCACATGACTGGAATGAAGAGTCTTCTCCAAGAATATCAAGCTAAAGATGGTCCACAGGTAACCTTTGGTGATAACTCAAAAGGTGTTACTAAAGGTTTTGGTGTTTTGATAATAGGTACAGTCAGAGTGGAAAATGTGTCCTTTGTGGAAGGACTGAAGCATAACCTGTTGTCAGTAAGTCAATTCTGTGACAAAGGTTTCAGTGTTGAGTTTTCATCGAATATATGTTCAGTCAAGGACAAATCAACACAAGTGCTTCTATCAGGTATAAGGAAAGGTAACGTTTATCTTGCTGATTGGAGCAGCACTATTCCTAATACTTGTTTTGTTGCTAAAAGCTCTCTAGAGCTCAGTTGGTTATGGCATAAAAGATTAAGCCACCTGAACTTCAAGATTCTTAACAAAATTTCTAGACAGTCACTTGTTGATGGTCTACCTAATGAAGTTTTTAGCGAAGATCACGTGTGCAAAGCTTGTCAGGAAGGAAAGCAGGCCAGAGCATCATTCAAAGAGAAAGCTTCCTATTCCACTGACAGGATACTTCAGCTCTTGCACATGGATTTATTTGGTCCCATAACACCTGTGAGTACGAATGGTAGAAAATATACCCTTGTGGTTATTGATGATTATTCTAGATATACTTGGGTTATTTTCCTGTTGAATAAGAAGGAAACACAGGTGAAGCTTCCAGAGTTGCTCAGGAGACTCAGCAATGAGAAGAATCAGTCCATTACTAAGATCAGATCTGGCAAGGGCACTGAGTTTGTAAATTCACATATTTCTGACTTTTGTAATGAACTTGGTATAGCTCATGAGACTTCTGCAGCTAGAACCCCACAACAGAATGGTGTCGCTGAAAGGAGGAACAGGACACTGAAGGAAGCAGCAAGGACCATGCTGGCTGAGTCAGGATTGCCTAAGAAATTCTGGGCTGAGGCAATCAACACTGCATGCTACACTCGGAACAGATCCATGCTGAACAAACAACATGCTCAGACCCCATATGAGACATGGACCAAAAGGAAACCTCGTATTTCTTATTTTCATGTATTTGGTTGTAAGTGCTTCATCCTCAACAATGGGAAGACCCAATTGAAAGCCTTTGATAGCAAATCTGATAAAGGAATATTCTTAGGATCTTCTGAAGTTAGTAAAGCCTTCAGGGTTTACAATTATAGGACCCTTGTTGTGGAAGAATCACCTCATGTTGTCTTTGATGAATCTGCTAATGAGTCTAGGGCAAAGGTGTTGAATCCTAACACTGAGGAGGTCACAAGGAGTGTGACAAGGCTGAGCTTGAAGAATCAACCTGATCCTAAGATCAAGACTGTGCCAATTCCAAGATGGGATGATGATGACGATCAGGATGAGGAATCAGGTGCCACTCCTAAGCCCAACACATCAGGGATTGTTGAGCCTCAGACTGAGGAACGGGCTCAACCTGAGGTAAGCACCGTCAATGAAGATGCTGTCACAGCTGAGACTGTTCCTGAGTCACCTAATCAAGGGGGAATCAATGTCCCTGACATTGAGCTTGTTAATCCCTTTGGTATAGACTCAGGATCATCCCCTTCTGTTTAATTTCCTGAATTTTATGAGCCTGTAGACATTAACATTGCAGGTACTTCAGGAACAACTCCTGGCAAAAGAACATGGTTAGAGGATCATCCCATTGATCAAATCATTGGTGATCCAACTGAGGGAGTCAGGACCAGACGGTTCCATGGTGAGAGTGCATTGTTCTGTTGCTTTCTCTCTGAGCAAGAGCCTCAGAACATTGAAGAAGCTCTCACTGACTCGAACTGGATCATTGCCATGCAAGAGGAGTTGAATCAGTTCACAAGGAATTAGGTTTGGGAACTGGTAGATAGACCTAGGCATCAAGGTGTGATTGGTACCAAGTGGGTCTTTAAGAACAAGAAGGATGAGAATGGCGTTGTGGTAAGGAACAAGGCAAGACTGGTTGCAAAAGGGTACTGTCAATCTGAAGGAATAGATTATGATGAGACTTTTGCTCCAGTGGCTAGGTTGGAAGCTATCAGGTTATTCCTTGCCTATGCAACATATAAGAAGTTCAAGGTGTATCAAATGGATGTCAAGAGTGCCTTCCTGAATGGTGTACTTAATGAAGACCATGTTGAACAACCTCCCGGGTTTGAGGTTGGAGATAGAGTATACCATTTGAAGAAAGCACTCTATGGACTTAAGCAAGCACCAAGAGCTTGGTATGATACCCTCTCTCAATTCCTGATAGACCATGGGTTCAAGAAGGGAACTGTGGATAAGACATTGTTCAGGATCACTGAAGGTGATGACATTCTCTTGGTCCAGATTTATGTGGATGACATAATATTTGGATCACCAAATCATCAGCTCTGTGAGAAATTCTCTAAGTTGATAACTGGTAAATTTGAGATGTCCATGATGGGAGAGATGAACTTCTTCTTAGGATTGCAGGTCAAGCAGACTGATCAAGGTATCTTCATGAATTAGGCCAAGTATACAAGAGACTTGATTCATAAGTTTGGTGTTCAGAACAGCAATCCAGCCAGGATCCCTATAAACACAAATTGGAAGATGGATCCTGACACTGAAGGGACTTCAGTAAATCAGACTGAGTATCGAGGGCTGATAGGTTCTTTGTTGTACCTGACTGCAAGTAGGCCTGGCATTACGTTTGCAGTTGGTGTATGTGCTAGGTATCAGTCTGATCCCAAGAGAAGTCATTTGGAGACTGCTAAGAGGATACTTAAGTATTTGAAAAGGACAGTCAATATGGGACTATGGTATCCTTCAGATGACAACTTAGAACTGACAGGTTATTCAAATGCAGATTATGGAGGTTGTAGGATTGATAGGAAATCAACCTCAGGGACATGTCAGTTTTTGGGAAGTAAGTTGATCTCGTGGTTCAGTAAGAAGCATAATTCAGTGGCTACATCCACAACTGAGGCTGAGTATATGGCTGCAGGTAGTTGTTGTGCTCAGATTTTATGGTTGAGGCAACAGTTGAGGGACTACCAAGTATTTGTTAATTAGGTTCCAATCTATTGTGATAACAATAGTGCTATAGCAATTACTCAGAACCCAGTGCTTCACACAAGGTGCAAGCATGTGGATATTAGGCATCACTTCATTCGAGATCATGTGGAGAAGAAAGATATTAGGATGGAGAAGATTCACACTGACAGGCAAAGAGCTGACATCTTGACTAAGCCTCTGGCTGAAGCAAGGTTTATGGAACTGTCAGTGGAGTTAGGACTCTTAGATCCGGGAGAGCAGTCAGTGTAGGGTTCTAGGGGGAACTCAGGCCAGACTCGACTCAGCGAGGTATCAGGGTGCTACAATATCTCCCTGACAGGTATGAGTTCTATCCTGACTCGTGTGAATTTCAAGCGTCTCCCTGAGTCTTTCGTCCTGAAAATCTTTATTAAATGTATTCCGTTTTCATTAAAAGCGCGCCTTTTCATATTTAAAACCCACGCGCACGGAGCATTTAATGCTACAGTTACTTTTTCATATACGTGTCCGTTTTATACAGAATATGACTGACATGGGGTTTTGATTGAAGCTGAGATTAATCCTGGCCCCTCATTTCAAAACCTTTCGAATTCAGGGATTAATCCCAACCCCACGTTTGAGTAACTAACTTAGTCTTATCAATCAAGAGTGCCATTTGAGGTTTTTACGCAAACACAACGCACATCTGCACACTGAGTTTTCTCTTGCTCAAACACAGAATTTTCAAGAAAAATCTCTTCTTTCAAAACAATGGCATTCCTTGATTCCAACTGGACAACCGACAAGATCGTGGATGTTGTCGAGAACAAGCTGATACACATGGAGCAAGTCATCTCCATGGAAGGTATCTGTCTTACAGTTGAGGAAATCAAACCCGTATTCAAGTGGATTTCCGATGCTGGGTTGGAAACATACTTCACCACCCGCCCCATTTCCGTGCTCCCAAGAACAGTCGTGGAAGCATACTTAAATATGTTCTTACGGAAGGGGGAGATTTATACGAAGGTGACTGCGCTTAAGCCGACGGGAGAGAAGGACGGCGACGACGAACCTCTCTACAACTCAGAGGAGGTCACTATTGACGTCAGGAGGGCGGTGAGGGAAGTCTTCAAGTTGCCATTCCCAGGCATCAACCCAAGAACGTATAAGGAGAACTCGGAGGGAGAACTTCTTGGGAAATGGACCAAGTCTGGGTCATCAGAGTTCAAGGCTCGTCAGAACAAGAATACGTTGAAACCTGAGTACAGAGCTCTGGTGGATTTGGTGTCCAAGATGGTGATGGGTGCAACTGGCTCTCACGAGCAACTGAGTCTGCTCAAGCTGAGACTCATGGGAGCAATTGTTGATGGAGTGGAAGCGAACTGGGAGCAGTTCTTCCCTGATCAACTCCATCAGGCCAGACTGGACAAGCTAAAGCGAGATGAGGAGAAGAAGCACATATCCGTCAGTGCCATCTTGCCATTCGGAACGAGGATGTCCATCCTGATTGCTCATGCCTGCCATGGGTATACCTTCAATTTTGAGGACAGTCTCTCCTCAAAGAAGGTAATGTTTTCCTCACTGAGTGATACCTATTCAGTGCTAGGGCTGACTGATCCCAATGCGAAAGCAAAGGGTCAGGCCAAAAAGCCAGCTGGTAAGGCCAAGAGAGTGGCAACCAGTCTTATTGAATGGGTAGATGACCTCCTTGAGAGGAGTAAGGAAGGTGAGGAGGAGGTAGCAGCTGAGGAGGTGGAGCAGCCGGAGGTGGATAAGACTGAGAAGAGGAAGAAGGTAAGGGTCGTGCTGTCAGGGAAGAGCACGAAATCAGGAACTGAGTCTGATCCCAAGAAGGCCGGGTCAGAGGCTGAGGGAACTGACGATGACGTCAGGAAGGAGGGTGCTCAGGGAGAGAGGCCCCTGAAGAGGCTTAGGAAGGGACCCAAAAAGTCCCCTGCTAAGAAGCTGCCTGAGGTGAGTGAGAGGGAGAAGTCAAGCTCTCTTGGAGCCTCTGACTTGGAGGAAGTGAGAAAATCTGTCGAGACGGTTGAGTTGTTGCAGCCTGAGACAGTACCCACTCAAACACCCCCAAACACTGAAACACAAATACCTTCCAACCCTGACCCTACCTCTCAACCCACTGAAACACCCCAAACAGAGCCAAATCATCCTACTGAGTCAGCGCCATCAAATTCACCCACGAATGAGCCTGATCAGTCAGCCGAGATAAACCTTCCAAACCCCGCAGACTTTCCATCATACCCCAATCCCAAAGACTGTCCCAAATCCATTTCAGCTGAAGAGGATGAATTCTTCGAAGTGGAGGAGGAGGAATTAGATGAACACATGGCGGGAGGGATTCTGGAGAACACTCTCAGGGGGAATGCCACAGAATGGGCAGGAAAGTGCTGGCCTGGGCTATACAAATACAATGAGCTGCTGGCGTATGTGATCGAGCTCAAGGTTTGGTTGGACTTCAAACAATCAAACATGCAGGAGCAACATCTGCTAGTGGACGCTCGTGGCTGGGAGCACTGGGAGACTGAGGAAGCCAAGATTTGCTCCTTCTTTGGACTGACTAGCTAGCTTCAACTTCTAAACTTTGACAACCTGAAGCAGTTAGTGGCTGATATGATGTCCAAGAGCAAGGCTGACATCCGGTCTGATGAAGAGAAAGATGATGAGGATGATGATGAAGCTCAGGGTGGAGATATGGAGAAGGCAGTGGAGGAGACTGCAAAGGAAGTTGATGAGATGATCTCTGAGCCTCAGGCTCAGAAGGAAGGTGAAAAGGACACTAGTGCCAAGGGTGGACCAGTGGCTGAGGATGTTTTGAACATCTCAGCTGCCAATGAGACATCTGTCGATGAAGGGATTCCCTGCCCTGAGACAAGAGAGGAAGATGTTGAGGCATCCAAGGAGACTATCAGTTCCGAGGGACTTGTTCCTAAGGTTCAAGATAGCTTAGCTGAGCCTAAGGAGGCGGCTATGACTACTTCACAACTGCCTTCAGTGCACCTTGAAGAAGGGACTGATGCCGCAGGGGCTGACAAGGGAAAGCAGCCAATCACATTGACGAGGCCGTAGAGGATGATGAAGATGTGATAATAACTGAGGTCGGCCGTGCTGAATTCACGAGCATAGTGGAGGTCAAGAAGGAGAAAACCATAGAAAATCTAGCTGAACTTCAGGAGGAAGTAATGAGGCTACGAGCTGAAAAGGAAGAAGACTCCAAGGCCCTGGCAAAACACATCAAGTGGACAAAGTCAGCTTACAACACCCTTGCCAACAGGGAGCTAATTTTGTTGAAGAGAACGATGACTGACACGGCCAAGTCAGTGAGGAATGAGCGAAAGCGCACCAAAAAGATGCTGAGGCAAACCTTGAGGCAGTTGGCTAAGAAGGATGAGCAAAGGAAGGAGGGTCTTAATCAGGCTGTGGAGAAGCTTGCAGCTCAGGCTGGAGCACTATTCACTCAGGCCATTTCTGGCTCAGCGTCAAAGTTTGAGCTGGAGTCAGAACGCATTGCTCAGACTTCGAAGGACATTGCCGAGAGACTGACCCAAGCAGATGAGCGATCCGCTCAAGTGGAGGAGAAAATCGAGAAGGCTGAACAAAGACTCCAACTCTCCATGGAGGTCTTTGAGAAGAAGGTCCAAGCTGCAATCAGTTCGATATCATTTGCAGGAACTGGAATTTCGATGGGAGTTGAATTATGGAATGAGGGAATTAATGATGTCCATTCCCTAGCCTCCTTCGTAATCAACAGCGGATCTGACGCATTCCCATCTGAGGCCAATGATGATGCCAAAAAAGGGGAAAAGAAGAAGAAAAGATCCCGCCCTGAGGCATCGGAGGCAGTCAACCAAGGCGAAATTGTTCTAGCCGATCCTGAAGCAAATCCTGAAGGGAATGTGCTGAGGGTGAGGAAGTCAGCGAGGTTGGCAGCAGTGGAGAAGGAAGGAGGAGAGATTGTTGCCAAGTTGAAGGCGGAGGCAGCAAGGGCAAAGGCTGATGAACCTTCCAAGCAACAACCTGAGCCTGTTCAGAGATCTTCCCCCATGAGCTCAAGGAAGAATCCCATCACTTACTCAGGGGAGTTGGTGGCGGAGCTATGTGCTGAAGCATGGGGAGATCACTCTGAGAAATCTGAGGCTATGCGCAGAGCTGAAATTGCTCAGAAGGAGAAGATGCGCATCTTGGAGAAGAAGGTTGAGAAGCTGACTGATATCAATGAGCTTCAATAACGAGAACTGGATGATGCAGTGATCAGCTTGCTAAGGAGGATGAAGGCGAAGCCTGAGCCGAGGAAGTACAGGAAGAAGCCAACAGTTAGGAAATCAACAATTCTTCAAGTCAGTAGGCCTGAATCAGGAGTAAGGGAAGCTTTTGTCGATGAATTCGTCTCAGAGGCATTGCAGGAGTTTTGGACTGATGTAAGGGATGAATTTGTTAGATTGTGGTATGTTGTGAAGAAGTGGGGCGACACTGATGATATCAATGCCCACTTCACTGACTACATGATGGACAATCATCCTGAGCTATTCCAGAAGATCTTGGAGGAGGCTGATGCAGCTCAAGTTCAAGTGAAGGCTCCTGAGTTCACCATTCGAGCTCCTCCCTTAGTTCCTGGAACTCAAAAGCATGACACAAAGGTCATCATGATGGAAGTATTGAGGATAGCCAAAGCTGAAGGATACGTGAACCAACCTGGGAGACTTGACGAGCTGAAGGCAAGAGTCTATGCAGGATATGGACTCAAACCTGAAATGAGATTAGTCTAGGTGTTCACAGGCTTCTTTGTAATAGACTAGATTCATTGTAACCATTTCCACATCAATCAATGAAGTCTATTACTTTTGCCCACAGATAAAAACTCATTGTCTTTTTGGCTGCTTGTTTAAATTCTGTACTTTATTAAGAACTGCTCTAACACTGTCTTATCTTATAGATAGGTTTATCATATTTCCTCTAAATGTTTTGAGGATCTTTTCAGTGTTTTGGCATCTTCAAAAAGGGGGAAATTGTTGGGACATTGTCAGTTTTGATTAAGATCCCAAAGCCCCTGAATAGATGTTTGCCTTAATCTATCTTTGTCAGGCTAGTCTTGGTTAGGTTCTATACTTAGTCATTTTACACTTCACAGGTACTCAGTGAGAGGAGAACTCACTGGAGACAATCAAGACTCAGAGCCTGAAGACGAAGAGCACCATCCTGAACTTATGGCAGTCCTCTAAGCTGGCTGAGTAAGTGTCAGTGATGAAGAGTATGACCCTGAGGTCATTACTAACTCAATCCTGAAGGGAACAGGATTTCACTGAGTTTATGGGAAGACTTGGAGTAGAGCCAAGCAATGCAAAAGGAATTTCAGCGTCAGGACAAGACTGGTGGACTCAAGACAAAATGAACTTAATAAGACAAGCCTGAAGCTCAGGAATAAGTTCTGACATTCTCACAAACCTGATGACGTGGACCAATCCGAGAAGGACACGCACGTATGGAACCTGACATAAAGACTGAATTCAGACTGCACATTCAACGGGCAAGCATTTAATGTGCATTTAATGCAAATACCAAATCCATGCAAGGACGGCTACTGCATGAAGATATGTCCGTTTGAAGCCACTCTACATAGATGACTAGAAGGCTATCTCTCCAATGGATAGTTTTCTAAATCACCTATAAATACAGAAGACCTTGAACCCATTCACGGTTACGGGAAATTTCCAAGCCAGAAATTACTCAAACTCTCAAGTATTCAAAGCATTCAGCCTTTAAAAGAAGCACTCGAAAAACATCTAAATTTCCCAAGTGTTTCTTAGCAATCGAGAGTTATTCTGTATTCCAAGAGCTAAATAGCATTATCTTAAGCTTAGAGAGATTATCCAATCCTTAGCATAGCTTTGCCTTGTAAGGATAATCTCAACTTAGTTGGAATCCAAACTGAAACCAAAACCCTAAGTTAGGCTTGTTGGGAGTAAGTCAGTTAGTGTGTTAGTAAGTGGAGTTGTATAGATCAGTGAGGTTAGCTGGTCTTGGTGCACCTTGGCACGTTAAAAATAAGAATCCCTTGAGTGGATTTCCTGTTAAATCAGGCCGTGGATGTAGGAGCTTGAGTCTCTGAACCACGTTAAACTCCTTGTGTTCTTACTGCTTTGATATTGTGCATACTTGCCATATTACTTGTTCATTCATTGCATTCAGTTTATCAGGCCTGAATCAATCAGGCTGATCTTCAAAAAGAGCACTGCCCTACTAAACACTATTCAGAATTGAGTAAAACAAGTTTTTCAGAAAGCAAACTAAACAAGACCTTAAACTATCAGGGCTCAAACATTTCCGCACTGAACTTGAACTGATAGTTAGCCAACTGACCCGCACTAAGTGTAGTCAGTAGGTGTGTTATCAGCTCCTAGTTCTTTACCACTCTGAGTAAAGGGGACTCAGTCAGCTTTAAGGTTGAAAAATTGGTATACGTGTATTCCCCTCCCCCATACACGTATTCCTCAGTCTTGTACCGGGACCAACAGTACTTGTTGGGCTGGTGGTGGTTGATAAGCTGGTGGTTGGTTGTAAACAAGAGGTGGAGGGTATGGGTATGGTGGATATGGATATGGTGGGTATAGGTAAGGGTAAGGTAAGTTGTTTTGTGGGAAGTTGTTCTGTGGGTAAGCAGGGTTGTTTTGAGGATGTTGGACAAGATTATGAGCAGGATTGTTTGTGTTCTGTGTACCCGGGTTTTTACTCTGGCTGTCCCCTAACGGGACTTGATTCTGGCTACTACTCCCACCAGTGCCGTCAACTCGGTCCACTACCTGATTGAACTCATTCGCAGCATCATCCAACTCATTATCGATGTCCATGTTAATGTTCTCGTTCTCTCCTCCGGCAGCGTTCATCCTTTTTAAGAAGGCTCAGTTTCTTCTTGCTATTGTCTCAGGATCTAGCTGTAGTCTCTCTTCGCTCGTATCATCTTGCGAGTGTGTTTTCATAAACCTGAAACACTAACAAAAGAAAAAAACTCAACTGCCGAAAATACTACGAAATAAAACAGAAAAGTAAATCACTCACTACTAACTACTAAGCTATCTACAAATCCTATTCAAAAGACATACAACGCCATCCCCGGCAACGGCGCCATTGACTTGAAGCGAAAATACTAACTTTCTACTAGTAGTTTCCCCGCAAGAGTACGGGTTCACTGTAGTATGAGTAAGTATAGCGACCAAGTATTATCGATCCCACAGGATGGAGTGTATGAGAACAGATCCCTGAAGATCTACGCGTCGCAGCTAATATGAGTGTATGTTTTTGGATTTTTAAAGAAATAAAATCTAATCTATAATACTCTACTAAGGCAAAAGAAAGAATTAAATTAATTATCTAAAGTTTATTTTCAAATATGAGATGACGATGCTCGGGATAGGAATTCCTACGTATACTGACGGAGCAGGTACATAATCAAGATAACCGTGACGCAAAAGAAATAACCTAAGTTAAAGATTGTAAGATGAAAGCTCAAGAATTAAAATCCTAATACTTTATCCTAGCAATTGACTTCACTAATCCACTAACGAGTTAATAGATCGTGCTTAATTAACGAGACCCTAATTTAAACTAAGGTGATGCGGTCGTCCTCCTTAGATAAACCGGTAGATTAATTAACCCTTTCTAAACCCTCTCATTAAGCCTAATAGTTATTAAAGAGTGATGCGGTCGTCCTCTCTCTAACAATTTTCGTACGAAACTCAAAGGTAAAATTAAGATAGATTTTAAGAATTCATTAAGTAAGAGAATTAAAACTAAACGTCACGAATTACCCAAATCATATACCCACATCCTACTTCTACGAGTTCATCCTACCCCAAGCATGCAAGGGTTTTAGCTAGACATGGGTTTTACGGAAACGAAAACAATTGAAAAAGTAACGAACATGAACATATTGATTTTAACGAATAAATTATCAAACATAAACTAGGGTTTCAAGAAATCAATGCTAAGAACTGAATTTAAAATAAGAAAACGAAGTCTCAAAGTATTAAAGAACGAAGGTCTAAAGAAACGAAACTAAAAAACAAAACCGTACAATGAATTCGTAAAGAAAACCTCGAAAAAGTTAATCTAAAGCTTGCTCCTCTCTTCTTCTCCAAAAACTAACTCTAAAAACGATCTCGTATGTTGTGGTGTCTATCGTGGTGTGTAAAAATGTGTTCGGAAGGGGTATAAATAGGCAACGGGTCGAATCGGGAACGTATGGGCCAAAACTACGTATGCTCGTGCACTAGGTGCACGAGCTCATCCCCATCGTGCGCTCCAATTCTTCCAGAGGGCAAAAAGTGCTCGACCTCCCTCACTCGTGCACTAGTGCACGACCCGCGTCAACTCGTGCGCACTGCACGAGTGCTTGTGCACTAGGTGCACGAGTTGCACCTGCTCGAGCGCTGTACTCGAGTACTCGTGCACTAAGTGCACGAGTGCTCCTCGCTTGTGCACTCTAATGATACTTTTGCTCCCTCGAACTAATACTTTTCGTATTTCTTCGATATCTTCTCATCCGGGCGTCCGTTTGAGTCGATTCAAAGTCCTACGAACTCCTCTTTTTGCCCTCTATCCATCTATGAGCATCAAAGAGAAAAATTCATTAGTTTATGAATATGATACTCAAATGACTCTAAATACTCATATAAATCAATCAAAACAAGGGCATTTCGAGTGACGAATCATGATAATTTCACGCCTAATCAGGGAGCCGGTCGGCGACCAATTGGCCCTACACGCCACCCTTGGGGGTTTTTACGGCCGATCTCCGATGTTCAAACACCTCACCAAAGATTTCCCGAAGACGTACGCCGACTTCCGAGCCCAACCAGGCGATTACCTAGCTCGGAGGAAGCTGCTTGCACTCAGATTAGGGGAATCCAAACCAACATCGAAGAAGCCAGAGGTCGTAACTCAGGCCTCCCCCAAAGGCGGTCCCAAAGCCAAAAAGGTTGCCAAGCCGCCCTGAAACTTTAAGTCCTTTGAGGACGTCGAAGTACATCTCACCCAGGCGCTGAGACAATCCCCTGCTCACATCTTCAATGCCATCCAACACAGGGATGTGCTCCCCAGGCCTAGGCCGTTCATGGAAGACCGGTCCCGACTAGACCCTAAAAAGTTATGTGCCTATCACAACTCAATCGGCCATAATACGAGCCAGTGTCGTGATCTCCTAAAATAGTTATGGAAACTATTTGATGAAGGGCTCTTGAACGACCTCATATAGAGGCCAGCCGGCCGACAGGAGCAGCAGCAACAACAACAGCGTCCCCCCTTAAGGAACGAAGAAGGAGGCCGGCCCCTCAGGCCGGTCGCAGCTCTAGAGGACGACGACGACCTCCCCCCGATGAACCCTGGCGGCCGGGTCAACATGATCCAAGCCGGCGGGGGAAACCTGGGTGGCCTAACCCCCGTCTCCACGCTTTCGAACAGAAAGCGCAAGGCCAAAATTCGGGCAGTGACTAACATAAACCTAGTCACCCCGCCCGAGCCTAAGATCCACAAAGACCTAGAGATCACTTTCTCCAAGCGGGATCAGAATGGGGTGCTGTACCCCAAGGGGGATGCATTGGTGATCGGGGTCAGCATTTTGGGCAAGGAGGTCCAACGCGTTCTAATCGACAATGGATGTTTCTGCAACATCATATTCAAAATGGCCCTAGACCAACTCGGCGACCTCATCGGCTTTATCAAGCCAATCGACCTTCAGCTTAAGGGATTTGGGGATGCCACGGTTGCTGCATACGGAAGGATAAAGCTCACTGTGGAACTCGTCTACTGTTACGACGAGAAGGTTAGGATTACTAGGCCATTGGACTTTATCATTGTAGACCAGCCGAGTTCCTATAACGACTTCTTAGGTAGGCCTCTTCTAGATGTTTTCGAGGCCGTTGCCTCTTCTTACTACTACTGTATCAAATTTCCCAACCCTGAGGGGGTGGTCGGCACCGTAAAGAGTGATCAATCAATGACAAGAAAATGTTTGAACTATCTCGATTCTTCTTTATTTCCAGTTTGTAATAATCAAATGTTAGATATATCACAAACCGACCTCGAGGGGACCTTTTGACCACTAGAAATGTGATCGAGGTCGGGTCCACCTCGACCGATCCCAGCCACCCAAATGGGTCTGGCCCACAGCCAATGCAAGTTGACGATCCTGAGCCAAGGATAGGCTTCGAGCCATCCGAGCTCGATCTTGACCCGAGATTCGACACAAGCGACCGGCAAAGCTACGAGTAAGCCACGGCCTTGGAGGACTTGGAACACATTCCAGTCGACCCTTCGAGGCCGGAGTTGGAAGTCCTGATCGGCTCTCGTATACCAACTGAAATACGGGGGGAAGTGATCGAATTCCTCAAGGCCAACATAGAAGTCTTCGCTTGGTCTTACCAAGACATGGTCGGAATCGACCCCAAGCACGCCTGCCATCAGCTGAAGATCGACCCCAACAAGAGGCCAGTCCACCAGAAGAGAAGAAAATTTGGTCCAGAGAAGTACGAGGCATTGGCCCAAGAAGTTAAGAAGCTACTGGACAACATGCTTATTGAACAAGCTAAAGACGAGCCCCAATGGGTCGCCAATGCCGTCCTAGTTAAGAAAACAAACAACACCTGGAGACTGTGCATCAACTTCACCGATGTTAGGAAAATTATTGTATAGTTTTGATGAGTTAAAACAAACCAGAAGATGTAATAGGACCGTCTGGACCTGTTAGCCAGATGATGGTTTAGATTAGGACTTAGTCTAGGGGGAACTGCCAGACCAGAAGACTTCACCAGAAGAGTCACCAGAAGACCCCACCAGAGGACTCCACCAGAAGACTTCACCAGATGAGATCAGACCAGAGGCAGAGGACCTCCCCAGACCAGACGAGTCTGGTAGAACAAAAGATGCTCAGTTTGATACCCTAATTCTACTGAGTATTCTGGTTGTTTACCAGAGATGGACCAGAAGACACCGAGGTTGCCTGGTGTCTGGTCTTGCCTTCTCTGTTGAGAATCAGAGTTAGGCAGAGGAAGCATTTGACCGTTGGTGATTTAAATCAAGTCAACAAGATCAGGATTGGAAAGTATTTGAAGATAATCAATCCAAGGATCCCACCAACCCAATCAATCAATTAGGGAATTGATTGATTGAGGCTTCCTTAAATAGAGGATCTGATTGGATTAGCCCTCCAACGGCTAGCCCTAATCCCCTCTATAAATACAAGAGTGCAGTTCAAGAAAAAGCTCTAGAGACACCATACGCGCATAAGTCCATCCAAGCTTTTGATAATCATTCTTAGCACTCTTATTGTTCATAATATACATCTACTCTTAAGGAGTTGTTGAAACCTCAACCTATTCATCCACCAGATAAGGTTGTAGGCTGTTGATCTTTAGATTGAAGTTAAATCTAAAGAGTTTGTAAGAAGGAACTGGTACTTCCCAATTCCAGTGAGTAAGTAAGTGAGTTGGTTGATAGTGAGACCCCTAGGATAAAAGGGAGAGTGGACGTAGGATACTTAAATCCGAACCACTATATATTTTGTGTTCTTTATTGCTTTCATTTAATTATTCTCTTATTGGGTTTTGTTCTCGTGTAAAAAGATTTTGAAAGACATTTAACTTAAGCTTCCGCAATTAATCTAACTAGTGGGACCAACAAGTGGTATCAGAGCAGTGTGTCCAACGACCACTGCTTTGAAAAGCTTTTGGTGGTCACCGGGCAGATCCATTGTTCTTTAGTGCTTTTGTTCAAGTTCTTGTTATTTCCCTAATTTTATCAAAATGTCTGCAAAATCTTCTTATAAGAGCCGTATGTTTCCAGAATTCTCTTTCGAGGATTACAGCCACTGGAGCTTCATGATGAGCAATCATCTTGGAGCTATTCACCACCGCATGTTAGATGTGGTAGAAAGTGGCCCCATTCAATTTTACTGGACTCCTATTGATAGTGGCAGGTCAGAGTCCAGGGAAGAAACTAGTGAAGTTGCCCAGAAAGCGGCAGAGGATAGAGTCCCTAGGCAAAGAATCCTAAAAAAGAAAGATGAGCTTGACAACGATGAAAGAAAGCTCTACAACTTGGACCAGGTGGCAAGAACAGAGATCATCAACACACTTACTAAAGAGGTGATTGAAAAGGTCAGAACATGTGCCACTGCCAAGGAGATGTGGGACAAACTTGCACTTCTCTGTGAGGGAACAAAGAAGATTAAAGACAACAAGCTCCAAGCTGTTCAACATTCGTTTGACACTTTCAAGATGAAACCAGACGAGATCATTGACCAGCTGGATATGCGTCTCACCAACCTCCTGAACAAGGCTAGTGCCTTAGGTAAGACCTACTCTGAAAAAGAAATTAATAGTAAAATCTTGCGTTCACTAACCAGCAGGTGGAGAATTAAAGTCACTGTGATCAAGGACAACAAGGATCTCAACACTCTGGATCATCATCTTCTGTTGTCTGATCTCAAAGCTTATGAGTATGATCTTCAAGAGGAGGATCAAACAGAAGAGATTTCCTTTTCTGGTCAGAAAGGTGTTGCATTCTCTTCAACCATCAAGCCTGATGTCAAGCCAAAGGAGTCTACTGCAGATGACTTGAGTCTCAAGGAGCAGGTAGCACTTCTAACTCGTAAATTAGATAAAATGAGTTCAAAATATGGCAGGTACAAAAGGCATTGGAAGGAGTCTACCAGAGACAGGAAGAGTTCCTTCAAGCCTGCAGAAAAGGAGAAGACATCTGGAGACTCAAGGGAGACCAGATTCAGAACTCCAGAAAGGAGGAGAGATGACAACCCTGGCAGCTCTGGGAGATCAGATTATCAGAGGAGAGATGGTAGCTCTGGCAGACCTGACTATCAGAGGAGAGAGAGTAGTCCAGCCAGATCAGACTACAACCAGAGGAGGAGAGAGCCAAGTCCTAGTCCCAGAGGAGACAATGCCTGCTACACATGCAACAAGACTGGTCACTACAGTTATGATTATCCTCAACTTACTCCAAGGGAAAGAGAAGAGAAAAGGATTAAGAGAGATAGGAGATATGCAGACAAGAGAGCATTGGTGGCAGAAGCAGAGGAGGAGGATACTAGTTCCAGTTCTTCTTCTTCTTATTTCGGATCAGATGATGATGTGTGTCTTATGGCAGACATCACTGAGGTAAATGAAACTACCCTATGCTTATCTAATTCCAAATATACTGAATCCTCTAATTCATCTGGTAACTCTAGAGAGTCTGATATGCAACAATGCTATCAGATCTCCAAAATTGTGTCCAACATTGTCAAAAACTTGAGAAAGAGAATGGTAGGCTCAGAGCTGAAGTTCAATCTCTCTCTCATGAGCATAAATCCACCAGAGAACTCATGAAAGATCATTCCAAAGAAGTCTCTGAACTTCAGGATAAGATCACAGAAAGAGATACTCTGGTAGATCAACTCATGAAAGAAAAGAACTCTCAAGAAGATGAGATCAATGAACTCAGAGCCAAATATCAGACTCTTATCAAGGGAAAACAAGTTGCTCACAACATGGAGGAGATACCCATGCCCAGAGAAGCTCCTAAGATACCATCTGTTGTATCTATCATATCAGAGTCTTCTCAGCGCATTAATGATAAGAGTGGTTTAGGATATCCTGGAATTACCACTAAAACTCATAAATACCTTTATAATAAAGACAAGTCTGTAAGAGCTGGTAAATTGGTAGAAATCTGGGATGATAAAGACTTAACTGGTAATGGTTACAAGGTGGTTCACAATCCTGATTGGAAAAGGAATCACTCTGTTAATCACATAACATATGGTCCAGAAGAGTTGACTATCCTGGAAGAGAAGATCCTAGAGAATAAGAGTCAACAAGGGGAACCATTGAAGATTGATGGTCCTGTGAACAATGAGTCCCAAGGAGTAGAACTTACTCAAATTGGAGGACCCCAGAGAAATCCTCAAAGGGAACCTAACCAGATTAGGGGACCTCAAGGGAAACACTCAAGAAAGGGGAATACCAATCAGAGTAAGAACTACCAGAGAAGGAACAATGTTCAACAGCACCAGGTACCCCAAAGACGATTTTCTCAGAGGAATCAATTCCAGAATAGGTATACTCAAAGGAACCATAACCACCAGAACAAGTCAACTTTTCAGAACCAGAGGTGGTCTTCCAGACCCATCTATAGAAAACCAACTGATCTGGGAAGTTATGACACCAGAGATGGTTCTTCTAGGATGTACCCTTACAACTAGACCTTTAAGACCATATCTTTGAGGCAGGCCATTCCAAAGGCCAGATTTGAGAAAAGGTACACCAGACCTGCTTATATAAAAGGTGTCCTTGTCAGACCAGTAGCTCAATATGTCATTGTAAGAGAACATGTTCTGGTAGATAGATTTGGAAGGAAGATAAGATCTCCTCATCCAACTAGGGATGATCTTTATCTATGGATTCCTACAAAACCTGCAACTAACCAATCAGGACCCAGCACTAGTTGGGGACCTAATTGATTTCTCTGCAGGTAGATAAAAGCCCATTGGAGAAAGGACTTTCAAGAAACCATGTCTGGTACATTGATAGTGGATGTTCCAAGCACATGACCTTCCAGAAGGATAATCTCCAAGATTTCAAGCCATTAAATGGGCCAAGAGTGATGTTTGGTGACAACAACTATGGAGTCACCAGAGGAGTTGGAAAATTGACCTTCAATGTAGATGAAGTCTACTATGTAGAAGGACTCAAGCATAATCTGCTTTCAGTATCCCAATTCTGTGACAAGGGATACTCAGTGAAGTTCTCTAGTGATTCATGCACTGTTTTCTCTTCTGATTATAATGATATCTTGCTAATAGGCTTGAGGAAGGGTAACATTTATCTTGCAGATTTTAGCAGTTGCCCAAGAAATGCTTGCCTGGTTGCAAAAGGATCTGCAGAGAACAGCTGGATTTGGCACAAGAGATTGTGTCATCTTAACTTCAAGACACTGAATAAGATTGCCAGAAAAGGTCTCATTCGAGGTCTTCCTAATGAAGTGTTTAAGAAGGATCAGGTTTGTGGTTCCTGCCAGAAGGATAAACAACCCAAGACTTCCTTTAAGGATGTCCAGAGCACAACCACAACCAGAGTACTTCAACTACTTCACATGGACCTGTTTGGACCAGTTTTTCCTCATAGTTTCAGTGGAAGGAAGTACACCTTGGTGATAGTAGATGACTTTTCAAGATACACTTGGGTAGTGTTCTTGTTTAAGAAAAATGAAACTATCACTAAGCTGCCAGAATTCTTCAAGCAGATTCAGAATGAGCAGAACCAGAGCATAGTCAGAATCAGAAGTGACAAAGGGACAGAGTTTTTGAATTCACACATTGCAGATTACTGCAAGGACCATGAGATTTTTCATGAGACATCTGCTGCCAGAACACCCCAACAAAATGGAGTAGCAGAAAGGAGGAATAGAACTCTCAAAGAAGCTGCAAGAACACTTCTGGCAGAGTACAACACTCCACAGAGATTTTGGGCAGAGGCCATTAATACAGCTTGCAATACTCAGAACAGGTGCCTGATTTCGCAGAGACATAATAAGACTCCATATGAGGTATGGAAAGGTAAAACCCCATCTGTTTCATATTTTCATGTTTTTAGATGTAAGTGTTTCATCCATGACAATGGGAAATCTAAATTAAAAACCTTTGATGCTAAAGTGGCAGATGGAATATTTTTAGGATATTCCAGCACCAGTAAAGCTTTTAGAGTTTTTAATAAGAATTCACTTTGTGTGGAGGAAACACCTCATGTTGTTTTTGATGAATCTGCTTTTGAGTGCAAGGTGGACTCTAAGTCTTCTGATGAGACCCAGAATCAGACTACTCCCAGAGTAATCAAAGTCAACCCACCTATTCTTGATTCAGATTCAGATGATGACCCATCTCCTGGTTCTCTGAAGCAGAAGTCTTCACAAGGAGCAGAACCAGAAGAGGTTGGAACTCCTATAGGGGGAAGCTCTTCTGCAGGTGGTGATAATCACCAAGGTACTACAGAAGATGATCAACCAGGCAAGACCACGGGAAGGAGGACCCTGGTTGATCACCCCAATGACCTGATCTTAGGAGATCCAACTAAGGGTGTCCAGACTAGGAGAACTCTTAACTTAGCTGCCTTATTCAGTTGCTATGTGTCCTTGATTGAGCCCAAGAACATCAAGGAGGCACTGAAAGATTCAAATTGGATTGTTGCTATGCAGGAGGAGTTGAATCAATTCACCAGACAGAATGTTTTGGAGCTGGTAGACAGACCAAGACATCAAAAGGTGATAGGCACTAAGTGGGTTTTCAAGAATAAGAAAGATGAGAATGATGTCATTACTAGGAACAAGGCAAGGCTAGTGGCTCAGGGCTATTCTCAGTCTGAAGGAATAGACTATGATGAGACATTTGCTCCTGTTGCCAGACTAGAAGCCATCAGATTGTTCTTATCATATGTTGCTCACATGAAGTTCAAAGTATACCAGATGGATGTGAAATCTGCCTTTCTTAATGGGATTCTCATTGAGGAAGTGTATGTGTAACAACCTCCTGGTTTTGAACAAGGTGACAAGGTGTTTAAGCTTAAGAAAGCTCTTTATGGGCTGAAGCAGGCACCCAGAGCATGGTATGACACTCTATCTCAATTTCTTCTGGACAATGGTTTTACTAAGGGTAAGATTGATAGAACCTTGTTTAGGAAAGAAGAAGGAAATGACATCCTTCTGGTCCAAATATATGTTGATGACATTATATTTGGATCCCCTAACAAGAAGCTGTGTGAGAACTTTGGTGAGCTCATGCAGAGTCAGTTTGAGATGTCCATGATGGGTGAGATGAATCACTTTTTAGGTTTGCAGGTAAAGCAATCAGAGAAGGGAATCTTCATAAATCAGGCAAAGTACACCAGAAACATGTTGGAGAAATTAGGGGTAGGATCTAGAAAAGCAGCCAAGATTCCTATGATGACAAATTTCAACATGGATCTAGATGAGTTTGGAGAGAGTGTGGACCAGACTCAGTACAGAGCACTTATTGGTTCTCTTCTGTACCTGACTGCAAGCCGACCAGATATTACTTTTGCTGTAGGAGTTTGTGCCAGATTTCAAACTAATCCCAAGAAGAGTCACTTGGAAGCAGCTAGGAAGATATTGAAATATCTTAAGGGAACAGTAAACCTAGGATTATGGTATCCTGCAGATGATAACTTAGAGTTGAGTGGTTATTCAGATTCAGACTATGGTGGATGCAGAATAGATAGGAAGTCTACAAGTGGAACATGCCAATTTTTAGGGAATAAATTGGTATCCTGGTTTTCTAAGAAGCAGACTTCAGTTGCTACATCAACAACAGAAGCAGAGTACATGGCTGTAGGGAGTTGTTGTTCACAACTACTCTGGATTAGTCAACAGCTTAGGGACTACCAGATTAGAGCTAAGGATATTCCTATTTTCTGTGATAGTAATAGTGAAATAGCCATCACCCAGAATCCAGTTCTTCATACCAGGTGTAAACATGTTGATATAAGGCATCATTTTATCAGAGATCATGTTGAGAAGGGAGATATAAGGATGGAAAAGATTGCAACAGAGAAGCAGAGAGCAGATATCTTAACTAAGCCTTTGGCTGAGACCAGATTCAGAGAGTTAGCTTTTGAGTTAGGATTGTTGGATCCGGAGACAGATTTGTTTTAGGGGGAACATCAGAGAAGTATCCTTTATTTATGTCTTACTGCATATTCTTTAATTTCTTTTAAAACTAACATACCTGCAGATTAGATATATCAGAGAAGTTATATCTCCAGATGAGGTATGCACCAGGAGACACTTGTCCCAGATGAGGTGCTGAGTCAGATTCCAGAAATGTCCAAAGTCCTCTCTGACCAGGACCAGATGAGCTCCATCGGAGGAGATGCTTCATCAGACTAGCTGTGGTATCATCTGGTTACAATATCAGGTGACAGGTATGCTTTTACTTCTCTGGCCTCTGATCATTGGGATACACTTTTCAAATTAGTAAGTACACTCAAAACGTTTCAACTTCGGAGTGTATTTAAGACTAGGGTATAGGGCCTAGGCAATCATTTCGCTTTTTCTCTTGACTGCCACAAAACCCCTTTATGCCCAGTCCCAATGACTATGCCAACGCACCAGATCAAATCTGTATCTCGCCTTTCATCGTGGCCATCAGATTTAATCAATGTGCAATATGTCAATCAATTCCAAAATTAATTTTGTTTCCTAAATTAAATTTGCTATTACACGCGTTCACACTTCATTTATTAATCAAGCCCCGCATATTGCCCTATTTAAATCAAATTTCCTTTCAATTTGTCTTTTCACGTTTCTATATTTTTACAAACCCTAACTTCTCTCTGCAAAGTATTGCTCTCTCTCTCTTTCCAGGAATGGCCCCTCCGTCAACTTTGACCATGAATTGATGATGAAGAAACTGAAGACGGAGATGGTGGTTGACTTCTACACCACCAAGAACCCATCTGCACTGGCTATTTTGGAACTACTAAGAAGGTCCGGAGTGGAGAAATTGATCTCCACATTCCCCAGGGATCTTCGCACTCTAGATGGTTATGCGGCCCATTTTCTGGTCCGTATGAAGATTCATGACGGCCACATTTCTTCAAAGATTGATAAAGAAGATATAGTGTTTTCCAAGCAGGATTTCTGTGCGCTTTTTGAGAATATTTCGGCAGAAGGGGTGGATCCTTTAACCTACAAGGAAGATGATATTGTGGGTTCCTTCAAGTTGTTTGCTCGTTCTTCTTGCCAGAACATCACGAAGGGATTTCTGGATAAGCATCTGAGGCAAAAGTACAAGGTACTTTTTGATATTGTGGTGAAGGTGCTGATGTGTGAGAATCACAGTACGGATGTGATCTTTAACGGCAGGATGTGTGTGATGAGGGCTCTGTATGATGGTGTTCAGTGCAATTGGGCAGAGTTCTTTTGGGGAGTTTTGAGGAAGAACAGACTGAAGGTGAAGAAGGAGCCTTGCCCTTCCCAGCCAGGGGAGTTGCAATACTATTTCACAGCTAATGTTTCGTTGGGAACGAAACTGACCCTGATTTTGGACTCTTTGCTTCCAGAGAAGAGATGGAAGGAGTCTTGGTGTAGAGGATTTCACAAATCCAATGTGTTGTTTTCAAAGGATGGTCCTCTTCATGGCCATCCTGATTCTGATGGTGAGCAAGCCATCCCTGCCCCTCCCCTTCAAGCCATTCCCTAAACCCTAAACCCTATATCTTCTACGGTTGTCTTCTCTGGTTCCTCGGAGGAGGACCAGATTCCCCTTCATAATATTTTGAAGAAGAAGGCTGAAGTAGCTGAGGCTACCAAGAAGGCTGGAGCAGCCAAGAGGAAGAGGTCAGAGGAGGCCAGGAAAGGCTCTGCTAAGAAGCATAGAACTAGCAGGAAGGCCAAGAAAACCCTTCTGGTGGATGAGCCATCAGAGGAAGAAGAGGAAGAAGAGGAAGTTGAACCTCTCAAGAAGAAATCCAAGGTAAAGAGGGCCATATTTCAAGATTCAGACTCTGGCTCTGATCTTGGAGAGGCCTTGGAGAAGGCTATTGATGTAGCTTCTCAAATGGTGGAGGATGCTTCTGCTCCAGAGCATGTTGTTCCTGCTGATGTTGACTCAGCAGAGGTAAACCCTTCCATTCCATCTTCTACCCCTATTAATCTTGTTACTCCCTCTACCTCTCCCCCAGATAACCTTTCCCAAACGCCATCTGCGTCTGGTAACCCTATTATTCCACCAGAGCAGACTCTCCCAGATACCCCCGTATATACTCCCTCAACCATTCCTACCCAAACACCTTCTCCCCCACATTCCCAAACACATCTTCCCACAAACCCCTCTACCCCAGCTTCTGTACCAAAGGTACAATCGACCTCTTCTGGTGCAGATATTCCCCTTCCAACCACTTCTACTTCACAAATTCCCATCCCACCTTCTGTACCATAGATCTCATCTTCATCTGGTGCACATCAACCCATCCCTTCCACCTCTACCTCACAAAATCCTAACCCTCCCCAAACCCATACAGCCCAGGACCCAACCATTTCTATGGCTCTGGGATTCCCTGCCCCTCCCCCTTCTCCCACCTGTTTAACAAGCGATGATAGTGAAGATGAGGAAGCTTCACTTGAGCCTGCTACTTAGCACCCTCCTCCTCTGCCTCTGGGTCCAAACCCTTCACTTTCTCTTCTGATGAGATGGGTCCCATCAGGCAGAGTATGAGTGTGAGTGCTCAGCTCTGGCTAAGAGAGCAATTTCCAATTCTGTTGGAGCACTCACCCCTCCTGGCAGATCTGACGGACGCCAAGGTTTGGAGTATGGCCAGACTCCAAGATGTTGAAGATCTTATGCTTCTGCTGGAGGAGATGTCTCCCTCTACCTTCACTGCGTGGGAGATTGAGCTGAAGAAGAAGTTAAACATACAAAACCCGGCAGAGTTGGAGACACCAGAGGCGGCCAAGGTCCTCATCAGAACTCTTCTGATCCAGAGAGGAGTTATGCTCATGCCAGAGGGCTTCTCTTACAACTTTGGTCCTCATTTCACATTCCCCCCAGAGCTATATTCAGACGAGGAGGACTTTGAGATGTCTCCTGCCGTGCTCCAGAAGATGAAAGCCTTCTTCAACGAGCAGATCATGCAGATAGGGCGTTTTTCCAAAGCTATTCAACATATGGCCCCTGCTATGATAGAACATCAGATCAAGCAGGAGAGGAGAATCTTCCTGAAGCAGATCAAATCTACTCTGGCAGAGGTTAAAACTTCTTTCAAGGCCAATGGCCTCTTTGTCAAGCTGGATGTCATGCATAGCCAGAAGCAGCTCCAGGAGCACGTGCTGGAGCAGATGAGGCCAGTCTCTGTGCTAAAGGTTGAGATGGCCAGCCAGATGATCCAGACTGCCAAGCTGGAGGACTCCCTCCAGGAGATGTTAGAGAAGCAGGAAAGGCTTGTTGCAGAGTCGAAGGCCTATCTGGAGGAGGCAAAGCAGCTGCATGATCTTCACTCTTCCTCCAACACTGCCTTGCCTGATCTTATAAGGCAGGTAGTGGAGGCCCTCCTTGATTAAGTTAAAAAGGGGGAAGAGAAGGCCAGAACTGATCTGGCGAAGACCACTAATGAAACCCTTTTCAGCCATGGAGCTCGTCTGGACCTGCTGGAGAACACATTGGCCCAGGCAGAGTTGCAGAAGAAGAAGAAAAATGAGTTCAAATCTCTTTCCATGGCTAAGCAGCTTGCTGCAGAAGAGGAGTCAGAAGCTGAGCAAGATCCAATCTCCATCTCTGGACCTGCAAAGAGGAAGATCAGGAAAGTCAAGAAGAGCTTCCTTGAGACTGTTGTTGAAGAAGCTCAGAAGAGGTACAAGGAAGAGACTCCAGAGGAGAAGCAGGCAAGGATCAGGAAAAACATAGATGAAGAGCAGAGGCTCAGATATGTTAGGAGGCAAAATAAAAAGAGCAGAGAAGCTGGTGCTTCTTCTGGTGCAGGTGGTTCTAGCCAGAGGAGGAAAGCTCCCATTGAAGTGATGAACATTCTGCCTCTCAAGACAGAAGGGTCTTTTGACTCTAGTGTGCCTGTGCCCTTGATTGAGAAATGGAAGGAGGCAAAGACTCTCTGGTTCATCCAACATTACATCCAGAGGCCAACACCAGAGGATGATGAGCTGATCAACAGAACCTTTCACACCTGGATGCAAGCATATGATGCAGAGTTGTACAAACAATTGATGGATTCAACCATTGAGTTCAACCTGGAGGTGACTGCCCCTGAGTTCACTTATCTTAACACTCCCATGGCAGGAGACCCGGTTGATTGGGCTGAGTTGAAGAGACTGTACAAGACAAAGGTGTTGGTGAACTTCACTCCAACGTCTTCTGCAGAGTTGAAGGCCGTCCAAGATAGGTTTCTTGATTGGTTCCTTGTGCCCAAGGAAAACAGGAGATATGCATAGAATAGGACTCTGAACTTCAATGTAATTTGTAATTATCTTGTCCTTATTATCAATGAAAATATCATATCTTCTCTATTCAAAAGACAACCTCTTGTTGTCTTAATTGTTTGCCTGATAAGATCTATTCTAAGGTCTTATCCTTTACTGTTTTCTTGCTTAAGTCTTATGCTTTGATCAGTTCTGGTAGTGTTTTAACTTCATCAAAAAGGGGGAAATTGTTAGAAAAATTATTGTATAGTTTTGATGAGTTAAAACAAACCAGAAGATGTAATAGGACCATTTGGACCTGTTAGCCAGATGATGGTTTAGATTAGGACTTAGTCTAGGGGGAACTGCCAGACCAGAAGACTTCACCAGAAGAGTCACCAGAAGACCTCACCAGAGGACTTCACCAGAGGACTCCACCAGAAGACTTCACCAGATGAGATCAGACCAGAGGCAGAGGACCTCCCCAGACCAGATGAGTCCTGACCAGACGAGTCTGGTAGAACAAAAGATGCTCAGTTTGATACCCTGATTCTACTGAGTATTCTGGTTGTTTACCAGAGATGGACCAGAAGACACCGAGGTTGCCTGGTGTCTGGTCTTGCCTTCTCTGTTGAGAATCAGAGTTAGGCAGAGGAAGCATTTGACCGTTGGTGATTTAAATCAAGTCAACAAGATCAGGATTGGAAAGTATTTGAAGATAATCAATCCAAGGATCCCACCAACCCAATCAAGAATTGATTGATTGAGGCTTCCTTAAATAGAGGATCTGATTGGATTAGCCCTCCAACGGCTAGCCCTAATCCCCTCTATAAATACAAGAGTGCAGTTCAAGAAAAAGCTTTAGAGACACCATACGCGCATAAGTCCATCCAAGATTTTGATAATCATTCTTAGCACTCTTATTGTTGATAATATACATCTACTCTTAAAGAGTTGTTGAAACCTCAACCTGTTCATCTACCAGATAAGGTTGTAGGCTGTTGATCTTTAGATTGAAGTTAAATCTAAAGAGTTTGTAAGAAGGAATTGGTACTTCCCAATTACAGTGAGTAAGTAAGTGAGTTGGTTGATAGTGAGACCCCTTGGATAAAAGGGAGAGTGGACGTAGGATACTTAAATCCGAACCACTATATATCTTGTGTTCTTTATTGCTTTCATTTAATTATTCTCTTATTGGGTTTTGTTCTCGTGTAAAAAGATTTTGAAAGACATTTAACTTAAGCTTCCACAATTAATCTAACTAGTGGGACCAACAACCGACCTCAATGCCGCATGCCCAAAAGATCACTTTCTGATGCCACACGTCGACCACTTAGTGGACAGCACGACCGGTCACGAAATGATGTCCTTCATGGACACTTTTGCCGGCTACCACCAGATCCCGATGGTCGTCGAAGATATCAAGCATACCTCTTTCCACATGGAAAATGATAAATTTTCATGGCTCCAGATACCGTTCGGCCTGATCAATGTCGGAGCGACCTACCAACGGTTAGTCAACAAAATGTTCGCGGATCAGATCGGTAAGACCATGGAGGTCTACATCGACAATATTGTGGTAAAGAGCTTGAAAAAGGAAGACCACCTTAGAGATCTCGAGGAAACTTTCAAAATCCTCAAGGCTTACAACATGAAGCTGAACCCGAAAAAGTGCAACTTCGGGGTGGAGGCCGACAAAGAGAAATCGAGGCCAATCCGGCCAAAATCAAAGTCGTCCTCGATATGCAGGAGCCCAGAATGATCAAGCAAGTACAACGCCTGACCGGTCGCCTGGCCTCACTAAACAGATTCATAGCCCGGCTTGGAGATAAAAGTAAGCCTTTCTTCTCGACCATTAAAAATGGCAAGTTTTCTTGGAATAGGGAAAGTCAAATAGCCTTTGCAAAGCTAAAGGAGTACTTGGCAAACCCCTAAATTCTGGTCAAACCGGTCCCAGGAGAAAAGCTTTACTTATATCTCGCGGCCTCCGAGGTCGCCCTTAGCACGGTGCTCGTCCGAGCAGACGGCCGGAACCACCTCCCAATCTACTTCGTAAGTCAAGCCTTGCACGATGCCGAGCTCAGATACACCCTGTTGGTCCCACTAGTTAGATTAATTGCGGAAGCTTAAGTTAAATGTCTTTCAAATTCTTTTTACAAGAGAACAATAATCAATAGGACAATAAGTAAAAGAAAGCAATAAAGAACACAAGATATATAGTGGTTCGGATTTGAATATCCTACGTCCACTCTCCCTTTATCCAAGGGGTCTCACTATCAACCAACTCACTTACTTACTTCACTGGAATTGGGAAGTACCAGTTCCTTCTTACAACCTCTTTAGATTTAACTTCAATCTAAAGATCAACAACCAACAACCTTATCTAATAGATGAACAGGTTGAGGTTTCAATAACTCCTTAAGAGTAGATAAATATTATGAACAGTAAGAGTGTCTAAAGTGAATATCAAAAGCTTGGATCAACTTATGCGCGTGTGTAGTCTCACTAGAGCTTTTTCTTGAACTGCACTCTTGTATTTATAGAGGGGATTAGGGCTAGCCGTTGGAGAGCTAATCCAATCAGATCCTCTATATAAGGAAGCCTCAATCAATCAATTCCCTAATTGATTGATTGGGTTGGTGGGATCCTTGGATTGATTATCTTCAAAACTTTCCAATCCTGATCTTGTTGTCTTGATTTGAATTACCAACGGTCAATAGCTTCCTCTGCCTAACTCTGATTCTCTCCAGAGAAGGCAAGACCAGACACCAGGCAACCTCGGTGTCTTCTGGTCCTAATCTGGTGAACAACCAGAATACTCAGTAGAAACAGGAGATCAAACTGAGCATCTTTTGTTCCACCAGACTCGTCTGGTCCGGACTCGTCTGGTCTGGGGAAGGTCCTCTGCCTCTGGTCAAATCTCATCTGGTGAAGTCTTCTGGTGGGGTCTTCTGGTGACTCTTCTGGTGAAGTCTTCTGGTCTGGCAGTTCCCTCTAGACTAAGTCCTAATCTAGATCATCATCTGGCTAACAGGTCCAAATGGTCCTATTACATCTTCTGGTTTGTTTTAACTCATCAAAACTAACAATTTTTATCCTAACAATTTCCCCCTTTTTGATGGAGTTAAAACACTACCAGAACTGATCACAAAAAAAGACTTTAAGCATGAAAACAGTAATGGATAAGACCTTAGAATAGATCTTATCAGGCAAACAATTAAGACAACAAGAGGTTGTCTTTTGAACAGAGAAGATATGAATTTCATTAATGATAAAGATAGAATGATTACAGATTACAAGGCAAGTCTGGTCCTAATCTAGGCATATCTTCTGTTATCTTTAGGCACCAGAAACCAGTCCAGAAACCTATCCTGGACGGCCTTCAACTCTGCAGAAGATGTTGGAGTGAAGTTCACCAACACCTTGGTCTTGTACAACCTCTTCAGCTCAGCCCAATCAACCTGGTCTCCTGCCATGGGAGTGTTAAGATAAGTGAACTCAGGGGCAGTCACCTCCAGGTTGAACTCAATGGTAGAGTCCATCAATTGCTTGTACAGCTCTGCATCATAAGCTTGCATCCAGGTGTGAAAGGTTTTGTTGATCAGCTCATCATCCTCTGGTGCTGGCCTCTGGATATAGTGTTGGATGAACCAGAGAGTCTTTGCCTCCTTCCATTTCTCAATCAAAGGCACAGGCAAAGTAGAGTCAAAAGACCCTTCTGTCCTGAGAGGCAAAATGTTCATCACTTCAAAGGGAGCTTTCCTCCTATGGCTAGAGCCACTTGCACCAGAAGAAGCACCTGCTTCTCTGCTCTTCTTGTTTTGCCTCCTAACATATCTGAGCCTCTGCTCTTCATCTATGTTCTTCCTGATCCTTGCTTGCTTCTCCTCTGGAGTCTCTTCCTTGTATCTCTTCTGAGCTTCTTCAACAACAGTCTCAAGGAAGCTTTTCTTGACTCTTCTGATCTTCTTCTTTGCAGGTCCAGAGATGGAGATTGGATCCTGCTCAGCTTCTGACTCCTCTTCTGCAGCAAGCAGCTTAGCCATGGAAAGAGATTTGAACTCCTCTTTCTTCTTCTTCTGCAACTCTGCTTGAGACAGAGTGTTCTCTAGCAGATCCAGGCACGCTCCATGGCTAAAAAGTGTTTCATTAGTGGTCTTCGCCAGATCAGTTCTGGCCTTCTCTTCCCCCTTTTTAACTTCATCAAGGAGGGGCTCCACTACCTGCCTTATAAGATCAGGCAAGGCAGTGTTGGAGGAAGAGTGAAGATCACGTAGCTGCTTAGCCTCCTCCAGATAGGCTTTCGACTCTGCAATAAGTCTTTCCTGCTTTTCCAACATCTCCTGGAGAGAGTCTTTCATCTTAGCAGTTTGGATCATTTGACTGGCCATCTCAACTTTTAGCACAGAGACTGGTCTCATCTGCTCCAGCACGTGCTCCTGGAGCTGCCTCTGGCTGTGCATGACATCCAATTTGACAAAGAGGCCATTGGCTTTGAAGGAAGCTTTAACTTCTGCTAGAGAGGACTTGATTTGCTTCAGGAAGATCCTCCTCTCCTGCCTGCTTTGATGCTCTATCATAGCAGGGGCCATGTGTTGAATGGCTTTTGAAAAACGCCCTATCTGCATGATCTGCTCGTTGAAGAATGCTTTCATCTTCTGGAGCACAGCAGGAGACATCTCAAAGTCCTCCTCGTCTGAATATAGCTCTGGAGGGAATGTGAAATGAGGACCAAAGTTGTAAGAGAAGCCCTCTGGAGTGAGCATAACTCCCCTCTGGATCAGGAGAGTCTTGATGAGGATCTTGGCTGCCTCCGGTGTCTCCAACTCTGCTGGGTTTTGTATGTTTAGCTTCTTCTTCAGCTCAATCTCCCATGCAGTGAAGGTAGAGGGAGACATCTCCTCCAGCAGAAGCATAAGATCTTCAACATCCTGGAGTCTGGCCATACTCCAAACTTTGGCATCCGTCAGATCTGCCAGGAGGGGTGAGTGCTCCAACAGAATTGGAAATTGCTCTATTAGCCAGAGCTGAGCACTCACACTCATACTCTGCCTGATGGGACCCATCTCATCAGAAGAGAAAATAAAGGGTTTGGGCCCAGAGGCAGAGGAGGAAGGTGCTAAGTTTGCAGGCTCAAGTGAAGCTTCCTCATCTTCACTATCATCGCTGGTTAAACAGGTGGGAGAAGGGGGAGGGGCAGGGTATCCCAGAGCCATAGAAATGGTTGGGTCCTGGTCTGTATGGGTTTGGGGAGGGTTAGGATTTTGTGAGGTAGAGTTGGAGGGGATGGGTTGCTCTGCACCAGAAGAAAGCGGAATCTCTGGTACAGAAGGTGTAGGTGGTATTTGGGATATGGAAGTGTTTGGAGGGGGGATTGCTGCACCAGAAGAGGTTGAGGGCACCTCTGGTACAGAAGCTGGGGGAGAGGGGTTTGTGGGAAGATGTGTTTGGAAATTTGGGGGAGAAGGTGTTTGGGTAGGAATGGTTGAGGGAGTATATACGGGGGTATCTGGGAGAATCTGCTCTGGTGGGATAATAGGGTTACCAGAGGCAGATGGGGTTTGGGGAATATTATCTGGGGGAGAGGTAGAAGGGGAGACAAGATTAATAGGGGTAGAAGATGGAAATGAAGGGTTTACCTCTGCTGAGTCAACATCAGCAGGTAGAGCATGCTCATGAGCATCCTCCATCATCTGGGAAGCCTCATCAATGGCCTTTTCCAAGGCCTCTCCAAGATCAGAACCAGAGTCAGGATCTTGAAGAATGGCTCTCTTGGCCTTGGATTTCTTCACAAGAGGCTCAGCCTGTTCTTCCTCTTCGTCCTCTGATGGCTCATCCACCAGAAGGGTTTTCTTGGCCTTCCTGCTAGTCCTTGACTTCTTAGCAGAGCCTTTCCTGGCCTCCTCAGGCCTCTTCCTCTTGGCTGCTCCAGCCTTCTTAACAGTTTTATCATCATCACCCTTCTTCTTAAGCACTTCAAGAAGGGGAATCTGGTCCTCCTCTGAGGAACCAGAAAACGCAATGGTTGAGGAACCAGTTGCTCCAGCAGACTTCTTCTGGGTCTTCTGCTTCTGCTGCTGCTTCTGCCCCTTTGTAGGTGAGGGTACAGCTTGTAGAGGAGGGGCAGGGATGGCTTGCTCACCATCAGAATCAGGATGGCCATGAAGGGGGCCATCCTTGGAGAACATAATCTTGGACTTATGAAAGCCCTTGCACCAGGATTGTCTCCATTTCTTCTCTGGAAGGATCGAATCCAGAATTAGGGTGAGTTTTGTGCCCAATGATACATTAGCATTGAACACAAATTGTTGCTCTCCTGGCAACTGGGGGCATTCTTCCTTCTGGACTTTCACCTTGTTCTTCCTCAGCACCCCCCAGAAGAACTCAGCCCAGTTACATTGGGCACCATCCAGAATGGCCCTCATAACACAGAGCCTGCCAATGAAGATGGCATCTGTGCTATGGCTCTCACACATGAGAATCTTCACAACTATGTCGAAAAGAACCTTATACTTCTGCCTGAGATGCTTGTCCAAGAAGCCCATAGTAATATTCTGGCAAGAACTCCTGGCAAACATCTTGAAGGATTCCAACGCCTCTCCTTCTTTGTACTTCAGGGGGTCAACACCTTCCGCTGAAAGGTTACCAAAAAGGCTACTGAAGTCTGCCTTCGAGAAAACAACATCTTCAGAATCAATCTTGGATGAAATATGGTCTTCATGAATCTTCATCCGGATAAGAAACTGAGCAGCATATCCATCTAAGGTCCGCAGATCCTTGGGAACCTTTGAGATCAACTCCTCCAGCCCAGAACGTTGGAGAAGCTCCAAAATCTCCAAAGCGGCCGGATTCTTGGTAGAATAGAAGTCCACCACCATTTCAGTCTTGAGTTTCTTGCAGACATGGTCTGGATCGAAATTGCACTTGGGTGCCATTGCTGTGAATGAGAGAGAGAGAGAGAGAACGAAAGACTTGCAGAGAGAAAGTTATGGCTTGAAAAGAAATAAGAAATGTGAAAGGACAGATTGAATGAAATATTGATTTAAATAGGGCAATGCGCGTGGCTTGATTAATAAATGAAGTGTGAACGCGTGTAATAGCAAATTTAATTTAGGAAACAAAATCAATTTTCGAATTGATTGACATATTGCACAGTGATTAAATCTGATGGCCACGATGAAGGGCGAGATACAGATTTAATCTAGTGCGTTGGCATAGTCATTGGGACTGGGCATAAAGAGGTTTTGTGGCAGTCAAGAGAAAAAGTGAAATAATTGCCTAGGCCCTATACCCTAGTTATAAATACACTCCAGAAGTTGAAAGGTTTTAAAGTACCCAAGTATATCTTGAAACAAGAACACTACCCAAGTATATCTTGAAAAGTCATCTACTATCACCAATGTGTACTTCCTTCCACTGAAACTAAGAGGAGAAACAGGTCCAAACAGGTCCATGTGAAGTAGTTGAAGTACTCTGGTTGTGGTTGTGCTCTGGACATCCTTAAAGGAAGTCTTGAGTTGTTTACCCTTCTGGCAGGAACCACAAACCTGATCCTTCTTAAACACTTCATTAGGAAGACCTCGAATGAGACCTTTTCTGGCAATCTTGTTCAGTGTTTTGAAGTTAAGATGACACAATCTCTTGTGCCAAATCCAGCTGTTCTCTGCAGATCCTTTTGCAACCAGGCAAGCATTTCTTGGGCAACTGCTAAAATCTGCAAGATAAATGTTACCCTTCCTCAAGCCTATTAGCAAGATATCATTATAATCAGAAGAGAAAACAGTGCATGAATCACTAGAGAACTTCACTGAGTATCCCTTGTCACAGAATTGGGATACTGAAAGCAGATTATGCTTGAGTCCTTCTACATAGTAGACTTCATCTACAGATACTCCATAAAAGGTCAACTTTCCAACTCCTCTGGTGACTCCATAGTTGTTGTCACCAAACATCACTCTTGGTCCATTCAAAGGCTTGAAATCTTGGAGATTATCCTTCTAGAAGGTCATGTGCTTGGAACATCCACTATCAATGTACCAGACATGGTTGCTTGAAAGTCCTTTCTCCAATGGACTCTTATCTACCTGCAGAGAAATCAATTAGGTCCCCTACTAGTGCTGGGTCCTGATTGGTTAGTTGCAGGTTTTGTAGGAATCCATAGATAAAGATCATCCCTTGTTGGATGAGGAGATCTTATCTTCCTTCCAAATCTATCTACCAGCACATGTCCTCTGACAATGACATATTGAGCTACTGGTCTGATAAGGACACCTTTCCTATAAACAGGTCTAGTGTACCTTTTCTCAAATCTGGCCTTTGGAATGGCCTGCCTCAAAGACATGGTCTTAAAGGCCTGGTTGTAAGGATACATCCTAGAAGAACCATCTCTGGTGTCATAACTTCCCAGATCAGTTGGTTTTCTATAGATGGGTCTGGAAGACCTCCTCTGGTTATGAGAATTAGACCTGCTCTGGTGGTTATAGGTCCTTTGAGTATACCTATTCTGGAATTGATTCCTCTGAGAAAATTGTCTCTGGGGTACCTGGTGCTGTTGAACATTGTTCCTTCTCTGGTAGTTATTACTCTTATTGGTATTCCCCTTTCTTGAGTGTTTCCTTTGAGGTCCCCTAATCTGGTTAGGTTCCCTTTGAGGATTTCTCCGGGGTCCTCCAATTTGAGTAAGTTCTACTCCTTGGGACTCATTGTTCACAGAACCATCAATTTTCAATGGTTCCCCTTGTTGACATTTATTTTCTAGCATCTTCTCTTCCAGAACAGTCAACTCTTCTGGACCATATGTTATGTGATTAACAGAGTGATTCCTTTTCCAATCAGGATTGTGAACCACCTTGTAACCATTACCAGTTAAGTCTTTATCATCCCAGATTTCTACCAATTTACCAGCTCTTACAGACTTGTCTTTATTATAAAGGTATTTATGAGTTTTAGTGGTAATTCCAGAATATCCTAAACCACTCTTATCACTAAAGCGCTGAGAAGACTCTGATATGATAGATACAACAGATGGTATCTTAGGAGCTTCTCTGGGCATGGGTATCTCCTCTATGTTGTGAGAAACTTGTTTTCCTTTGATAAGAGTCTGGTATTTGGCTCTGAGTTCATTGATCTCATCTTCTTGAGAGTTCTTTTCTTTCATGAGTTGATCTACCAGAGTATCTCTTTCTGTGATCTTATCCTGAAGTTCAGAGACTTATTTGGAATGATCTTTCATGAGTTCTCTGGTGGATTTATGCTCATGAGAGAGAGATTGAACTTCAGCTCTGAGCCTACCATTCTCTTTCTCAAGTTTTTGACAGAGTTGGACACAATTTTGGAGATCTGATAGCATTTGTTGCATATCAGACTCTCTGGAGTTACCAGATGAATTAGAGGATTCAGTACATTTGGAATTTGATAGGACTAGAGTAGTTTCATTTACCTCAGTGATGTCTGCCATAAGACATACATCATCATCTGATCCGAAATCAGAAGAAGAAGAACTGGAACTAGTATCCTCCTCTTTTGCTTCTGCCAGCAATGCTCTCTTATCTGCATATCTACTATCTCTCTTGATCCTTTTCTCTTCTCTTTCCCTAGGAGTGAGTTGAGGACAATCATAATTGTAGTGACCAGTCTTGTTGCATGTGTAGCAGGCATTGTCTCCTCTGGGACTAGGACTTGGCTCTCTCCTCCTCTGGTTGTAGTCTGATCTAGCTGGACTACTCTCTCTCCTCTGGTAGTCCGGTCTGCCAGAGCTACCATCCCTCCTCTGATAATCTGATCTCCCAGAGTTACCAGGGTTGTCATCTCTCCTTCTCTCTGGAGTTCTGAATCTGGTCTCCCTTGAGTCTCCAGATGTCTTCTCCTTCTCTGCAGGTTTGAAGGAATTCTTTCTGTCTCTGGTAGATTCCTTCCAGTGCCTTTTGTACCTGCCATATTTTGAACTCATTTTATCTAATTTACGAGTTAGAAGTGCTACCTGCTCCTTGAGGCTCAAGTCATCTGCAGTAGACTCCTTTGGCTTGACATCAGGCTTGATGGTTGAAGAGAATGCAACACCTTTCTGACCAGAAGAGGAAACCTCTTCTGTTTGATCTTCCTCTTGAAGATCATACTCATAGGCCTTGAGACCAGACAACAGAAGATGATGATCCAAAGTATTGAGATCCTTGTTGTCCTTGATCACAGTGACTTTAATTCTCCACCTGCTGGTTAGTGAACGCAAGATTTTACTATTAATTTCCTTTTCAGAGTAGGTCTTACCTAAGGCACTAGCCTTGTTCAGGAGGTTTGTGAGACGCATGTCCAGCTGGTCAATGGTCTCGTCTGGTTTCATCTTGAAAGTATCAAACGAGTGTTGAACAGCTTGGAGCTTGTTGTCTTTGATCTTCTCTGTTACCTCACAGAGTAGTGCCAGTTTGTCCCACATCTCCTTGGCAGTGGCACACGTTCTGACCTTTTCAATCACCTCTTTAGTAAGTGTGTTGATGATCTCTGTTCTTGCCACCTGGTCCAAGTTGTAGAGCTTTCTTTCATCATTATCAAGTTCATCTTTCTTTTTTAGGATTCTTTGCTTAGGGACTCTATCCTCTGCAGTTTTCTGGGCAGCTTCACTAGTTTCTTCTCTGGACTCTGACCTGCCACTATCAATAGGAGTCCAGTAAAATTGAATGGGGCCACTTTCTACCACATCTAACATGCGGTGGTGGATAGCTCCAAGATGACTGCTCATCATGAAGCTCTAGTGGCTGTAATCCTCAAAAGAGAATTCTGGGAGCTTATGGCTCTTGTAAGAAGATTTTGCAGACATTTTGATAAAATTAAGGGAAATAACAAGAACTTGAACAAAAGCACTAAAGAGCAATGGATCTGCCCGGTGACCACCAAAAGCTTTTCAAAGCAGTGGTCGTTGGACACACTGCTCTGATACCACTTGTTGGTCCCACTAGTTAGATTAATTGCGGAAGCTTAAGTTAAATGTCTTTCAAATTCTTTTTACAAGAGAACAATAATCAATAGGACAATAAGTAAAAGAAAGCAATAAAGAACACAAGATATATAGTGGTTCGGATTTGAATATCCTACGTTCACTCTCCCTTTATCCAAGGGGTCTCACTATCAACCAACTCACTTACTTACTTCACTGGAATTGGGAAGTACCAGTTCCTTCTTACAACCTCTTTAGATTTAACTTCAATCTAAAGATCAACAGCCAACAACCTTATCAAATAGATGAACAGGTTGAGGTTTCAATAACTCCTTAAGAGTAGATAAATATTATGAACAGTAAGAGTGCCTAGAGTGAATATCAAAAGCTTGGATCAACTTATGCGCGTGTGTAGTCTCACTAGAGCTTTTTCTTGAACTGCACCCTTGTATTTATAGAGGGGATTAGGGCTAGCCGTTGGAGAGCTAATCCAATCAGATCCTCTATATAAGGAAGCCTCAATCAATCAATTCCCTAATTGATTGATTGGGTTGGTGGGATCCTTGGATTGATTATCTTCAAAACTTTCCAATCCTGATCTTGTTGTCTTGATTTGAATTACCAACGGTCAATAGCTTCCTCTGCCTAACTCTGATTCTCTCCAGAGAAGGCAAGACCAGATACCAGGCAACCTCGGTGTCTTCTGGTCCTAATCTGGTGAACAACCAGAATACTCAGTAGAAACTGGAGATCAAATTGAGCATCTTTTGTTCCACCAGACTCGTCTGGTCCGGACTCGTCTGGTCTGGGGAAGGTCCTCTGCCTCTGGTCAAATCTCATCTGGTGAAGTCTTCTGGTGGGGTCTTCTGGTGACTCTTCTGGTGAAGTCTTCTGGTCTGGCAGTTCCCCCTAGACTAAGTCCTAATCTAGATCATCATCTGGCAAACAGGTCCAGATGGTCCTATTACATCTTCTGGTTTGTTTTAACTCATCAAAATTAACAATTTTTATCCTAACACACCCCACTTGAGAAATTAGCCTACGCTCTAGTCATGAGCGTGAAGAAACTAAGGCCCTAATTTTTCGACCACCAAGTGGAGGTCCTGACCACCTTACCTCTAAGTCAAGTCCTACACCGGCCGGACACCAGCGGTCGGCTCTTGAAGTGGTTGCTAGAGATAGCTCAGTATGGTGTCACCTACGCCCCAAGGAAGGCCATAAGGGCCAGGCTCTTGGCGACTTCATCGTGGAACTCACGTTCCCCCCAAAGTTCACAAGGATCAACCACTCCCATAGAAACTCTATGTGGACGGATCATCAACGAACACATGCGCCGGGGCCGACATCGTCCTGGTCGGACCGGAGGGCCAGAGTTTCACCCACGTAATCTATTTCAGTTTTGCTGCTACAAACAATGAAGCTGAGTATGAAGCCCTGGTCGGGGGGCCTCGAGCTTGCAATCGCCATTGGGGTGTGTCGTCTTCATATTTTTATGGACTCCTTACTCGTAGTAAACCACATAAAGGGAGAATACAAGGCCCGGGGAGAGCAGATGGTGAAATACCTCGACTTGGTGATGACCTTATGTGAGAAGTTCCATCAGGTCTTCATAGAGCAAATCCCGAGGGAACACAACACCCAGGCCGACGCTCTATCCAAGCTGGCAACCACAGAAGGGGCCGCCGACCTCACCAACATCCAGCTCTCCACGCTCGGAACCCCCACAGTAATCCGGGCACAAGTGTCAACTGTTCTGAATGACGATGAAAGTTGGATGACTTCGATCGAGAAATACCTAAAGACTGGCACACTCCCAGAAGATAGGGTCCGAGCCCGGCAGCTACAACTCCAATCGTCGAGGTACACTCTTATCGACGACCTTCTATATAAAAGAAGTTTCACCCTCCCACTCCTGAAATGTATAACCCTGGAGCAAGGCCAGAGCATCCTGGCCGAAATCCATGAAGGAGTGTGTGGGAATCACGCCGGAGGCCGGGCCCTAGCCCACAAAGTGATCAGGCAAGGATATTTCTGGCCGACTTTGAATAAGGACGCTGTCAGCTTCACGAGATCATGTCACAAGTGTCAAATCCTGGGACCTAACATAAAGTTATCCCCCGAGCAGCTCTCCTCTATGTACAACCCTTTGCCTCTTGCTCAGTGGGGCATCGACCTGATCGGACCGATGCCCACTGCGCCCGGGGGCTATAAATTTGCCGTTGTTTATTTTACAAAGTGGGCAGAGGCCGAGCCGTTCAACAAAATCAACCAAGCCCAGGTCATAAGGTTCATTTGGAGGAACATCATCTGCCGCTTCAGCCTACCACAAATGATCATCTCCGACAATGGGAAGCAATTTGACGGCCTCCAAATGATCCAATTATGTGAGAAATGGAAAATCAAGAAAGTTTTCTCCACCCCCTACCACCCACAGACAAACGGCCAGGTGGAGGCCGTAAACAAGATCCTCAAGCACACCATCAAGACAAAGCTCGAAGACAAGAAGGGAAAATGGGCAGCCGAGCTCCCCGACGTACTCTGGTTGTACCGGACAACTACGAGAAACTCAACGGGCGAAACTCCTTTCGCTTTGGCTTTCGGGACCGAGGCCATCATCCTATCGGAGGTCTCCCTTCCTAGCCATCGGACAGCCCAGACGATCACCGAAGACAACGACACTGCCCGGAGAATCGACTTGGACATGCTAGAGGAAAGGAGACTCAATTCCGATCTCCAGAACGCGGCCTACAAGAAAAAATCTGAAAAAAATTTCAACTCGAAAGTGAAGGCCAGGCAATTCCAGGTCGGCGACCTTGTCCTAAAAAAGATTCAGGTCGGCCTCCGCCCTCCGGAGTGAGCTGACAGCACTGGTGAGCTCGCTCTCCACAAAGTTCGCCATAATCGCCGCCTGGTTGGCTAGGGCGACGCTGGCTCGGACGGCATAGCGAGGGTGGCACTCGGTAATATCAACCAGGTCCCGGGTCCAGGACGGAGGCAGGGAGTTCACTGCTCGGCTCATGTACTCCGGCATCTCGACGATAGAGCTCGGAGCCCGGGAGGACAAAAAGTCCAACACCATTGGCGGGAGGTTGGAGTTGTTGCGGGTCAACCTGAACAAAGAAATAAAGACCCATTCAGAAACAATAGTTTAATAAAGCAAAATTATAAATTGAGATAACTTACGCTTGGAAACAAGCGGGATTGCGACCGAAGAAGGTCCGATCATCCTCCCGGCCGGGGGTATGGGTCGTCTGGGCCATCGTAGTAGCTCCAGCCGGCCTCTGCCCGGGAGGCGTATCGTTGGACACGTCAATCGGGGCAGGACTCGATCCTTCCACGCCGGCCTTCTCTCTCTCAAGTTCCTCATGACCGCATTTCCGTTTGGTAAGGGGGAAGGATGAGATGGTTCCGGCCGCAGCACCCTCGACGGCCGGGACAGACTGGAGGGGAGTTGGCTCTTGGATGACAACTCCTTTCCGGGCGTCGACCCCTTTCTTCTTCTTATTCTTCATCACCTTGATGACCTCCGGTTGGGTGAGAGCAGCTTCAAGACGGGAAAACATCTCCGGGCACTGATCGAGCAAGTGATCGGGGCAACGACGTACGACCGGGAACTCAGGCACTGCGAATGTAGAGCGTTAAAACCCAATAACATATAGAAATAACTCAAAACCCGGGCTCACCCAGGTACCTACCCGTCAAGTTTAGATGGCGGGGAAATTGAAAGAATCGGCTGGCAAGTCGCGCCTGACGAGTCCGGAGGATTGCTTGATTTCTCTCGGAGGCCGGCAAGGACAAGATCCACTCTCGGACGACCGCAAAATCAATGTTCAGCTCGCGTTCAGAGGGGGAGAGATAGCCTGCAAAGAAAGATGAAAAATTAGATCAGTACTATTTATCCTAAAACAAACACAAATCTTACTGGGGTTTTTCGGGTGAATATCAGTCGGAACTCCAACTTCTGTTCCACCCGGATAACCGGTCTGCCATGCCCCTCCTACGAAGAACCATTTCCGTCGGTCGTTGCGGGCTTTGCTCGGGAGACCGGTCACCAACTTAGGTCCTTTGGTGTGGATGAAGACCTCTCCGGTCCCACTCTTTTCGCTTTGGACCCGGTAAAGATAAGTCATTTCCCCCGGGGTCGGTATCCGATGCAGTCGATTCTGACCAAAAAGCACCATGATGCTCAGGATGATCATCCATGCATTTGGCAATAGCTAGAAATGAGCTTGGTTCCAGTAGTTGAACAGGTAGGAGATCGCCGGATGGAGGGGAAAACTGAGACCGACCTCCATCATGTCCTGAGTAACGACCACCATCCCCGGAGGGGGTTGATCCGCCCGCTCATTAGGCTCGGGGGCATAAAGCTGGACGTTATAAGGAATGTCCCAGTCGGTCCGGGCTTCGTCGAGGAAGCTCTGAGTCATCTTACTCTTAATTTGGCCGATCATCCATTTTTTGGATTTCTCTAGGTCGGCTATCCTAATCGTTCTCGAATCGCGAACGGTCGGACCCCGGGGATAATGCTCCTGGTACTCGTCAAAATCAAAGGAGAGAGATTCGATCTCGTCCTTCTCCTCTACGTATTCTGAGCATAGACGGAAGGCTCTTCTTATCTCGTCCCGACGGACTTGACCAGTGCTTTGGGCCGCAGCACCCCCGACCTCCTTGGCCTCCAACCCCGAGGCCTCATTTGTCATCCCAAGCCTATCCTTGATCTGCTCGGCGATGAGGTTTTGGAGGAGCAGGTTGTTGGCCAGGTCATCACCCTCCCAGCACCCACCATCATCATCATTTTCAAGGAGGTCGTCCAGCGGTTCCCGGCTCTCGACCGGATGGGCCACCGGAGCGGATTTTGAACTCTCCGCCACGATGGGGCTACTCTCTCTGGAGCCCTCGCCCAGGAGCAACCGGCCCGGACTCAGGAAAAGCGCATCCAAGCCATCATCGTCTCGAGCCCAAATCGAACATGCACTCAGGCGCGACGGAGAGGCTCCTCCTCCGCCGCTAGAACTTCCCTCTTAATTGAAGAGCCTCCGGCTGGCGCCGCTGCCGCCACTCGAGGAGGCGCCGCCTCTCTGCCCTGGCGTAGGACCCGTCCACCGCTGTACCATTTCCAAAGAAAAAGAAAAAGAAGGAGAAGAAAGATCCGAAATTTAAAAGTACCAATTACCTTTCTAAGCCGCCGCCGTGAAAACCCAAACACTGCTTCGAAATCTCGCCGGAGAAATCGCCGAAGAACTCTAAATTTGCTAAGAGTGTTTGAAGGCGCGAAAGTAAAATACTCAAAATGGAAGATATCTCAACTATTTATAAGAGATGGAGAGGGCCTATTTCGCAAACAAATTCCTAGGCCTAGGGGCCTAAGTGCAAGAAATTGTATCGCCGAGGACCCCACACCAAAATGGCTGCGCACGCCAATAATTAATGCACGGGATTCGAGGCGTCGCATGACGTCACACTCGTCTTTTTAGGCGCACTTACCCACGCACGTCCGCTCAAGCGTCAGTTTCTAGAAGGCCGACCTCCGGCCACGCCAGGCCGAACGAGGCCGACGCCAACATTCAAGGACAGACGACCATCTCGCCTCCCACCAACTCTGAGAGCCGAGCTGGGGGGCAATTATTGTGGCTATTTCCCACCACAGGTCGGCACCGACCTCATTCCGGCCAAAAACAGCAGAGCGCCGCGGCTACAATATCCCGGCCGGGCCAGATGCCCTCCGGTCGCCGCGGCCCCCGATCCCTTTCGTCCGCAGAACCAAGCAAGGACGGAATCGAGCTCCGTATTATGTCCGACACGCGTCAGATTCATGCCAAGGAAGCAGTGACTGGACCGGTCCGACCACGGGCAAGTAAAGCGTAGGGAGGTCTCCTCAGTACGGCCAAGCCCAGGGGGGTCTTCCGACCTCATGAAGTGTAGGAGTCCGATCTCCGACCTTAGCAAGCTTCCGATCTGCGGACAGCTCGAGAAACATGTAATAGAATCTGGCGAGATACTCCCCTAAGAGGAAAAAGGCTGCCTCCGTACTTAGTGACAAAGGGAATATTCCACCCAATTAAGAAAAACATCTCAGAAAATCGTCCTTTTTGGACACGTGTCGACACGCAAGTGGCCGGCCGCCTGCAGACTGGGGTGTACGGGCGCCCGCGCGCCCTCAAAGACTGGAGTCATTTATTGCCCCTGTCCCCTTAGAGGCCGGAAAGGACGAAACTACCCTTGTATAGGAAAAACTATAAATAGTCCACCCTTGTAACAAAAGAAGCAAGTTCACTATTCAATACAAAAAAACTATACAAGCTTTCAAGTCCAGGGACTAAAAACCCCTGGCAATTCTTGGTATTCTTGCATTCATATCTTCATCATCATCATCAAGCATTAGCATTTATGAAGCATTTATGATCTCCCAAATTTGATGTTTTTACCAAAGCTCCATTAGTTAGCCATAAATTCTCAGCATACTTTGTTTGGTAAACAACAAGATTCAAATATTGAAAACCAAGAGAAAGGCCTAGAGATGACCGATATATTTCGGCTATTGAAGCTGCTACTAGTGCTCGAAGAGCAAGGTGTAGGGGTAGTGGTAGGGGTAGGGGCAGGCCACCACTTTCTAGAGGTGAAGGAGCAACGGTAGACTCAAGTGGAAGAATGAGCACTCGTGGGAGAGAAGGTGGAAGAACGAGCACCTCGCGCGGGAGAGAGGGTGGAAGAATGAGCACCTCGCGTGGGAGAGGAAGTGGAAGAACGCGCACCTCACATGGAAGTTGGAGCCCACGACGCAAGACAATAGAGCATCTCGGTTCAACTTGAATGAAGAATTGTATGAATCACATGGCAGTTTTCATTTTTAAACTTCATGAATTTTACACTATTTGGATTCAATATTCATATTTCTATATTTTATAATCGAATATAATGATAATTAAATTTCTAATTTAAATTTCGTTTCATATTACTTAGCAATGTCTTATAGGTTTAACCATTAATTGAAGTAAATCATGCATGTTTTAGATGAAAATTTATCACAACACTAGACTTAACATTCCAATGTATATTTAGAAGAAACAAAAATCCTTTAATCATTACAGAATATTCATCATTACCTTCATTGTAAATATGTAAAATTAAAGTGAACCATGCATGTTTTAAATTAAAAGGACTTAAAGAAGATTCATCATTACATTGGAAACATGTAAAATTAATTGTCCAGCTACCAAATTAGGGTTTAGTGGGGGTTTTCGCTTGTAGTATAGCGATGACATTATGTGTCCATCTACATAGTGATGGCATTGTAGAACTTAGTGTAAGTTTGCAAACACATTTTCTTAGATAACTACCCCCTACAAAAAATTCTATTCTACTTTAAAAATAAATTAAAATCAGAATCAATTCTATGTTGGTGATTTATAGAATTGATTTTAATTGATTTTTCAAGTGTGTATTATTTGGAATTAAATCTTAGAGTTGGAAATCAATTCGATATTTACATTTATAAAAGAATTTGCAGATTTGAATCATTCCAAAAGGGTATTATTTGGAAAATAAAATCTTATAGTTAGAAATCAATTCGATATTTACATTTATAAAAAGATTTGCAGATTTGAATCATTCCAAAAAGGTATTTGATCAATCCTAAGATTCCTAACAATTTGTAGTGATATACATGAAAATATGGAGGCTTTGAAAATACTACTATTAGATTAATTCTGGAAAAAAAAATTCAAACGCAGTCAAATAAATCCAAACATTCTGATCAAATAAAAAAGAAATCCAAACACAGTCAAAATGCACATTAAACAACAATGTTCAAGTTTACCAAATGAAAATAATAAAACTAAACAAAAGAAATCGAACTAAACACATCTAAAATTCACACCCAAAATTGTTCTTCAATTTTAATCGCATTTGCACGACCTTCCAAAGACACATGGAGCAATCTGGGTTCGACATTGTCCTGGACGATGTACAAAGTATCACCTTGGTTAACCGATAGTACATCCACGACTACGTCCCATCCTTTTACGAGACGACCAAAACATGTCCTATGCTTATCGATTTGAAGATATGAGTCATACACAAATGGCCAATTCCTCCCAGAGTTTTCACATTGAACATATAGCATTTTGACATATTTCCCAATAAAATCAACGGTCGATGAAGGGAGATTATGTAATTAGTAAAAGAAATAAAAAATATAAACCGAATTTAGAAGAAAAATGGATCTTGATGAAGAAAACAGGTAGCTTACCAAACGTCTGTAGAATTCAATAAACTTGCAAGTAACTCTGAAGGACAACTTTCCAGTAGATTCGATTTTGATCGAACGCTTTTTCTCCGATTGGGCAAGAGGCAGTGTTCTGGCAACGGTGAATCGCTTCTTGCTTGAAGTAGATTCGGTTCTCACCATTTTTTCTAGATCTAATTTAAGAGGATGTGACACAACCGAAAATATACAACTCAACAACAAAATTGGAAAATAATTTTACAAGAAATGACTCGGCCACACATGCATTTTTTTCAAAAGCTTAACCGAAAGATGAAATAATTGCCCACGTGAAAATGATAACGACGACTCATAACTAGGTATAAAACTTTATATAATGCAATTCAATAACAAGCCCACGGTAAGGCCCAACCGGTCGTCATCTATGTACACAACCACTCAAAACTCTGCAAGAGCTCCACAGCTTGTCCAGTATCACCACAACCTTACAATTCATCGAGATTACCTACAATGCATAAACTATATATGCCAGATACATAAATCTCAATAAGTAGAAATTATGCATAATAATTCATGTTAATTTACGAAACCTTTCATCATATAGCTTAACCCAGAGGTCCCGTGACCATCTTGCCCGAGACCGACAGACCAACTTACCCTGAGGTCAGTACATTTAATGACCATCTTACCCACAAGCCAATTCATTTACACATTTAATCAATCAATGACCATCTTATCCAGTGATCAAGCGATCATCTTACCCAAAGGCCAATACATTTACTCATTCAATCAATCAATGATCATCTTACCCGGAGATCAAGCGATCATCTTACCCGGAGGCCAATACATTTACACATTTAATCAATCAATGATTATCTTACTTAGAGATCAAATGATCATTTTACTCGGAGACCATTTATTTACTCATTCAATGACCATCTTACCCAGAGCTCTACTGAGCATCTTACCCGGAGGCCATTTATTCAATCGTTTAATAACCATCTTGCCGGAGCCCTGATGAGCATCTTACCCGGATGTCAATTCATTTAATTATTCAAATTATTATTTGACCGTCTTGCCCAGAGCTCTAGTGAGCATCTTACCCGGAGGCCACGTTATATAATCAACCGATGACCATCTTACCCGAAGATCAAATGATCATCTTACCCGGAGGACACAATATTTAATCAACCAATGACTATCTTACACGGAGATCGAATGATCATCTTACCCGGAGGCCATTTATTCACTCATTTAATGACCATCTTACCCGAAGCTCTAGTATCACGCTACGTGATGTAATGCAACATAAAATCTCTCACATGATTCACATACTGCTGAATTCACAGGTTCAATCCACAATAACCATTGAACTCATAGGTTCAATCCACAATAATCACTGAACTCACAAGATCAATCCACAATAATTACTGCACTCACATGTTCATTCAACATTAATCACTAAACTCACATGTTTATTTCACGTCACATGTCTATTTCAAAATTAACTAAACTCACAGGTTCATTTCATAATAACTGAACTCAGTGGTTTGTATTGCAATAATTGTACTCACAAATTCAATTCACATCAAATATAGAGCTCACATACTCATCCCACGATAATTACCAAAACATCAATCAATTATTAAAATTTACGCATCACTATCTAAATATAAATAAATCACAAAATAATATATTTATACATTGCAGTTACAAATAAATTTCTACTTACCTCGAATCCACGTAGAATCGCTAACTCGAATCTCCAATTCACCTTATCGTGTTTCTCTATCAAATCTAGTTAAACATCAATTGTCATTATCACTCCGAATTATCAAACTAACAAATTAGCAATAGTTATTTCTATTATATGTTAATAAGTATAGTGAATCATCATTTTAACTCTTTCTATTAGCATAAATCTACTTAAATATTTCAATGTTGGACTAAATAAAATTAGTTTCAATCACCCACTGAATCAAAATTTAAACTTAAGTCAACCAAAGATAAAACTCAATTTTCCCCTTAATTATAAACTGCTATGTCCAGCAAAGTAATCATAGAGTTTGAAACATTTTAACACCACGCGTATTGAATTCCTTTAAAAATAGATTAATTGCAATTATTACTTCTAGCTATAATCCCTTTATGTTCCTTCTGAGTCTAACTAAAGCTTATTGAAAACTGAACTCAGCATAAGATTTCAAATACAAACTTGTGTTTAATATTTTCTTGAATTGAAGATGAAATCCAAATTAAGGTTAAGAGTCTTGAGGACTAAAATTCTTAATCTAAAAGTGCTCACCCTTCAAATTAATTACCGATAACACTTAACAAAAACCCTAATTCATAGATGATAATTAAATAAGTAATTCACCTTAAATTTTGTTCGTATGCTTTCTTGCTTTCCTTCCTCCTTAAAATTCTATTTTTCTCAATTATTATTTTTTCTTCCTCTTAAAGCTCTACTTGTCTCTCTCTCTCATTTTTATTATCACCAAAAAGGAAAGTAGTGTGAGGAGTGAAGTTGTGGGCTTCTAAATTGTTCTAACCGCCCCAGTTAACTTACCTAGGAAGCTTTCACTTACTTTTTTATTTATTATTAGTAGTAATAGTTATCTTATTCTTAACAATACATAAGAATGGCTACTGTAGTTATGGTCTAATATGAAGGCCATATTCTTTCACATATATTAAAATATTAATATTTCCTAGTGCATGTGTACTAATTACCACTATAAACCCATTGTATATAAAATTTACGTGCAAGTATTCATATGTCAAGCTTTACTCACTCAAGTTCATATATCATCATGAATTGAACTATTTTTTTTTTTTGTTTCTTATAATTAAATAAATAACACGACTTACCAAATTATTTACATTTAATTTAAACTACCAACAATAAAATAATTTGCATTGAACATTCAACCACTAAACAAAAAACATAATAGATAAAATAAGACAAGATCACAAGTGACATATAAATAATATGAAATACACATAAGCATGAAATATATAAATAAAATGACTAATAAAGAGCTGGGTATCAGAGGATGAGAGAGAAAACGTAATGAAATGGATGAGACATAGAGAATTTTCTAGATATGGAAATGGAAAAGAATTTTCTGAGAATTTGAAACGTCTATATATGAGTGAATAATTTTCGAAAATATCTAATTCGAAAATAAAAATAAATTAATAATAGTAATAGTAATATTAATATTAATACTAGCAAACAAGAATAATAATACTAGCAAATAATATTAGTAAAATTAGCTAACAATATTAGTAAAAATATTTTTTAGTACTAACAAACACTATTAGTAATATTTATAAAAACTATTTGTAATACTACCAAATAATATTATAAAAACTATTTGTAATACTACCAAATATTATTAGTAATATTTAGGGCTAATCGTAGTTATACTAACAAACACTATTAGTAATACATATAAACCCTAAACCTAAACCTAAACCTAAACCTAAACCCTTATTAGTAATATACTAGCAAACAATAATATTATTACTTATAAACACTATCAGTAATACTTAAAAACTCTATTAGTAATACAATGAAAAACTATAAGTAACAAAGTAGCAAACACTATTAGTAATACTTTTAAACACTATTAGTATATTTATAAACACAATTAGTAATACTTAAAAACACTATTATTAATACTTATAAACACTATTAGTAGTACTACTAAACACTATTAGTAATACTTATAACCATTATTATTACTACTTATAAACACTATTATTAATCATACCAAACAATATCATTAATACTTATAAACCCTATACCCTAACAGTAAACCCTAAACCCTAACAGTAAACCCTAAACCCTAACCCTATACCCTAAATCCTAACCGTAAATCCTTACCCTAAAACCTTATTAATAATACATTGAAAAACTATTAGTAATACTTATAAACACTACTAGTAATACTTATAAACAATATTATTAATAATTATAAACACTATTATTAATACTTATAAACACTATTAGTAATACATTGAAAAACTATAAGCAACAAAGTAGCAAACACTATTAGTAATACTTATAAACACTATTAGTAATATTTATAAACACTATTAGTAATACTTATAAACACTATTAGTAATACTTATAAATACTATTAGTAATATTAATAAACACTATTATTAATACTTATAAGCATTATTAATAGGTATTACTAATATTATGTGAATTACATGTGAATGATGTGTTGTTTAGTGTTAGCTTTAGGGTAAGGACTATATGTTTCTATGTGTGTCCTTAAAAGAGAATTAATAGATATTACTAATATTATGTGAATTACATGTGAATGATGTGTTGTTTAGTGTTAGCTTTAGGGTAAGGACTATATTATTATTAATACATATAAACACTATTAGTAATACTACAAACACTATTAGTAATACTTATAAACATTATTAGTAACAAAGTAGCAAACTATTAGTAATACTTATAAACACTATTATTAATACTTATAAACACTATTATTAATAATTATAAACACTATTAGTTATACTACCAAATAATATTATTAATACTACCGAACAATATTATTAATACTTATAAATTATATTCCCTCCATCCCTGAGTAAACTTCCCACTTTCCTTTTCGGGTCGTCCCCCAATAAACTTCACATTCCATAAATGACAAAACCAACACTCTACTACATATAAACTTTAACCTTCAAATTCATACAATATTACCAAAAGTGTCACTCATTCAATTCACTTTTCAACACTATTCATTACTTTATCCCAAAAGTCGACATGTGACCTACCATATATTAATAAACAAATAAACTTTCTTAAACCATTCAACAAAAAGAAATGAGAAGTTTACTCAGGGACGGAGGGAGTATTAGTAATACTACCAAACAATATTATTAATACTTATAAATACTTTTAGTAATACTACCAAATAATATTATTAATACTACCAAACAATATTATTAATACTACCAAACACTATTATTAATACTTATAAACATTATTATTAATACTTTTTTTGAACAGTAAAGAGAAATTTTATTATAATGAATTGGAGAACAAGGGGTACTCCATCCCTTACAATAAAATCAGTGTTTGACATCACTCCATATGGTTATAGAACTAGACAATAAAGACTCGGATTTCTATTCCACTCTAAGAAATTTTGCCTTCTAAAATTTTCTTCTTTTGCTCCAATCCAAGTCCAAACTCTCGCCTTGATTTCTGAAAAGACTCTATTTGTATTTGGCTCCTTCCCGTTGAATGTGGCTTCATTCCTCGTGTTCCACAATACCCAGACAACGACTGTCCAAAGAGTTGTAGATGTCTTGAAACTCCTTTTTGCGTCGAGTAAATCACCGTGTTGTAGAAGGTGGCGAGCCAGGTTGTGATGCGGTGCCATAGGTTTCCCCGTCCAATAGTAGCATTTGTCCCAAATTTGCCTTGCAACCTAGCACGAGAAAAAAAATGTTGTATAGTTTCTTCTTCTTTATCACACATCCCACAATGAACTTCCCCATTAGAAGGAATAACTCCGCGTGCCTTGAGATTTAGCTTCGTTGGTAGCCTCATTTTTAAAACCTTCCAAACTATTGCTTGTGCCTTCCTTGGTGCATAACTTTTCCACAGTCTCGAGCATGCTTTGTCCTCCAAGTCCTTTGGTTCGTTTACCATCGTCCTCCTCTTATAGACCTCCCTGGTTGTGTAAATACCATTGGATGCAGGTGCCCTCTTCCAGAAGTCATCTGTGTCTTTATCCATCTTGATCCTGTTAAGAGAAGACATAAGAGTGTTAACCGATTCGACATCCCTATCTCTCAAAGCCCGTCTCCATCTCAACTCCCACTTCCATTCACTCCCCTCCCAATTCCCCATCTCACAAATTCTCACTTCTTTCCTTTCGCTTAATCTATATAACCTGGGAAATAATTCTTTCAGAGCCTTATCTTCTACCCACCAGTCATCCCAAAACCTAGTACTATCTCCTTTGCCAACCACTCTCACAAATTCTCGTCTTAACCCATCCCCCCCCTCTCCCCAGACCACCTCGCAAATATCTCTCCACCACCCTGAAATATAACCCCACCCCCATCTCACCCTCACTCTACCCCTAGTAAGGGAGTGCCAATCGCTAACGGGTCCTCCCCATATTTTGATTTAATCACCTTCACCCATAGCCTGTCTCCCTCTTCAAGGAATCTCCACACCCACTTACCTATGAGAACTTTATTAAACACTTCTAAGTCCCTAATACCCAACTCGCCTCTACTTTTTTCTTTGCACACATCACCCCACCTAACCCATGGAATTTTATCTTTCTCCTCACACCCACCCCAAAGAAAATTACGTTGAACCTTCGTAAGCTCATGAATAACCTTTTTTGGTAACAAGTAGAAAGAGAGACAATAAGTTGGCAACGCAGATAAAACAGACTGGATTAGGGTGATTCGACCCCCAAAAGATAAGTGTTTTCCTTTCCAAACTTGCAACCGACCCCTCACCTTATCAATCAATTTATTCCATGCATTTGACACTCTATGATTAATTCCAACATTTATTCCAAGATATGAGAAAGGATTAGAAGTTACCCCACATTTTAGGAATGACGCCCATTCGTTGATTTGAGATTCTTCCATGTTTAACCCCATCAAACTGCATTTGTGATAGTTGACCTTCAATCCTGACATTAGTTCAAAATTCCCAAGGATGTACTTAATAACAACAGCATTTTTGGACTTCCCTGAGCATGAAAAAATTATGTCATCCGCGTACTGTAGATGAGAGACACTTATAACCTTATTCTTTCCCACTCTGGCAGGTTCATAGGCACCCACTTCCACGTCTCTTTCCATCAACAAGCTTAGACCTTCAGCCATAATAAGAAATAGGAAAGGGGATAAAGGGTCCCCTTGTCTAATCCCCTTTTCAAGCTTAAAGAAACCAGATGGACTCCCATTAACAAGAACAGAGTCTGATGCTGTCGAGACATATTCCGATATCCATTTTCTCCATTTGGGTGAAAAATTCAGACCTTTCATCATATCATCCAAGAAGCTCCACTAAACAGTATCGTATGCTTTTGCAAAGTCCACCTTGAATAGAAATCTTTTGACTCTTTTCTTCTTTGCTTCATCGATCATTTCGTTGAGAATTACAATTCCATCCAAGCCCTGCCTCCCACCAATAAAAATCGATTGATTGCATGAAATCACATCATCCAACACTTTACTAATTCTGGCAGCCAAGACCTTAGCAATAATCTTGTAAATGCTCCCGATTAACGAAATAGATCTGAATTCATCCAAACTTGAACACTGATCCTTCTTCGGAATAAGGACAATGAATGATGCATTTAGACCTCTTGCAAATTTTCCATTTGCGTGGAATTCGTTGAGCAGCTGGTAAATCTCAGACTTCATGTTGGTCCAATTATCTTTAATGAACGCGAAGGTAAACCCGTCTGGACCAGGGCTCTTGCATGAATCACACGACCACACTGCCAATTTAATCTCTTCCTCAGTGAACTTGGACTCCAAAAAGGGATTGTCAATGTCTAAAATCTTCCGTTTGAAAATATCCGTTGGTAAGGAAGGTCTCTCCATAATTCTGGATTGAAATTGGCCTTTGAAGTGATTGAAGATAGCTAATTTTACTTCATCAACAGCCTCTATCCACGAATTATCAATCATTAAGCCCTCGATCCCCTGAGTTTTATCTCTCTTTTTTATCCATCTATGAAAGAAATTCGAGTTCACATCACCTTCTTGTAGCCACTTCGTCTTTGCTTTTTGTGAGAGGAAAGAGTCTCTCCAGGATAGGTTTCTCAGTAACTCCGCATTGGCAAGATTCCTCGCAGCAATCTCATTCTCATCTAGGCCAAACACGTTATCAATTTTGTCAAACCCTTCAATTTCAGCTTTTTTTTATGCAATTTTGTCTTCCACCTTGCCAAAAACTTCACGATGCCAAACTTTTAAATCCTGTTTCAGCAGCTTCATTTTGTTTAGCAAACGAAATCCAGACCAGCCGTCAACTCTATAGCTGCTCCAGCACTGCGATATGAAATCTTTGTACTTAGGGTGAGAAATCCAAGCATTGAAGAATTTAAAAGGTATTGGACCTTAATATTTCGATTCAAGAGACAAGTATAGATGGCAGTGGTCTGATATTGAGCGTCCAATACTTTTAAGGGAGTAATCTGGACAGTAAGTAAGCCATTCTTCATTAACTAAGACCCGATCCAGCTTACTTTTACATGAGCCATCCTTCTTGTACCACGTGAAAAATCTGCCCCTCAGTGGCATCTCGAACAAATATGCATCATTAATGAATTTGTGAAACAAAAAGATGTCTCTATTATCAATAACAACCCCTCTCCCGACCCTCTCACTGGAGTATTTAATAGCATTAAAATCACCCAATACACAAATCAAGTCATTACTAGCCTGGTCACCAATTTCTCAGAGGTATTGCGAGGAGCATACACATTAAAAATACTAACCTGTTTACCATCCCGCCTAAGAAAACCGTTGACCGCCAGAAGCCCGTTCGTGAACCAGGTACTTGTTTTGCAAAAAATCCTGTCGTTCCAAATGGACAAGATACCTCCAGATTGACCTTCTGCTGCCAACCACGACCAATCACAATTCCTATCCCACCAAAGGCTTCTGCAAATGGAGTCACTAATCATCTCCAATTTTGTTTCTTGAATGCAACATAATTCAATCTTCAGATTCCCCAACATCTCTCTAATTCTCCATTCTCTTTGCCCTCTTACCCAGACCTCTTGCATTGAAAGTTAGCATCTTCATTTGGACAATTTGGCCTCACCCTTCTCATTCCTAGAGATTTTTTCTTTGGCTCTTTCACGATCCTCTCTTTCCAATATCTCAAATTGTTTGACTAATTTTTCATCTGATACTTTGCTCAACAAACCCAGCTTTTTACTCACCTCCAGAGCTTTGCGCGCTTCAACCGAAACTTGATAATTCTATCGTTCCGATGCTAGTCTCTTCTCGTCGGCACTCATATATGGATTCACCATGTTCGAAGTATTGATCTTCACCTTCTTTCTGGCCAATTTCTTTATTGCAGTAATACTTGAGGGGATTTTTGGAGAAATAGAATTCTTACGGCACTGCGCGAGGTTAATTGGGGATCGGGGAGGAGAAGGCGCCCTAGAAGAGAAAGGGGGGAAATTGATCTCGTAACTAGAGGAGTAAGAGGAAATACCAGTATCCATATTGCTATTGGATAAGGGCCCAAAATAATTTTTACAATGCATAATTTGATTGGATACTGGGGCAATATTCTTAGAAAAAATATGAGCCTCAGCGAGATGGGCTGACCCAGGGGATGCTGGGCCCATCCGAGTTGGGCCACAACCCTTATCCTTATCCCGCTTAATTTTTGAACGTGGGCCTAGGGCAGTCCAAAATGGACCAAGTCTCCTCTCCTTATCCTCATTTTCAGATGGTGGGTCCCTAACTTCCACCCAAGCACACGACTCCTCAGATCTTGCCTCGCCAACATTAACTGCATCCTTGGATTTTGACAAAGGAGATCCCTCTTTTTGATATTCCCCAGGTAATTTCGAAAAATTGGGCGGTGCAATCATATCAGTTTCTCGATCCTGATCCGCTGAATTTGGAAACCGAGACAGAACGTCATAATTAATGTCGCCATTGCTGAACTTTTTCGGGGAATTTTTGGAGCAAATTGACATCTGGAGATGCTCCGTAGAGTCAGACCAAACCGTTTCATCATCTTTCTCAGAACTATAGACATTATCTCAGAACTCGTCATCAATCTCATCATCGAAATCTTCTCCATCCTCCTTAATTCTGATGTGGAAAATTTCCCCGTCGATATTAACCGGAAATGGTTCTCTCGGAATCTCGTGGTGGGGGGTCTTCATGAGGATTCTGGCGTACTGCAAACATCTCTTCTCAGCGGTGCCCTTATCAATGCTGATTAATTTCCCAAATTTTGAAGATATCAATTTGAAAAAATTAGGATTCCATGCGTGCATAGGAACTCCATACCATTTGGTCCAAGTTAATCTCATATTATTCACATCTCTGACTTTCCAAGGCCTTATCATATCAAACCATTCCAAAAAATTCTCCAAAAAAGCACTCAGTAATGACTTCCTGATTTAGAGGTGAAAAAAGAACCAAGTCATCACCCAGGAAAGATGCTTACCCATTGTCTCCGCAACGTTCCTTAATGATATTACCGATCTCAGGCCATGTGTACTCTTCTTTAAGAAAGCCCGTGAAGCATTTCTCTAGGAGACGTTTATCTTCCTCCTCAGAAGAATATTGAAAATCGGCGAACCTTGATGGCCTAACCACGGATGGTTTCGGGGTTGAAATTAGCTTCTCCACGCCCATCATTGCCTCCGCGTAAGAAAGATCTTTCCTCCGGTACGTATGATTATGGACATGAAGAAATCTAGGTTTGGCCCTCTCAACTCTAAGTTTATTTCTCAACCCGCTACGATCAAATTTGGATATATTGGCTCTTAGTTTCTGATCCAAATTCTATTAAGCCTTTCTTCAACCTTCTGCTTATCTATATTACCCCCAAAACGTACGAAGCCGTACCTCTGACCGATCTTGTCTTTTTTATTTGGGACGAAAATATCTCTAACAACTTCAATCTCCTTGAATAACTTGAATAGATATTCCACCGTGCAGTCTGAGGGGAAAATCTTGAAAAAGAAAGTCACGAATCTATTGGAGGAGTTCCAAACTCTGACCCAGTCGTTTCTCTGCGTTGCCAAAGCATTGTCGTCACTGTGGAAAGGGTACCTAGGGTTTCTTTTCTACCTCACCGGTTGCCACTCGAAAATTGGTGTACTACCCTGAACCCTAATCTCACCCTCTCGGCTCTCTCTCACTCTAAAGTTTCTCTCTCTAGACATTTTCCCCCTCCACCCTTCATTTATTATTATTAATACTTATAAATCCTAAACCCTAAACCCTAACCATAAACCCTTACCCTAAAACCTTATTAGTAATACATTGAAAAACTATTAGTAATACTTATAAATACTATTAGTAATACTTATATAAACCCTAAACCCCTAACCCTTACTTGAAAACATTACATAGTTAATTATAGGGTCAAAATATAATGTCATCACCACTAAAATATACATGGACACGTGAGAAATATAATGTCATCACCACTAATAGGTTTTATAGGTATTACTAATAGTATTTATAAGTATTTAAGGTAGTATTATTAATAGTGTTTATAAGTATTTAGGGTAGTATGACTAATAATATTTATAAGTATTACTAATAGTTTTTTCTCATGACTAAAATAAAAAGAAAAAAGGGATTTGAAAGGATACACCCTTTGTTGTCTCCACCCTAAAAGAAATTAAATAAATTACTAAAAAATTGTGATTATATAAGTTACTAAAAATTTTTTTATGTACAACAGTCTAATAAAAAATACTCCAAATAATGTAGAATTGTCTAATAAAATTACTGAACATGTTGATTATTAATTTTTTTTTTAATTAATACTCCCTCCGATTCATTTTTTATTGCCACTAAGAAAATAGCACGGGTTTTAATAAAAGAATTATTTATTAGTATTTGTGGGTATAAAGTAGATTTTTAAAAGGGGCAAAATGGACTTTCCAGCTTTATGGAAGATATTTGTGGGTATAAAGTTGATAAAGTAGTGGCATGAGTGTAAATTAACGATTTTTTTAAGGGGTAAATTAAAAATAACAGTGTTTGTTTTTTGCTATTTTGGGTAAGAGAAAAAAAAATCCCTCCTTTTATGGAAAAGTGGATAATAAAAAATGAATCCGAGGGAGTATGATATAAATGGTACATTTTCTAAAATAAAATTACACTACCAAAATTTCGGTTTGTAGCTATTAATTGATAATTTTACATGGATTCTAACCTTGAAAATATCATTAATTAAAGGGTGTATAAACCGAAATTGACAATTAATATGTATCAAAATTAATGATGAACCATCATTGCTTTGGAATATATTCGTGCATTGGAAACTTGCCTTAGTGGACAAACAATGGGCATGTCAATTCATCTTCGCCGGATTAGTAGGGTTTAGATGGACATGTACTTAATCCCAATAAAATCCGAGTAAAATTCGAAAATATATCTAATTAAGAGACGTGTGCAGATCACGTACACGATTTGATACAAGCCCACATGAATTAGGATGAGTGGAAAGTGGGAAAGTCGGAAATCTAGTCGTGGGAAGTGGGAAAGTCCGATACCCTAAAGGCTAAATCATCTCCAAAATAATCTTCTATCTTAATTCTCCATTCATTTCTCTGAAATCTCCAATATTCTCTCATGGTAAAATTATTTTTCCATTTTTTTTTCATATCATCCTTAATTAAAAGTACTTTCTAACAATCTTTATTTTTCGATAATATTAGGAAGTGCTTCTTGATTCATTGATGAAGGCTGTCAGTGCCAACAAGCCACAACTATATACGAGGTTTTTGCTTGATTTGGAATACATTTCATTTATTGAATTGATTCATAGATTTTATTTTTTTAATTTGATATACTCATACATTTCTTTGTTTTGTAGAGGAAGAAAGTTTTGATCGTTGAAGCTTTTCAAGCAGAAAATATTCACTCTCAAAGTCAGCATCATGGCTCTGAAAATCGATATCAAGAATGCAGTTACGGTTGAAGAGAGAGTCAGGGCCGAAGTTCTCATTCAGCGGGCTGAGGAGGATCTTGAGGAGGCAAAAATTGGAGCAGAAAAACAGCGTGATCTAATTTATTTTTGTTTTATTTCATATATGTTATGTTTAATTAATCTAATCAACTATATATTTTGTATAATATTTGAATGTTTAATTGTAATATCCCGTCCCGTTTTATACCTTTTATATTCCTAGAACCCTTATTTTATTTTATTATCTTTGTTTCTTTTATTTTATTATTTTGTGTGCAATTGTGTAATTTAAATATATACCATTTTACAAATTCCTAAATTCGTAGAAAGAATCGAATCTTTCAAACGAATAAAGGATTACGAGAAATTAAATATTCAAGTTTAATTAAGGATTTCGATCCGTATAATTTATTGATAAAAATATACTTTTATAACTCAAATACAATAAAATATTAATTGAGTTTTAAAACTGTATTAAATCTTGAATCGGGGTTAAACTCGTGAACCAAACTACTCCTAAACCGTATCAAGTGGGAACGAAAATATCAGAATTAAACGGGGTTAGTTTCTGGCCACATAAATTACTTTCCTTTTAGAATTAAATTAATTAGAGTATTAATTTCCACCCACATGTTTATTTTTCCTTCTATTAAAATAATTAATTAAGAATTTAATTTCCAATCAAATATCTTTTCCTCTCTCAAATTACAAAAAACCGCATGCACTTATCCTAATTTCAATTCCCAAATTTCACATCTCAGCTCTCTCTCTCTTAGCCAAACGCCTCACTCCTCACGCCTTCTTCCTTTTCCAGCGACCAAACGCCGCTCGCCCTTCCTCCTCCGGCGAACCAGGTCGCGACGCCCTCAGCCAGCGCCGCCTCCACCAATCGGCCGCGCCGATCGGTCACCGCCGCGCCTCTCTCTCCTCGGCCGCCATGGCTGCTGCTACCGCCTCCCTCTTCCGACGCCGCTGCTCGAAGCGCCGCCTCTCTTCAGCCGAGCGCCGCGTTCCACCACAGCCACTGCGCCGCCGTGCGACGCCCTCCCTTCGCCACGCGAAGCTCGACGCCGTCCTTTCCCTTCTTACGCCGATGAGACCCAGCGCCGCCTCTCTCCGTCGCTGTCGCCTCCGATCAACCACTCCAGCGACGCCTCTTCTTTCTCTCCCTGAATCCCGACCGAAGTGAAGCCGAAGCGCCGCTCAATCGCATCACCGCGCCTTTTCTCTCTCTCTCAAGCGACGCCCAGCGCCGCCGCGTCTCACCTCAGAGCGTCGCCGTCCGCTTGTTTCCTTTGGTGAGTTTCATTCTCCCAATTCATTCACTAATTCGGTCCTTTGATTTCAATTTCTTACAATTTCCAATTCGGATTGAATCAATTTGACTCACGCCCTTTTCATCCTTTGATGTATAAACGAGACGTCGCTATAGCCGTCTTCGTATTTTCCGATGAAGCCCGGTCGAACCGTTGTTCATTTAATTTCGGAGAAATCGAAACGACGCCGTTAGGCTGTCCAAAATATCCGACGAATCACCGAATCACCAAACAACGCCGTTAGGCTGCCCGATTTGGGACTCGTAAGAATTGCTAATCCCCTCTCTAATTCTCGTAGTAGTTGGGATAGAAATTGGACTGTTTTAATTCCCTGAGACTTTGTAGTTGAGATAGGTGTTTTTGGTTTGAGCCTAATGGACTTTTGTTGTGAAATTCCTACTGTTGTTGTTGGACAAACTATTAGTATTATTGAATTTATTGTTTAGTGTTGTTGGTTTAGTTGTTAAGTATTATTGATTAGTTGATTGGTATTATTGAGTGAATTAGTTTAGTTTGGTTTGGTTAGCTGATGATATGGTGATGAAATTGGTTTGTTTTAGTGTTAGTTGAAGTTCTTAATGACAAAGGGAAACTCGTCTTCTACTGTTCAAATGTTCGAAACAAATGAAAAAGGGCTTTTAGAAAATAATACTACTCTTTTGCTTTGAAAATGACACAAGTAAACTTGGTTAGTAATACTAGTAATATAGGAAAATAATTATTCTATTATTTGTTATGAAAACTTCTTTAAATCAAGAATTACTAACAATAAAGAAAAGTATATATTATATTATTTTAGTATTTATTATATATATATATATATTTCTTTAAACAAAATAAGATTAATAAAGGGAGTTTTTCTTCATAAAATATGAATATTTATTCAAGAATTCTTTTGAAATGAGAAATAGAAATCTTAGAAAGAAAAACCTATTCTCTTGTCTTATTAATACTTTTTAAATAATTATATTATTCTTTTAAGTTTTTCCAAGAATAATAATAATTATGAATATACTTTTAATTTTTTTTATAAAAGGCTTTTGTTAAGGACACCACTGAAATTAGTAAATACATCCCCAATACACCTCCTCTTGAAAAGGGGTGTACTTATCAATTAGAAATCAACCTTTAGGAGTTTTAGCTTTCGATAAGTTTTCTAAAGACAACGACCCCCTCAATTCTCGTAACACAAACTCTCAAGTTTTCCTAAACATTTTCAAAGGTCAACTTTTAATTAAATATTTTCCTACTAGGATTCGGTACTAGTTGGAACGCACACGAGGTTTCCGACCATCTATTTGCACATCATTCACGGGACCCGGAGCAAACAGGTGGGTGATGATCTGTTGATTGATCAGCTAATAATAACGTCGTGCTGGTATTTTCTGAACGCGATTAAATCAAATCAAAAATATCTAATCCAACATAAATGTAACACCTATCTATATAACTGTTTGGATTATGTGATATAACTATATATGTTATATATTAGCCTGTTATTTTGTGAATCGATCACCATTGCATGAGTAAACACCTTATGTGAGCATGAATCAGTTCTGTTGTCAATCGAGCATTTTTCTCTGTGAAGTTTGTTGTGTCAATTTTTTTATGGTTAGTCAGTAAGTACGGAATTGTGATGTGGGTATTTATTTCCAACCTCCGGGGAGCTGTCGGGGACGCCCTCGGAATAAAGGTTGTTGATTTAGAATATTTTCCGGTCTCCGGGGACACTGTCGTTGGACACCCTCGGAATCAAGGCTGTTGATGGTTGGAGTTGAAAAGAGTAACTTTGTTGGAAGTGGAATGATTGTACGTTTATGGTTTGACAGTTGTGATAATATGTGATATGACTTTGGGCTTTGCCTTAATGTGAACCAACTTGTGCTATTTTAATTATATTATGTGAAATATGTTTAAATGCCGTTTAAATTTTATATGAAACTGATTAAATAAAATAAACACTTTATCAATGAGTATAACTTAATATATTTCGGATTTACCAATCCCATGATGTTACAAATCACCCATATGTGAGAATTCAATTCTCACGCCCCATTCTCCTAACCCCTTGCAGATTATGATTTCGTGGAGCAAGGACAGTAATAGAGACGACACGGAGTTCCCCACTTAAATATAACATTACTGTTGATACCATGCTTTATGTACACATATATGTGTGTGATATACTTATTAAAATTATTCTATTCATTTCTTCCGCTGCATAAAAACTCATCATATCTCATTTCCGTTATATTTCCTTCAAAAATTTTATAGTTCGGACTTTTGATCACAATAACACTTCGAATCCGATATAATTAATATATTCTGGATTCGGGGCGTTACAGGTGGTATCAGAGCTTATGTTCAAAACTTTCGGACCAAAACCCAAATCGTTGTTTTCATCAAACCAAAATTCTCTTTCTTTATTAAATTTTCTTATCATATAAGTATAGATCACTAATTAAATCACTTGAGGGGAAATGTGTCTCCTATTACCGCCAGAAGCTCCTCGAAGGTATGTTCTTATTTGATTGCCTAAAAGTTTATGATAGCGACAACTTGACTTTCATAACAAAACTCCAATCAAAAGATCGCGAACTCGAAACAACACCTACGAGGTGTAGAAAGGAACACGAAATGCCGTTCATATTACTATGGAAATGCAGATAATTAGTGAATGATAGAAATAAATATATTTGTGTAAATTTATAAATTTCATAAATGATGTTATATGATTATTTGAACTATGTGCCTTAATTGTTTAAATAATGTTTCTGAATAACTAAAATTTTGACTAGGAATTTCCTTTCCATATAAGAATCCACCTAAGATCGTTATATCCTGATAATTAGAAGACACTTAGCTAACCTTAGAATCTATAAGTGTGTTTATAACCCAGTTCACGAGACTGCGTGCGGAGGCAAGAGCCACTCCAATATCCCCAGACGAGACATATTTGACAGTCATGATTCGTTTTGGCAGAAGGGTTACTGAGTTGTTCTCCGTCCTATCACTGTAAGACTACTCGAACGGACAAGAATAGAAGACCCAGTTCAAAGACCCCTCATTCACTTGGAGACATACCTAGAAGAAGTCAACGATGGAGATTTCTGTATGATAGTGGTGATCAGTCAGAGTGATCAAATCCTTTTAAACAGTTATCCTTTTGATGTAGTTACAAATACGTACAACCTAGATGTGCCACCCTTTCCTGACATATAGTAGTAGTCAGATGTATGACCGTTTTACTTAGACCATAGCAGCGTAGCTCTAACCGGCTCCTTTTGTCGCTCGTGGTCCGAACTGATGTGAGGACACGATACTATAGCATTACTTAGAAGCCTTTTGTATTCTATGACTTAATGTAAGGAGACTGACTCCGTAGAACCAAAACTTTTAGATACATATATACTTATTATGTGTTCACTGCTTGTCAATGTGCTTTACTTGCTTTATATATATTGACTGTCATATTTTATCTGATTATCACTAAATGACACATTACTAGTTCCTAGAATACTATGCGAATGTGAGCACTGTACCATTGGGGCCCCAATGCGAAGCGGTGAATTACGTACCACACGTGTTTTCAGTGAACGTTGTGTGTTAATTTTGGTTAATCCGGTTATGTTTTTATAACTTTCTCACACCTATACATACCGTAAAAATATTATTCTTTTCCGATCAGAACCACCTTTAGAATGACACCAGGACGTAGACGTGGACGACCCCGCGTTAACCCCATTACTATACCAATGAATTCTATAGGACAGAACCCACCTCCTCAAGCTGAACCTAAGCCACCTCAGCAGGCCGCGCTAGGAAATGTCTGGAACTACTATGGAAATTGAGGGCCGAATTATAGGTTTACCCCTAATGCTAAGTGATCACTTAGTAGAGTCCGACCTTCATATCCTTCAGATGAAAATCTTTGACATAATCTAGGCTTTGACTAGTTAACAAAGGACGAAGCGATAATAAAATACACAGAACTTGAGATCAACCTCGAAAACCGTAATGGTCAACACTTCACATTTTGTGAAATCAAGACTAAGAAGGAAACCCGAGTAATATCAGCAATCCAAGCTGCAGTAATATTACGAAAGGAGAAATGCCAAGCTTACCTCGTCCACATCTCAGCAGGAGAGAAAGACGACAAGTTGAGCATCAAGGTGCCAATTGTGGATGGATATCTTGACGTGTTTCCCGAGGAATTAACCGGGTTACCTCCTGATCGTCAGATAGAGTTCTCCATCGACTTGATACCTGGGGCAGTTCCAGTATCTAAAGCGCCCTATTGAATGGCGCCAAAGGCACTAGAAGAACTGAAGGGACAACTGCAATGCTTGCTTGAAAAGAAGTTCATCAGGCCCAATGCATCACCATGGGGAGCACCCGTGTTGTTCGTGAAGAAGAAAGATGGAACTTTCCGTATGTGCATAGACTATCGAGGTCTCAATCAACTGACCACTAAGAACAAATATCCTCTTCCGAGGATAGGAGACTTGTTCGACCAGTTGAAGAATGCTACGGTATTCTCAAAGATCGATCTGAGGTCTGGTTACCACCAGCTAAAGGTCAAGAGCGAGGATATCCCGAAGACAGCATTCAGGACTCGGTATGGACATTACGAGTTCACCGTGATGCCTTTCAGAGTAACAAACGCTCCGACAATTTTTATGGATATGATAAATAGAGTGTTTCATCCGTACCTGGACCAATTCGTCATCGTCTTGTGTACTCTAAGAGCAAAGAGCAACACGAAGAACATCTCAAGGCAGTCTTAGAGACAATGAGACGAGAGAAGTTGTATTTCAAATTCAGCAAGTGTGAATTTTGGATCAACTGTTTGTGTATCGATTAGTACTAGAGCATCTCACTCCCTTGTGTCTAAGAATTTAAGAAAATTTGGGGATATAAAGTATAGAAGAATAGACCTTAAGTGAAAGTGAACTTTTGAGGAATACAATGAGAACCTAAAGCCGAGTGAATTGATTGGAGATAGACTTGGATGAACATCAAATAGAAACTGAACTGCACGTTCTTAAGTTGAGTAGCTAGACGTTATTGAAAACGAACTAGTTTTATGCATAAGAAGGAATATGAAACATGGACATAGTTACTTTCTTTTGGGATAACATAAGATTTTAAGCTTAAGTAGAGCCTTTTGTGGAATGAGTAAGCTAGATGTGATCTTAAGTCTTACGTGTTAAGAATTAACATTTATATGTTATGGGAATATTTTAGTTGAAAAAGAAAGGACAATTGATTTTTTTATCTATGGGATACATAGTGGACTTCGAAGTAGAGGAGAATTTGCAACTATGTAGGAAGAAAAGTTTACATGCTTGAGTACTAGAAAACCTTCAAAGTCTCAGATCTGGTGGAGTGACAACAAACTTAGCCGACCAAGAAGACCGAGAAGTTATTTTGGCTTTAACTAATGAGAAAGCTTTCAAAAATCAAACCTCTCCACTAAGCCACCCTTTTTGGACCAGAAGTTTTAGAGTAAGTAGTTAGACAAAACTACTTTGAGTGGAGTAAGATATAGTACCAATTCATCCTAAACCTAGAATTTTCCACACAGTATTGTGCAGATACCATGGTTTACGCGTTCACCCTATAACCGACCTTACGAGAAAGGATCCTAGGAGCGCAAAAGAACGATAAATTCTTGAGAGGAATACGTAAGCGCGCTGAGGAAGGAACCATTTAGAGGTTCGTATTGAGTACTGAGTGAGCTTTGATGTTCGATAACAAAATCTGTGTGCCTAAGGATGAAGGAATGAGGAATGAAATTCTGAAAGAGGTACATAACACTCCATACACCATTCACCCCGGAGAGACGATGATGTATCGGGGACTGGAAGAAAACTTTTGGTGAATGGTATGAAGAGATCGATAGCTCAATTCGTCAGGAGCTGTTTAACCTGCCAACGAGTTAAAGCAGATCACCAACGACCTCCAGGGTTGTTACTGTTGGGATATGTTTAGTTTTGATGATTTTCCAAAACAACATGTAATAGGTTTGAAAGCAGTCAGGATAGTATCTTTAGATTCAGGTCAGGATAGTTTGTGTATTCAGTTAGACAGGTTGTAATGTGAGAAGAACTTAGCTGAGGAAGCACTCAGTTGAGGGGGAACTCAACTGAGGGGGAACTCAGTGAGGGGGAACTCATTGATAAAGCCTGAGGAAGTCAAGATGACATCTCAAGAGAACTGACTGAAGCCATTGAAGGAAGACCTGAACCTGAAGAGAAGCCTGAAGGATGTCCCACTGAGTGCAAGTCAGGTTGATCTAAGCTAAGTCTGATAGGACCACTCAGTGAAGAGCCTGATCAGGTGGATCAGTGCTGCACCAAGTAGGCCCTGAAGGAGTCAGGCTACTGTGGTCAGGGAAGTTTGTCATTCAGCCTTATGACAAACTTCTTGGAGTGATCTTCAAACAGTCCCTGAAGGACAACTACACTGAGGACGAGTCAGTCCACTGAAGATCATCTGTCAGTGAAGGAGAAAGCTACCTAAAGTCAGTGGGTCTTAGTCAAACCTACTGAGTCAAAGATCCGTGAATTCAGGCCACGTGGACCAATCAGCACAAGGCGGTAAATCTGACACTGACAAGGCCGCATTCCAAGAAAAGTGGTTGAAACCATTTAATGCTGGATTCAAATGTATTTCCTCTCCAACGGATACATTTGAATCCCCATTATAAATACAAGCTCATGGCTTGTTGATAGAGTGTGTTGTGTTTTGTTTGAGAGTTGTATTGATTGTATCTTGTAAGAAAAACAAACACCTACGAGCTGAGAGTGTGAGTAGTAGCATACGTGCATGGGAGATATAAGGAGGTTCTACTCATATCTATACACTGAGAGTTCACAAAGATATACATAAGAGTGCTCAGCTTGTAACTCTAGGCTTAGAGAGGTTTTCCCTATCTTAGCTATTGGCTAACACATTGTAAAGGGAAAACCTCACCTAGTTGGAGAAAACCCTAACCGAAACCAAAACCCTCTAGTCAGGTTTGTTGGGAGTAAGTTTTTTTGTAAGGAGAGGCAGCTCCGTGGAGGGGCGTGAGTCCAGTTGTAAGTGCACCTTGGCACGTTAAAAACAAGAATCCAAAGGAGTGGATTTCCTGTTAAATCAGGCCGTGGATGTAAGAGCTTGAGTCTCCGAACCACGTTAAACCAAGTGTTATTATTTGGAATGTCTTTTCTTCTAAAGTATTGTGAAAATCTGCTCACTGAGAGCATTGTTTAAAAAGGAACTTTAGCTAAGCATTCAGGTCAGGGAGATTCCATCTCACTGACTAAATCAGGCAAGGCACTCGAGAGTTCAGTCTCTCGAGTCACTGCCTTGTTGAGAGCCTGAGCTTTCAAGTCTCATCTCTGACTTGATAGCTCTAACTCTCAGCAACGCAGTGACTTGAGTGTTTCCTCACTGAACTCTTTCAGGGTGCAACGCGAAGGTTTTAAAAAAAAAAAATTTTGTGCTCCTGAATTCCCATTTTACCCTTCGAAAACGGGACCATCAGTTACATCCTCTAGAGATGCCAGAGTGGAAATGGGAGAACATCACTATGGATTTTGTCACCGGATTTCCGAAAACGGTGAAGAATCACGATGCCATTTGGGTTATCGTAGATAGACTTACGAAAACTGCCCACTATATCCCTATTAGAATGACTTATACGTCGGACAAGCTCGTCCAACTATACATAGCAGAGGTAGTTAGACTGCACGGTGTACCAGTCTCGATAGTGTCCGATAGAGACCCCGTTTTACCTCTAAGTTCTGGGGAAGTCTGCAATGAGCCTTAGGGACTGAATTGAAATTCAGCACTGCATACCACCCGCAGACTGACGAACAATCGGGAGGAACTATCCAGACACTCGAAGGTATGCTGAGAGCTTGCGCTCTAGATCTTGCAGGAAGTTGGAAGAGCCACCTGCCATTTGTAGAGTTTGCGTATAACAACAGTTATCAGGCGACAATACAAATTGCTCCGTCGTAGCACTTTACGGGAAAAGGTGTAGATCGCCAGTTTGTTGGGACGAAGTCGAGATTCGAAAGATTCTCGGACCCGAACTAGTCGAAAGATCGACTGAGTTAGTCGCAAGGATTAAGACAGCTCAGGACCGTCATAAGTCATATACGGACGCTAGGAGAAGAGATTTACAATTCGACTTTGGCGATAAAGTATTTCTCCGAGCGGCACCAATGAAAGGTCTAATCCGTTTTGGGAAAAGAGGTGAGCTAAAGTCGCGATACAATGGGCCATTTGACATCCTGAATAGAATCGGGGATGTGGCTTATCGCTTAGCACTACCACCAGAGTTATCGCGAGTGCATAATGTGTTCCACACATCTACACCCAGGAAGTACATAAGTGATCCAAATCCTGTTATTAGTCGTATAGATTTAGGTTTAAGCTGTGACCTAACTTATGAAGAAGTTCCAGTTACTATCCTAGGAAGAAAGTTACACTTATTAAGGAATCAAGAGATACCATTAGTTCTAGTCCAGTGGAGCCGACACGGGAAAGAAGAAACAATTTGGAAAATAGAGGATGAAGTCCTAACCAAATACCCTCAATACCTAAGCAATACCTAGAAGCTGAATTTCGGGGACGAAATTCTGTTAAGGGGGTTAGGATGTAATACCTCGTCCCGTTTTATACCTTTTATATTCCTAGAACCCTTATTTTATTTTATTATCTTTGTTTCTTTTATTTTATTATTTTGTGTGCTATTGTGTAATTTAAATATATACCCTTTTACAAATTCCTAAATTCGTAGAAAGAATCAAATCTTTCAAACGAATAAAGGATTACGAGAAATTAAATATTCAAGTTTAATTAAGGATTTCGATCCGTGTAATTTATTGATAAAAATATACTTTTATAACTCAAATACAATAAAATATTAATTGAGTTTTAAAACTGTATTAAATCTTGAATAGGGGTTAAACTCGTGAACCAAACGACCCCTAACCCGTATCAAGTGGGAACGAAAATATCAGAATTAAAGGAAGTTAGTTTCTGGCCACATAAATTACTTTCCTTTTAGAATTAAATTAATTAGAGTATTAATTTCCACCCACATGTTTATTTTTCCTTCTATTAAAATAATTAATTAAGAATTTAATTTCCAATCAAATATCTTTTCCTCTCTCAAATCACAAAAAACCGCATACACTTATCCTAATTTCAATTCCCAAATTTCACATCTCAGCTCTCTCTCTCTTAGCCAAACGCCTCACTCCTCACGCCTTCTTCCTTTTCCAGCGACCAAACGCCGCTCGCCCTTCCTCCTCCGGCGAACCAGGTCGCGACGCCCTCAGCCAGCGCCGCCTCCACCAATCGGCCGCGCCGATCGGTCACCGCCGCGCCTCTCTCTCCTCGGCCGCCATGGCTGCTGCTACTGCCTCCCTCTTCCGACGCCGCTGCTCGAAGCGCCGCCTCTCTCCAGCCGAGCGCCGCGTTCCACCACAGCCACCGCGCCGCCGTGCGACGCCCTCCCTTCGCCACGCGAAGCTCGACGCCGTCCTTTCCCTTCTTACGCCGACGAGACCCAGCGCCGCCTCTCTCCGTCGCCGTCGCCTCCGATCAACCACTCCAGCGACGCCTTTTCTTTCTCTCCCTGAATCCCGACCGAAGTGAAGCCGAAGCGCCGCTCAATCGCATCACCGCGTCTTCTCTCTCTCTCTCAAGCGACGCCCAGCGCCGCCGCGTCTCACCTCCGAGCGTCGCCGTCCGCTTGTTTCCTTTGGTGAGTTTCATTCTCCCAATTCATTCACTAATTCGGTCCTTTGATTTCAATTTCTTACAATTTCCAATTCGGATTAAATCAATTTGACTCATGCCCTTTTCATCCTTTGATGTATAAATGAGACGTCGCTGTCGCCGTCTTCGTATTTTCCGATGAAGCCCGGTCGAACCGCTGTTCATTTAATTTCGGAGAAATCGAAATTACGCCGTTAGGCTGTCCAAAATATCCGACGAATCACCAAATCACCAAACAACGCCGTTAGGCTGCCCGATTTGGGACTCGTAAGAATTGCTAATCCCCTCTCTAATTCTCGTAGTAGTTGGGATAGAAATTGGACTGTTTTAATTCCCTGAGACTTTGTAGTTGAGATAGGTGTTTTTGGTTTGAGCCTAATGGACTTTTGTTGTGAAATTCCTACTGTTGTTGTTGGACAAACTATTAGTATTATTGAATTTATTGTTTAGTGTTGTTGGTTTAGCTGTTAAGTATTATTGATTAGTTGATTGGTATTATTGAGTGAATTAGTTTAGTTTGGTTTGGTTAGCTGATGATATGGTAATGAAATTGGTTTGTTTTAGTGTTAGTTGAAGTTCTTAATGACAAAGGGAAACTCGTCTTCTACTGTTCAAATGTTCGAAACAAATGAAAAAGGGCTTTTAGAAAATAATACTACTCTTTTGCTTTGAAAATGACACAAGTAAACTTGGTTAGTAATACTAGTAATATAGGAAAATAATTATTCTATTATTTGTTATGAAAACTTCTTTAAATCAAGTATTACTAACAATAAAGAAAAGTATATATTATATTATTTTAGTATTTATTATACATATATATATTTCTTTAAACAAAATAAGATTAATAAAAGGAGTTTTTCTTTATAAAATATGAATATTTATTAAAGAATTCTTTTGAAATGAGAAATAGAAATCTTAGAAAGAAAAACCTATTCTCTTGTCTTATTAATACTTTTTAAATAATTATATTATTCTTTTAAGTTTTTCCAAGAATAATAATAATTATGAATATACTTTTAATTTTTTTTATAAAAGGCTTTTGTTAAGGACATCACTGAAATTAGGAAATACACCCCCAATACACCTCCTCTTGAAAAGGGGTTTACTTATCAATTAGAAATCAACCTTTAGGAGTTTTAGCTTTCGATAAGTTTTCTAAAGACAACGACCCCCTCAATTCTCGTAACACAAACTCTCAAGTTTTCCTAAACGTTTTCAAAGGTCAACTTTTATTTAAATATTTTCCTACTAGGATTCGGTACTAGTTGGAACGCACACGAGGTTTCCGACCATCTATTTGCACATCATTCACGGGACCCGGAGCAAACAGGTGGGTGATGATCTGTTGATTGATCTGCTAATAATAACGTCGTGCCGGTATTTTCTGAACTCGATTAAATCAAATAAAAAATATCTAATCCAACATAAATGTAACACCTATCTATATAACTGTTTGGATTATATGATATAACTATATATGTTATATATTAGCCTGTTGTTTTGTGAATCGATCACCATTGCATGAGTGAACACCTTATGTGAGCATGAATCAGTTCTGTTGTAAATCGAGCATTTTTCTCTGTGAAGTTTGTTGTGTCAATTTTTTTATGGAAAGTCAGTAAGTACGGAATTGTGATGTGGGTATTTATTTCCAACCTCCGGGGAGCTGTCGGGGACGCCCTCGGAATAAAGGTTGTTGATTTAGATTATTTTCCGGTCTCCGGGGACGCTGTTGTTGGACGCCCTCGGAATCAAGGCTGTTGATGGTTAGAGTTGAAAAGAGTAACTTTGTTGGAAGTGGAATGATTGTACGTTTATGGTTTGACAGTTGTGATAATATGTGATATGACTTTGGGCTTTGCCTTAATGTGAACCAACTTGTGCTATTTCAATTATACTATGCGAAATATGTTTAAATGCCGTTTAAATTTTATATGAAACTGATTAAATAAAATAAACACTTTATCAATGAGTATAACTTAATATATTTCGGATTTACCAATCCCATGATGTTGCAAATCACCCATATGTGAGAATTCAATTCTCACGCCCCATTTTCCTAACCCCTTGCAGATTATGATTTCGTGGAGCAAGTACAGTAATAGAGACGACACCGAGTTCCCCACTTAAATAAAACATTACTGTTGATACCATGCTTTATGTACACATATATGTGTGTGATATACTTATTAAAATTATTCTATTCATTTCTTCCGCTGCATAAAAACTCATCATATCTCATTTCCGTTATATTTCCTTCAAAAATTTTATAGTTCGGACTTTTGATCACAATAACACTTCGAATCCGATATAATTAATATATTCTGGATTCGGGGCGTTACATTAATATTATTATGTGGATCAGATCCAGATCATATGAATGTTTTTAAAAGTTTTTTTTATTGAGATAGTATAATTTGAATTCTGAAATCGAAAATAAAAACAAATTTGAGGTATGGAAAAATGAAATTGAATCTAAGATATTTAAAGTTAAGAAAATAAGTTGAATTTTAGATATGGAAAAAAATATGTTTAAAAAAAAATTGAATATAGGAGACATATTTGAGATATATGGAATATATATATATTTTTTTAATTGTAGAATTATGGAAAAAGTTAAATAAAAATTTGAGATATGAAAAAAAATTATCAATGGTAAAGTTAGTGCGTGTTTACAAACACAATTCCATAATTAAAGAGAATTGCTTTTATTTTACACTACAAAAAAAACACTGTTTTGCGACGGAATTTGCGACGGAATATCCGTCGCAAACAGTGCTTTGCGACGGACACGTGTCCATTTTTAAAACAGCCGTAGCTAATTTTTGCGACAGATTTTGGAGCTCCGTCGCAAATTACCGACGGAAAAGTCCGTCGCAAAAATGGCGGGTCAGACCCGGTCGGGTCGCACAGAATTTGCGACGGACTACTGTCCGTCGCAATTCTTTCGGGTTAGACCCGATCGGGTAAAAAATATTTGCGATGGTCATATTCCGTCGCAAATGTTTTTATATATTTTTTTTTATTTTTTTCTGTTATAATTTGCGACGGGCTGTTTTCCGTCGCAAAATTCAATATTTGCTACGGAATTTGGCCGTCGCAAATTACCGAGCCTATACAAAAAAAAAGTGGCTCGCGTGGTTCGAGCCCGGGCACCCGGGGCGGGCGCGGACCACTGGGCCACTCGGCCCATTGCTTATTATATGCGGCCCACCTTCTATATTAGTCTTATTAGGCCGAACAATTAATCCATTTTTGCGTCCAAGGGGAATCGAACACGGGACCTCTTGTGCAAGAGGAGGGGGCGCGCGCCACTAGGGCACAAGCTACTTTTGTTTATTTTTATGCAATTAATTGTATATGTATTCAAATTAAGTCATTTTTTTTATAATTCACCAAATTAATCTCTTTTCGTATCTAAGTTGTTTATAAAAATATTTTGCCCAACTATTTTTTTTATTTTGTAAAATTATTTATTTCGACAATACATAATTTTATAATTCGTTCATTTGTACGCAATTAATTGTATATGTATCCAAATTGACTCATTTTTTTCTATAATTCACCAAATTAATTCATTTTCGTTTCTCACTTGTTTTTGTAAATGTTGGGGCCATTTAATTTTTATTATTTCTGTAAAATTATTTATTTCGACTCCCGCTTAAATTTATAATTCGTTCATTTGTATGCAATTAATTGTATATGTATTCAAATTGATTCATTTTTTTCCATAATTCACCAAATTAATTTCTTTTCGTATCTAAGTTGTTTATTAAAATATTTTGCCCAACTATTTTTTTTTATTTTGTAAAATTATCTATTTCGACAATGCATAATTTTATAATTCGTTCATTTGTACGCAATTAATTGTATATGTATCCAAATTAACTCATTTTTTTTCTATAATTCACCAAATTAATTCATTTTCGTTTCTCACTTGTTTTTGTAAATGTTGGGGCCATTTAATTTTTATTATTTCTGTAAAATTATTTATTTCGACTCCCGCTTAAATTTATAATTCGTTCATTTGTATGCAATTAATTGTATATGTATTCAAATTGATTCATTTTTTTTTCCATAATTCACCAAATTAATTTCTTTTCGTATCTAAGTTGTTTATTAAAATATTTTGTCCAACTATTTTTTTTTATTTTGTAAAATTATTTATTTCGACAATGCATAATTTTATAATTCGTTCATTTGTACGCAATTAATTGTATATGTATCCAAATTGACTCATTTTTTTTCCATAATTCACCAAATTAATTCATTTTCGTTTCTCACTTGTTTTAATAAATGTTGTGGCCATTTAATTTTTATTATTTTGGTAAAATTATTTATTTCGACTCCCGCTTAAATTTATAATTCGTTCATTTGTACGCAATTAATTGTATATGTATCCAAATTGACTCATTTATTTTTTCAAAATTCACCAAATTAATTCATCTAAGATCATGTATATGTTTGCTACAAGTAATTAATTAATTAACACTGAATTAGTAATATCTTTGTTGAAATACTATTTGTAGCATCATTCCCGGTCACAAGGTTTCCGCCATTATTACAGAGATATTGAGGGATAATCTAGAGGAGAACGGAATGAAGTTCAAACTCGTCTCGTCGCAGCGGAAGCAGTACTACTTGGATGAGTTTCGGGTATATATATGCAAATATTTTTAACCAACTAATTGTTTATAAATATTTGCATATATATACCCAAAACCCATCCAAGTAGTACTGCTTCAGCTGCGACGAGACGAGTTTGAACTTCATTGCGTTCTACTCTAAATTATCCCTCATTATCTCTGTAATAATGGCGGAAACCTTGTAACCGGGAATGTCTTTACCAAAAATTGTTCAAAAAACATAAATAAATTGTTCAAAAAACATAAATAAATTGTTCAAACTGACTCTCTCTTCTCTCTCTCTCTCTCTCTCTCTCTCTCTCTCTCTCTCTCTCTCTCTTCATGATCTTCTTCAGAATGATGGTTCACTGTTCCAGTGATCCACCAAACCATCCCATATCGATCGTCCGTCTGGTGCTCGACCCAACTCCACCCGATCCCCACGCTCCCACCGCTTCTTCAGGCCGTAGATAATATCTTTGTACTGTTCTTGCGCTTTCGCACAGAACAATTGGTACATAATACTATCGTTGGCAGGGTCCCAAACGCACCGCCTCTGCAAATAAATTAAAAATAGAATATTAACGAATAAATTAAAAAATTAAAAGTTAAATTAAAATCATAATAAATAAATTTTTTATACCTTGAAGTCATCAAAGTACTCCCTCCTCTTTTGCTCGGACACTTGACTCCACGAGTGGGCACCATACTCAAATTGTCCCATCCTAATGATTTGTGAGACGATTAAGCTAGTCTCATGGGCTGGAAGCAGTCTGTGACAACAAAATTAAAAAATCAAGTTAATTATATTAATATATATATAATTAAAAGTATACATAATTCATTAAAAAATACTTACTTGTTGTCGACTATGATGACACTGAGAAAATTATCTTGACCTGGGTTCATCTGTAATAATTATAAATTCAATTAATTCAATTATAAACTTAACAAAAATTAAACATGCTTTAAAATTAAATTAAAATTCTATCTACTAATTAAATTAGATCAACTAATTCAACTAAAATCAATTCATTTCTAATATAATTCAAACAATTCAACTAATTCAATTATAAACTTAACAAATATTAAACATGCTTTAAAATTAAATTAAAATTCGATCTACTAATTAAATTAGATCAACTAATTCAACTAAAATCAATTCATTTCTAATATAATTCAAACAATTCAACTAATTCAATTCTAAACTTAACAAAAATTAATTATGCTTTAAAATTAAATTAAAATTCAATCAACTAATTAAATTCGATCAACTAATTCAACTAAAATCAATTCATTTCTAATATAATTCAAACAATTCAACTAATTCAATTATAAACTTAACAAAATTAAACATGCTTTAAAATTAAATTAAAATTCGATCTACTAATTAAATTAGATCAACTAATTCAACTAAAATCAATTCATTTCTAATATAATTCAAACAATTCAACTAATTCAATTCTAAACTTAACAAAAATTAATTATGCTTTAAAATTAAATTAAAATTCAATCAACTAATTAAATTCGATCAACTAATTCAACTAAAATCAATTAATTTCTAATATAATTCAAACAATTCAACTAATTCAATTCTAAACTTAATTAACAAAAATTTAAAAATGCTTTAAATTAAAATTCGATCAACTAATTCGACTAAAATCAATTCATTACTAATATAATTCAAACAATTCAACTAAAATCAATTCTCAACTAAAATCAATTCTCTAAACATGCTTTAAAATTAAATTTCAAACGGTAAAAATGAAGAAAACTTACGGTTTATTTGTAGAAAATGTCGAAACGAGAACTCGGTGGGGACGGACGCCTTCCTTTTCCCGACTTCTCCTTCCTTTTCCTTTCGTTTTCCTCCTCTTCTTCTTTTTTCTCGCAGGATCCATCTGCTTCGCGAGGAGAGTATTTATAATTGTAAAAAGATTTGCGACGGACGCCTATCCGTCGCAAATTTCGCCTGTCAAAGACAAAACAACGTCGTTTTACTGATTTGCGACGGCTTTTCCGTCGCAAATCAGTCAACACACCGTTTCTCGAGAAGATGCGTAAAAACGGTTCGTATTTGCGACTGAAATTCCGTCGCAAATCAGTCAATGGACCGTTTCCCGAAAGGTCGCGAATATAAATGTAAGATTTGCGACGGCTTTGGTCCGTCGAAAATACAAAGTTAAAAATTGCGACGGCAAATTCTGTTGCAAATCAGTCAAACGGGTCGCTTCATGAACGGTCACCTTTAAACGGTTATATTTTGCGACGGAATGGACCGTCGCAAACTCAAAGTTGAAATTTGCGACGACGTTTCCGTCGCAAATGTAGTCGTTTCAAGACGAAGGCGGTGGGCCCTAGTGTTTGCGACGGATTTTCCGTCGTAAATTACTAAAATTTGCGATGGACATCCTTAGTCGTCGCAAATTGTCATTTTTTTCGACGGCTTAGAAAAATCCGTCGCAAATTCACTGAATTTGCGACGGATATTTGGCCGTCGCAAAATTTCCGTCGCTAATCTCCGTCTTTTTTGTAGTGTTAAAAATAATCAATTATGTAATGTTTGTAGTGAGTGTTTGGAAACGCAATTGCAAATATAGAATCAATTTAATTTTGGAATCAAGCAATTGTGGAGTGTTTGCAAATGAATTTTTAATCACTTAAAATATGATTCTCCAAAGCATCTAGGGACCGACTTATCAATTATCAGATTTTTCTATATAAAATTATTATTTTTACAGTCTTTTTTCAACTACCATACAATTTTTAGAATTAATTAAAGTTACTAGTTTTTTAAACAATACATGCTTTGGTTTTACTTGAAGAATCAATTAAAATCACTCATATAAATTCATAATCACTTGCAAACACTAATTTATTAAAATCACTTTTCTAGAATTAGTATACTTTCAAAACACACCCTTAGAAACAAAGTAGAATTTTATATAATTCATTTGACAAAAATATACATATAATTAAGCTAAGTATACATATAATTAAATTATAATATAACAAAGCACACAATTAATTAAAAATTAAAATTGAGCAACTATACTCACCATTAGAATCGAATATGTATACAACAAAATAATTAAAAATTAAAATCATAAAGTATACAACAAAATAAATAATTTTTTATAGAATATAAATACTAATTTGAATATCAACAGATAAGTTAATCAACAACCATATACTCACTATTAGGGTTTTCAGAATGGATGCCAACCGCCTTCAAAGATTTTCTAGAAAGTCACCTTGTCCATTATAAATAACACATTTTTGAATCCGTTTCACAACACACCTTAGACAAAATATTTATATAATGGCTCACACACCTACCAAAAGTTTGAAAAACAGCCCTCTCGTTTCCCCATCACTGAAGAGCTTGATGTCCGTGTGTGAATACACAAAGGAGCAACACGATGAACTCAAGGATGATGTCAAAATATTTCTCAAAAGGTTAATCATTCATTTAAAGCCAAAACCCATCAATGATCTCATTTTGGAGGATGTACCATGCCATAAGGTGCACGACATTTTTCAGGAAGCCATGAGGACGAGGACCATTCCTGTAATCGTCCTTTCCGACTCTAGTGTTCATGGGGAAGCAAGTGTTGGTAACGCTAGAGCTAGAGCGGATGACATGACTGACGATGGTGCCTAGACGATTAATTTGGAGTTTTTGTTTGGTTGTGGTTGAAGCAAGTATTATGTTTTTTTTTTATGTTGTCTACCGTTTTTTTTTTAAGTATTTTGGAATGTATGGAATAGGTTGAATGCCCAAATTATCCCTTGAATCCAAATATATTATAATATGATTTTAATGTTTAATATCCTTGCATTTGTTTTCTTGATCGATTCAATCTGCGAAAATAGCCAAATCATAGGCATTTTTTCATGGAATTAATATGTAAATTTAATTTAAATTGGGATGGAAAAATTGCCTAATCATAGGCATTTGGGATTAATCATAGGCATATGAGATTAATATGCAAATTTCATGGGATTTGCACGAATTCATGTGCATAATGAATTTGTTAAAAAGAATTTGCAAACTAATGAAATTTTAAAATTAATTATCCTAAAAAAAAAGTTCATGAATTTTTTTTTTCGTAAAATTAAAATTTTTATTTCCCTAATTTTTTTTTAATTTTTTAGGTTAATATGTAATTGTAATTCAAGATATTATAAAATTTTCATGGAGACGACAAATTAGCTAATTAGGGTTAAGTTAAAATGTATATATCACTTGCATATTGAAACTCTATTTGGTATAATTTTCATGGATACGACATATTAGCTTATTAGGGTTAGGTTAATTTTTTTTTTATAATAATGTTTGAATTTTGAATAACCCTAATTACTAGTAGTAACACCATACTATTTGACTAGTAGCACTATAGGTAAAAATAAATCTCACTATCCAATTATTACCCGCCCTACCCAAATGTTACCCGCCCAAGCTGCTTCGATTTGCTAAAAAAATCCCCAAACAAACCCTAAAAATGACTTTTCAGATACGATACTTTACTCCATAAATAAGGTAGCCCTCTTTATTTTTCACATCCTTCAATATCATAATTTTCGACCCTAGTGATCTCTTTCCATCCCAATCGTCACCAATGGTAAAACTTTCTACCGATTAGTCTCTCAATAAGTTATGTCATTTCATTCTCTATTGATTTTCTATATCTTGCAATTATTTTTTTAAGATCCTTTCTTGTACAAACTTTTCGACTTACCTGCAACAAACAATCTTAGCCTATCGTCTTTGGAGGAGAAGCATCAGGTTTCCAATATTTTTTATTTTTTAAACTTTGTGTATAATATGATATATGGTTCTTATATAACATTATGTATTTTATGCAGTATGAAAAACTATTGTTGAAGTTGGAACTGGACAAGGTGGAGATTTTGCTTGAAAAAAAAAAACAAATCGTCGAAGTAAAAATCACTTTGCTCGAGAATGGTATGAAAGATGCAATGGGCAAAGAATTTTGCAGACTTGGAGACCTCTGTTGGAGTTATACGTGAAAGTATGCTTTTACTTTGTATAACTCATGTATTAAACACTTGTTTTATGAGAATAAATCTTTTATCACTATTGCTTTAAATATGAATGAATGTTAAATATTTATTGCAACTCATTCTATATATAGTATGTGTTACATTTTAGTTAATGTGGTGATACCAGATCACGGAAGATCACATTGATGGATCCTTGTAACTAAATGTACAAATTCACTAACCAGGTGGAATTGAACAATCTGCCGAGAAAGGTCGATGTGTAGTTCTTAGATTGGTCTGTCTTGACCAAGATATTACACAAGCACATTTTGTATGTGTTTAAAAGGACCTACATTGAGGATAAATTCTTCTGTTCTGAAAGGTGAAAAATTAGATCTCAGTGGTTATTGATTTCTTAATCTCTGTCACTTAAATAGGACTGTGTGTGGTTAATAGTTATCGCTTTGATTAATGGACTAAATAATCTTAAACACGGGAAATAATAACTGGGAGTCCATATTATCGTAATATGGATTAAGATGGATAGTGCAATATTAATTTGATAATGTTATTAATTAATATTAATGAGCTGAATAATATTAGGGCTCAATATTGTAATTCAGTAGCCCATTGGAGGTCCAATCTTAATTCTCCTAAAAGCCCCTCAAGTAGCCCAATTAGTAGCCCAATAATAATAAAATGATTAAAATAAAGGAAAATTATTATTGCTGATTTTTCCATGTTAAATTCGAAAATTGTATATGGAGAGAGAAATTTTTTTGTTGATTTTCTTGGAAATATATTATGGAAGATATGTATTCTTAGAATACAAGATTATCTCATAAATTAAAGAAGATCCAAATCTAGCTATTTTAATCCCATAATTTTTGAAATTTTCATATAGTTGGAAGGGTGAGATTTTTGTGGAATATTTTATTATGGAGATAAGAATATATGAGATATATTCAAGATTTCTTGGAGGCCAAGAAAAAGATTTTATCTCCCCTATTCCACATGTAATTTTCGGTCCCCTCCCCTTATATATAGGAGATGATTTTCTCATCTCCAGTTGCACAATTTCATGAGTTGGAAAAATCGAGAGCAATAAATATTTTCTTCCTCTATTATATTATTAAGTTGTTCGTCAAGCGCTTTCCACCGGCAGACAAGCAAGGCGAAGGGGAATACTTGAGAAGACTTTTACGATTGATAGGATCGTTACGCTTATCCCGGCTATCTCGGTTGGACGTCACTTATGTAAAACTCCTAGATATTCCGCGATAGGATTTTACGTGATTATATTCATTGGCATGAATTTATTTGTTGTTGGTTAATTATCATTTGAATTAATTTATGATTAATTCATGCTAGTAATAATTGAATTTAAATTCGTATATAAATTTCATCCCGAACAGATCCGGACACCCCAATTTCCCCAACAACTGGTATCAGAGCCACAGTTTCGGGCTCTGATCTTTAAATTGGAATTTAAATTGTTAAACATTAAATTGAAATTGGATAGTAGAATTGCTAGACCTTTTTTGCAGGTATCCAATTGTCATGGTTTTAAAGTTTATTTATTTATTCATGCGTATGAATTATTATTTTTAATTCGATTCGTTCGAATTTATTTTTCTCGTGAGAAAATCCACGAGTAGATTAGTTGTTTTTGTTTTGATTCGATTAATGTAATAGACTAGTCTAGCTCTAGGTTTATTTATTTTTTGTAAATAAATTGGAACCGGATCGGAATGAAGATGAAGACAGTAAATTAAAAATGGTGTACCCACACGACGCATGCATGTATGGCTCAGGCATGGACGTGGATCATGCATGGGGGGAGAAATGAGCACGGACGGCAAGACACAGATGCACGACGTGCTAGGTGCACGCAGCCGTGCGCGACAGGCACAACACGCCTTGACGGGCGCCGTGTGCCTGCGCTGGGCACTGAGCGACGAGGCCGCGCTGCTCACTCGGTGTGCTGTTACGCAATGGGCTTTCATCCCATGCCACCGTATTTTTGTGCTTGTTTTATTTTATGCACGATACTGAACGTCGTCCCGACCCCAAATGAAAGATATTTTTTTACGGATTGTTATTGTTCGAGTGTGAGCCTTTCGAGATAAACGATGAAGGCTACAAGGACAATTTCTCGCATCAAAACGTGAAGAAAATTAAACCGTGACAGTTGGATTTGAGTGATCCAATGTGTTTTAGTTTTTATTTTGATGGATGTTTTATTTTCGTACATGTATTATTTGATAATATGTGTTTGCATGTTAATTTAATTGTCCAAGTAAAATTTTACTTTCGAAAATTACTAAGTACAAATTTTATAATTAATCACGATTTTATCCGGATAATAAAATTGGATTAATTTTTCACCTCCATAATTTATTTATTTGTGAAGTGTTTTTGGAATACATTTTCCTAATGGATCGGCCAAAAAAACAGATTTCACATGAATAAATTCCAAAAGAATGATTGTGGATTATTACTAGTGGCGGTATTGACCCTCACAACGAGTGGCTTGCTCAAAGAAAAATAATAATCCTGTATTGAATTATGGTTATTACTTAGGCATAAGAAATTAATATTAACTTACTCCCCAACGGAGTCCATGTCAATTTTATGTGGTCAAAGTGAGAGCCGATTATTAATTTTGTATTAAAGATTTGTAACTGTTCTTGTTTGTAACCTGCTTGAATGTGTTTAAATACACAGACCACACTCACGTGGCAAATTTAAACTATTTTGAGATGTCGGCTGATGCATGAATATATTGTTTTAAGGTTTCAATATAATTGATGTGATCGAATTATGTGATAATTTCGTATTTTTCTAGATATTAATATGAATGTATGTTTTATTCTCAGTTCATCATATCGCAACCCTTTAATCCACTGTTTAGTATACTTAAAGATAATAAACTTACCGGTGAGAACTATGTTGATTGAAAACTTAACCTTGATATTGTTCTAACCGCACAACACCACAAATGGGTGCTTACCACCGCTAAATCCGATGAGCCTGCCGAAGATGCGAGCAAGTCGGTTAAGAAAGAGCATAAGACTTGGAAGGACTCCGTGTTGGATTTTAGAGGCACGAACACCATGTTCGGCGCAGCGGAAGAACACGATTCACCAACAACGAATCTTAAACATAGTTGTATAACATAAAAGAAAAAGGATAAATAATAACAGATAAATCCTACAGCGATTTGTACGCGGAATCCTCAACTATGGTATCCACGCAACGACTTTCTACTAACCCGCACCGATATGCCAGTGTTGAATCTCGAGACGAATTTGCTAGGAAAATTCAGACTAAGATTTTATGGAGAAATTATATTTCTTGTATATCTTTCTGAATTCCCATAAGACTCTTATTTATAGGGATTAACTTGACTTAATTCCTAAGCAAGATATCGGGTCTAGCCTGTAATATAATCTCTACGGATTATATTTCCCTAGATATGTTCCTACGAATAATATTTTTACCATATCTATTATTCTTGTATAATAATATTCCGAATATTATTATTGGGATTTCATATTTAATTAAATCTAATTTAATTAAATAATAATAATAATTAATTCCAAATATAATTATTATTATATTATCCATGAATTAAATATTATATCCAATATAATATTTAATCAACCAACTATAATTGGTAAATTGCCATTACTTGTTGTGTGACCCATAGGCCCTCGTATATCGAGCAGTTAGTCAAACTAACGGTCTTAATTGAACCCTAGATAATAAATCAGACACTCTCAATATATGAGGTACGTTGCGAGGAAATCTGCAACTACCTGTAATATTGTGGGCTATTGTGATATCTTCCTTTCATTCACGAATACTCGATTAGGTCTTGAACATGATGAAGTGTCTATTCAAATAACTTAATCATATTATCTCAAATCACTAATTGATCAAGTATATCACACTTAGCCACAAAGTCTAAGTTGATGTGCATCGGCCGACGACTTAGATCCAATTATGATGAGAAGACAAGTATTCTCTCTAAATCCACATTGAGGAATGAATCCTATTCTTGGCTCAACTACCACGCACATGCATTTCGTGATGAACCCAATCCATGTCATATCTACTAATGGAAGGGTGCAAGCGTCGGTCATGGTCAAAGTTCACCACTCCACACATGTCGTGCATATTGACCTCAAGTCAAAGGAGTATCACATCGCTCCCACTAACCGAGACACCCGTAGACATATTATGTGGAATTACATCAAACGGTTTTTTGGATGGGTATACCAATACCCTCTAAGGTATCTGTGCATCCATCATGAGATACCCAGTATCTCGTAGTAAGTGAGATCTTACTACACTTTCTAAGAGTATGATGCAGATCGTACACTAATCTCAATTGCATCATCAATATCCCATTCTTGATGATCCTTGATCGGGGCTATTTGAGAATCATACTTAAGTCATCTGAGTTCTCACTCACTCAATGACAGTAGTGATTCATGGGAACACAAATAAGAATATATGCAAACAATTAGACATCATATTAAGATAAGTGTAACGCCATACATTTAATATTAAACCAATAATAATATTAAACCAAATCTGAATATTATCTTAGTATTAGGTCTTTTCGATGGATTGTCTCTAGGACAATAACACTAACAATCTCCCACTTGGACTAGAGCCAATCACCTACATGTCTAACCCGTAGACCATCAAATGTCTAGTGTGTACATGAACAGTGAAAAGGATTTGAAAGATTATCCTTTATGGGAAATGTTTTAATTTTATTTCTCCTATCGATATGATCTCTCGGATCAAATGATAACGCCTCCGTACATGCTTATTTCTTTTATTAGATCTCGGTTCCTTTGCTCATGCAATCGCACCAATGTTGTCACAATACGACTCTATTTGACAACTGGCACTCGAAACTACCCCTAGTTCTCTCAAGAACCTTAAAATCTAGAATGCCTCAAAGGCTTCTGATACAGCAATGTACTTAGCTTCGGTTGTTGAATCTGCGGTCAGATCTTGCTTGGAACTATTCCAACTTACCGCCTCATCATTGAGATTGAAAATATAATTTGACTGTGATTTGTAATCTTCACAGTCTGACTGGAAACTCGCATCCGCGTAGCCCGTAACAACTAGCTCTGACTGCCTACCGTAGACAAGAAAATGTTCTTTTGTACGCCTGAGGTACTTCATAACATTCTTGACAACAATCCGGTGAGGCTCACCTGGATTCCGCTGGTATGTACCAGTGATGTTGACAGCGTAGGCCACATCTGGCCTCCTGCAAGTCATGACGTACATGATAGAGCTCAATTGCAGATGCATATGGAACGTCCTTCATGTGCTCGACATCATCTTCGCTAGAAGGACCATCCTTCTTCGACAGCTTTATCCCATAATTTACCGGTAGAGATCCTCTCTTAGAGTTCTCTATCACAAAACACTTCAACACCTTATCTATGTAGGTGGATTGTGATAGCCCTACCATCTTCTTGGATCTATCCCTATGGACTTGATCCCTAAGATGTAGCATGCTTCACCAAGATCCTTCATCATGAAGGTCTTTGATAACCAATCTTTCACGGACTGCATTAGCGGGATGCTATTTCCTATAATCAATATGTCATCGACATATACGACTACAAAGACAATACTCTTCCAACTGCATTTACGATAAATGCAAGGATCTTCCAAATTTCAGATGAAGTCAAAGGATTTGACAGCTTCATCAAATTGGATATTCCAACTCCTAGAAGTTTGCTTCAATCCATAGATGTATCGTTTAAGCTTGAACATAAGATTAGATTTTGGCTTAGATATAAAACCCTCCGGTTGAGTCACAAACACTTCCTTATCAATGTTACCATTGAGGAAAGCTGTTTTGACGTCCATCTACCAAAACTCATAATCGTGGTGTGCTGCTATCGCAAGTAAAATTCGAATGGACTTGATCTTCGCAACTGGCAAGAAGGTCTCATCATAGTCAATGCCTTCGCATTGACTATACCCTTTCGCCACCAACCTATCTTTATAGGTTTGTACTTTGCCATTTGCATCGGTCTTACCCCTGAAGACTCACTTGAAACCTATGGGTCTAACCCTTTTTGGTAACTCAATTAAGTCCTAGACTTGATTGGTGTACATCGAGTCCATCTCGGATTTCATGGCTTTATGCCACTTCTTTGAGTCAACATTTAATGTTGCTTAGTATAAGTTCTAGGTTCGTCTTTATCCGGAATCTCTACGTCATCATGTTCCTCCACGAGGAAACCATAATACCTAGTGGTTGGATTACGAATCCTAGTCGCCTTACGGAGTTATGGTTGTGCAGGCTGTACATTCTGATCGTGAAAATTTTGTGGTGCAGCGACTTCATCGTTGACCGGAGAGTCCTCAAGAGCGACATTTTCATATGTCTCTTGGGCGGGAGTTTGAACTATGTTATTCTCATTCAGCCCACTTGGAGGTTGTTGCGAAGGCAATGCAACTCCAATTACGCTCCCACTGGCTGAAAGAGGATCACCTAGTGATAAACTTCCACCATGAGAGTCGTTGAATGCTCCCACTGATTCTTTGTCATGTTGCTTTGACAAATCATCAGTCTCTGTGTTAATTTGTTGTTCTTGAATCTCTTCAAGTTCTATCTTCTTACGGTTTTGTTCCTTAAAGACGTACTCGTCTTCTAGGAACTTAGCTTCCCTATAAACAATCATTGTTTGTTTCTCCGGTAGATAGAAGTGATATCCTCTTGTCTCCTTAGGATATCCCACAAAATAACCATTTTCACCTTTGGACAGAATCCTATTCAGAATGTAGATTAAGCTTTGTAATGCGTATCCCCATAAGAATGTTTGAAGAGAGGAAAAACTCATCATGGACCTTACCATGTCAAACAAGGTTCGGTTTCTCTTTTCGGACACATCGTTCATCTGAGGTGTTCTGGAAGGAGTCCATTGTGAATGGATCCCATGAAGCTTCAAGTAGTCGATGAATTCATGGCTAAGGTATTCACCTCCTCGATCCGATCGAAGAGTCTTTATACTCTTACCAAGTTGTTTCTCTACTTCTGACTTGTACCCCTGAACTTCTCATACGATTCGGATTTGTGTTTCATGAGATACACATATCCGTACCTTGAGTAATCGTCGGTAAAGGTGATGAAGTAGTCAAATTGGCCCCTAGCTAGAGTGGGCAATGATCCACAAACAACGATGCGAATCAACTCTAGAACTTCTTTGGCACGCACCCCTTTTCCAGAAAAGGTTTTATTGATCATCTTGCCCATGAGACAAGATTCACAATTACCATAAAACTCTAGGTCAAATGAGGTTAAGTAGTCCAACTTTCTCAACCTTGACATTCTTTTCTCGTTTGCATGATCAAATCTACAATGCCACAAGCAAGTAGGGTTTCATGATTACTCAACATGTTTATCTTAATAACAACTATACTTGTTCTAGCAACTAAAACACCTTGTGGTTTTCTTCTCATTTGCTAGAACCTTACAGTCCTTCTTCCAATGCCCCTTTCCATTGCAGTGGGCATACATCCTTATTAACCCGCTCTTACTTTTGAACTCCACCTTTCGCCTTCAGGAAGTTGGGCTTGGATCCCTCTCAGCCTTACTCCTTCGCTTCTTCTCACCTTTCGGGTCAGAAGAAGTGGAAGGACTCACCATGAGCACATGCTTTTCCTTAGCAGTGAAAAACTTAAAAGTCTTAAGCATGTTATGAGGCTCCGACATTTTTGCTTCCATCTTCTTCATATTAAATTTACTATGAAACTAGAATATGAATCGGGAAGCGACTTGCGGGTAGCACATGAGGTAAAATCTTTCCTTCTTTTGCTAATCGGCATCTGAACAAATCTCTTATCACTTCATAAATCTTAAACGAGATCTAGAATCAAAGAGATCCTTCAGACGCTTAAGCATCTCGAAGGGATCCATTTTCTCATGTTGCCTTTGCAATTCGAAAGTCACGCCGAGCAATCATAACATAGAACTGGGAAGCATCATCTTGATGCTTCTTCTGAGTTACAACGTCAAACGTGGCAACCTCAACTGAACCAGTCTCGGGGTAAAGAGATTATCGTGTCCAACACGTACTCAATCTTTTCTTGCCTTAGCACCAAACGGACGTTTCAGTGTCAGTCCAGAAAATTTGGCCCAGCCAATTTGTTCGTTTCCAAAACATTTCTCAATGACAAGTTATTCCTTTCAACAATTCTAGAGAAATAAATTAAAATGGGAATTAAACACATAATTCCTATGATCAATATTCAGCAATCAAAATAAACATGGCCTTTTATTTTATTTTTTCTCCATTATTTTCACATACTCAACGACCTCATCGGAAGAGTGCGAATTTATATCTAATATAAATTGTAATGGACTAGGATCCACATTCCTACTATTACAATGACTGCTTGGGCTGAACATTGCAACGACAAAACTGGTAGGTCTCTAAACCAATTGCCTCACGCAATTCCTAGTTGATTGAACCTAGTTCAATCGGATGTCACCTAATTCTCGTTTCCCTGCTTGGGCTGGTGAAACAGAAATAAGTTGGTTTACAACCATTAAGCGGCGACAAACATGTCCCTAAAAAAGTCCCGTTAGATGTAGATCCGAGCAAAAGACTTGGGCCTTAAATACTCATTGGAACGAAATCTCCGGTTTACTTTTAATTTTAATGTAAGACATCATTCAATTTAATGAAAAACCATATTTTAGAGAGGATCATTTTAAAGGCGGGGTATTAATTGCTTAATCGAGATCCAACATGTTAACTACATCACATTTGAGCAATTATTGGGCGCCGCCTACCCAAACATAATAAGCGCGGACAAATATATATTGGGCGCCGTCTATCCAAATATTTAATACGGTCCGACAAATATTGGGTGCCGCCTACCCAAATAATTTATGCGGGCTATATAACTAATAATGTAAATATCGATTCACATAAGCAGTTATACAAGTGGGGAGCAACTAATCAAGTTCTCATGCTTTATTTCAAAATATTAAATTTGCATAAATAAAGCATATATTAAATATTTATCACATAAATCAAATAAACATGCAAAATATCTAATAACACGTAAATCAAATAAACGTGCTTAACAATTAATTATCCGTAGGTAAAATATTGCTAAAATTCGAAACATCAACAAACTCCAAGCTTTCGATTAATTTCTAAAGTCATTTTCAAAATTATTTTGCCTATAAAAAATATCAAACTTTTGGTCCAACCAAAAATTCCATATTCTAATTTCCAGAAATTTTTATAAAATTTGGTCTAACCAAACAGGCCCTTATTTTATTATTCAGAATTTCTAAAAAAATTCAAACCAAACAAAGCCTTATCTTTTTCCAGAATTTTAAAATATGACCTAGGGATAAAATTACAATTTCCATAAAGTTCAGAAATTACATAAAAGTCCGAAAGGCCAAACTGCAATTTCCACAAAAACCAAAACTGTAGAAAGGCCAAAGGATCAAATTGCTAATTTTTTAAACTTATTAAAATTGCAAATGAATCCCTTAAGAGAATCAATTTCTCAAGGATTGGTCCTTGGTCATTTACGCAAAATTAAAGGGAGCAGGAACAGGGGTTCAAAATCCCATGTTCTATCTGCCCACTATCGACTTGCACCGCCGCCATCGGCAAAACAAAACTTCCGCGAGCCATCATCTGAACCAGACAAGACCTCACCCAACCTCCCTCCTATTTGGCCGACGCCGGAGGGATCCTCACGGTCGCTAGCGCTTATAAACGGCACCACCACCAGCCGTGAACCATGATAGCGCACAGCGCCAGTTCCACAGCCCGTCGTCGCCATAACCTACGCCCAGCGTCCAACTGGTGCGGTCAAACCGCCAACGCCGATCGCAGATTGTTGTTCAATGGAGAGGTGATGCTCGCAGCGGTCGATGCCCAAGACGTTTCAGATCAAATCAGTTGATCCAAGGTCTGAGTTCTATCGTCCAGTAGCCGCCTCAACTCAATCACGAAAGAGGCATTTATTCGCCGGGTCCGTTGCTCGCCCAGCGAGACTCAAAGTCCGGTATTGGAGGTGAGTGGTCTCGGCAAAAATGAAAGGCCTTGATAGAACTCAATTTCTGCATTTATGTTCAAAACAGATTTGCAAAATCTTTTTTTTTAAGAATAAAATCCGATTTTATTATTTAAAAGAATATAAGAAGAAATACCCGCATAGCAACCCAGTGCTATGAAATAGGAATCCAATTCCTATTCTAATAAACAACTTTTAATAAAATTGAATATCGAACAATATTTTACCCACAATAATTAATATACGAATATTTCACAAATTGTTATACAACCAATAAAAGAGCCTGATGCTCTGATACCACTGTTGGATTTTAGAGGCACGAACACCATGTTCGACGCAGTGGAAGAACACGATTCACCAACAACGAATCTTAAACATAGTTGTATAACATAAAAGCAAAAGGATAAATAATAAAAGATTAATCCTTACAACGATTTGTACGCGGAATCCTCAACTATGGTATCCACGTAACGACTTTCTACCAACCCGCACCGATATGCCAGCGTTGAATCTCGAGATGAATTTGCTAGGAAAATTCAGACTGAGATTTTATGGAGAAATTATATTTCTTGTATATCTTTCTGAATTCCCATAAGACTCATATTTATAGGGATTAACTTGGCTTAATTCCTAAGTAAGATATCGGGCCTAGCCCGTAATATAATCTCTACGGATTATATTTCCCTAGATATGTTCCTACGAATAATATTTTTACCATATCTATTATTCTTGTATAATAATACTCCAAATATTATTGTTGGGATTTCATATTTAATTAAATAATAATAATAATTAGTTCCAAATTTAATTATTATTATATTCTCCATAAATTAAATATTATATCCAATACAATATTTAATCAACCAACTATAATTGGTAAATTGCCATTACTTGTTGTGTGACCCATAGGCCCTCGTATATCGAGCAATTAGTCAAACTAACGGTCTTAATTGAACCCTAGACAATAAAGCAGACACTCTCAATATACGAGGTACGTTGCGAGGAAATCTACAACTACCTGTAATATTGTGGGCTATTGTGATATCTTCCTTTCATTCACGAATACTCGATTAAGTCTTAAACATAATGAAGTGTCTATTCAAATAACTTAATCATATTATCTCAAATCACTAATTGATCAAGTATATCACACTTAGCCACAAAGTCTAAGTTGATGTGCGTCGGCCGACGACTTAGATCCAATTATGATGAGAAGACAAGTATTTTCTCTAAATCCACATTGAGGAATGAATCCTATTCTTGGCTCAACTACCACGCACATGCATTTCGTGATGAACCCAATCCATGCCATATCTACCCATGGAAGGGTGCAAGCGTCGGTCATGGTCAAAGTTCACCACTCCACACATGTCGTGCGTATTGACCTCAAGTCAAAGGAGTATCACATCACTCCCACTAACCGAGACACCCGTAGACACATTATGTGGAATTACATCAAACGGTTTTTCGGATGGGTATACCAATACCCTCTAAGGTATCTGTGCATCCATCATGAGATACCCAGTATCTCGTAGTAAGTGAGATCTTACTACACTTTCTAAGAGTATGATGCAGATCGCATACCAATCTCAATTGCATCATCATTATCCCATTCTTGATGATTCTTGATCGGGGCTATTTGAGAATCATACTTAAGTCATCTGAGTTCTCACTAACTCAATGACAGTAGTGATTCATGGGAACACAAATAACAATATATGCAAACAATCAAACATCATATTCAGATAAGTGTAACGCTATACATTTAATATTAAACCAATAATAATATTAAACCAAATCTGAATATTATCTTAGTATTATGTCCTTTCGATGGATTGTCTCTAGGACACTAACACTAACACTCCGATGAGATGGCTAGGTATACCATCTTAGCTTCAATATTGGATGTGTTGCAACACTAACACCAATACATAGAGACCGCTCTGGATATTATGCTCAATCTTAAATCGATGTTTAAACATCAGAATCTTACCGCTAGACAAATCACCTCGAGAAAGATGCTTTCGCAGAAAATTGTCGAGGGAACGCCCGTGAGGGATCACGTTCTCGAGATGATGGCTCACCTAAACAAGGTGGAAGTACTCGGTGTTAAATTTGGTATCCCTACTCAGGTTAATTTCATACTCCATTCTCTGCCGAAAAGCTTTGAGCAGTTTCAATTGAACTATCAGATGAATGAACGGACAAATAGTTTGCCCGAGCTCTTGCAAGCTTTGGTTTCGGCGGAGGTGATAATGGGGCACCAGTCGATTGCTATGGTGGCTAATGGGCCGTCTGCTTCTTCTGGTCCCAAAGGAGGGAAGAAGACCAAAGGTTGGACCCAAGCAAACCCAACTGTTGCGAAAGGCATAGCCAAGGCTAAGGATGAAGGTGACGATAAGAAGTTTGCCAAGGGTAAGTGCTTCAATTTCGGTGAGAAAGGACATTGGAAGTCTGCCTGTTCTAAGCCTAGGAAGGTGGGAAAGAAAGATAACTTTCATGCTTTAGTCGTTGAAACTTATGTTGTGGCGTATGATGCCCACGTGTGGGTAGTGGATACGGGAGCCACTGATCATATTTGTTTCACTCTTCAGGGGTACCAGTCAACCCGACGACTTAGTGAGAATGAGGTCCTCATCACTTTGGGTGATGCTACAAGAGTGACAGCCGAAGCAGTGGGAGACGTGCACATATCTTTTGAAGATGGAGGTTTAGTTTTAAGAGATGTTCTATACGTTCCAAACTTTAGAAAGAATTTAATTTTGGTTTCTAAGTTGTTTATTTGATGGATATTCTGTTACTTTTAATAAAGTTGTTACTATTTCTTTTAAGAATGTTGTTATTTGTCATGAAACGTTAGTGAATAATCTCTATACGAATAAATGTGCACACCACTCGCAAATTGAATCTAATAACACATCGACTATTTAGAGTAACAAAAGGAAGCGTTCTTCGAACATGAACGAAACAGTTCTATGGCATCTTAGACTAGGTCATATTAATCTAAAGCGGATACAAAGATTGGTGAAAGACGGATCCTTGGAGTATCTTCAAGTTGAGCCGTTTCCAACTTGCGAATCTTGTTTAGAGGGTAAAATGACCAAGAGGGCATTTGGAGCCAAGGGGAATAGAGCCACATAAGTGTTAGAACTTGTTCATACCGATGTGTGTGGTCCAATGCCAATCAAAGCAAGAGGGGTGAGGGGTATGAGTATTTTGTCACTTTTATTGACGATTACTCGAGATTTGGATACATCTACCTTATGAGGCATAAGTCTGAAACTTTTGACAAGTTCAAGGAGTTTAAGGCCGAAGCCGAGAAGCATAGGGAAAAGAGTATCAAGTTTCTAACCCATTCATTTTTTCCTCAATCTCGCACTTCATTTTTCTTTCTTTTTACACAATATATGAGCTCATATTTCTTTTGCTCACTCTCAAATTTTTTTGGTTCTTTCCCACAACTCAAAACTTCATTACACCTTTCCTCATATTCACTCAACCATTAATAATTCACCTTCTCAACTCAACTCGATCTCTTTCCACTCATAACTTTTCCTATTCTCCACTCAAATTAGGACAAGAAGAGTTTAAGAATTTGGATAAGCTCAAACGTGCTAGCAAATAAATAGGCTAAGACTCAAATGGGCTAACAAGAGATAAATGTCATTGGTAGGGAATATTTGGCTAAGTGACTTATCAATTCAAAGATGGCCTAAGATTATTTTCTGCATTTCAAACTAGACACAATCAAGAAGAGAGAGTACCCACAAGTTCTAGCACCTCAAAGGTGAAGATCCACTCACAATCGATGAGATCAATTTAGTGAATTTTAATCTCTTAAAAGGCTCAAATCTCACAGCTTTCACATCCATGCTAGACCTAGTGAATTCTCACTTTTTACCACACAACTATTCAAAAGAAAAATTCGTAAGTGTACGAGTTCCCTCTCAAATATACTCTAATTACTACACTCACACAATCTAGTCCCAAACTGAACTCCACAAATTACTAACTCATAATTCCACACTCAAAGATAACAATCATTAAGCAGGATGAGTCACTAAGCGTGAAATAAATGGTAGCACATCAATCAGTTCAACATAAGATCAGCTCAAGGAGTTAAAATCAGTACATCCCAAATCAAGATAGAGAAAAAAAAAAGGAAAAATAGTCTCAAATAATGAATAAAGAAAAGATAGAGGCAAGAACGAGGGGGAGTCTCCATAATCATCATGCATCTGGAGGAGGTGGTGGACAGTAGCTCTGATGGTCTGCTCCTAAGTGGAAGACAAAAAGTACCTCCATCCATTTGTGCATGTCCGAGACTTGTCCTTCCATCTTAGTGGACCTAGCATCCCATTGGTCCTGGGCCGTACGGAGGTACGTAATGTCGGTCCATAGAGCCTGAATATCCATCTCCATCCCCAACCACTGAAGCTGGGCTGGGGTCCATCCACCAGGAGCAGGTGCTTCGGGCACCTCGAACTCCATATCTTGAGGCTCTTGACCTTCTTCTGCAGCTTCCTCCTCCTCCTCCTCTTCTTCTTCTTCATCGGCTCCTTTTTCATACGCTTCCTCTTCTTCCTCATCCGAGTCCCGAGCTCCACTCGTTCCAGCTCCCATTTTCTGCTTCTTCTTCGGCCTTTGATCCCACAGCCTATTTTTCTCCAATTTTATTTTAAACTTCTCGATCTCTTTCAGGTGATTTTTCCCATTCATTCCGATGTTCTCCTTCTTCAAACCTCTTAACGTCACCAATTTCTCATTCGGTAGAGGGAAGACGTCGTCCTCCTTGAACCGGATATAGTATGAATCCATCCAATGCTCCCACATCCATGTGTGGTACATCTGATCGAAGTCAATGTCTCTCCCTATGAGCGGTCTAGACATCGGCTCAATCTCTCTACTCCCCACGAAAGCTGAGATGAGACCCCCATCTCTAATTTTCGACGTCTTCGTTCCACACTTGAACGGGGCCTCTAGGGTGTGCTCTAGAAAGTCTCTCCCAAAATTGTGTGGCCTACAATGAAGCAAACTGTTAGGATAAAAATTGTTAGTTTTGAAGAGTTAAAATAAACCAGAAGATGTAATAGGACCATCTGGACTTTTTAGCTAGATGGAGACTTAGATTAGGACTTAGCCAGATGAAGACTTAGATTAGCCTGATCAGAAGAGTCACCAGAAGACCTGACCAGAAGACTCGACCAGAAGACTTCACCAAAGAAGATCAGATCAGAGGCAGAAGACCTTCCAGAACCAGATGAGTCCAGAAGACCAGACGAGTCTAGTGAAATAATAAAGCCTTAGAATCATCTCCTGAACCTAAGGAGCTAATTGTTTCATCACTCGATTCCGGACCAGAAGACCTCTGGGCCATCTGGTACCTGGTCTTTCTACTCTGGACAGACCAGAGTTTGATCAAAGAAGTTTCCTACCGTTGGTGTATTTAATGCAGTCAACTATTCAGGATTGGAAAGTCAATGAAGGATCAATCCAAAGGATCTCACCAACCCAATCAATCAATTAGGGAAATTGATTGATTGAAACTTCCATTTATAGGGATCTGATTGGATTAGCTCTCCAACGACTAAAACCCTAATCCTCCCTATAAATATGAGAGCAGCTGGAAAGAAGCTATACGCGCGAAGAACACATTCAAGCTTTCATAATTCACATAGCATTCCAGTACTCTATACGCACTTATACTTATTCACTATTAAGGAGTTTGTAGTTGGAAACATACTCAACCTGTTCATCTACTCTAGACAAGGTTGTAGTATTGAGAGCTTTAGATCGAAGTTAGATCTAAAGGTTGTAACAAGGAGCTGGTACTTGTGTAATTCTAGTGGACAGTGAGTAAGTTGGTTGATAGTAAGGCATCTTGTTGAAGGAAGAGTGGACGTAGGATTTTAACTTCCGAACCACTATATATCCGGTGTTATTTACTACTTCATTTATCTTTCTTGTTCATAATATTTGAAGACATAAAGGTTTACTTTTAAGTGATTTTATTTAAGCTTCCGCATCGCATAGATTTGACTAGTGGGATGAACAAGTGGGATCAGAGCAGTGTGTCCTAGACCACTGCTTCGAGGAGCTTTTGGTGGTCACCAGGGCAGATCCACTGCTTATTTCATTTTGATTCACTGCATAAAAACCTTCAAAAATGTCTTCAAAATCTGCATACAAGAGCCGTAAATTACCATAGTTTTCCTTTGACGACTATAACCACTGGAGTTTCATGATGAGCAATCATCTTGGAGCTATCCACCACCGCATGCCTGATATGGTAGAAAGTGGCCCTATCAAATTTTACTGGACTCCTATTGATGATGGCAGAACAGGTGCCAGGGAAGAAACCAGTGCTGATGGAGAAAGGGATACTGAAGAGACCAGACCAGCTAGATAAAGAATCCTCAAGAAAAAAGATGAGTTGAACAATGATGAGAGAAAGTTGTATAATTTTAACCAGGTAGCCAGAACAGAAATCATCAACACTCTTACCAAGGAGGTAATTGAGAAAGTAAGAACCTGCAGCACTGCCAAAGAGATGTGGGACAAGTTGGCTCTGCTTTGTGAAGGAACTGGCAATGTAGGATCAAGCGCTTGCCACTAGACTAAAAGCCCGGACTTGTAGTGAGGTGCTACTTTATTTGCTTTAACCCTATCTAGCTGCAGCGCCACGGATCGAATAGCCTCCGCCGGACTTGGCGCACCGAGCCTTTATCGCACCCGACTCGGCTGGGAGATGCTGGACTCCGCGCCCAACAATCCCCCCCAGCATTTGCCAGCCCTCTTGGCCAACAAATGCCTTCCACTGGGATTCGAACCCATGACCTGTGCTCTGATACCAATTGTAGGATCAAGCATTTGCCACTAGACTAAAAGCCCGGACTTGTAGTGAGGTGCTATTTTATTTCCTTTAACCCTATCTAGCTACAGCGCCACGGATCGAATAGCCTCCGCCGGATTGGCGCACCGGGCCTTTATCGCACCCGACTCGGCTGGGAGATGCTGGACTCCGCGCCCAACAGGTAAGATCAAGGAGAACAAGTTGCAAGTTGTTCAACACTCTTTTGACACCTTCAAAATGAAGCCAGATGAGACCATTGATCAGTTGGACATGCGTCTCACAAATCTCCTCAACAAGGCTAGTGCCTTAGGTAAAAACTATTCTGAAAAAGAAATTAATAATAAAATCTTAAGATCACTAACAAGCAGGTGGAGGATTAAAGTCACTTTCATCAAGGATAGCAAGGATCTTAACTCTCTAGATCATCATATACTCTTCTCTGATTTGAAAGCATACGAATATGATCTACAAGTGGAAGATCAGTCAGATGAGATCTCTACCTCATCTAGTCAGAAAGGAGTTGCATTCTCTTCAACTATCGAGCCTGGAGAACAAGTGAGGGAACCAGTAGCAGATGACCTGAGCCTCAAAGAGCAGGTAGCACTCTTAACTAGAAAACTTGATAAGATGAGCTCTAAGTATGGCAGGTACAAGAAACATTGGAAGGACTCTACCAGAGATAAAAGGAGTTCATTCAAGTCTGCAGAGAAAGAAAGGTCATCTGGAGACTCAAAGTATACTAGGTTCCAGTCACCAGAGAAGAGAAGGGATTTCAGCCCTAGAAGGAGAGATAGCAGCTCTGGCAGATCAGATCACAAGAGGAGAGATAGCAGTCCAAGTAGACCAGAATACAACTCCAGGAGAAGAGACTTCAGTCCCAGTCCCACAGCAGGAGACAACACTTGTTACACCTGTAACAAACCAGGTCACTACAATTATGATTATCCTCAACTTACTCCTAGAGAAAGAGAAGAGAAAAGAGTCAAGAGAGATGATGATGATATTAGTTCAAGTTCTTCATCCTCTTCTGATTTTGGTTCAGATGATGATGTTTGTCTTATGGCAGACATAACTGAGGTACAAGAATCTACTTTGTGTCTTTCTAACTCTAAATATACTCAATCTTTTCATTCATCTGGTACTTCTAGAGAGTCTGATATGCAGCAAATGCTATGAGATCTCCAAAATTGTCTTCAACTTTGTCAGAAGCTTGAGAAAGAGAATGGTAGGCTCAAAGCTGAAGTTCAATCTTTGTCTTATGAGCAAAAGTCCACCAGAGAACATATAAGTAACCATGCCAAAGAAGTTTCCACACTTCAGGACAGTGTTACAGAAAGAGATAATCTGGTGACTCAGCTCATGATAGAGAGGGACTCTATTGATAAAGATTTGGAAGAACTCAGAGCTAAATACCAATCTCTTCTCAAGGGAAAATAAGTTGAACAAGTTATTGAGAAGGTACCAATGTCCAGAGAAGCTCCAAGGAGACCAGATGTGGTATCCATTATTAGTGAATCTTCTCAGCGCATTTATGAGAAGAGTGGTTTGGGATATTCTACAGTTATGAAAACTCATAAGTTCCTTTCTAGCAAAGACCAGATTGTAAGAGCTGGTGAAATTATGGAAGTCTGGGATGATGAAAATGGTCCTAATGGACATGGTTATAGAGTAGTTCTGAATCCTAACAGGGATTACTCTGGCGACCATATAGACTATGCTCCAAAAGAGATATCTGAACTGGAAGAAAAAGAATACTTAAGGATTAAATATCCAAATGAGGGCCCTAAGCAGATTAAGAAATCTAGTCAAAGTAACCCTCAACGAGTGGAACCTAAACAGATTGAGGGACCTCAGAGTAAACCTCAAATAGTGGAACCTAAGCAGATTAGGGGACCTCAGAGGAGAAACTCAAATAAGAGGAACTTCAATCAAAATAGGGGACCTCAGAGGAGATACTATGAACAAAAGAATTTTAATCAGAATCAGGGACCTCAGAGGAGATTTAAGCAGAGAAGGCAATACCAGAACAGATACTCTCAGAAGGACTATGGTTACCAGAAAAGATCTAATTTTCATCAAAACCAGAGAAGGTCTTTCAGACCCATCTATAGAAGACCAGTTGATCTGGATGACTATGACACTAGGGATGGTTCTTCTAGGATGTATCCATATTACCAGACCTTTAAATCCATGTCTTTGAGGCAAGCCATTCCAAAGGCTAGATTTGAGGTGAGATACACCAGACCAGTATTTAGGAAAGGTGTTCTCATTAGTCCAACAGCTCAATATGTCATTGTAAGAGGACATGTGCTGGTAGATAGATATGGAAGGAAGATAAGATCTCCTCATCCAGCAAGGGATGATCTTTATCTTTGGATTCCTACAAAGAAAGTAACTAACCAATCAGGATCCAGCACCAGTAGGGGACCTAATTAATCTCTCTGCAGGAGGACAAGAGCCCATTGGAGAAAGGATTTTCAAGCAATGGTGTTTGGTACATTGATAGTGGATGCTCCAAGCACATGACCTTTGTGAAAGATCATCTCCAGGATTTCAAACCATTGAATGGGCCAAGAGTGATGTTTGGTGACAACAACTTTGGAGTCACCAGAGGAGTTGGAAAATTGTTCATTAATGATGTATCTGTAGATGAAGTCTACTATGTGGAAGGACTCAAGCATAATCTGCTTTAGGTATCCCAATTCTATGATAAGGGATACTTAGTGAAGTTCTCTAGTGATTCTTGCACTGTCTTTAGTTCAAATTATGATGATATTTTATTAGTTCACTTGATGAAAGGTAATATTTATCTTGCAGATTTCAACAGTTGTCCAAGGAACACTTGTCTGGTAGCTAAATGATCTGCAGAGAACAGCTGGTTATGGCACAAGAGGTTGAGTAACTGGAACTTCAAGGAACTCAACAAAATTGCCAGAAAGGGTCTAGTTCGAGGTCTTCCAAATGAAGTTTTCAAGAAGAATCAGACTTGTGGTTCCTGCCAGAAGGAAAAGCAACCCAAAGCTTCATTCAAAGATGTCCAGAGCACAACCACAACCAGAGTTCTTCACTTACTTCACATGGACCTGTTTTACCACTTAGCTTCAGTGGAAGGAAATACACCTTAGTGATAGTAGATGACCTTTCAAGATACACTTGGATAGTGTTTGTTGGTCCCACTAGATAGATTGATTGCGGAAGCTTTAAAGTTATGTCTTAACAAACTTCTTATTATAAGAGCACAAAACAAGTATGAAATTAAATAAACGAAAGTAATAAATAACACCGGATATATAGTGGTTCGGATTTGAATATCCTACGTCCACTCTCCCTTTTATCCAAGGGGTCTCACTATCAACCAACCAACTTACTCACGTACTGGAATTTCCGAAGTACCAGTTCCTTCTTACAACTCCTTTAGATCTAACCACAATCTAAAGTAATCAACCTTCAACCTTGTCATAGAGATGAACAGGTTAAAGTCCAACAACTCCTTAAGAGTAGATATGTAATGTGAATAATAAGAGTGCTAAGGGTGATTATCAAAAGCTTGGAATGTGACTTGTGCGCGTAGGATCTCTCTAGAGCTTTTTCTTGGAACTGCACTCTTATATTTATAGAGGAGATTAGGGTTAGCCGTTGGAGAGCTAATCCAATCAGATCCTCTATTTAAGGAAGCTTCAATCAATCAATTCCCTAATTGAATGATTGGGTTGGTGAGATCCTTGGATTGATTAACTTCAATAACTTTCCAATCCTGATCTTGTTGACTTGATTTGAATCACCAACGGTCAAATGCTTCCTCTGCCTAACTCTGATTCTCTCCAGAGAAGGCAAGACCAGACACCAGGCAACCTCGGTGTCTTCTGGTCCAGATCTGGTTAACAACCAGAATACTCAGTAGAAATAGGGGATCAAACTGAGCATCTTTTTTTCCACCGGACTCGTCTGGTCTGGGGAAAGTCCTCTGCCTCTGGTCGGATCTCATCTGGTGAAGTCTTCTGGTGGAGTCCTCTGGTGAAGTCCTCTGGTGGGGTCTTCTGGTGACTCTTCTGGTGAAGTCTTCTGGTCTGGCAGTTCCCCCTAGACTAAGTCCTAATCTAGATCATCATCTGGCTAACAGGTCCAGATGGTCCTATTACATCTTCTGGTTTGTTTTAACTCATCAAAACTATACAATATTTATCCTAACAGTGTTCTTGTTTAAGAAAAATAAAACTATCACTAAGCTGCCAGAGTTCTTCAAGCAGATTCAGAATATGCAGAACCAGAGCATAGTGAGGGTCAGAAGTGACAAAGGCACATAGTTCCTGAATTCACACATTGTAGAATATTGTAAAGATAAGGGTATTCTTCATGAGACCACTTCTGCCAGAACACCTCAACAGAATGAAGTGGCAGAAAGGAGGAACAGAACACTTAAAGAAGCTGTCAGAACTCTTCTAGCAGAATACAACACACCTCAAAGGTTTTGGGCAGAAGCTATCAACATAGCTTGTTTCACCCAGAATAAATGTCTCATTGCATAGAGGCATGGTAAGATGCCATATGAGGTATGGAATGGTAAAACCCCATCTATTTCATTCTTTCATATTTTTTATGTAAGTGTTTCATCAATGACAATAGGAAATCCAAATTAAAGACTTTTGATGCCAAAGTGGAAGATGGGATATTCTTAGGATATTCCAGCACCAGTAAGGCATACAGGGTCTTTAATAGGAATTCACTTTATGTGGAAGAAACACCTCATGTTGTTTTTTATGAATCTACTCTTGAGTGCAAGGTGGACTTAAAGGACCTGTCTCCAGATAAGACAAAGAATCAGGGAACCTCGAAGACTATCAAGGTTAAGCTACCTGTTCTTGATTCAGAATCAAATTCAGATTCAGATGGTGACCCATCTTCTGGTTCTCTGGAGCAGAAGTCTTCACAAGGAGCAGAACCAGTGGAGGTTGGAACTCCTGTAGGGGGAAACTCTCTTGCAGTTGGTGATACTCACCAAGGTACTGTAGAAGATGGTCAATCAGGCAAGTCCAAGGGAAGGAAAGGTCTGGTTGATCACCCCAAAGAGTTAATTATAGGAGATCCAACTAAGGGTGTCCAGACCAGGAGAACCTTGAACCTAGCTGCCTTGTTCAGTTGCTATGTATCCTTGATTGAGCCCAGGAATATCAAGGAGGCACAGAAGGATTCAAATTAGATAGTTGCTATGCAGGAGGAGTTGAATCAATTCACCAGATAGGATGTTTGGGAGCTGGTAGACAGACTAAGACATCAAAAGGTAATAGGCACTAAGTGGGTTGTCAAGAATAAGAAAGATGAGAATGATGTCATTACTAGAAACAAGGCAAGACTAGTGGCTCAGGGCTATTCCCAGTCTGAAGGAATAGACTATGATGAGACATTTGCTCCTGTTGCCAGCCAAGAAACTATTAGATTTTTTTTAGCATATGCTGCTCATATGAAGTTCAAAGTTTACCAGATGGATGTGAAATTTGTCTTTCTTAATGAGATTCTCATTGAGGAAGTGTATGTTGACAACCCCCTAGTTTTGAACAAGGTGACAAGGTGTATAAGCTTAAGAAGGCTCTTTATGGGCTTAAGCAGGCACCTAGAGCATGGTATGACTCTCTATCTCAATTCTGGACAATAGTTTTACTAAGGGTAATATAGATAGGACCTTGTTTAGGAAAGAAGAAGGAAATGACATCCTTCTGGTCCAAATATATGTTGATGACATTATATTTGATCCCCTAAAAAGAAGTTGTGTGAGAAATTTGGTAATCTCATGCAGAGTCAGTTTGAGATGTCCATGATGGGTGAGATAAACTATTTCTTAGGTCTACAAGTCAAGCAAACAGAGAAGGGAATCTTTATCAATCAAGCAAAGTATACCAGAAACATGTTAGATAAATTTGGAGTAGGATCTAGCAGAGCTGCCAAGATTCCTATGATGATAAATTTTAACATAGATCCAGATGAGTCTGGAGAGAGTGTGGACCAGACTCAGTACATAGCACTTATTGGTTCTCTTTTGTACCTGACTGCAAGCAGACCAGATATAACCTTTGTCGTGTGTGTACGTGCCAGATTTCAAGCTAATCCAAAGAGGAGTCATCTGGAAGCAGCTAGGAAGATATTGAAGTATCTCAAGGGAACAATTAATTTGGGATTGTGATACCCTGCAGATGATAATTTTGAGTTGAGTGGATATTCGGATTCAGATTATGGTGGTTGCAGAATAGATAGGAAGTCTACTAGTGGTACATGTTAATTTATTGGGAATAAGTTGGTATCTTGGTTCTCTAAGAAGCAGACTTCAGTTGCTACTTCAACTACATAAGCAGAGTACGTGGCAGCAAGAAGTTGTTGTTCACAACTACTCTGGATTAGTCAACAACTTAGGGACTACCAGATCAGAACTAAGGATATACCCATCTTCTCTGATAGAAACAATGCAATTGTTATTACCCAGAATCTAGTTCTTCACACCAGATGCAAGCATGTTGATATAAGGCACCATTTCATCAGAGACCATGTTGAGAAAGGTGATATAAGGATGGAGAAGATTGCAATAGAGAAGCAGGGAGCAGATATTCTCACTAAACCACTGGCAGAGACCAGATTCAGAGAATTAGCTTTTGAGTTAGGACTTTTGGATCCAGAGACTGATTTGTCTTAGGGGGAACATCAGAAGAGTATCCTTATTTTCTATAAAGCATATTTTTTTAAACTGTTTTAACCTCTCTGCAGATCAGATATACCAGAGGAGTTGCATCTCCAGATGAGCCATTGGGCCAGGCGACTTGTAGTCTTATCTAGATATAATCCAAATGACAGACAAGTTATACCAGAGGAGAAGTATCTCCAAATGAGATGTGACATCAGATTACTCGTGGTATCATCTGGTTACTATACCAGATGACAGGTATGTTTTTACTCTTTTGCGTCTGTTTATTGGGACACACTTTTCAAACTACTAAATACACCCAAAATATTTCATATTTTGAGTGTATTTAAAATCGGGTCGTGGGCTAGGGCAATCATTTCGCTTTTTTCTTGACTACCCCAAAACCCCTCGAACCCAGTCCCAATGACTGTGCCACGCACGCAAAATAAATCTGTATCTTGCCTAAATTATTCTTGGCCGTCGGATTTATTTAAAGTGCAACAAATCAATCAATTTTTTAATTTTTTATGTCTTCCCTATTAATTGATCTTACACGCGTATTCCTCTTATAAACCAAAAGGATTTCAAATCGTCTCTTCACTTTTCACAAACCCTAACTTTTCTCTGCAAATTTTCTCTCTCAGATTTCTTCTCTCGAGCTTTACAGCAATGTCGCCTACCTGCAATTTCGAAGTTATCTACGTGTGTGAGAAGTTGAAGGCAGAGATGACGGTGGACTTCTATTCCACCAGGAACTCAGCCGCTCTGGAGATTCTGCACCTTCTCAGCAAATCCGGTGTTGAAGACCTTATTTCTGCCCTTCCAAAGAATTCTCGTACTCTTGACCACTACGCTGCTCAATTCCTCGTCCGATTGAAGATCTTTGATGGGGAGTTGGTATCGAAGATTGACGATGAGAAGGTGGTTCTGATGAAGTATAACTTCGGCAAATTATTTGGTAATTTGTCCATGACTGGAGTGGATCCATTGAAGTACAAGGAGGATGAAGTTGTGGAGCCATTCAAGATTTTTACTAGAAATTCATGCAAAAATCTTACCAAGGGATTTCTGGACAAGCATCTGCGCTAGAAATACAAGGTCTTGTTCGACATTGTTGTCAAGATCTTGATGTGTGAGAATCATAGCACTGATGTTATTTTTCTGGGAAGGTTGTGTGTGATGTGTGCCACCTATGATGGCGTTGAGTGTAATTGGGTGGATTTCTTTTGTAATGTGATGAAGAAAAATAAGGAGAAAGTGCAGAAGGAGCCTTGCACAGAAGTTGATGGAGAGTTGCAATACTACTTCAATGCAAAGGTCTCCTTGGCCACAAAGCTTACCTTGATTCTAGATTTTCTTCTTCCAGACAAGGCTTGGAGAGCAGATGGTTGCAAGAAATTCCAGAAGACCAAGATCCTTTTCAACAAGGATGGTCCTCTACATGGGCACCCAGATTCAGATGGTGAAGGTGTCATCCCTGCTCAACCTATCCAGGCAATTCCTTCTCCTCCTAAGGGTAAGAAAGCACACATGAAGAAGGCAGGTGGGAGTGCCTCACAGAAGATTGCCCTTTCCATTTCTTCAGAGGAGGATCAATTGCCTCTTTCCTCTGCTCTGAAGACACAGAAGAGAAACGAGAAAGGATAGGTCTCTTCTCCTAAAGCCAAGAAGGGTGGTTTGAAGAAGAAGAGGAGAAGACCTATTGAAGGAGGAGAGGCTGGAAAGTCTTCTGCTAAGAAAGGGAAGAAGCAGAAGAGGGCTGAGAAGAAAATTCTTCTGGTAGATGAAGCTACAGAGAAGGAAGTGGAAGAGGAAGAGGAGGAGGTTCCTCTCAAGAAGAAACAGAAGACAAGAAGAGCCATCTTGCAAGAACCAGAGACTGATTCTTCTCTGGGGACTTCATTTGATCAAGGGGCAGAGGAGTCTACCCACCAGGAGATTGAAGTGATCTCTCCTGCTGCAGATCTTCCAGGTGTAGAGGCCTCTGAGTCTGCACCTGCCTAGGTTCCAGCTGATGTTGACTCAGCCGAGGTGTCTTCTCCTACCCTTCCCTCTATTAATCTTACCTCCCCCCTCTTTCTCCCCCAAAAGCCTCAAATCAAGCCTCTGGTCTGGATGCACACCTTTCTGCATCTGCACCAGACCAGATCCCTTACTCTCCCCAACCACAAACAACCCCATCCACCTCCCCCTTATCTCAAACCTCTCAAACACCTACCCAACAAATAGTCTCTGTACCAGAGGTGGTCAACTTGCCTACTACCTCACCTGGTACAGAACAACCCCAACCTACCTCACAAACACCCCCATCCATTTCACAAAATCCCCCTTTTACCTCCACTCAAACACCTTCTAACCCCACCCTTGCATGGCCCTGGGATTTGTTGCCCCTCCAGGCTCTCCTGCAAGTTCCAGTAGCGATGATAGTGAGGATGAGGCTGCCTCACTTGAGCCTGCTAGCTGTGCCACACCCTCCTCTGCCTCTAAGCCCATCCCATTTGCCTTTAATTATACAGATATGAGGCCTATTATGCAAAGCATGAGCAAGGGTGCTCAACTCTGGCTCCGGGAGTACTTCCTTGTGCTCCTGGATCATCTTCCGCTCCTGGCCGATTTGACAGATGGCAAGGTTTGGAGCAAGGCCAGAGAAGAAGATATTGAAGATCTCATCCTTCTTCATGAAGAGATGGGTGCCTTCAGGTTCTCCAGGTAGGAGATTGAGTTGAAGAAAAAGTTGAACATCCAGCATCCTGCAGAGCTGATGACTGTGGACTCTACCAGGATTGTGATCAGAACTCTTCTGATCCAGAGAGGTGTTATGATCTCTCCTGCTGGACCCACCTACACCTTTGGGCCCCATTTCACATTTCCTCCAGAGCTCTACTCTGATGAAGAAGACTTTGAAGTCACTTCTGCTATGCTGAAGAAGATGAAGGTGGTCTTCAATGCCCAGATTCAAGAGATTGACAGATTCAGCAAGGCCATGCAGCATTTTGGCCCAGACTTGATTGAGCACCAGATTAAGGTGGAAATGAAGAAGCTGCTCAAGCAAATCAAGTCCACCTTTGCATCTGCCAAAGCTGCCTTCAAGGAGAACGGGCTCTTCCTCAAGATGGACATCATCCAGAGCCAGAAGCAGCTTCAAGAGCATGTTTTAGAGCAGTTGAGGCCAATCTTTGTTCTCAAGACATCTATGGCAACCCAGATGATTGAGACTGCTTAGATGAAGGATGAGCTTCGGCAGATGATGGACAGGCAGAAAGCTCTGGTTACTGAAGCCAAGTCCTTCCTTGAGGAAGCCAAGAAGCTCAAGGACTTGTACTCTTCCTCCTCCACCGAATTGCCTACTCTGATCAGGCAGGTGGTTGAGCACTACTATATATCCGGTGTTATTTACTGCTTTATTTATCTTTCTTGTTCATAATATTTGAAGACATAAAAGGTTTTCTTTAAAGTGATTTTGTTTAAGCTTCTGCATCGCATAGATTTGACTAGTGGGACCAACATAAACACCACAAGGCATACAACTGCTTCGAATTCATGGTCCCCGTCTCCGATCGAGCATATATCGTATTTTCTAAAATTCTCTCCAAATACCGGATCACTGGGTTCCAGATAGTTGATGCTCGTGCAGTCTGAAACTTGTAATTTCTGGCTAATCCTCCCATAATAAGCTTCCAAAAATCATTAGCCTGGAGTGAAGTGGACTGGCGATTCAGCCTATTTGATGCTGGAAGCTTTAGGACTTCGTTGATGGCTGGAAACGCATAATTGTGCCACTCCCCTCGAATCATAAATTGAAAGGATATAGTGTTTCTCATCATTGCTGACGCTAAGAACTGCTCGGTCAGATCTGGGTAGGTTTCCATAGTAAGTAAGAGCTGGTAGAACTCCTCCATCTTGTTCCTCTCGAATACCCTTTTTATCTCCTCTTCGATCCCCAAGTATCTCATAAACTCGATGCTCGGGCATCAGGTTTTCTCCACCCTTCCATCCTCCAGACTCCATCTGTATGGATGGTTACACCAATTCTCGCCATAATCCAGATTGTCCCATCTGGAGGGCATCAACCCTTTTGCCGTCAACTCATTCGTCAGAGCCACTAATCTCTCTCCTAATACCATCCTGTCCTCATGCTTCTTAGGGGGTGCCATAAGTCCTAATTGACAAGAAAATTTAAGCAAAATTACTACTCAAGAATAATATCAACAATACAAATCAACTCAAGTAGTCAATCAATCTCAAATTCATCTATATGGGTAACATTAACTCACATTGAGGTGTTATGCCTATCTCAAAACAAATTCACCCAACTCAAAGTTCCCAAAATTCATCAACAAAGCTCAAAATCCAAGTCTATCATGAAGTAACATCACAAAAATAACAATTTACATGCTCAAGACTCAATTCATAAATATAAAATCACAATATTCACTCCAATAATCCCCAATTCAAGTCTCAATAAGAAATGCCCACAAAACTCTTATACCCATGCTTTCTCTCTCTAGAAATTTACCTATTCTACACATTCAATCATGATATTGAAAGTAAAATTAGCAAACTCATAGCATATAGGCATATTCAATCATCAAAGAAGCAAGAATCAATGAGCAATTCGAAAATCCCCAATTTCTCATCCATACTAAGAACCCTAATTTCACATACTCAATTCATTCCTAATCTAAGTTAAAACTAAGAAAGGATAGAAGAAAGTAGGAAAATACTTACCTTGGATGGAAGAATTTGAAACCTTGAGACGAAATTGAGTGGAAGATTGGAGAAAATGGTGAAAATATGGAGACGGGTTTGAATGGGGGCAGCAATTCGCACTCTGAGTATGTGTTTTGTGTGTGTTGGGGTATTTATAGGGGGCAAAACGTGACTAAGGCTGAAAACTGAGGGAACCGCTCGAGCTGGCCCCGTGGTTGAGCGCCTAGCGCTCGAGCGGGTGCCAGTCGAGTGCCCCAAACTTCCAGTACGAAATACGCGCTCGACCTAGGGTTACTCGAGCGCCTAGCGCTCGAGCTAGTACCCCTCGAGCGCCCCCAAGACACTAGAACAATATGGTGCTCGAGCCAAGAGACCTTGAGCGTTAAGTGTTCGAGCTTCTTGAGCTCGAGTGCCTTAATAACAATTCATTTTTTTTTACTTTTCACCCCAAAATCGAAAATTTATGACCAACACGAGTACTAACCTAGAAACCCCCTCGATTTAAGCCAGATCGCTCATTCGATCGAGGAGTCGGGGTCTCTTCCAACGTGCTTTTCACCTAGTCAAATCACCACACAATAATAATATCACACTCAAACAACTTCACAACTACTTTTGTGCATCAATATTTTAAAAAAATTAATCAATTTTCACAATAATTAGTGCACGACGTATGAGTACGAAGACAAACCCCCCCCAAAATTTTTCTTGCTACGCAATAATAAGGTTTAAGAAATGAGTACGTGCAAGAACGTGCACTCAACACATCATGAACTCAAATACCAATCTAAGCACAATATAATATCAAACCTAACTCAACGAGAGGGTGTGCGCCTGTTCAATGTCAAATAAACCACTCAAGTGCGCCGGTGCATATTTCGTCTCATAAAACATGTAAAAACACCACCCCTCCAAACTTTGACCTTTTGAAGCGGTCTAATTTGGGGTTCGGGGTTACCTCATACGCATAATTCCGGTTTGCCCTTGGCAATGTAACACACTCCCTTTCTCGAGTTGCATCCCTTGAAGAACTCCATGCTACCTTTTTTTTAATCCTCAATATATACCTGCATTCAAAACACTCAAGAACGAGGTTAAAACATACGACTCAAAACTAAAAACACTCAAAAAGCAAATAAAATTGGGTTGTCTCCCACTCAGCGCTATTTTTAAGGTCCTAATGCTGGATCGAGCTCAAAGGAGCTCACGGGTCATGAGACTCTAAGTTACCTCCCTTATTCTCATAAAAGAAGTTGTAGAATTTCTTCACTCAATGCCCGTTCACCATGAACATGCTCCCATCATCCTTCTCAACCTCTAGGAATCCACTCTTGAACACCCTCTTCACCAAATAAGGACCATTCCACTTCGATTTCAGCTTTCCACCAAACAACTTCATCCTAGAATTAATTACTAGGACTTGGTCTCCTACTTGGAACTCCTTCTTCCTTAATCGCGCATCGTGCCACTTCTTGGTCTTCTCTTTGAAAATTCGGGCACTCTCATATGCACTGTCTCGAAACTCCTCCATCTCATATAATTGAAGTAGTCTCTTTTCCCCTACCATAAAACTATCAAAGTTTAACTTCTTTATTGCCCAATACGCCTTGTGCTCCAACTCCACAGGCAGGTGACATGCCTTCCCAAAAACTAGTTGGTACGGGGACATACCTAAAGGAGTTTTAAAAGTTGTCCTATACGCCCAAAGTGCGTCATCTAACTTCAAAGCCCAATCTTTTCTACTAACACTCACCGTCTTCTCTAGGATCTCCTTTATTTGACGATTTGGCACCTCCGCGAGGCCGTTCGATTGAGGGTGATATGCTGTTGAGACCCGATGACTAACTTCATATTTAGCTAACAACTTTTCCATCAACTTGTTCACAAAGTGACTCCCTCCATCACTAATCAATACTCTTGGGACTCCATATCTAGAAAAAATATTCTTCCTCAAGAAGTCAATTACCACACGGGAATCATTTACTCAAGTAGGGACAACTTCAATTCACTTCGAGACGTAATCAATGCACACAAAGATATACAAGAATCTGTTACTTGGAGGAAATAGACTCATGAAATCAATCCCCCATACATCAAATACCTCTACCTCCATAAACACGTGCAACGTCATCTCGTCCCTCTTCGTGATAGTACCGAAACGTTGACATTTATCATATCGTCTCACCCAATCCATGCAATCCTTTAAAATTGTTGGCCAATAGAAACCGGCTTGAAGCACCTTCCTACCGGTTTTCTCTCCACCCAAATGTCCTCCACATGGCAAGACGTGATAATATCTTATAATGTCGTCCCATTCCTCCTCGGGCACACATCGTCTAAACACAAAATCTATCCCTCTCTTGAACAAGTACGGGTCATCCCAAATAAATTCTCGGACTTTCTTATAGAATGCCTTCCAGTGCAAAGCATCCATATCCTCTGGCAGCTCACCACTTGCTAAGTAATTAACATAATCTGCAAACCACAACGATTTCCCTTCAACTCGATACACCGGGACATCTCCAACACCAAACAGCTTCTCATCCAGAAACTCATCGTTCACCTCTCGCTCTTCTACCGTATTTTCCTTGGTAAGCTCCTCCTCGAGAGGTGATCGGCTATCACATTCTCACTCCCCTTCTTGTCTCAAATCTCAAACAACAAACTCCTAGAGTAATAGGATCTAACGAATGAGACGGAGCTTAGTTGCTAGCATCACACATGAGTACAAAAGGACTCGACCAATCCGGACTCATAAGAATAGGGGCATTCACCAATGCTTCTTTCAACTTGTTAAAAACAACCAAACAATCATCAGTAAACTCAAAGACGACTTTCTTTTCAAGAAGTCGCGAAAGGGGTTTAGCAATTTTTGAAAAGTCCTTTAATTACCGTCTATAGAATCCCGCATGGACCAAACATGAGCGAATCCCCTTCTCGGTCGAAGGTGGAGGAAGCTTCTCAATAGCTATCACCTTCGCCTTATCAACCTGGATACCTTTCGAGGACACATGATGTCCAAGAACAATCCCTTCTTTCACTATAAAGTGGTCTTTTTTCCAATTAAGCATTAAGTCCATCTTTTCACATCTGCTCAACACAACTTCAAGATTGGTTAGACACATATCAAACGACTCCCCGAACATGGAGAAGTCGTCCATGAAAACCTCCTTAATATTCTCAATCAACCCATGGAAAATAGCCATCATACACCTTTGAAAGGTGGCGGGTGCATTACATAACCCAAACGGCATTCTCCTAATAGCAAAAGTACCATATACACAAGTAAAGGTAGTTTTCTCCTGATCCTCGGGCGCTATCATAATCTGATTATATCCCGAATACCCATCTAGGAAACAGTAATACTCAAATCCACCTAATCAATCAATTATTTGATCAAGGAACGGTAATGGAAAGTGATCCTTGCACGTTGCCTTGTTTAACTCTCTATAATCAACATACACATGTCATCCCGCCACTAATCTAGGGGCTACCAATTTATTAGTTTCTATTTTAATTACCGTGGTACTCCCCTTCTTAGCAACAACGTGTAACGGACTTACCCAAGGGCTATCAGAAATAGCAAAAATCATATTACTATCTAACAACTTTAATACCTCTTTATGAATGACCTCTTATATAACTAGATTCACTCTACGCTGATTTTGTAGTATGGCTTTTGTACCTTCCTCTAATCTAATCCTATGCATGCTGTTGGCATATGTTTTAGTTTTGATGATTTTCCAAAACAACATGTAATAGGTTTGAAAGCAGTCAGGTTTGTATCTTTAGTTTTAGGACAAGCTAGGTTATTTCTCTGTAGAATAGATTGTCAGCTGAGAAGAACTCAGTTGAGGGGGAACTCAGCGAGGGAGAACTCAGCAACACAGCCTGAGGAAATCAAGATGACATCAAGAAGAACTGACTGAAGCCATGGCAGAGACCTGAACCTGAAGAGAAGCATGAAGGATGTCCCACTGAGTATAAACCGGGCTGATCTAAGCTAAGCCAGGTGGACCACTCAGTGAAGAGCATGATCAGGAGGATTAGTGTTGCACCAAGTAGGCCCTGAAGGAGTCAGGCTACTGTGGTCAGGGAAGTTTGTCATTCAGCCTTATGACAAACTTCTTGGAGAGATCTTCAAATAGTCCCTGAAGGACAACTACACTGAAGACGTTCAGTCCACTGAAGATCATCGAGTCAGTGAAGGATAAAGCTACCTAAAGTCAGTGGGTCTTGGTCAACCCACTGAGTCAAAGATCCGTTGGATCCAGCCCACGTGGACCAATCAGCACAAGGCAGCAAATCTGACACTGACAAGGCCGCACTCCAAGAAAAGTGGTTGACATTAATTGTATGGATTCAAATGTAATTTCCTCCAACGGTTACATTTGAATCCACACTATAAATACAAGCTCATAGCTTCGTTTCAAGGGTGTGAAGAAAGAAAAAAACACCTACAAGCTATAAGGGTGTGTGAGTTGTTAGGGAGTCATAAGAAAGTGTTCCTCACACCCACGATACTGACCATTAGGGTTTTCACTTATATTCATTAAGTGTCAAGCTTGTAACTCTTAGCTTAGAGAGGTTTTCCCAATCTTAGCTTGAGGCTAATACATTGTAAGGAAAAACCTCACATAGTTGGAGAAACCAAACTGAAACCAAAACCCTCTAGATAGGTTTGTTGGTTGAAGTTAGTTAGTGAGGAGAGGCAGCCCAGGGAGTGGTGTGAGTCCAGTGTATCTGTGCACCTTGGCACGTTAAAAACAAGAATCCCAGTTAGTGGATTTCCTGTTAAATCAGGCCGTGGATGTAAGAGCTTGAGTCTCTGAACCACGTTAAACTGAGTGTACTTATCTCTTCAAGTATTTACTAAAGTGTTGTGAAAATCTGCTCACTGAGAGCATTGTTAAAAAGAAAACTTTGGTTAAGTATTCAGGTCAGGGAAAACCCTTCTCACTGACCAGTTCAGGTCACGCACTCGAGAGTTCAGCATCTCGAGTCACTGTGTTGCTTAGAGCATGAGTTTTCAAGTCTTTACTGACTTGGTAACTCAGCCTCTAAGCAGCGCAGTGATTTGAAGTGCAATCTCTCGAGTCACTGCGTTATTCAGAGCATGAGCCCCCAAGTTCTCACTGACTTGGTAGCTCAGCCTCTGAGTAAAGCAGTGACTTGAGTTTCCATCACTCTTACTGAACTCTCTGAGGAAAAGGTTTTAAAATAAAATTAATTTTTTTTGCTCCTGAATTCCCATTCTTGGTATTAGAAAACGGGACCATCACATGCATATAGAAGGACTAATACCCTTAATATCCTCAATCGACCAACCTATGGCAGATTTGTGCTTACGAAGCACTACTAATAGTTTCTCTAATTGATCATCAGATAAAAGGGAAGATACCATTACCGGGTACCTCTCATTATCCTCCAAGTAAGCGTACTTGAGGTGATCTGGGAGTGGCTTCAACTCCTTATTCGCCTCTAGTAGTGGCGCCTTATCAAACATCTTCTCAAATGTGGACTCCCCGACATCTATCTCTTCCTTATCCTCAACTTGTTTCACGTCCATGAACTTTACATCCTCGTTGTTTTCCATGTTGTCAAAATAATCAAGATCTTAAAGCCCATACGTTAGCTCATCAAGAATAGGATAATCATAATTATGCACATAAAAAGAGCAAGGGTCAAGAAGTATGTCATCAACACAAGTATCCATGATATCAATAAAGTGACAGCTTTCATCTCCCATGGGGTATTTCATTGCCTTGTAGATAGTTATCTTCACTTCTTGATCATCAATTTTCACCGTGATCTTTCCATTTGCCACATCTAGTACCATCCGGGCAGTAGCTAAGAAAAGTCTTTCCAAAATCAGGGGCACATGCTCATCTTCCTCCATATCGAGTACTATGAAATCGGCGGGAAATACGTGATTCGCCACCGTCACTAGAACATCTTCCACCACTCTTTGAGGTCTAGTGTTAGGATAAAAGTTGTTTAGTTTTGATGAGTTAAAACAAACCAGAAGATGTAATAGGACCATCTGGGCCTGTTAGCCAGATGAGGAATTAGATTAGGACTTAGTCTAGGGGGAACTGCCAGACCAGAAGACTTCACCAGAAGAGTCACCAGAAGACCCCACCAGAGGACTTCACCAGAGGACTCCACCAGAAGACTTCACCAGATGAGATTGACCAGAGGCAAAGGACCTTCCCTTGACCAGGCGAGTCCGGACCAGACGAGTCTGGTGAAACAAAAGATGCTCAGAATCATCTCCTGATTCTTCTGAGTATTCTGTTTCTTAACCGACTCTAGACCAGAAGACATCGAGGTTGCCTGGTGTCTGGTCCTGCCTTCTCTGGAAGAATCAGAGTTAGACATTAAAAGCATTTGACCGTTGGTGTTTCAAATCAAGTCAAACAAGATCGGATTGGAAAGTAATTGAAGTCAATCAATCCAAGGATCTCACCAACCCAATCAATCAATTAGGGAATTGATTCATTGGAAGCTTCCTTAATTAGAGATCTGATTAGATTAGCTCTCCAACGGCTAAACCCTAATCATCTCTATAAATACAAGAGTGCAGCTTCAAAGAAAGGCTCTAGAGAGTTTACACGCGCACGAAGTCATATTCAAGCCTTAGTCCTTATCATAGAATGGTATGTTGATGTGGAGCTTCTTGAAGACATCAAGAAACTTAGCGAACTTCTCATCTAACTTTTCTTCATGAACCGCTGCGGATATGGTACCAGAATTATTAATTTTGGTACCCCCCATTCATCTCGCTCGGTCTCCTTCATGTTTCGCTTCACTTCATTAGCCTTTTCCACTTGGGTACTCGTTCAATCTCCTCAATCCCTTCATCCTTTTTTTCTTTCTCCTTTTTAGTGCCTTCCAACTCAACATCTTCCACTGCCTTCTCAACACCTTCTTTCTTTTCCTCATCCTCTTTTTCGATCTCCCTATGTACTTCCTCCACATCAGCAGGTTGTGGAGGACCATCATATTTGGTTCCACTTTTCAACTCAATAGCCTTCAATTGCTCTTTCGGGTTTCTCTCGGGCATATATGGATCTTTACCCGCCTCTCTAGTTTGTAACTTCACAATCTGGCTAATCTGGTACTCGATAGAATTGAACCGCCTATTATTCTCTTGCTGAGCTCTATTAGGTCCATGTCTCTCCTTTGGAGTTCTTGATCTCTATAATCGCTCTTCTTGTTCAATTCTTTCACATTGTACTCTAAAGAGGACAACCTCTTACTACCCTCTTCCACCTTCTGAAGAATGACACATAACATCTCATCAGTGGTAGCACCTCCTTCTCCACCTGGGAGTTTTGTACCTGGATCTACACCTGGAGGTAAAGCAATTCCTACTTTCGGGTTGCTATAGGAGAAATTCTTGTTCTTCCTCCACTGATTCTGATTAGGTCCCTGACCTCTTTGATATCCCTGATTATTTATCCACTGATTTTGAGGAGGTTGTGGACTCGGTGGTACAAAAGGTTGACCGTAGAGAGGTTTTCCCTGCTGATTCCCACCTTGCTGGTACCCGTCTTGGTTGTAATTAAACCATCCCATGTAGTTGACCTCCTCTTGCTGGCATGCTGGTTGATCCACTTTCTCACTCATCACATTATTCTGCCCACTCAAACTTTTCCAACTTCCAGATTACTAATCTTCTCCATCATAGCCATCAACAGCTTTCTCGTACCCTCACTTTCTTCCACCTGATAGACCCTATGATACTCTGGATCTTTTTTCAACTGCCCCACGTTCTTCACTATGTTTTCAACTATCTCCCTGCACTCAGCTGCACTACGGTTCAAAAATGCTCCACTAGCACATGCTTCGAGATGGTGTTGATCCTTCTCGCAAGCCCCACAGTAGAAATACACCATAATATCTCCATCATTGTACCCGTGCTGCGGGCACACAATAAGCATGTTGGAAAATTTCTCCCAAGCCTGACTCAATCCCTCGTTTAATCTCTGCTTGAATGAGGAGATCTCCTTCCTTGCCTTCACCGTTCTAGACGGAGGGTAGAAACGCTCAAGAAACAAACACTCGAGCTCAGCCCATGTATTCACACCCCCTCCCCCCCGTGGGAGTGTGTTATCATACCACTCCTTAACTATTTCAGTTAGAGAGAACTGGAACAATCTGAGCCTCTTTGCATCTTCCGACATCCTATTATAATTAAATGTTGAGGCTATCATCAGAAAATTCCTCAAGTGAGTGTGAGGATTATCCTTTCCTACTTCTCCCTTAAATTGATTCTCAACTAGCATCTTTAAGATCCCAGGAGATGTAGAGAAGTTGTTCGCCTCCACTAGTGGCATATCGACTCTATCATAATACTGTTGAGGCTGAGCCTCAAACCTTCCTCGAATTGCCACACCAGGAGGATCAGCATTCTGCGGAACTTGCTGAGGATAAACTGGTGGTGGAGGGTTATAAGTAGGTGGTGGTGGGTAGTATGGTGGATAAGGATATGGTGGGTATGGGTATGGGTAAGATGGCTTGTTGTGTTGGTAGATAGGGTTGTTGAAAGGGTTATTGGGGTTTTGGTTCTGGTTCTGGTTTGGTGCGGAGTTATTTTGATTCTGTGGGATCGGGTTTTGGTTTTGGCTTTCCCCTTTGGGTGCTTGCTTTTGACAATCAACACCCTCAAACCGTTCCACAATCTGATTGAAATTTTCTGCATCTCGATCCAACTCTCCGCCTAAATCCAGATTCATGGTGCACCATCGGCAGAAGTCATCCTTCGTTGGAAAGCCCGATTTCTTCTGGCTATGGTCTTAGGGTCTAGCTTAGTTCTATCTTCGCTCATTTCTCCCTTTGAGCATGTTTTAATATACGTGAGACACCAAAAGAATATCAAAACGCAACTGCCTAATGAATAATAAACAGGAAATAAAAGCACTCACTACTAGCTACTAAACTACTTCCAAGTCCTACTCAATGAGCATACATCGCCTTCCCCGGCAACGGCGCCATTGACTTGATCGCAATTTACTAGCTTGACTAGTAGTTACCCCACAAGAGTATGGGATCACAGTAGTATGGGCAAGTATATGGACCAAGTATTGTCGAACCCAAGGGAAAGTTTGTATGCGAATAGATCCTTGGAAATCTACGCCTCGTAGCTAATATGAATGCAATGCTATGTTTTGAATTAATTCTAAACTATATTATATTATCTATATGCTATCAATGAAATTAACTAATAACTTTTGTTTTAATGTAAATAAGAGATGGTGATGCTCGGGATAGGAATTCCTACGTATACTACCGGAGTTGGTACAATAACTACAATAATCATGATGTGCAAGTAATAATCCTAAGCGTACTAAAACTAGGCAATCAACTTCCCTAATTTAGAACAAGATTGAAAGACTAAAAGCTCAAGAATTAACCCTAATACTTCGTCCTATCAACCTACTTCACAAATTCAATAATCAAATTATATGGGTTGTGCTTAATTATTGATACCCTAATTTAACTAAGGTGATGCGGTCGTCCTCCCTAGATAAACCGGTAGATGATAAACTCCTTCTAAAACCCTTTTCTTAAGCCTATTCGTTATTAAAGAGTGATACGGTCGTCTTCTCTCTAACAATTTTCGTACTCAATTCCAAGATAAGTCTAGAGTTTATTTGAAGCATTCAATAATTAAGACAATCAAAACAAACTTCATGAATTATCCTAATTACGTACCAGCATCCTACTTCTACGAGTTCATCCTATCCTAATCATACAAGGGTTCTAGCCTAACATGGTGGTTTGAATGACGAAAAAAATCACAAGAACGATAATTATAAACATAATTGAATTACCTAAAGAAATCAATAACATAAACGAAAGAATAAATTCAAGTCTCAAAAGTAATCTCAATAAATCCTGAAAACTAGGTTTAGAAAACTCAAGTATCAAGAAATCAAGAACAAAAATTAATCGGTTCAAAAGTAAAATAATTAAACTATGAATTCGTATGCTAAAACCTCGATTACACGTTTAAAAACCTTGCTAAAGTCTTCCCCAAGCTCTCTCCTTCAAAATCTATCTAATGGTATCCCAGTGGTATCAAAATATGCTTGGAAGGGGTATTTATAGACTTGGGCTCGAATTGGGCTTTAATTTGTCGAAACCGCTCGACCAGGTGGAACGCTCGAGCGCCTAGCGCTCAAGCTGTGCTCACTCGAGCGCCCCTAAACTTGCAGAACAAAAATAGCGCTCGACCCCCTTTACTCGAGCGTCTGGCGCTCGAGTACTCGAGCGCCTAACGCTCGACCTAGGGCAGTTCGAGTGGTCTTGAATTCTAGAACATCAGGGCCCTCGAGTAGGATGTGCTCGAGCACTCCCTCCTCTTGAGCCAACTAACACTTTTGCTCGCACGAACTAATACTTTTCGTATTTCTTTAATATCTTCTCATCCGGGAGTCCATTTGATTCGATTCAAAGTCCCACGAACTCCATTTTTCGCCCTCTTTCCTAATATTAGCATAAAAGAGACAAATTCATTAGTTTATGAACATGATACTCAAATATCTCCAAATACACTCAAAACATGGGTAAATCGGGCTATAAAATATAACAATATCACGCCTAATCAACTGCACTGGACGAGTTGCATCAGACGGGCGACGATTGGAATTCCGAGGCATCTGGCACATCTCAAGGCATGATGTGGGCGGCATGATTGCCGCCGCCCACGCACATGCGATCTCGAGGTGACACACCCTCCAATAATTTGGGAGAAGGGCTGCACGCGCTTAGTTATTGCAAATTGGTCCTTGAATTTTCTTCGGTTTTTGCTTTTGACCCCGTTTTTGCCCAGTATAAAAGGGAAAACTTCATTTTTTCATTTTTTTCTTTCAATTTCTCAGCCCCAAACCCTTATTTTTTCAAATTTTCGGCAACAAATTCCTATTTCTAGCCACCGTTCTCGACATTTCCGACGATGATTCGTTCCATTTCGAAAATTTAAGGTAACAATCCTTCGTATACTTCTTTTTCCTTGCTTTAACTTTGTTTTGGTTTGGTTAAAAGCCCAAACTCCACTGCTTCTTCGTTCAATTGCCGCCATTCCCGCTCCAAATTCCACCGAAATCTGCTTTTGAGGACCCCAAGCTTTTTTCACCTTTATTCTTCAACAAATATAAACAAATATCCTCTGATTCTCAATCCGGATCTTATCCTCCTTGAAACCCCGAAAAGCACCCCATCGGAGAAAGCTCCACTCACATTCCTTTTGTAACCATCGATTCGGACCCAGAGGCGACCTCCGTAGTCCGATCCATGGATTCAGGAGCTCGTCAATCTGTTGAGGAGGTCACCGAGGTCAATCCCATCCAATACACCGTGGAAGAGACCAGTTCGGACCTCCATTTTGAGGAAAGAGAAGAGGTCGAGGTGCAACAGTTTGCCCCTATAGACGAGCTAACTTGGGAGTTTCTCAACAACATCAACTACCCGATGTTAAACTCGATTGAGCACCAAATTCCAGTTGCAGTAGCTCGCCAGGTCGACTGGTATGCCTATGAGAGGGAGTACTCCGACCGTTTCCCCATTCTAACTCACGGGAAGCGAAAGCTAAGGACCAATAACTTCGCGGTGAGCTACATTGTTTCGTCCATCACCGAGGATGATTGACCATGAATCAGAAGGGACTATAAGATCCCCTATGATATACACTTATACGCGCCGTTAGCGGATGATCGAGCAGATTGACCACTTTAAAGTTGGAGTTACCCTTCCCCTCCACCCCTTGAATGGCCGTTTCCTAGAGCAAATAAACTTGGCGATCGGCCAGCTAACTCCAGTGGGGTAGATGAATTTGATGTCCATAATGGTGTTGTGCGCCCTAGAAGGATACCCCAATAAGCTCTCCGAAGATGAAGTGAATGACCTCATGGTGCCCACCATTTGCACTGGAGACGAGGCGGGCTGGTACTACCTCAAGGCTCGCCCTAACCTTAAGGTAGTTGAAGATATCCCTAGGAAAGTTAGGGACTGGAAGCATGACTGATTTTACATCGGTGGCGACTGGCGTGCTTCAGCTCGCCCATACGGTGGCGAGGAAAGAATTAACACCCCGGCGTAGTTTGGGATTCTCAAGTGTGAGTTTTGCTTCTTCATTTTATTTGAAGAAGTAAGACTAATTTTAATCTCTTTACTTTCATTTCAGGTCCCAGAACTCTCAATTGGAGGAGTGCTAAGGATGAAGCCAACGACTTGTTCTTGTTCGTTGTAAGCCAGATCGCTCTTAGGAACCGAGCTGATCGGACTGTACGACATCTTTGCCTGGAGTCTACATGCAGAGTAGCTCACCTCACTACTTACCCATACCATTTAGAGGCACATGCTGAGGTTCCCGAGTGTAACCCCCTTTTGTTTTTACTTGGCGGACTACTCTAACCTTGACTCCTCATAAAAAATTCTCTAACTCTTGTTAGTTTGACTATTACAGACCAGCTCGTTACCGTCGTCATTCCCCATGTCTTCTACGAACTCGATCAACACGTTTGGAGTATGTCGACGAAGAGAGGAAGGAAGAAGGGAGACCCTATCTCCAAGATGGTCGCACTCGTGGCCAAGACCAAAGATGATCCCCACAAGGTGGGTGCATCGGGCTCCGCGAAGAAGCCCGCCGGTAGCTGATGCCAAAAAGAAGAGGCTCCTACGGGGTGATGGCGCTCCCGTTACTGAAGGCGAGCGGGCTCCTAAAAAGAGCAAGGGGACCCAGGATAGCGGGGCTACAGCAGCTCGCTCGGCCGAGCCGGAGTCTGGTCGGACTCCTTCTGTGGAGCATTTTCCGTAGAAACAAGTGATCACCGCCTCTCAAGAGAGGAGGGTGGAACACCCTGATGATGCGACCTACCTTGGTTGGGATGCAGGTCGCTATGATGCGTAAGTATTCTTGCTTTACTTTTTTTTAACATGTTGTTCCTTGCTCTTTTGTGTTATCAACCTAATCAATTCCCTGGTCGATCCAATATGGTGCACCAATATTTCTGCTCCAAGATGCCGACCTCCTTCAGGGAGATTCCGGACTCCCATGTCCGGCGAGCTGCTGAATCAGTTGCTCGTTCTTGGACCAAGTCCTTGGAGGAGGCAGTGAAGACGCAGGCCCCACAGGATAATGGTCGCCTGTGCATAATTGAGGCTGACAACACACTTGTTGTCGTGCAAAAATTAGTCGATTAGGTTGAAGATCTAGAGAGGGATGCACGGCAACACACTGCCACAGTCTGCTGCATTTGAAAGGAAAGGAATAAGGCCAAGAAGGAGGCGAAAATGATGATGTCCGACCTCCAGGGTAAGGTGAAGGCACACCAGGCTGCCGAGCAAAATGCCCTCGACCTCTACCAAAAAATGACCGCCGAGTTGAAAATTAAAGAGGCCGAGATTGAACAGCTCCATGCTCAGCTCACCCGCGAGCAAAAGCAAAAAGAGACAGCCGAAAAATGGGCCACAAACGTTGAGGCCAAAGCTGCCCGACTAGAGGAGTAGCTCGCCAATTCTATCCCGTAGGAGGAGTTGGTGCCCAAGTTGGAGGCGAGCTCTATTATGGGCTTCGTTAGTGCATACTCGGAATGCATTCGAGACAATAATAAATTAAATGTTCCCAACGTCTTGGCTGATGTTGGCAAGTAGTTCACCACGTTCCTACAGAACAACCCTCCCGCTCTAGGGACAACTCTCTAGATCGGCGACCTGCCCGAGTATGGGGTCAAGATTGACTTTCTTGACACCAGCATTGAGATCACCCATCCTCCAGAGGGCGAGGATGAGCTAGAAGAAGAGGCCGAGGTTGAGGTGGATGCCCCTTCCGATCCCAAGGATAAGGCCTCAGTCGAGCAAGCTGAAGTTACAGGTAGGTTGATCGCGGAGCTGACAGTAGATGTGCTTATTGATCCAGAGACTAGGGGAGCTCCCTTAGCTGATCCCCAGGATGACAACCTTCCTGCCCCAGCTGGACAAGGATCATAGAATAGGACCTTGTAATTTTTTTTCTTTTTCGCTTCTTTTGTCATAGTTGTTCGCTCCTTCATGAAGTTTTTGTAATCCTTTGGGCGAACTGCCTTATCTTAATGGAATTTTCATCTTTTTGCGCATCTTTTCTTATGTATCAATTGCTTTGCATTTACTTTTATGATTTACAATCTTAATACACATAATTGGGCTCTGTTTAAAAAAGAACTTTGCCTTTAAAAATGGAATAAGGGCCTTGGCCTTTTGCTATGTTCATTTAAAATTGAACAGCCTTTAATGGGCTTGATCATTAACTTGACTTGTGCCTTGAGCTTGAACATTCTCCTTTGAACGAACAACTATTATTGAACTTGTTAAAATTACAAGTATAAAAAACCAACCTACTTTACAAGTCTTAACAAACTAAGTTAAAGTAGTTTGACTACTATACATTAGACCAAGTCAAAGTAGTTCGTCTGCTATACATTTTGTCAAACAACCTTAAACTTGTCAAAAACTGAAAGTATACAAGAACAAACAAGTTGCTAGGCTAAAGTAATTCGACTAGCACATCTTGTTCGGCCACTAATAGTTAGTGAAAATTTAAAAAAATTAGGTAAGTTTTTGGATCTTACTTGCACATATGCAGTACTAGCTCGTCCCTTTGTCAAAGTAGCTCGCCTTAGTGATAATACTTCTTTAGATGGACAACAATCCAGGAGTATTGGGCTGGGTTGCCTTCCATGTCTTCTATATCATAAACACCATTGGGTAACCTATCTGTTACCCTGTATGGGCCCTCCCAAGTCGGTTCAAACACACCTGGAGATGGGGCGAGCTTCTTTCCAGAACGAGGTCGCCAACTTTGAACTCCCTTAACTGACATGGGAATTGTAATAACGCTCTGCCCGCATTTGTATGCTGCACTTTATTAGCTCGGCAAGTATTCTTTTTTCCTCGAGCAAATCCATTTCAACTGATATAGCAGAGCTGTTAGCCTTATCATCAAAGTTGGTTGTTCTAACTGTTTTGGTCTTTAGCTCAATTGGGATGACAACTTCTGTGCCGAATGCCAGTGCGAATGGTGTTTCTCCGGTGCTAGACCTAAGAGAAACTTTGTATGCCCATAAAACCTTGGGGAGCTCCAAAGACCAATTTCCTTTACTTTCCGTCAATCGTATCTTCAAAATATGCTTGATTATTTTGTTGATGGCTTCAACTTGACCATTTGACTGTGGATGATAAGGGATCGAAAAGTGTTTCCTGATCCCCCAGTTGGTGCAGAAGTTCCTTAGTCCCTTCCCATCGATTTGAGGACCATTATCTGTAATAATTGTTTGGGGAACTCCAAATCGACAGATAATGTTCTTCCAGATGAAGCTGATCATCTTTTCTTGTGTAACTTTGACTAATGCTTCTGCTTCTGCTTCTGCCCATTTGGTATAGTAATCAACTGCTACAACAGCGAATCGTACACCACCCTTTCCAGGTGGGAAGGTTCCAATGATGTCTATTCCCCATCTTGCAAATGGCTAATGATTGAAAACAGAAACGAGCTCTTGTGCTCGAGTGTGGATGCTTGGAGCAAAGATTTGACACCGGTGACAAGCTCTGGCCATTTGAATTGTATCTTTCTGTTGAGTTGGCCAATAGTAGCACTGTCTTATTGTTTTGTAGACTAGAGCTTGCCCCCCAACATGATTTCCACAGACTCCTGAGTGTATATACTCCAAAGTAGCTCGCCCTGCCCCCTAAACAAACACTTGAGAAGTGGGACTGAAAAACCTCTTTTATAAAACTGCTCGCCCACCAGGGTATACCTGGCTGCTCACTTTGTTATTTTGGCAGCTTCAAAAGAATTGCTTGGCAGTTCACCATCTTTTAAGTATTTGGCTAATGGAGTTCACCAATAATCATCATCAAGAAGTTCGCCCACTTGATTGACCTTGCAATATGATGTTGATAGATTGACCCTTCTAGTGATGATGATATATATTAGCTCAGCTGGTCCTTTGCTGGTTGCCAATCGAACTAGTGTGTCTGCTTGAGTGTTGCTCACCCGGGGTACTTGTTCAATGTATACTTGGTCCAGCATTGACACCAGGTGAGCAACTATTTTTTGGTACTCAATCATGTGTTCATCTTTGGCTTCGTATTCACTTCATACTTTGTTTACAATGAGCTGAGAGTCTCCAAAGAATTGGAGGCGTCTAACTCTAACAGCAAGTGATAAGTGGAGACCTGCTATGAGGGCCTCATACTCAGCTTCGTTGTTGGTGGCCATGAACTCGAATCTGTTACAGAGGTGAATACTTCTCTGTCGGGGCATATGAGGACTACTCCTGCCCCCGAGGCTATGTTCGTAGATGAACCGTCCATATAAAGATGTCAGGGGTGATCTAGCCCTCTCATCAGATCTTGGGAAAAGGTTAGTTCGACTATAAAGTCGGCTAATGTATGACCCTTGATCGCTGCTCGAGGTGCATAAGTCACTCCAAACTGATTAATCTCTATGGACCACTTCAATAGGCGGCCAGTCGTATCGAGTCGATGTAAGATTTGCCTGAGTGGGAAAATTGTTAGCACTTCGACTTGATGATCGAAGAAGTATGGTCTTAACTTTATAACACTCATGACAAGTGCATATGCCAGTTTTTTAGTTGGTGAATATTTCACCTCGACTTCATGTAGAGCTTGGCTGACATAGTAGATGGGCTGATGAAATTTTCCATCCGCCCGCACTAGGACCGAGCTGATTGCCACTTCCGATGCTACCAGATATAAGTATAATCTCTCTCCTGGGATGGGTTTTGATAGGATCTTCGGATCTCCCGGGTAGTCTTTGAGCTTTTCAAAAGTGCTCTGGCAGCTGCTCGTCCATGAGAACTTAAATTTCTTGATAGCTTCAAAGAATGGACGGTATTTATCTCCCGATCGGGATATGAACCTATTCAAAGCAGCTAGACACCCTGTCAGTCGTTGTACTTCTTTTACTGAACGAGGTGGTTGCATATCCACGTTGGCTTTAACTTTTACGATATTGGCTTCGATTCCCCGTTTACTAACCAGATGGCCCAGAAACTTCCCTGAGTGAACCCCGAAGCTGCTTTTCTTCGGGTTTAACTTCATGTTGTATCTTCGGAGAATATCGAACACTTGGGCTAGATGCTGGAGGTGGTCTTCCTTTTTAGGGCTTTTTATGACTATGTCGTCAACGTACACCTCCATTGTATCCCCAATGTGTTCATCGAACATTTTGTTCACGAGCCTCTGGTAAGTTGCCCCTGCATTGATCAATCCGAATGGCATCCTCTTCTAATAGAGTAAATTTTTATTCATATAGAATATCGTATCTTCTTGATCATCAGGGTGCATTAGAATCTAGTGATAGCCGACGAAGGCATCCATGAATGTGAACATTTTGTGCCCAACTGTACTGTCCATCAGTTGATCGATGTGTAGAAGGGGAAAGTTATCCTTCGGGCAAGCTGCATTAAGATCTGTAAAATCTATGCAGAGCCTCCAGGTTCCGTTTGGCTTCTATACTAGAATCGGGTTTGCCACCCATTGAGGACATAACGCCTACCGGATCTGGTCGTTGTCAAGAAGCTTTTTCACTTCCTCATTGAGTGTTTGATATTTATCTGGCCCGTACTTTCTCTTTTTCTGGTGGACTGGTTTTGGGGCTGGATTTATTTTCAGTCTGTGGCAAGTATCATTTGGGTCGATCCCCACCATGTTTACATGCGACCATGCGAAGACATCAAGGTTCGCCCTGAGGAACTCACTCATTCGAGTCCTGTACGGCTCAGGGAGCTTGGACCAAATGTAGAGTTCAAGATCATCATGATCAGAATTAACTTTGAGGGCTTCTAGCTCTTCGACTGGAGTTGCTCGCCGTTTTTATCCTTTCCATCGTGGATCGATTATTGGTCCCTCAAGGTTTAATTCGTCCTTGATGCCCATCGGGTCGACTCCCAGGCGGGGTTCGACATCTTCAGCTAGCCTTGGATCAAAGTTGTTCACCGAGATAGGGCCCTCCAAGCCAGCATGCAAGGGTAGCTCGTCCTCATTATAGTCTGTTCCCTTGTTGGCAAAGGTTGTTCGCCCTCCGGCAGAAGTAGTTCATCTGAGGGTTGGAGTTGTTCGTCTACCTCCATGTGGTCATCCTGGGGTTCCAGGATGTCATCTAGGACGGAGGGCTCATTCACGAGGTATCTAGTGGACGCTTCCATCATCAAGACAATCGTTTTGCTTGATCGGATCTGAAGGAGACATTCTCGTATTTTTTTCTGATCTCCCTTCAGCGAACCAGCTCCTTTAGAAGTGCGGAACTTTACACAGTTTTAGTAGGTTGAAACTGCAGCTTTAAATTCATTTAAAAAGGATCGGCCGAGGAACCCATTATAGGTAGATTGCTGATCTACAATCAGAAACTCTACCATTCTAGTTATTTTTCTATCGGGCCCCTCATTCGATACAAGCTCTACAAACAACCTAATAATCCTGAGTGGGACAATTACAGCATCACCGAAGCCTAGAATTCGATGATTTGAGTCTTCAATGTAGCTCGTATAGTCTCCCAGTTTGTCGAGCGTAATCTTGAAGATAATATTAGTGTAGGCTCCAATGTCGATCAGCAGGCGATGCACTTTGGTCCCCATTATATTAGCACATATAACGAGGGAATTATTGTGGGGTGTCAAGATTCCGTCCAGGTCCTTTTCAGTGAAGGTCAACTCCGGAGTATGTTGAATTGACGGGTTGACCCCCATTTCTTGAAACTGAGCTATAACTCGTAGCTCAACCTTCCTCTTTCTCTTGGACAATGGAGCTCGCACATCTGAGCAGCCCCCTAAGGGCCCTAATGGCTCCATCATAAGAATCTCCCCGGGTGGCCCAGCTGCAGTAGCTGGATTTGGTCGTCCCCTTTTATTGCTCCTGAGAGGTTGTCCGTCTTCGTCCTCATCGGAGTTGTTAGGGTTTTTCACTCGGGGCTTTTTGCCAGGCTTCCATTTCACGAAGTCGGATAGCTTACCCTCCTCATAAAATTGCCAGAGTTGCTTGAGCAAGTCCCGACAATCACTAGTAAATTGCCCAATATTCTGATGGTAGGCACAATACTTGTTCGGGTCTAACTTGCTAGTATCCTGGGGGATCTTTCTGGGTGGGTTAAGCAGCTCCTTCTCTTTCACATTGTTGTATACCGTATAAATCGATATGCTCAGCACCTGGTTTTGAAAGCTTTCATATTCTTGGGGACCCTCTAGCCGGTTCCGCTGGATTTCTTCATACTTTCCTTCAGGTCTGTCTTGTCTTCCATATCTTTTACAGAGCCTCATGCATGGAGATAAAAACTCCCGCCCGGTTGCGGAATTCAGCATAATTTTTTGGGCACTCGAGGTGTACGTCTTTCCAGAGTTTTGTGCCCTTCTTTATTCCAGCCAGGATAGCCACAATCTTGGTGTCCTCGCTCACCGACTCCCCCTCCAACAGGACCTTGTCGACCCTTTCCAAGTACGATCGGTCCAACTTGTTGTCAGCTTATTTTAGGTCGGACAACCGGTGCCTCTGAGATAGATAGAACCAGACCGTGGAGAAGTGGGATAAGAATTATTTGCCCAGCTGGGAAAATGAATGAATGGAAGCCGGCAGGAGAGACGAAAAGTAGGTAGCATCACTAGCTCCCATTGAGTTCATATAGTCAGAATACTTGGGTCAAATGCACCCGGGGATCCGCCGTTCCCTCATATTGGATACTGGCAGGGAACTGAATCTTTTTCTGAATCGGGGTCTTTAGATTGATAGTAGATAATGGTGAGGAAGGAAGAGTTGTTGCCCGAAACCTCTTTGCTGGTCTAGCTGACCCTGCATACTCTCAATTGCGTTCCTCATGGACACCAGCTTGTCCAGAGACCCCCCTTGACTTGGAGGCTGTTCAGCAAACAACGGTGCATGACCATCTGTTTGTCGCAGTCCGTCACTTGGAGAGAAAATCTCATGAGCTAGTTTTTTGAGGTTATGCGCCCCATCCAGACCTAGGGGCCAAAAGCCGACCTGGTCATCCTCTCGTGGACTGATTGGTGAGATGGATTCTAGCCTGGTCGACCTACATCTGCTCTAGGTCGAGCTTCATCTTTATTACGGCCAGGTCGAGATGTAGGTCGAGCTTCATCTTTATTACGGTCAGGTCGACCAAGTTTATCCAGCACACTCTAGCGTGTGGTCCCATGGCTGGCCCCTACTGCCTGGCTTGGGGTAGATTCCCCATGGCTAGCGGGCTCATCGAGCTGCTTCACCTTGCCCTTTGCTTTCTGGGCTTGGGCCCTGTCTGCTTCATTAGGCCATTCATCCCGAACCTTCTCTTGCCTTTGAGCCTCCGTTGGGCCATGCCTTGCTTTGGTGTGAGAAGGACCAGGCCGCCCTTGCTGTTTTTGCAATGCTTGAAGCATTGCAATTGTGCGGGCAAGGTCGTCAGGGTTACGAGCTAGAACTTCCAACTCTGGGGGCATAGGTTGGCTGGCTGTCAGCCTATTATTTTCCTCAGGCCGAGCTACTTGAGCTCGCCGGCCAGCTAAGGAGCCTCTGGTTGGTGAGCCCCTCGTGGAATGGTGGGAGTGTTGCATTACCCGAGACTGAGGCATCTTGGATCGAAGCTTTGTGTTAATCTTCAAATGTTCAAATCTTCAAGTGACGAACACCAAGAACACATTTGTTTAAGTTTTTGAAAGAAACTTAAGAACTCCTCCAAATCTTCAAGTTTTAAACCTGAAGTTCTTGATAATCACACTTAATCGGAGGTTCGAACCCTCCTTCTAGGGCCAATTTATTGACGATCGATTCTAATCTCGTAGATTAGTGAATGTTTTTAATTGTTAATTAGATCATCAAATAATTACGTGAGATTGATCACTACCGTAAATAGTGAATACGATAAATCGGGTTAAGAAAAGATAAATACGTGTATTGATTACGTATTTGATTTGTATGTGTGTAGATTAAGGTGTATGAATGTGTGTAGGCGAAGTATAGTTGTATTTATAAATTTGTGCTTTTTTTTATTCATGAAAATTTAGGGTTCTTATACAAGTCCTCCAATTAGGAGGTGGTAAGACTTTTGCTCTCCCATGTGTGCATGCTTGACACATGGAGAGTTGAATATTTGACCTTATCTAAACTAATTTCTATCCTTTAAACCGGATTAGCTCGTATTAGAGAGCAGTTCGTCTCTTTGGACTTGTCCTTGAGGAGTTATTAGCTTGATCTTGTTGGTCGATTTATCTTCTGTCTTGGCTGTTTGGCTAAAGTAGCTCGCCAGGGTCTTATTTGATGTAGCTCGACTTGATAAAGTAGCTCGCCTGGCTAGAGTAGCTCGTCTGACTATTCCAGCTCGGTCTGACTTGACTTAAGAAATTTTTCAACCAAAATTAATGAAATTAGAATTTTGCAAAATTGATTTTTTTTTATTTGCGGGAAGAGTTGGGATTAGGGCTCCAAATTTTCGTTTGACCCGAAATTAGTATCAATTGGCCTAAATTTGCAAAATTTAAAAGAAAGTGTCTTGAAATTGCAAAATTTAAAAGAAAGTGTCCTAAAATTGCCAGCCCATAAAGAAAGTGTCCTCATTTTGCAAATTGCTACTCACTCCGTCCCAATTTTGTTTACCTAAAAGCTCAAAAAAGGAAGGTTTATTTTGTTTACCCATTTCCTAAAATGGCAAAAAGTAACACCACTTTTTCAAACTCAACCTTCAAAAAGCTACTTTATACTAAAAAATATTAATAAACAATTCCTAAAAAGCTACTTTATACTCAAAAGTATTAATAAACAACTCTTTTTTAAAAACCATTCCATTTAGAAATGGGTAATCTAAATTGGGACGGAGGTAGTATAAGACAGTGTCCTAAAAATTTAATTTTCCCAATTAGGACACTATCTTTAAGGGCTTGCAAAATTGAGACAATAATTTTCTGAACTTGCAAAATTAGGACATTGTCTTTACAAACTTGCAAAACTACGACACTGACTTTTAATTTTGGCTAATTAAGAATTTTTTTTAATTAAATAGACCAATTGAACATATCTTAATCGAACTTTATTTTACCCACATTTTATAAGATTTGGCCCAAATTTGCCTAACATGAAAGATAGTGTCATTATTTTGCAATATTGTTTAGATTGTGTTCTAATTTATAAGTTCATAAAGATATATTCCTAAATTTGTAAACCCGAAAAGATAGTGTCCTAATTTTGTAAACCTCCATAAGACAATTTCCTAAAAAAATAATTTCTTGAAACCCGCAATTTTTGCGGGTATACTAGTACACCTATAATCCAAAAAAAATTCATGTCAACCTTGTTCACGGTATATTTTGAGTAATTAAATGTTAATTACATTCTGCTTTCATTGCAAGATTGCTCCTATGCCATTTTTGTATGATTAAAAAAACATTATCTTCACCGGTGATTATTAGCACACTTGTTTTATTTATTCGTTTAAAAATTATTTGCACACTCTAAAAAAAATTGATTTGAGTGCACACTCACAAAAATATACACATGTTTGGTTAGAGTCTCACTACCATGAACCAAGGGCCCTGGGTTCGAATCACAACTTTATCAATAAATATATACACATATTTACACATATGTCATTACTTACTTAAAAAATGCATATTTTTTAGGATTAAAATCGCCCGTCTAGCTATATTTTCAGTTACTCTGCGATGAATAAGACGTTCTCCTCGCTTGATAGATGCGGGAGCACTAGACCCCTTCACTTTTTTATAATATCAATACACTACAAATATATATATATATATATATATATATATATATATATACCCTTCTGCATACATGTCAGCTTTCTTTTTTAGATTGGACGTGTGGAGATGATCGTCCTTCTCCCCTTGTTACCCACCTTTAGACGGTACCTTTTTTTTTAATTTTCGGCCTTGTACTAGTTTTTTGTTTCTTATTCAGCTTTAGTATATGTAAATTAAGAGACTTACTACTGCACCCAGGGGTACGTATACCCCCAATCAGTTTAAACCTTTGGATCAAATTTGTTTTTAGGGAAAATAGATTTTTTTGTCCTTTAAGTTTCGTTGACTTTGGTTTTCGTCCTCTTAAGTTTTGAATTTTAGAAATCGTCTGTTAAGTTACATTTTTTTGTGATTTTCGTCCCCCGACCTGCTACTGCAGGTCACCCATCCGGTTACCAGGTGAGGTGGCACACTTTTTTATTTTTTTTTAAATTTTATTATGATATATATCTTACGTGGAAGTCTACTATTGGTTAATATTTATATGTGTGTATTTATATTAAAATTAAATCAAAATTTATACAAAATATTAATTTTAAAAAATTATAATTAACTGGCCGGAGGCATGATTGGGGCGGTGGCGTTTGGGGAGAGGGTTTGTGGCGGCGGTGGTGGAATTTTCGATTGGTGGCGGGCCTGAAGGGTGGGGAGACGGTGGCGTTTGGGTGTGGGTTTGTGGCGGCCGTGGTGAGATTTTCTAGCGGCGGTGGTGAAATTTTCGATTGGCGGCGAACTGAAGGGTGTGGCGGCGGTGGCGTTTGGGTGGGGGAAGGGGGATGATTGTGGCGGCTCACCGGAGGAGGCGCCAGTACAGCCGTGAAGGCAATGCAGAAAACAGGGGCATTTTTTTTTTAATGTGAAATTCTACTATTCATCTTCTCCTTTCTTCCCCCAAAATTATTGTTCATCTCCTCCCCTGATTTTTCCTCCACCATACAAATATGTGAAATTTTACTTGAAATCAAAATCCTCAACGTCTCATCCCTAAGCCCTCATCTCCCTCTTCCCCAAATCCTCACCACGTCCACCCCTCTTTTCTCTAATCGTAGATCACAAAATCACAAAATGCAAAATCTTTGAATTTCAAAATAAAATTGAAAGTGAAGACGATGTTACAGTGAAAAATTAATTGAGTTTCCAATTTCCATCGAAATTCGTTCGGATGCTGCTAGAAATCTCCATGTAAGGTCTTCTTCCCACACTAATAGCTTTATCAATGTTGTTTGTGTTCAATTTGATTTTTTCTTATGATGGTGTCTTCTGTAATTGATTATGGAGATATGGAGCAGGGGGCAATTGGCTATGGATATGGGACGCCAGAGGTGTTGGGGAAAAGGGGTGGAGGGGGGTTGTTACCGCCGTGTTGGGAGAGGAGGGTTTGAGGGATTTTAATTATAAATTTTAAAATTAATATTTTGTGGTAATTTTGATTTAATTTTAATATATATACACACATGTAAATATTAGCCAATCATAGGCTTCCACATAGGATATATATCTTAATAAAATTTAAAAAAATAAAAAAATTGTGCCACGTCACCCGGTAACCGGATGGGTGACCTGCAGTAGCAGGTCGGAGGACGAAAATCACAAAAAAATACAACTTAACGGACGATTTTCAAAATTCAAAACTTAAGAGGATGAAAATCAAAGTCAACGAAACTTAAAGGACAAAAAAGTCTATTTTCCCTTGTTTTTAATAGGGAAAATTGATTTTTTTGTCCTTTAAGTTTGGCCAATTTTGTTTTTCGTCGTCTAACTTTTGACTTTATTTTTTAGTCCGATAACTTTTATAAAATTAACATTTTCGTCCTAAAACCGATAATTTTTTAGTCCTAAAATTAACATTTTAGTCCGATAACTTATGTTTTAGGACGAAAATGTTAATTTTTTGAAAGTTATCGGACTAAAAAATAAAGTCAAAAGTTAGAGGACGAAAAACAAAGTTGACCAAACTTAGAGGACAAAAAACTCAATTTTCCCTTTTTAATATGAGCCGTTGGATTTTTTTAGTCAAAGAGTGAATTCCCCACTACTTGTTCAGCAGGTTTTTTTCATCTTTGTTGCTGTCAAACTTTATCCATAACTTCTATCTCTTCAAACCAGTTCCCAGAAATTGCAAAAAGAAAGCTTTGCGCGGAAAAGCTTCGATGCCGGAAAAAAAAGAAGGCATGACGCCGGAAAATACAACTGTTGGTTTCAACAATTAATTCGAGAAAAAAGGTGTTGTGCGTCGCTGGAAATAGAAAGCGAAAATAGAGCACAACGACGGGAATCGAATTGAAATTCACCGGAAATTGAAGAAGATCGATACGCCGGAAAGCTTCATTAATGGAGGAAATGACTTTGATAAGTAAAATAATAAACTTCAATTCCAAACTTGTCGAGAACAAAACAAATCCTTCCCTGGCGCTGATAACTAAAAATAATATCACCGAAAAAGATGAAAATTGCTCAGAATGTGAAGGGAGTGCCGGCAAATATGGAGGATACAGAGAAAACTGAAAGCGGAGAAAATCCTTCTTTAAAATAATTAATTACTTAATTTTAAATAAAAACTTACTACCTGCTAAAGTGGTAAATGGTCAACAGGGGCATGTATACCCCGGGGGTGCAGCAGAATTACCCGTAAATTAATAGTCTCATTTTTAATATTGCATTACGGAAACAATATAGTACAACAATATATTGTATAATATCATAGTACAACACATAATACTTTGGTACAACATATAATACTTTGGTACAACACATACATCATGGTTCAACACATAATACCCTGGTACAATCAAACTCCAATGCACATCCCACTATTACTTTCGAACAAAAACGTTCAGAGTTTGATCACAAAATTTATGAAAATCGAAAGCCCGTTATTTTTTTTCAAAAAGTGAGGAAAACGAGAGCAATTAAAAAATATGCAACCATAAATTGAAGAAACACTAGAGGAATCTTCTTTAATTTTGGTTTCCCAAAAAGCCTAAATAGAAACATAGAATAAGAATAAACTTCAAGCAGAGGAGCGAGTGGCGGCGCTCCACCAGCTCTGGTTAGTGCGCGGCGTCGTCTTGATCGCATCTCCTTGGTGTGAAGTGTCATCACGACCCTCATCCTCTTTCATCCATCGTCCGTCAAAATTAGGGCTTTTATTTCTGTATCATCAAACCTAGAAGGTTCGCCGTTCAGATTTGGAAAGTCGCCGCTCTAGTGGGCAACACTCGTAGCTTGATCGGACGGATTTAGGGCCAACACCCGTGGCTTGGTCGGAAGGACTTAGGGCCGACGTCCATAACTTGATAGGAGAAATAAAAGGATCGATCTATGGTGGTATAGTAGACCGTCGAGGCCCTGCGGCATAGAGAGCGGATGAGATGATTAGAGATAGAGAGAGGGATATGATTTTGGCTGCCATGGAGAGAGATATAGCAGATGGTGTTTTTTGGGTAGAGTAGATAGAAAAAAAGAGTTGCAGGTTTTGAGATGGATATGATGGGTGGCAGAGCCAACAAATGTATTTGAGTGTAATAAATTGTATATTAGTGTGTTTTAAAAAAGTTGAGTGACCGTGTGGTATTTTTTGAATATGTTGGTGTAGTAGGAAGTAATTAATCATATTTTTTAAATTGTATGTCCAATTAAGTGTGTGAAAAGGGAGTATATGTTTTAGTTGTTTTCTAAAATGCATATTCTAACACACGAATATATTTTACTTTCAGTGGCTTATTATGAATAAAAAAATTATAACTTGCACTTTGCAGTTTATTGTTTGGTGCATGATTGCTTAATGACATAAACAATCATATGATCTTTATCTTTGTTGTTTAACGAGGGATATTCTTTTTGCTATAATTTATTAACGACGAATTAACGAGGAAAAATCCTCTTCGAAAATCTCGTCAGTTTTAATGAGGGATGAAGATACATGCTCGTCCAAACTTGCACGTCGGGCAATCGTGGTGACGATTTTGGATTACAAACTCTTTTATGAAATTTATTCATGGTATAATATTGTACCATAATATTTATTTAGTAATATCATTTTATTTATAAACTACGACAAAATATTATTTGAAAATAATTCATGATAAGTTTATCATGAAATTATATTAAAGTATTGAATATTTGACCAGGAGTATCGATAATCTCAACAAGAGTATCATTAATCTGGATTGGTGGTATTATATTGTAATTGTTGCATATTTTCTTGAACCCAGATTAATGATGCTTCTAGTCAAATATTCAATACTTTAAAACAGTTTAATAATAAACTTATCATGAACCATTTTCATACCAAACTAGCTAATAAATTAATACCATAGTGTAAAATGTTATGAGTATCAGTTTATAAGAGTAATGGTATTAGTTTCATATTATGAACAAGTTTTACAGGAGAGTGACTCATTTTGGATACAACATGAAAACAATACGAAAATTATGGGTTAGTGTTTAGGCTTACCGTGTTCGTGTCATTATTCGTATTTACACAATAAAGGCACAAAATGTTTATGTCGTGTTCGTGTCAACCCCGATAAATTTGAAAATTAATTGAATGTATATACGACTTGCTAATTTGGTATTTTTTTAGATATTGTGTACTTTTTATCATACGTTCTTGTGTCATATCGTATAACATGTATTATCAGATTGTGTCATATCATGTCTTGTTAAATATTACTCCCAGCCACTACAAAAATCTCGAATTTTAGCGACGGGAATTTATAGCAGATGAAAAATTTGTTGCTAATTCCTTTAATTAGCGACAGATACATACTACTGGTCAGATTTGCAAGAATTTGCTACAGGTACCTCCTACCATCGCTAATTCTTAAAGTTAGCCACCGCCAAACCCGTCGCTTATCAAGAGACCTTCAGACTTCGTCCGTACCACCATGATTAGAAACCGGCATGTTTGTCGCTAAATTCAAAGCTGGCATTAGCAACGGAAATGGCCGGTTGCTAAACCAACCCGTTGACAGCGACCTTTCGGGAAGCGGTGCCAATTAAAGTGGCCGACAAGATTGGCGATGGAACGTCTATTGCTAATTTTAAAAGAAAATTTAGCGACTGAATATCCGGCGCTAATCCAGTATAACGACACCGTGTGGTGGTAAAGGTGGTACGATTAGCGACGGATCGTGTTCATCACTATTTTTTTGCATATTTAGGCAACAGACCATTGTCGAACAAAAAGAAAGAGTGGAGGAAGAGAAAAAAGAGAGATATTGTTCGGAGAAGGAGAGTATCGTCGTCGAAAAGCCGATCCATCCCGATTAGAGTGCTTATTTTGCCATCTTCTACTCATTAACTGTATTTTTTTCATTTTTACCATTTAAATTTTGATTTTAAAGCATGTTTAGTTAGTTCATTACATATGATTGAGTTTTGGTATGATTATATATTAGTATAATTTAGAATTGAATATTTTTTAGTATATATGATTGAGTATGATTGAATATTTGTATCGTTTTAGTAATGATTATTAGTATAATTTAGAATTGAATATTTTTTAGTATATATGTTTGAGTATGATTGAATTTTAGTACCGTTTTAGTATGATTAATTGTTAGTATAATTTAGAATTTAATATAGTATATATGATTGAGTATGATTGAATTTTAGTACCGTTGTAGTATGAGTATTATGTTTTAGGATTGTATGATTAAGTGTTAGTAATGTTTTAGTTTGAATTATTAATTAATTGATTTTAGTTTAGTTTAGTAGTTTGAATAATATTAGTTTATTGATTTTAGTTTAGTAATTTGAATAATATTAGTTGATTGATTTTAGTTTAGTGGTTTGAATAATATTATAAGTTGATTGATTTTAGTGGTTTGAATAATATTATAAGAGTTTTTTGCACTTTTGGTCCCATTGGACATCAAATGTTTTACTTTTGATCCCATGCAAAACACTTTTGGTCCCATTGGTATATTATTTTGCACTTCTAGTCTCACTCGAAACAAAACTTGCAATGTTGGTCCCAAGGTTGACGGCAACTAACGGCTAGAGTCATGTGCACGTCACGTGGCCGTCAACTTTCAATAAAATCGACTGTTAACAAATGTAACTTTAACTTACCACTAATTAATTTAATTAAGACCATTATAACTAATCTAACTAATTCAAAATCAAAACAAACAAAATGAAACCCGCGAAATGCCCTAACCTTCTCGCCCAAATTTCAATCGAACGGAAAATCGAAGATCTTCAACAAATTGAGGCGCACAATGTTGCGGAGGAAGAACCTGGTGAAGTATGGGCTTCCAGATTACGGTATGTGTTGTTTTGGGTGTTCGATTTTTTATTTTTATTGCTCGAAATTGCATTGTATGAAGTAGCAAAGTTTTGAAATTCCAAAATTGCACCATAATTTGGTTTTGGGTTTTCGATTTTTTCTCGATTTTACTCATACATGTTTGGGTGTTCATTGGGTGTTTGATTTTTGGGTTTAGGGTTTCAAATTTTGGATTTTACTCTTTCATTTGTGTTTTCGAGCATATTTTTAAATTCCACTGGAATATTTAGAAATTACACTATAATTTAGTTTTGGGTGTTTAGGGTTTAGTTTAATCATACTCATAGGTGTTTGATTTTCGGGTGTTAAGGTGTTTGAATTTTTTTATTTTATTCATACATGTGTATTTTCCTCAGGATTGCATGCCTTTCTAGCAAAGTTTTACACTATAAAACTGCATCATGGTGGGAAAATGTGTAGCCAGGATGGTGAATTTAAGTATATTGGAGGAACTACAAGTGCATTTGACTTCGTGGATATTAGTAGGTGCACATTCAAGTATTTAGATAACCTGTTTCAACAATTAGGATATACTGGAGATAAAACATATTATGGGTTGTCAAGGGATGGAAAATCAAATTACTTGAGCTGAAATCTGATATACAAGAGTGTTTCAATTGTGCTTCTACAAGAGAACTAACAATGTGGATTGTAGCTATTAGAGATGGGAGTTTAGTTGTTGTTGGAAGTGATGAAGAAGTAGTGGGAGAAGTAGAGTTTTACACTGAAGAGGAGCTTAACAACTTGAACACTGATCATGTGCCAGTACCTAAGAATACTGGGATGTTGTTTGCTGTTGAGAAGTACCCTGATGGTAGCTCAAGTGTGGTGAAGGAACCTGAGGTTGGCTTAATCTTGCTTCTTGAATGGTTAATTAACCTAAACTTGTTCGCCTTAGAGTTGATGTAGCTCGCCTATCAACAATAAGATGAATAATATTAGTAGCCCATTTGAGGTCCAATCTTAATTCTCCTAAAGACCCCTCAAGTAGCCCAATTAGTAGCCCAATAATAAGGTGATTTAAATAAAAGAAAATTATTATTGCTGATTTTTCCATGTTAAATTCGAAAATTGTATATGGAGAGAGAAAAATATTTTGTTGATTTTCTTGAAAAGATATTATGGAAGATATGTATTCTTAGAATACAAGATTATCTCATAAATTCAAGAAGATCCAAATCTAGCTATTTCATTCCCATAACTTTGGAAATTTTCATATAGTTGGAAGGGTGAGATTTTTGTGGAATATTTTATTATGGAGAAAAGAATATATTGGATATATTCAAGATTTCATGGAGGCCAAGAAATAGATTTTCTCTCCCCCATTCCACATGTAATTTTCGGCCCCCTTCCCCTATATATAGAAGATGATTTTCTCATCTCCAGTTACACAATTCGATGAGTTGAAAAAATCGAGAGCAATAAATATTTTCTTTCTCCCTTATATTATTAAGTTATTCGTTAAGCGCTTTCCACCAGCGGATGTGCAAGGCGAAGGGATATAGTTGAGAAGGTTTTTACGATTGATAGGATCGTTACGCTTGTCCCGACTATCTCGGTTGGACGTCGCTTCAAGAGGTACGTTTCATGTAAAACTCTTAGATATTCCGCGATAGGATTTTACGTGATTATATTCATTGGCATGTATTTATTTGTTGTTGGTAAGTATTATTTGAATTAATTTAGGATTAATTCATGCTAGTAATAATTGAATTTAATTTCGTATTTAAATTTCATCCCGAATAGATCCTGGCACCCCGATTTCCCCAACAACCTCCTGCTCAAGGCAAAGGTGGAACTGTAGATTGCTAACAAAGCTTACAAGGAGCATTGTAAATTTCTCTTTGGAGTATATGTACTCGTGTCGTGTCCAAAATCTAAATTTGTTATCATCGTCCTATGTTGTAATGTTCTTCTAGTACTAGCTAGTGCAATGGGTGACCAATGTATTTCCAAACTAAAATATGCTACTATCCTTTTTATTTTTAATGTTAACTATTTTGTGACTCTGGTATGCATCTATGAAATTACTACTATCTTCTACATTGTTTCTTTATCTTTTTTGTTTCAATGAGATCAATTACTATTGTTCCTTTCCTTTCAATATGGATGTTTGTTTCAATAATCAGGAAGGGAAAATTTGCCAAGTAATAAGCATTCTCCATGGGATTTGCACAAAATGTGAACATTATATTTATAATTTTAAATAATTAATAAAGGAGTATTGCAAACTAACGAAAAAATTCAAAGTAATCTGGGTAAGAAAAATTAGAGCACTTTAAAAAATTAGTGTTTATAAGTATTAATAATAGTGTTTATAAGTATTACTAATAATATTACACTGTATTACTAATAGTATTTCAATGTATTACTAATAGATTTTATAAGTATCATCATTTGCTACTTTGTTACTAATAATTTTTCAATGTATTACTAATAGTATTACAATTTTATGTTTGATAGAGGGTGGAGAATAGAATGAAACTTAGTTTTTGTGGAATTAACTATTCATCTTAGACCAATTCCCTTAGATATACCAAGCACTCCTAAAACTTGCTAAAATCTATCAATTATCTGGCCAATAATCGTAGATAAACCCTAAACTCAATAATCGTAAATTCAATAACTTAAACTCATTCAATTTCTGTAAATTATACAATAACTTTATTAGGTTAAACTGATTAAGAATAAAGGGATAATAACAACATAACTATATTTGAATAAATGCTGAATACTCAAATTTTGGGAAAAAAAAAAAGTAAAACTGTCATTCCATTCATAATTTAAAGACAATTTAAGTACAAAAAACAAAAGAAAAAAGAACTCGCTTACACATCAAAGTTATAATTGCTGAAAAAATACCAGAAATAAAACCTTACAATTATAAATTTTATTATCATCGAAACATCAAGATTCAAAGACAATTTGCAACTACAAACATTTTTTTTAATTCTCTCAGCCTTCCATACAAAATTTGAACGAGCCCGTGTTCCGATGAGACCATCCTTGATATTTTTTCTTTGTTCAAATTCGGTTCAACATGCGAATCATGTTGGTCGTTATCTTCAGAGATATTCCGTCCAATATAAGAAGTATAATGACTAGTGTGATTATTGCTTGAAATTCGTGCTTTAATTTGCTCATTTTATAGGATTTCATGTGATTATTTACATTAATATGATTAATTGCGCTTAATTGTCGAGAAAGGTGTTTGTGAATTATTTTGCAGAAAATAGGAATTTTTTAGAAGCAAGCACGTGTTAGTTAAGATCGATCGAGAAACGAATTGAAAAGAAATCGAGAAGGAAACTAATTGGGCCCATTTTAATTCAATTGTCTTCGGCCCAAAGCAAGAAATAAACAAATGGCCGAAGTGGGCGGCCCAAATGAAAAAATGGAGGCCCATGTGCTATTATTTAAAATGGTAATTGGAGGTAGCAGCATTCCCGTGATAAGTGAAGAAAGAAAGACAAGCTGCGGGCCCCACCACTTTCAAAAGAAGAAAAGGTCAAAGTTTGATTTTCTAATTTGGAAACCCACGTATCCATTTCAGCACATTGAAGAGAGAGAAACCTCCAGGGAATTTGAAGCTCCATATAGTCGTGACCGGAAATTAACGAAGAAGTCCTTGCCGGAAACTGAAGCACGACCGGAATCGAAGCCCACGCCACCATTGAAGCCATGACCGGAAGCCGCGACCCTGGAATTCAACACCGGGAAGTCATTCGCGCCGTCGCATCGCCGGAATTTTTGCAGAGAAGAGAAACTGGGGCCCACGAGAAAGAGTCGTGCAAAACTTTTAAAAAACGCATTTTCAAGGCCTACTCGATCGAGTTGCTCGACTCGCGCGAGCGGATGTCGGTTTATACAGAACGTTCGAAGCCATTTCGCCTTACTCGACCAAGAGGCCCGGTCGAGTTGGTCAACTCGCTCGAGTTGACCGAGTTGACCGGGTCAACTCAGCAGTTTTTGGTAAAAAATCCGATTTTTCACCATTTTTCAGGGATTTCTTTGCAAAATGCGTCTCAAGATTTCTTCCCCCACTATTTATACCCACATTTTCAGATTTTTAGGGTATGCAACACAAGAGAACACACATTCCACACACCCCTTGGGGGGCACACACCCCACACCCTAGATTAGCTTAATTTCACTTTCAATTCCAGTTTTTATTGATTCATTAGAGTAATTGAGCATAGAATTGCAGATTTGAGTTCAATTTCAAGCTTGTAAACCCTAGAGGTGACTTATTTCCATTTTAATGCAATTTCTTTTTCATTTAGCTATGTTTTTATTATTGTGTTCTTGTTTAGCTATGGTTTTTCATTTTAAAACCATAAGCTAATTGTTTTGATGCTTGAGATGTTTGATACCATGTGAAATCTTGAGTGGGGATTGCTCTTGTCTATTCTATGTTGATATTTGGATTTTGCTTTTATTGATGGATTTGTATTGGGGCTTTGATTGTTGATCTCTTGTAGCTTGTTTTTCGATGCATGTTTAGCGTAGACGAGAGTTACATGAGCATGTTTAGATGAATGAGTGTGAGATTGATGATTGAATGCGTTTCTTTTACGTTTGATTCGTCGAGAGAGAATTAATCGTAGAGAACCCCATCAATAGACACTAATTGCTTGAATAGTCGTTTAGGTAATTAGTGAGGTCCCCTAGTAAGTCCAAATTGACGCATAGAATTGGCTTGACAATCCTACTTAAGTTTCACTAGGTGGAAAACATCCTAAGCATCTCTCTTCCCCTTGCACTTCGTCTCTCGAAGTTAGTTAGATTTCTTTTATTGCTCGTTTTTAATTTCCTTGTTTAGTAGTATAGTCATCCCGATCTTGTCTTTTATTTTCCTTGCATGATAACTTGAATCGACTTAGCTAACCACTTGCTTCCCTAGGGTTCGATATTTTTATTACTTGGTCAATTGCCTAACTATAACAACGATCTCGTACACTTGCGAGTGAGTTCGAATTTGTGCTTTAACGAATTTGGCAATCATATAAGCATCGATGGCTTCATCCAACGTCTGATACGACCTGTGTAAATTTCCTTTAAATCCGATGACGTTTGGTGCACATTCATACCAACTATTGTATAAGCCAACCCGTACACCTTTGAACACAACATAATATTTCTATTGATTCTTTTCTTTTATTGTCGCCATGGAATTTCCGTTGGAGGCGGAGAAGGAGAAGTGGAGCCAGTGAATGAGAGGTGGAGGCGCAGAATGAGGGGTGGAGGCAGAGAGGTAGGGGTGGGGCGGAGAAGAAGACTAGGAGATAGATTTGATAAACCCTAATTAGGTTAAAAAAATCAAAGGGATATAATCATGATAAACATTGAATGTTCTGTTTTGATTTTGTATTGGAATAAGAAAGATTATCAGCTTTAATTCAATTTTGAATTTTGAATTTGAAAACTAAAAAAATTCATCCAAAAGCCAAATTTGGTTATGGGTATATTAGACATTATATTAATCATTAAACATTAAATTACTGAATTGCCCTATCATGGATGTACATAATGTTGGGAAAATTAGGGGTACCCGGATCTATTCGGGATGAAAATTAAATGCGAATTTAAATTTAATTATTACTAGCATGAATTAATTCTAAATTAATTCAAATAATAATTACACCAACAACAATTAATCATGCATACGAATTTATTTCACGTAAAATTCTATGGCGGAAAAACTAAGAATTTACGCGATTACGTACCTCTTGAAGCGACGTCCAATTGAGATCTACGGGACAAGCGTGATGATGCTATCAACCGTAAAAGCCTCTCAAGTATATCTCTTTCGCCTTATTCGTTCGTCGGTGGGAAGCGCTCACGAACAATTAAAATAACAAGGAAGAAAGAAAATATTTATTGCTCTTGATTTTTTCAACTTATGGAATTGTGTAACTGGAGATGAAAAAATTATATCCTACGTATAAGAGGGGTTGGCCGAATTTTGGTGTATTTTAGGGGAGAAAAAATCTTTTTCTTAGCTTCTAAGAAATCTTGAATATATCACATATATTCTTTTCTCCATAATAAAATATTCCACAAAATCCCAACCTCCTCATCTATAGTAATTTTCGAAAATTATTAGGATGAAATCACAAGATTTGGATCTTCTTGAATATATGAGATAATCTTGTATTCCAAAAATACATATCTTCCATAATATATTTTCAAGAAAATCAACAAAATCTTTTATTTCCTAATCTTGCAATTTTAAAAAATAATAGGTAAAAAATCAGCAATTATATTTTCTTTTATTTTAATCACCTTATTATTATCGGACTACTTAATGGGCTACATGAGGGGCCTTTAGGAGAATTAAGATTGGACTTCCAATGGGCTTCTGAATTATAATATTGAGCCTCAATATTTTTCAGTCAATTTATATTAATTAGTACCACTAATAAATTAATATTGCACTATCCATCTTAATCCATATTACGATAATATGGGCTCCCGGTTATTATTTCTCGTATTTAAGATTATCTAGTCTATTAATTAATTGAGCTTCTGAATAGCTCTAAATTAATTAATATTTTTTACCATGGAGTAAAGACAATTTTACATTATTATTCGCACCGAAGAAATTAATTCTTCACTTGCAAGATTTGGTACGATAAAACTTCTGAGTCCACCAAGGAGACAAATCACACGAGCCGTACTCGCACACGTTTCTCCGTATTAAACCTTAACAACCGTCGTATGGTTAATATTTGACTTGGTCAGAGTTTTTCAAAAAATATTTTTCTACTCCCCTGTAAGAGTACGGGATCGTCGTAGTAGTGAAGTAGACTAGGACCAAGTAGTTATCGAACCCAAAAGATTTAGGAATGCAGTGGAGCCCCAAAGTTGTGTGTCGGCATGGTAATATAGTGACGAACAAGTTGGCATATGAAAACTAAACTAAGCAAAAATTAAATCTATAAAGTAATTTAACAATTAACCTAACTTTCAATTAAGAAAGTGCAAGAGAGAGAAATACTTCGAGTATCTTCGCAATGTAATCCACTAGACTAGTGTATGACAAATCTACAACCTATCATTGCCTTAATCTAGATGTTTGCTAAGAGCGATCACAAAAGTGTGTAGACCAATCCATTTTAAGGTCTAGGTGAATAACGTGGACTAACTAGCTACTTCTAATTATGTCCCATAAGCTCCTAAAATCGTGAATATTAAGAAACATGCGATGCATCTCTAGAATTCCCCCTTCACTATGTACCCAAATATTCAAATTAAGATATCTAATGTCTAATGATGGGGGATCTAGCAACCGACCCTCTCTCGGTTAAGCCGATTACTATTTAACTCAAATTAATCAACCAAAGCGAAAACCTAAATACCAATCATGCATACCCAACTCTCGTTGCAATACACAAAATTACATATATAAGCTAATAAAATCAACTAATTAATTGAGACATACAAAGTCCACCAATAGAAACATTCACATCATGAAATAGACATAATCAAAGCTATAAATCCATCGACACACTAATTTCATACATTGATTCAACACTCAAAACAAAGAGAATTAGTCCATGGCTAAAATTATAAAACTCAGGGATAAACACATTAATCTAAGCAAAGACATAATTAAACTTGAATAAAAAAAAAGTAAGATAGAATAGATATCACCTCTTGTGATGAAATGAAAATACAAATCTTCAATTGCTCCAATCTTTGCTTGAAATGTAAAAACTACTAGTTGAAATATTAATCTAATATAATCTATTCTAGAAATTAAAGGAAAACGCACAGAAAAAAAATGAAAGAAAACTATCTAGGGATTAGGGTTCTAGGGCTTGTGAGTTCTCTTTCTAAATCTGATGAAAAATTGTATTTATAGTGTGGAATGAGGGTTTGAGACGAATTTGCAATTAAAACCCTGAAGAATGATAGAAAATTCAAATTTTACCCCATCTGCCGAGTCAACTCGCCCTTGACTCGGTCAAACTCAGTCAATTTCAGTGCAAATAGGCCTCAACTCGGTGTAACTCGGCACTGACTCGTGCTAACTCCCCTTTGACTCAGCTTAAACTCAGCGCGGATCCATCTCGATTTGCAGCTCTGGGTTCGGGCGAGACGAATACCACCAAACCGAGAGAATGGCTACGGCATTGGAGGTGAGTGGCTCGGTCGAGACTTGCTCTGCCTTTTCAATTACAGCCAGTTTCTTCAGCTTTCATTTCCTGAGCGAGCTCGAAACTTTCCGACGATGATGGTGGCTTTGGTGCGAGGCAGATTCTGGCCATGTTGCTCGAGTTTCCGGCGACCTCCATTAATTTCCGACACGAGGACTTCATTTCCAGCTAATTAGACGAATAGAATTGTGAAAGTGATAGGTTTTGGAATTCCAAATGGAACTCATTTCCTTTCTCTCTGAGCATAATGGCGTGAAGATTGAAAACAAATTCACTATCCCAGCAGCTTTCGCTCTCTTGTGGAGTCAACTTTCCTTGTTTTCTTTCTTTTCAAAAATGGACGTGATCATCTTTGCACTTCACTTGAGCTATTTAAAGTAAGAATTGTGCTGCTGCACAAATGGGCCTGCTCTTCTTCAACTGGGCCGAGAGTTGTTGGAATAAAAATGAGCCCAAATCCTTCTCTATTTTTCCAGAATTTGGCCCATCTCTTGATCTTTTAATTTTCTTCTCGACTCATCTTTGATCTTTGCCACATTTCACTCGTTTTTCTACACAATGAACAAAAATACATTTCTCTACAATTAAGCACATTGAGACAGTTTAATGTAAATAATTGAAAGAAATTCAATTAAATTTAGGCAAAAATAGTACACGAATTTCTAGCAAAAATCACACTAATCAATATTACTGCCCAAGACACAAGATTTGAAGTCATGATGATTCTCACCCAACATGAATCAAAGCAGTAATCATTAACCACACACTGTCCTATTTAAGTGACGAAGATTAAGAAATCAATAACCACTGAGGTCTAATTCTTCACATTTCAAAACAGAAGAATTTATCCTCGTTGTAGGTCTTCTTCAACACATACTAAATGTGCTAGCGCAATCTCTTGGTCAAGACAGACCAATCTGAGAATTACACATCGACCTTTCACGGAAGATTGTTCAATTCCACCTGGGTTGTGAATTTGTACGTTTAGTTACAAGTAACTGTCAATGTGATCTTCCGTGATCGGGTATCACCACATTGACTACAATGTAACACGTACTACTTATAATGAACTGGTTGCAATAAATATTCAACATTCATTCATATCTAAAACAAATGTGATAAAATAATTATTCTCATAAACAAGTGTTTAATACATGAGTTATACAAAGTAAAAACATACTTTCATGTATAACTCCAACACATAATCTGGGCGTTTAGTACTGCCATTTCAAAATAGATGTTTCATTTTCATTTTATATAAAAAAATGTATACTTTGTCTCTTGACTATGTACATAATTATTGATGACTAAATGACTCTTGATAAATTCATCTCATGCAAGGTTTTATGCTAGTTGTTGAAATAAATGAGCATGTCAATTAAATATTAAGCTGCAAAACACATAATGGTTTACAGTGGTTCGAAAACTCAACTTCTACATACACTCTTCCAATACAAAGTAGGAGTAGTTATAATTCCTTAGATATCTTGGTTTAAAATGTCAAGGGACACTTTTCTAGACCATTCTCCCTTCGTTGGATTCATCTAATTTGAAATTTAGATGGGTTTCAGTCCTCTATAACAATCTTTCGGTCAAATCCAACCCAACCTACAAAAAATCGGCTCAAACTACCTCATCTCGAAGGAAGGATTTGATGTGGTTTTCAACTAGCTGAGATTTCCCTTACAAGGTTGATAAATCTCTCTAAGTTTAAGTAATGCCAGTACATGCTTAGATATAGTTTATAACACTCTTATATATTTATGCATATTAGTGTAATGTTCTTGGATGGAAACGCTTGAAGATCTTGCTTGTTTGTTCATTTGGTAGCTTTTCCACTCTCTTGTTATGAAGTTAGAGCATGTATTTATAGTGTGGATTTGAATATTACCGTTGGAGTGTAAATTCAAATCCATAATATTTGTCACATAGGGTAGCTTCTAGCTTCTCTTTGTTTTCTTGCACTACTACAATAAGCTTCTATGTCGGGATAGTACTTTAGCTTTCGAGTTGTGGTTGGTCAACGTAAGCTTGTTAGGCGACTCTATAACAAATTTATTAGATGACTTCTTCAAAGAACTTCTATCAGAATTCAAAGGTCTTTTATCAAAGGACTTCACCTCAGTTCCTATACAGATGTGTTATGCTCAATACCTTTTTCAAGTTATCTTCTCCTCTCCAAATTTAATTTATAAGATGATTTCCCCCTCAACTTATTACCTGTAAAATAAAATTGATTCTATAGACACATAAATTGTCTACACAACTTAGTTTATCCTTTTACATGGAGTTTTAACACAATCATCAAAATAATAAATCTTCCAACAGTCATCAATCTGATCACTTGACTTTAGTAATCAGTTGGTTGGTTGTCAGATTAAGCTGATCACTTTTCAGTAATTTTCATTGTGATAAAATAATATAAATTTCATTGTTTTCACCCATAATCCAACAAATTTTCACATTGACTTGAATACTCTCACATATCAACAAATATATCAAATGTACCATAAAAAAGTGCCCAAAAAGGGTTCAAGATTTTCCAATAAATCTCCACGTTACTTGAACCCTCTCACAAATCAATAAATGTATCAAATGCATAATAAAAATATCAAGATGTACGAGCAACTCCTCTAACACATATTTTCCCGCAAGATAAAGTAACTAACAACTGGCAAAAAAAAAAAAAAAACCCAAACATACTTGCAACTTTTCGTACAAAGATTCACTCAGGATAAGACAACTAAGAATTAGAATTAAAAAAATGCTTAGATGTACGAGAAACTCTTCTTACACTGATTTGCCCCTAAAATAGAGCAACTAACAACTTGCAGGAGAAAACACTTTAACGAAATACACTATATTGTTATTCTTGTAGTATATTATTTAATGTAATATTATATAGACAAACACTTAAATTTGTCACTATTCTCGATTCGATTCAATTTTGACATTAGGATTTTTTAAGTTTGCTTATTTATTAAATCCACACAACTTTTTTTTAATCCAAATTCTTATATTATTGTGCAAACTTTATTACTGAAGAGAGTTATATAATTTTAATGTATAATTAAATATCATATTTACTAAAATAACCACACTTTCTCTCTCTAGAACTTTTCTTCCCAAGTCATCCCCCCTCATTCTCCTAGAATATTCTCTTAGGATTTTCTAGTGAGACACATGCACCGCCCCTTGGGTGTGTGATTCTTCGATTAACTATTTGGTTTGATCCACCCTTTCTATAGGATTTCATCTTCTCTCCTTTAAAATCCTTTGATACTTGTCTTCTCTCAATTCTCCCTTACACGCCCAAACCCACTCTTTGGAAAAAAAAGTTCTAATTTAGCTTCGTCGTCGCACCCTCCCAGCCACATCTACCACTATCACCCAGCTGCCACCTTTTGTGTCTATCACAATCACTACACCACGCCAGAAGAGTCCAAAAGAGTATAGATCTACAGTTGTCGACACCACGACTCCACCTCTCGCCGCACCACTGCCCTTGTCGTCACCACCATGCCACTTCCCTTACCGATGTCTCTCTTTATTTTATTTAGAACATTTCTCTTGGTGTATGTTTAGATCAATGGGTTTATCTCCATCAACGCCATACCCACATGTCCATTTGATAAGTCGACCCGTTGGATCGATTCTTTCTATTTTCTTTTATTTTTTGTTATTTGATTTTTGTTCTTTTGTTTTTCTTATTTCCGTCAGAGTATGGGGATTTAGTGTTTTTCATTTATGATAGTGTGATGGATGAATTATTGGTCCCTTCAATCTATGTGGTTGCTATGATGACCGAGAAGAGAGATTGCGTTGAAGATTAAGACGGTGAAAGAGACTTTAGTGTGAGGTGTCTCTATCCACTAATAAAACCTTTTATTTTATCACACATCTACCTCTTGCTAACTCTCTATTTCCTCATAATTGGTTTGGAGTTGTTCTATCTTGAATGTATGCAAATTTAGCTTAGGGCGGTGTTGTATTTTCATGATCTTGTATTAGGCTCTGTTTTTCTTATACATACACACACACACACACACACACACACACACACACACACACACACATACATATATATATATATATATATATATATACTTAATTTTACCATGGGTAAGTCTCCTAGAAACTAGATTTATAATTTAAAACGATATTAGTCAGTTTTATTATACTATATTACTATCATATTAATACTCCCTTCGCTATTGAAAAATAGTCCTGGTTGCCTTATTAGGTCGTCCCAAAAAAAATAGTTATGTTGCCTAAAATGGAAATAATAAATTTTATCCACACTTTTCAATATACACACATAACATTATAAAAAATAATTTATTTTGTGTTTGACGTGACACAATATTCTTACTTTTTACATATTATATCAATGTTTTTAATAATCGTGCAAAAAGTAATATGATTATATTTTAAGGACGGATGAGTACATTTTATTGAAATAATTAATACTGTTACAAAATATTACACAAAAAATATAAACAAATGTTATGGTAACAGTGGTTCATTCATACATTATACTGTCTTTCACTATAAACTACTAACAATATAACAAACGATACTAAAATTTTATAAGAAAGTGATCGTGAGGTATGTCATGAAGCACTTTTCAAGTTTCCGTATAATTTTAACACATCACGGGTACACTCACTTTCGAATTTTTTTATTAGCCTTCATTTTTCAAGATGCCACTTTTTCACCTTTTCTCCCATGCCATGTTTCAATGTGCTTAAAAACCAAAAAAAAAAAAAAAATTCAAATTAGTACTACTTTTTAATCATAAACTCCTTTACTCGAAATATAATACTCCCTAATGGGAGGAATTGCTCGTGAAAGCGCATAATATATACTCAATACATAATAATATTAAGGGCAATTAGGCCACTAAAGTTTAGTTAGCTTCCACTTTGATTAATTGTCCGTCGTACTTCCGTATAGATTCTAATATTTAACAACGAATCCCCACTATCCCACGCTTAAATTGTTTAATAATGTGGATCGCAACATTTGTTTACCAATTTATCTGCCGAGTAATTTCTCACCCACTAAATTGTACCAAGCTATATATATTTCAATTTACAATGATAAGTAATACTCCTTATAATTTGACCATACTTCTTATAAAACAATTTTCTAACATATTTTCGTTCATTCCACGTGTAATTAATGTATGTAAAAATATTGGAGTATTGCTTTATAAGTAGGACTATTACTACTTGGGATTAATTATTGTGTAGTACACAAAAGTGAAAAGTATTCTTCTCCACTACATGACTCAAAAGGTATTTTTTCTCCTACTTTGACTTTTGTATTAATTGTCTAATATACCCTTACTTTTCATATTAATTCAGTCATTGGCCATCAAATTCCATTTTTTCATTCAAAATTCAAATACCAGATTTCCCCAAATTCCCAAATTGGCTCCTCATCTCCCACCCCATCCCCATCCCCATCCCCACTCTCCAAACCCTGTTTCCACCACCGCTCGTCCACCGCCACCACCGCCGCCGTGATTTCCGCCACATGTAGTAGAGTCCTCGGCTGATTTCAACCCTCACCTACACCCAACTCCGGCGTGATTCTTCTCTCAAGACGCGCGTCCGCCGCCCCATCTCCAAGTCCGGCGTGATTTTCTGTGCGAATCCGACGTCCCGGTGAGTAGAATTAGATGGACGGTTCCTGCTCCAAATCCGGCGTGATTTTCTATGCGAACCCGACACCCCGGTGAGTAGAATTAGATGGGCGGTTCCCGCTAGGTTTCAGTTTTTCGCTTTTTTGTTTGGGAGCTTTCGTCGAACATGTTATGGTGGTTGTTGAGATATTGATGGGTAGAACTTGATATCAAGCGATATTTGAATTATTCTGCTCTTGATTCTGCAAATCCCTAATTTGCATCAAAATTGAATTGCTAACAAATGAAAGACATTATTAGCCTGCTTTGTTTATGTGTTCTTAGAAATTATTTACACAGTTCCTTCCTATCTGTTACTGTAGTCTATATGCTACCAATGTGAAGATTAATTGTTATGCTCTTCCAATTAGTTGAAATTTTTTTAATTAGTGTGTAGAGTTTTTTTAAATTTTTGCATTTTTCCCCAATTTGATTATAGTTCCTGCAATTGAGCGTTTTCCCCAATTTGAATGCGAATTTCTTGATTGATGTTGTTGTCTCTTATGATGTTATATTCTCTCCTAAATCTTCTTCTATTTGTAGGTTCTTGCAACAAACCTTTATGTCGGTTATATTTGTGAGTTTTTCAAGGATGTACAAACTAAATTGCTGCCGTAAGTTATCTCTAGTGTTTTAGTTGCCAGGATGATTGAGAAGATATACATTAAATAACTTTTTTTTTTTGTATTTCAGCTATTGTGACTACGTCTTTGGAAACGAAACAGAAGCAAGAATCTTCTCCAAGGTTCATAGTTGGGAGGTAATTGATTCATCACACTCGATTCACTAATATACAGTTTTCATAGACTTAGATGTGGTTTTCTTTGCGCAGACTGACAATGTTGAAGAAATAGCTTTGAAGATTTCTTTAATTGAGCGTTCTTCCCCAATTTGAATGCGAATTTCTTAAATTGAATTTTTAAGAAATTAATTAGAGGGTGTTGGTCCCGGTACAAGACTGAGGAATACGTGTATGGGGGGGGGAATACACGTATACCAATTTTTCAAACTTAAACCTTACTGAGTCCCCTTTACTCAGAGTGATAAAGAACTAGGCACTGATAATACACCTACTGACTACACTTGGTGCGGGTCAGTTGGCTAACTATCAGTTTAAGTTCAGTGCGAAAATGCGTGAGCCCTGATAGTTTAAAGTCTTGTTTAGTTTGCTTTCTGAAAACCTTGATTACTCAAATGAATAGTGTGTAGTAAGGGCAGTGCTCTTTTTAATAGATCAGACTGATTGATTCAAACCTGATAAATCTTATGCAATGAATGAACAGTTAATATGGCAGGTATGCAATATATCAGAGCAATAAGAACACAACAAGTTTAACGTGGTTCAGAGTCTCAAGCTCCTACGTCCACGGCCTGATTTAACAGGAAATCCACTCAAGGGATTCTTGTTTTTAACGTGCCAAGGTGCACCAAGATCAACTACCTCACTGACCTATACAAACTTCCTTACTAACTAACTTAACTTACTTCCAACAAACTTAACTTTAGGGTTTTGGTTTCAGTTTGGATTCCAACTAGGTTGAGATTATCCTTACAAGAAAAAGCTAAGCTAAGGGTTGGATAATCTCTCTAAGCTTAAGATATAACTTGTACGCTCTTGGAATACAGATTAACTCTCAGTTGCTAAGAAACACTTGGGAAATTTAAAGGGTTTCGAGTGCTTCTTCTAAAGACTGAATGCTTTGAGTGCTTGAGAGTTTGAGTAATTTCTGGCTTGGAAATTTCCCGTAACCTTGAATGGGTTCAAGGGCTTCTGTATTTATAGGTGATTTGAAAAACTATCCGTTGGAGAGATAGCCTTTCTTGTCATCTATGTAGAGTGGCTTCAAACGGACATATCTTCATGCAGCAGCCGTCCTTGCATGGAATTAGGTAGTTGCATTAAATGCACATTAAGTGCTTGCCCGTTGAATTCTGCAGACTGAAGTCAGACTTCTGTCAGGTTCCGTACGTGCGTGTCCTTCCCGGATTGGTCCACGTCATCAGGTTGGTGAGAATGTCAGAACTTATTCCTAGGCTTCAGGCTTGTCTTATTAAGTTCTTTTTTGTCTTGAGCTCACCGGTCTTGTCCTGACTCTGACATTCCTTTTGCATTGCTTGGCTCTACTCCAAGTCTTCCCATAAACTCAGTATCATCTCGTTCCCTTTAGGACTGAGTAGTAATGACCTCAGGGTCATACTCTTCATCACTGAGACTTACTCAGCCAGCTTAGAGGACTGCCATAAGTTCAGGATGGTAAACGTCTTCAGACTCTTGTCTTGATTGTCATCAGTAAGTGCTCCTTTTACTGTGTACTTGTGAAGTGTAAAATGACTAAGTATAAATCCTAACCAAGACTAACCTGACAAACAAATGCAAACATCTTTTCAGGGGCTTTGAGATCTAATCAAAACTGACATTGTCCTAACAATTTTCCCTTTTTTGATGATACCAAAACACTGAAAAGATCCTCAAAACACTTAGAGGAAATATAAGATCCTATCTATAAGATAAGACAGTGTTAGAGCAATTCTTGATAAAGTACGGAATTTAAATAACAGCAAAAAAGACAATGAGTTTTTGTCTGTGGGCAAAAGTAATAGATTTCATTGAATGATCTGAGAGAGGTTACAATGAATCTAATCTATTACAAGGAAGTAGTGAACACCTAGACTAATCTCATCTCAGGTTTAAGTTCATAGCCTGCATAGACTCTTGCCTTCAGCTCGTCAAGTCTTCTGGGTTGGTTCACAAACCCTTCAGCCTTTGCAATCTTCAACATCTCAGTCATAATGGCCTTAGTATCATGCTTTCCAGTTCCAGGGACTAAGAGAGGCGATTTGATAATGAATTCAGGGGCCTTCACTTGGACTTGAGCTGCTTCATCCTCCTCCAAGATCTTTTGGATCAGCTCAGGATGATTGTCCATCATGTAGTCAGTGAAGTGGGCATTGATGTCTTCAGAGTCGCCCCACTTCTTCACCACGTACCATAATTTCACAAACTCATCCCTTGGATCAGCCCAGAACTCCTTCAATGCTTCTGAGATGAACTCATCAACATATGCTTCCCTCTGACCTGATTCTGGCCTTCTGACCTGAAGAATTGTTGACTTCCTTGTTGTAGGCCTCTTCCTGTACTTTCTAGGCTCAGGCTTCGCCTTCTTCCTCCTAAGCAGACTGATCACTGCATCATCGAGTTCCCTTTGTTGAAACTCAGTGATATCAGTCAGTTTTTCAACCTTCTTCTCCAAAATACGCATCTTCTCTTTTTGAGCTATCTCAGCTCTGCGCTCAGCCTCAGTTCTCTCAGAAGGTGCTCCCCACGCCTCAGCGCATAACTCCGCCACCGTCTCCGCAGAGTAAGTGATGGGGTTTTTCCTTGTGCTCATGGGAGATGACTTCTGAACTGGCTCAGGTTGTTTTGAAGGTTCATCAGCCTTTGCCTTCTTTGCTGCCTCCGCCTTCAGCCTGGCAACAATCTCCTCACCTTCCTTTTCTACTGCCGCCAACCTTGCTGACTTCCTTACCCTCAACACGTTCCCTTCTGGATTGGCTTCAGGATCGGCTTGAATTGTTTCACCTTGGTTGACTGCCTCCGATGCCTCAGGGCGGGATCTTTTCTTCTTTTCCCCCTTTTTGGCATCATCATCGGCCTGGGATGGGAGTCCTCCAGCTCCACTGTTGATTACGAAGGAAGCTAACGATTGAACTTCTAGCACACCTTCCTTCAACATCTCAACTCCCGTGGCAATCCCAGTACCAGCATACGAGACTGAACTGATAGCAGCTTGCAACTTTTTCTCAAAGACCTCCATGTTGTGTTGGAGACTTTGCTCAGCCTTGGTGATCCTCTCCTCCACCTTCAAGGACTCACCGCTGACTCTGCTAGCTTCAGTCAGTATCTTCACTGACTCCTCTGTGGCCTTAGCCAAAACATCTGCAGCCGTCTGAGCGGTGTGATCAATCTTCCCTGACACCAGGTCCAACTTGGACGCTGAGTCATTCATGGCCTGAGTGAAGAGTGCTCCAGCCTGAGCAGCAAGCCTCTCCACTGCCTGATTTAGTTTGTCCTCTCTGATTGCATCCCTCTCTTCAAGCTGTTTGAGAGTTTGCCTTAACATCTTCTTCGTACGCTTCCTCTCACTCCTCACTGATTTGGCCGTATCAGACATTGTGCGCTTTAACAGGATCAACTCTTTATTTGCAAGAGTGTTGTATACTGATTTTGTCCACTTGATGTGCTTGGCCAGGGTCTTGGCTTCCTCCCCCTTTTCAGCGCGTAGCCTCATTACTTCCTCCTGAAGTTCAGCAAGATTCTCAGTAGTCTTCTCCTTCTTCACCTCGACTATACTTGTGAATTCAGCACGTCTGACCCCAGTGATTAGCACATCTTCGTCTCCATCAGTGGCCTCGTCAGTGGCAAACTGTTTTCCCTTGTCAGCCCCTGCGACATCAGTCCCCTCTTCAGGGTGCACTGAAGACAGTTGTTGAGTGGTCGTGGCCGCCTGCTCAGGCTCAGCCTCGCCATCTCGAACCTTAGGAACTTGTCCTTCGGAACTGGGAGTCTCCTTTGACGCCTCAACATCTTTCTCCCTTGTCTCAGGGCAGGGAATCCCGTCATTGACAAATATCTCACCGGCGGCTGAGATGTTCACAACATCCTCAGCCACTGGTCCACCCTTGGTACCAGTGTCTTTCACACCTTCCCCCTGAGTTTGAGACTCAGGCTCCATGCTATCTACTTCCTTAGCTGTTTCCTCCATGGCTTTCTCCAATGCTCCACCCTGAGCATCTTCATCACCATCCTCCTCCTTATCCTCCTTCTCATCTGAGCGGATGTCAGCCTTCGCTTTGGACATCATCCCAACTACTAGCTGCTTCAGATTCTTGAAGTTTAGCAGTTGCAGCCAGCTAGTCAGTCCAAAGAAGGTGCACAACCTAGCTTCCCCAGTCTCCCAATGCTCCCAGCCACGAGCATCTACCAGCATATGTTGCTCTTGCATGTTGGATTGTTTAAATTCCAGCCACACTTTTAGCTCAACAACATTTGCCAGCAGCTCCTTGTACTTATTCAGCCCGGGCCAGCACTTAGCTGCCCACTCCGTGGCATTCCCCCTTAGGGTGTTCTCCAACATACCTCCCATTATGTGTTCGTCTAGCTCCTCTTCCTCCTGCAACTCGAGGAAGTCATCCTCTTCATTGGGTATGGATTTGGGGCAATCTTTGGGGTTGGGGTATGAGGGGAAATCATCAGGGTTAGGAGTAGGATCTGATGGATGGTCAGGCCTCTGAGGAGATGGCACTGACTCTGGAATGTTTGTCTCTGAGTTGATGGGTGATTGGGTTGGTTGAGGTGAGGGATCAGGGTTGGTTTGGGGTTGGGGGTCAGGGTGAGTGGGGGATGAATGGGCTGCTATCTCAGGTTGCAACAACTCAGCCGTCTCGATAGACTTCCTCACTTCCTCCAAGTCAGAGGCTCTAGGAGAGCTTGACTTCTCCCTCTCTTCTACCTCAGACAGACTCTTAGCAGGGGACTTTTTGGGTCCCTTCCTAAGTCGTTTCATCGGCCTCTCTCCCTGAACCCTTCTAATGTCATTGTCAGTTCCCTCAGCCTCAGAGTCGGCCCTCTTGGGAAGTGACTCAGTTCCAGAGCTCGTGCTCTTCCCTGACAGCACAATCTTCACCTTCTTCTTCACGGCCTTCTCCACCACCGGCTGCGCCTCCTCAACCTCAGGCTCCACAGCTTCCTCAGCCTCCTCTCTCCTCTCGAAGAGCTCATCTACCTTTTCGATGAGACTGGTAGCCACTTTCTTGGTCTTACCAGCTGGCTTTTTGGCCTGACCCTTTGCCTTGGCATTGAGATCAGTCAGCCCTAGCATCGCATAGGTATCACTCAGCAAGGAAAACATCACCTTCTTGGAGGAAAGATTATCCTCAAAGTTGAAGGTGTACTCATGGCACGCATGAGCAATCAGGATGGACATCCTCGTTCCAAAGGGCAGGATGACACCAACAGATATGTGCTTCTTCTCCTCATCCCGCTTCAGCTTATCCAATCCAGCCTGATGGAGTTGATCAAGGAAGAACTGCTCCCAGTTCGCTTCCACTCCATCAACTATAGCTCCCATTATCCTCAGCTTGGGCAAGCTCAACTGCTCATGAGAGCCTGTGGACCCCATCACCACCTTGGACACTAAGTCCACAAGAGATTTGTACTCAGGCTTCAGAGTACTCTTGTTTTGACGGGCTCTGAACTCAGGCGAGCCAGTCTTGGTCCACTTCATAAGGAATTCTCCCTCCAAATTCTCCTTGTAAAACCTGGGACTGATTCCTGAGGATGGCAAGTCAAAAACCTCCTTGATTGCCCTCCGCAAGTTGATGTCCACCACGTCTGAGTTATAGAGAGGTTCATCGTGGTTGTCCTTCTCTCCCGTCGGTTTGAGCGCGGTCACCTTCGTGAAAAGTTCTCCCTTACGCAGGAACATGTTGAAGTAGGCTTCTACAACTGTTCTTGGAAGTATAAAGAGAGGACGCATGGTGAAGTATGTTTCCAACCCAGCTTTGGAAATCCAGTTGAAAACTGGTTTGATTTCCTCAACTGTTAGACATGTACCCTCCATGGAGATGACTTGCTCCATGTGTACCAGCTTATTATTGACAACATCCTCAAGCTTGTCCGTTGTCTAGTTGGAATCGAGAAGTGCCATTGATTTTGAAAGAAAGAGAGGTTTTTTTGGAAAGCTGTGAGTATTTTGAGCAAGAGAATACTCAGTGTGCAGATGTGCTTTGTGTTTGCGTAAAGACCTCAAATGACACTATTGATTGATTAGACTAAGTCAGTTATTCAGACGTGGGGTTGAGATTAATTCCTGAATTCGAAAGGTTTTGAAATGAAGGGTCAGGATTAATCTCAGTTTCAATCAATTACCCATGTCAGTCATATTCCGTATAAAATGGACACATATACGAAAAAGTAACTGAAGCATTAAATGCTCCATTGTGCGTGGGTTTAAAAATGAAAAGACGCGCTTTTAATGAAAACGGAATGCATTTAATAAAGATTTTCAGGACGAAGGACTTAGGGAGACGCTTGAAATTCACAAAGTCAGGTTGAAACTCATACCTATCAGGGATACATTGTAGCACCCTGATACCTCGCTGAGTCGAGTCTAGTCTGAGTCCTCCCTAGACCCTACACTGACTGCTCTCCCGGATCTAAAAGTCCTAACTCTACTGACAGTTCCATAAATCTTATTTCAGCCAAAGGCTTAGTCAAGATGTCAGCTCTCTGCCTGTCAGTGTGAATTTTCTCCATCCTAATATCCTTCTTTTCCACATGATCTTGAATGAAATGATGCCTAATATCCACATGCTTGCACCTTGTGTGAAGCACTGGGTTCTGAGTACAACACTTGGTAGTCCCTCAACTGTTGCCTCAACCATAAAATCTGAGCACAACAACTACCTGCAGCCATATACTCAGCCTCAGTTGTGGATGTTGCAACCGAATTCTGCTTCTTACTAAACCACGAGATCAACTTACTTCCCAAAAACTGACATGTCCCTGAGGTTGATTTCCTATCGATCCTACAACCTCCATAATCTGCATCTGAATAATCTGTCAGTTCTAAGTTGTCATCTGAAGGATACCATAGACCCATATTGACTGTTCTTTTCAAATACTTAAGTATCCTCTTAGCAGCCTCCAAATGACTTCTCTTGGGATCAGACTGATACCTAGAACATACACCAACTGCAAAAGTTATGCCAGGCCTACTCGCAGCCAGGTACAACAATGATCCTATCATCCCTCTATACTCAGTCTGATTCGCTGAAGTCCCTTCAGTGTCAGGATCCATCTTCCAATTTGTGTTCATAGGGATCCTGGCAGGATTGCTGTTCTGAACACCAAACTTATGAATCAAGTCTATTGTATACTTGGCCTGATTAATGAAAAATCCATTGATCAGTTTGCTTGACATGCAATCCCAAAAATAAGTTCATCTCTCCCATCATAGACATCTCAAATTTACCAGTCATCAGCTTAGAGAATTTCTCACAGAGCTGATGATTTGGTGATCCAAATATTATGTCATCCACATAAATCTGGACCAAGAGAATGTCATCACATTCAGTGATCCTGAACAACGTCCTATCCACGGTTCCCTTCTTAAACCCATGGTCTGTCAGGAATTGAGAGAGGGTATCATACCAAGCTCTTGGTGCTTGCTTAAGTCCATAGAGTGCTTTCTTTAAATGGTATACTCTATCTCCAACCTCAAACCCGGGAGGTTGTTCAACATATACCTCTTCATTGAGTACACCATTCAGGAAGGCACTCTTGACATCCATTTGATACACCTTAAACTTCTTGTATGTTGCATATGTAAGGAATAATCTGATAGCTTCCAATCTAGCCACTGGAGAAAAAGTCTCATCATAGTCTATTCCTTCAGACTGACAATACCCCTTTGCAACCAGTCTAGCCTTGTTCCTTACTACAACACCATTCTCATCCTTCTTGTTCTTAAAGACCCACTTGGTACCAATAACACCTTGATGCCTAGGTCTATCAACTAGTTCCCAAACCTGATTCCTTGTGAACTGATTCAACTCCTCTTGCATGGCAATGATCCAGTTCGAGTCAGTGAGAGCTTCTTCAATGTTCTGAGGCTCTTGCTCAGAGAGAAAGCAACAGAACAATGCACTCTCACCATGAAACCGTCTGCTCCTGACTCCCTCAGTTGGATCACCAATGACTTGATCAATAGGATGATCATCTATCCATGTTCTCTTGCCAGGAGTTGTTCCTGAAGTACCTGCAATGTTAGTGTCTACATGCTCATAAAATTCAGGAAATTGAACAGAAGGGGATGATCCTGAGTCTATACCATAGGGATTAATAAGCTCAATGTCAGGGACATTGGTTCCCCCTTGACGAGGTGACTCAGGAACCGTCTCAGCTGCAACAACATCTTCATAGACGGTGCTTACCTCAGGTTGAGTCTGTTCCTCAGTCTGAGGCTCAACTATCCCTGATGTGCTGGGCTTAGGAGTGACACTTGGTTCATCATCCTGATCATCTTCATCATCCCATCTTGGAATTGGCACGACTTTGACATTTGGATCAGGTTGATTCTTTAAGCTAAGCCTTGTCACTCTCCTTGTGACCTCCTCAGTGTCAGGATCCAACACTCTTACCCTGGACTCATTAGCAGATTCATCAAACACAACATGGGGTGATTCTTCCACAATAAGGGTCCTACAATTGTAAACCCTGAAAGCTTTACTAACTTCAAAAATATCCTAAGACTATCCCTTCATCAGATTTGCTATCAAAGGCTTTCAATTGGGTCTTCCCATTGTTGAGAATGAAGCATAATGGTCCCGTGAAAACATTTGCATTTGGGAATTTATGTTTTTTTTAAACACTTGAGTGCACTGAAATGCTTTGTAAATGAGTGGTCAGTGCAGTGCTTAAGCAAATCAGTAAAGCAATAAAGAACACAATAATGTAAAGTGGTTCAGAGGCTCAAGCTCCTACATCCACTAACCTGATTGAACAGGATAATCCACTAAGGATTAGCTTGTTTTTAACGTGCCAAGGTGCACTCTCAACTGGACTCACACCCCTCCGCGGAGCTGCCTCTCGAACTGGCCTCACATCCCTCTTCTCTCAGGGTCTGCCTCTCCACACCTAACTTCAACCACTAACTCTAACACTCGGGAAAGGGTTTGGGTTTGGTGAGATTTCCCCTTACATGTTTTTAGCCTGAAAGCTTGGATTGGGAAAATCTCTCTAAGCTTAGAATGCACATGATAGGCTCGAGTATACAAACTAGAACACTCAAATATGACTATGTAGAACTCAGGGTCAGTGTTCTTGATGGAGATGGTGCCTCCTTATGCCTCCCTAGAACTTGCACTCTCTCTCACATCTGCTCCACTCTTCTAAATGCAGCTTGAGTTTGTATTTATAGTGTGGATTTGAATGTTACCGTTGGAGAGAGTAACATTCAAATCCAGACTATCTCTGAAGTGAAATTCTCATTTTCAGTGAAGTACGGCCTTGTCAGCTTTTGTCAGATTCGCTGCCTTGTCTTGATTGGTCCACGTGGACTGAGTCCAACGGCTCTTTTGTTCAGGGTACTTGATCAGGGTAGTCCTGACTTCAGGCGACTTGTCTTCAGCTGACTTGAAGTCCTCTTAGGATACTTTTCTTCAGTAGACTTGAGGTCTTCTTAGGAACTTTCATTGGACTTGAAGTCTACTCACTGGACTTCCTTCATTGGAGTTTAAGTCTTCTCAGTGGACTTTCTTCATTGGACTTTAAGTCTAGTCAGTGGACTTTCTTCATTGGACTTTAAGTCTTCTCATTAGACTTTCTTCAGTAGACTTTAAGTCTTCTCAGTGGACTTCCTTCATTGGACCTTAAGTCTTCTCAGTAGACTTCCTTAATTGGACTTTAAGTCTTCTCAGTGGACTTCCTTCATTGGACTTTAAGTCTTCTCAGTGGACTAAAGTCCACTCAGGAGAGTTGACCTAAGGCAAATTGTCAGCCACTCATTCCTCAGTAGCCTGACTCCTTGAGGATCTACTAGGCACAACATTGATCCTCATGATCAAGCTCTTCACTGAGTAGTCCACTGACCAGCTTAGAAAGTCAGGTTTATACTCAGTGGGACTTCCTTCAGGACGGTCTTCAGGGTTCTGACTTGATGCTCCAGTCTGTTTGCTCTAGGATGGCTCTGACTTCTCAGGTTCCGAGACAGATGGGTTCCCCCTCAACTGAACCTGTAAACTGAAAATAGACTTGCCTAACCTGAATCTTATAAGACACAATCCTGGCTGCTCATTCCCTATTACAAGTCGTTTTGGAAAATCATCAAAACTAAATATCCCAACAAAGCATTTACAACTAAATATATGAAAGTAAGAGATACGAGGTTTCCTCTTATTCCATGTCTCATATGGGGTCTGTGCATGTTGTTTGTTCAGCATGGATCTGTTCTGAGTGTAGCACGCAGTGTTGATTGCCTCAGCCCAGAATTTCTTGGGCAATCCTGACTCAGCCAGCATGGTCCTGGCAGCTTCCTTCAGTGTCCTGTTTCTTCTCTCAGCAACACCGTTTTGTTGTGGGGTTCTAGCTGCAGAAGTCTCATGAGCTATACCAAGTTCATTACAAAAGTCAGAAATATATGAATTTATAAATTCAGTGCCCTTGTCAGATCTGATTTTAGTAATGGACTGATTCTTCTCATTGCTGAGTCTTCTGAGCAACTCTGGAAGCTTTACCTGTGTTTCCTTCTTATTTAACAAGAAAATAACCCAAGTATATCTAGAATAATCATCGATAACCACAAGGGTATATTTCCTACCATTCATACTCACAGGTGTAATAGGACCAAATAAATCCATGTGCAAGAGCTGAAGAATCCTGTCAATGGAATGTGAAGCTTTCTCTTTGAATGAAGCTCTAACCTGCTTCCCTTCCTGACAAGCTTTGCACACATGATATTTGCTAAAACCTTCATTAGGTAGACCATCAACAAGTGACTGTCTAGAAATTTTGTTAAGAATCTTGAAGTTCAGGTGGCTTAATCTTTTATGTCATAACCAACTGAGCTCTAGAGAGCTTTTAGCAACAAAATAAGTATTAGGAATAGTGCTGCTCCAATCAGCAAGATAAACATTACCTTTCCTGATACCTGATAGAAGCACTTGTGTTGATTCGTCCTTGACTGAACATATATCCGAGTCCTTTTTTCTCGTTCCCAAGCATCTGGCTGCTATTTATTTCCTCTCTAGCCACTGAGGATTTATTCATTGCTGCAACCTTTTGCTTGAGTGAGTCCTCACTCTCTTTCAGGATTTCATGTCTGGCAAAGAGGTCATCAAACTTACTCTTGAGTGCTTTCAGTTCTTCCTTCCTAACCAACTCTTCCTCAGCCAATTCCTTCATAAGCTTCTCTCTTGGGAGACGCTCAGCGTTGATTAAATCAATCTCCTGAGTTAGTCTCACAATCTGAGTTGATTCTTTAAGATTAGATTGAGTGAGCTGATCATTCAGGTTCTGAACCTCAGTACTCAATTTCTTGTTCTCCTCTACCAAGAAGACATTAGTTTCCTGCAGTCTGGAGAAATCAACCATCAATTGATCCAGGCAGATCTGAAGGTTCATTTCTCTGACTGACTCTGAGCTAAGCTCAGGATTTTGACCAGTGTAGGAACCACATACAGAGTTAGATGTTACCTCAGGTTCCTCTCTTGCCATCAGGCAGACATCATCGTACTCATCATCAGAAAAGAGTTCAGGCGACCTCTCCTCAGGACCATCAGAGTCAGTTGCATCCTCAGCGAGCATCGCTCTCCGGTCTGCCAGTCTCTGGTCTCTCTTGGCCCTCCTGTCTTCTCTTTCCCTTGCACTCAGCTTCGGACAATCATACTGATAGTGCCCGCTCTTGTTACAGCTGTAACATGCCGGTTGCTCATCTCCTCTTTCTTTCCTTGGTTCAGGGATCCTCCTTGAGTCAGGTTCCCTCTGTCTTGATGAGCTTTCAGTCTTCCCTGAGTGCTTGTCGTCATGAGTACATCTCTGTTCATCTCTGCGATCAGGCTTTGGGTCTGAGTATCTTCTTTCATCGCCATGATCTCTCCTCTGGTTAGTGTTTCTTCTCTTCTCATATCTCCTTGAGCTTTGGTGGGTTCCTTCAGATTTCCTGTCACGTGAGTCCTGATAAAATTTCTTATAACGACCAAACCTGGAATTAAGCTTATCAAAGCGTCTGGCCATCAGGCTGTACTCCTCAGCAATCTCTTCCTTGCTCATCTCCATTAGTGACTTTGATGAAGATTCAACAGGTTCAGACCTGGCTTTGAACGCCACACTTTTCTCAGGAGTTTTCTCCTTTTCTTCCTCTTCTGGCTGAACTTTCTTCTTTCTTTTGTTTGTTGGGAAAATAGGGGTGCCCGGAATCTATTCGGGATGAATTTTAAATACGAATTTAAATACAATTATTACTATCATGAATTAATCCTAATTAATTCAAATAATAATTCCAACAACTAATTATCATCATGCATGCTAAATTAATTTCACATATTTAACTAGGCGGAATTAAACAAGTAAATATGTGATTAACGTACCTCTTGTAGTAATGGCCTTTGGATATACGGGACACTCGTAATCACGTTCTATCAACCCAAAGCCTTCTCAAGTATTTCCCTTTTCACCTCACTTGATCGCCGGTGGGAGACGCTTTCAAGCAATTTAATAACTAAGGAAAAAGAAAAATATCTATGCTTCTTGATTTTTCCAACACATGGAATTATGTACTTGGAGATGAAATAATCATCTCCTATTTATAATAAGAGGTGATCGAATTTTTGGGTATATTTGGGCCTTGAGAAAATCTTTTCTTAGACTCTAAGAAATCTTGAATATATCCCATATATTCTTTTCTCCATAATAAAATATTCCACAAAAAATCTCACTCTCCTATTATTCATGAAGTTTTCGAAAAAATATAGAAGAAATCCAAAGATTTGGATCTTCTTGAATATATGAGATATTCTTGTACTTCTAGAATACATATCTTCCATAATATCTTTCCAAGAAAATCAACAAAATCTTATTTCTCCTAAATAGGCCTTATTTTCGAAAATATCAATAAAAAATCAGCATGATATAATCTTTTTATTTTAATCACCTTATCATTATTGGGCTACTTAATGGGCTACTTGAGGGGCCTTAAGGAGAATTAAGATTGGACCTCCTAATGGACTTCTGAATTTCAATATTGAGCCCCAATATAATTCAGCCCATTAATATTAATTATTACCACTAATAAATTAATATTGCACTATCCATCTTAATCCATATTACGATAATATGGGCTCCCGGTTATTATTTCCCGCGTTTAAGATTATCAAGTCCATTAATTAATTGAGCTTCTGAATAGCTCTAAATTAATTAATATATTTCACCTTGGAGTAAAGACAGCTCAACATTATTATTCGTACCGAAGAAACTAATTCTTCACTTGCAAGATTTGGTACAATAAAACTTCTGAGCCCACCAAGGGGACTAATCACACGAGCCGTACTCGCACGCGTTTCTCCGTATTAAATCTTAGCAACCGTCGTATGATTAATATTACTGCCCAAGACACAAAGTTCGAAGTCACAATGATTCTCACCCAACATGAATCAAAGCAGTAACTACTAAGCACACACGGTCCTATTTAAGTGACGGAGATTAAGAAATCAACAACCACTGAGGTCTAATTCTTCACCTTTCAGAACAGAAGAATTTCTCCTCGCTGTAGGACCTCTTCAACACATACTAAATGTGCTAGTGCAATCTCTTGGTCAAGACAGACCAATCCGAGCCTTACACATCGACCTTTCACGGTGGATTGTTCAATTCCACCTAGGCCGTGAAAATGTACGTTTAGTTACAAGTAAACTTTTAATGTCGTCTTCCGTGATCGGGTATCACCACATTAACTACAATGTAACGCGTACTATATATTGAACGGTTTGCAATAGAAATTCAACATTCAATCATAACTAAAGCAAATGCGATAAAAGAATTATTCTCATAAAACGTGTGTTTGATACACGAGTTATACAAAGTAAAAGCATACTTTCACGTATAACTCCAACAATCTCCCACTTATACTTAAAGTCTGCTTTTAGTATACATCACGCATGTCTTAGTGTAGTAGCTCTACGTGACATCTCATGTCAACCTACACTAACCTAATAATTCCTCCCACTTATACTTAAAGCAGATTGGCAATCGTCTTGACTCCCATTCCATCCACATGTCTCTCGAATGTACTCTGAGGCAGACCCTTTGTGAATGGATCAGCTAGGTTGTCACCCGACGCTATCTTTGCCACCTCTATATCTCCTCTCTTAACGATTTCTCGTATCAGATGGTATTTTCTTTCTATGTGTTTGCTGGCCTTGTGGGCTCTCGGTTCCTTTGAATTTGCAACTGCTCCGGCATTGTCACAAAAGACAGTTATCTTGTCGGGCAAATTCGGAACTACGTCCAAGTCCACTAAGAAGTTCTTGAGCCAAACTGCCTCTTTCGCTGCTTCACAAGCAGCTACATACTCGGCTTCCATGGTCGAATCGGCGATGCATTTCTGCTTAACGCTTCTCCATGAAATGGCTCCTCCTCCCATGCAAAACACACTACCCGAGGTTGACTTTCTTGAGTCTATGTCTGATTGGAAATCCGAGTCCGTGTATCCTACGGGAACTAGACTATCCGACTGGTAAATCAGCATCCGCTCCCGAGTTCTTTTCAGATACCTCAAGATGCACTTTACTGCAGTCCAATGGTCTTTCCCGGGATTACTTTGATATCTTGCCACCATGCCCACGGCAAAGCAGATATCCGGTCTCGTACACAACATTGCATACATAAGGCTTCCTACGGCCGAAGCGTACGGAACACCTTTCATGTCATCTATCTCCGCTTGTGTCTTAGGGCTCATTTCTTTCGATAGATGGATTCCGTGTCTAAAAGGTATAAAACCTTTCTTGGAATCTTGCATGCTGAAACGCTTCAAAACAGTGTCAATGTATGAAGCTTGCGATAAGCCCAACATCCTTTTCTTGCGATCGCGAGTGATTTTGATCCCAAGGATGTGACCGGCTTCCCCTAAGTCCTTCATATCAAATTGTTTTGACAGCCATACCTTTACGTCTGACAATACCTTTACATTGTTTCCAATGAGCAGAATATCGTCTACGTATAATACTAAGAATACCACCGCAGTTCCGTCACGCTTCTTATACACACAACTTTCGAACTCGTTTTGATCAAACCCATAAGACTTTATCACTTGATCAAAACACTGGTTCCAAGTACGCGATGCTTGCTTAAGTCCGTAAATGGATCTCTTGAGCTTGCATACGAGATTCTCTTGGCCTTTTTCAATGAAACCTTTGGGCTGTTGCATATAGATATCTATGCCGTCAAGACTTCCGTTAAGGAAAGCCGTCTTGACATCCATTTGCCAGATCTCGTAATCTAGGTGCACAGCGATCGACAAGAGAATACGGATGGACTTAAGCATAGCTACAGGCGAAAAGGTTTCCTCATAATCGATCCCTTCTTTCTGAGTATACCCTTTGGCCACAAGCCTTGCTTTGAAGGTTTCAACCCTTCCGTCCGGTCCTCTTTTCCTCTTGTACACCCACTTGCATCCAATGGGTTCTACCCCACTGGGTGGCTCGACCAACTCCCACACTTGATTATGATCCATCGAACCCATCTCGGCTTCCATTGCCGTTTGCCATGACTCCGCGTCTTTGTCTTGGATTGCCTCATCGTACGTCCATGGGTCTGATTCAACACCGGGAACCAAATCCGAAGATTCTCATATTCCCATGAATCTCTCGGGTTGTCTAGGAACCCTCCCACTACGACGGGGTTCCGGTTGTGAAGATGTGACGTGTGGTACATCATCTTGTATACTTGGTATCGAGGTTTGACCTCTCAATTCTTCTAAGGTAATTTCACTTTTAGGCTTCCAATTGTTCATATAGTCTTCCTCCAAGAATTTAAAGTGTGTACTAATCACGGTCTTTTGATCCTTGGGACTATAGAACATGCACCCTTTCGTTCCGGCCGGGTATCCTATAAACAGCCTTAATTCCGAACGTGGATCCAACTTACCGGCTTCCTTGTCTAGCACGTATGCCGGACAACCCCAAATCCGCAAATGTCTTAGACTGGGCTTGCGCCCGGTCCACAATTCCATTGGGGTTTTAGGAACCGATTTGGATGGCACCAAGTTTAGAATATAAGCCGCCGTTTCCAAGGCATTACCCCAAAACGACTTGGGTAAATCCGAATAACTCATCATGGATCTGACCATCTCTAAAAGAGTCCGGTTCCTTCGTTCCGCCACACCGTTCTGTTGAGGGGTTCCCGGTGCGGTCAACTGGGATACAATCCCTTCGTCCGATAGGTAGTTCAAGAATTCATCGCTGAGGTATTCGCCTCCACGATCTGATCGTAGAAACTTGATACTCTTTTCCCTATGTTTCTCGGCTTCGGCCTTAAACTCTTTAAACTTTTCAAAAGTTTCAGACTTATGCCGCATAAGGTAAATGTACCCATATCTTGAGTAATCGTCAATGAAGGTAACGAAATACTCATACCCCATTCTCGCTTTGATCGTCATTGGACCACACACATCGGTATGAACGAGTTCTAACACTTCCATGGCTCTATTCCCCTTGGCTCCAAATGCCCTCTTGGTCATCTTACCCTCTAAACAGGATTCACAAGTTGGAAACAGCTCGACTTGGAGCGATTCCAAGGATCCGTCTTTCACCAATCTCTCTATCCGCTTTAGATTAATATGACCTAGTCTAAGATGCCATAGAAGTGTTTCGTTCATCTCCGAAGAACGCTTTCTTTTATTGCTCGAAATGATCGACGTGTTATTAGATTCATTATTTGAGTGGTGTGCACACTTAATCGTATAGAGATTGTTTACCAACGTTCCATGACAGATAATATCATTCTTAAAAGAAACAGTAACAACTTTATTAAAAGTAACTGAATATCCATCAAAGAACAACTTAGAAACCGAAATTAAATTCTTTCTAAAGTTCGGAACGTATAAAACATCTCTTAAAATTAAAACTCTATCTTCAAAAGATAGGTGCACGACTCCCACTGCTTCGGCTGCCACTTTCGTAGCATCGCCCAAAGTGATGGTGATCTCATTCTTGCTAAGTCGCCGGGTTAACTGGAACCCCTAAAGAGTGAAACAAATATGATCAGTTGCCCCGGTATCCACTACCCAAACGTGGGCAGCATACGCCGCAACATATGTTTCAACGACTAAAGCATGAGACTTACCTTTCTTTACCGCCTTCTTAGGCTTAGAACAGGTAGACCTCCAATGTCCTCTTTCCCCGCAATTGAAGCACTTACTCTTACCGGGTATCTTCACGCCGTACGGCTTGAAAGCTCTTTTCTTGCCTCCTAAAGTGAGTCTACTGGTTTGGTTCCGATCAACTACCTCCTTCTCAATCTTACCTTCCATTGGCCTAGATTTCGAGAAAAGGTTCTTGATCACCAAAGCCTCGTCCTTACTCCCCAAGTATGACTCTACCGTTATCAGAGCTTTGAGCAGGGTATCCAAAGTGAACTTGTGTTCAGATAACACGTATTCCCAAAAGAACCCATCAAAACTACTCGATAGCTTTAGGAGTATGGAATCGATTTGACTTTCTTCACTTTGTTCGGCACCAAGAAACTCGAGTTTCTCAAACTCGCGCCTAAAATTGAGAACATGATCCCTTACGGGTGTTCCCTTCACCATTTCCTTCGTGAGCTTCTCACGAATGGTGAACAGATTCGCCATGGGGTTCTGATGTTGAAACATCTCTTCAAGGCTATTCATGATGTCAACAGCCGCTTCAATGCCTTCATGAATGCGCCTCAAATCCTCAGACATAAATGTCAAGATGATGTGCTTCATGTGCTCATTGGAATGCTTCCAATCATCGAATATCGCCTTTTCCCCATTACTTGACTTATCATTAGGTTTCTTGGGTACGTCAACGCTAAATATCCAATAGTGTTCTTGCGCAGGAAGGACCATGTTTATATTACGTTTCCAATCAACATAGTTTTCACCAACAAGTTTGTTATCTTTAAGTATACTAAACAGTGGATTAAAAGGTTGCGACATGATGAACTGAGAATAAAACATACATTCATATCAATATCTAGAAAAATACGAAATTATCACATAAATTTGATCACATCAATTATATTGAAACCTTAAAACAATATAATCATGCATCAGCCAACATCTCGAAACAATTTAAATGCGCCACGAGGGGTGGTCTATACATTTAAACACATTCAAGCGGATCACAAACTTAAAAGTTACAAATCCTTAATTCATAATTAATAGTTGGCTCCCACTTTGACCACATAGAAATTGACAGGGACTCCGAGGGGAGTAAGTTAATATCAATTTCCTATGCCTAAGTAATAACCATAATTAAATACAGGATTATTATTTCGCTTTGAGCAAGCCACTCGTGGTGAGGGTCAATACCGCCACTAGTAATAATCCACAATCATCCTTTCGGAATTTATTCATGTGAAATCCGTTCTTTTGGCCGATCCGAGGGGGAAATGTATTCCAAAAGAACTTCACAAATAAATAAATTATGGAGGCCAAAATAATCCAATTTTAATATCCGGAATAAAATTGCGATTATAAAAACATACTTAGTAATTTTCGAAAGTAAGGTTTTTCTTGGACAATTAAATTCATGCAAACACATATTAACAAATAATAATAAGTGCACGAAATAAAACATCCATCAAAACAAAATTAAACACATTGGAGCACTCGAATCCAATTGTCACGGTTTAATTTCTTCACGTCTTGATGCGAAAAAATTGTCCTTGTTGCTTTCCGACGTTCGTCTCGACGTGCTCCCACTCGAACAGCAACACTTCTTCAAAAACAGCATCGTTTGGGGTTCGGGACGACGTTTAAAATCACACGGAAAAAAAACACGAACTGAAAAAATTCCACGGCCTGAGATACAGCGCGCGTCGGCCCATGAAGTGGGCCCGCGCGCTTCCCGGCCCGAGAAGCGCTGGAAAAGCGCCCGAGGCGCGCCGAAGCGCAGCCCCGAGGCGCACCCGAGGCGCGCCCGAGGTGCTGCACGGAGGCGCGCCGAGGCGCACCCGAGGCGCTGCAGGGCGCTGCCGAGGCGCGCGCGCGCCGAGCGCGCGGCGCCGTGCGCCCGTTGCGCACGGAGTGCGCCGTGCACCCCCGTGCGCCGTTTTTTTCGCCGTTCGTCCTCGTTTTCTTCACCCCTTGCATGATTTTACCTCCATACACGCTCCACGCTTGCATGCGTCGTCCGGGTACGCCGTTTTTAATTCTTCGTTCTTCGTCACGATCCGGTTACAATTTATTTTTACAAAAAAAAATAAATACTAGATCTAGACTAGTCTATTACAATGATCGAATCAAAATAAAACAACTAATCTACTCGTGGATTTTCTCACGAGAAAAACGAATTCGAACAAATCGAATTAAAAACCAAATTAATTCACACGCATGAAATTAACAACATTAAAAACCATGACAATTGGATACCTGTAAAAAAGATCTAACAATTCTACTATCCAATTTCAAATTTAATGTTCAACAATTTAAATTCCAATTTAAAATTCAGAGCCCGAAACCGTGGCTCTGATACCAGTTGTTGGGAAAATAGGGGTGCCCGGAATCTATTCGGGATGAATTTTAAATACGAATTTAAATACAATTATTACTATCATGAATTAATCCTAATTAATTCAAATAATAATTCCAACAACTAATTATCATCATGCATGCTAAATTAATTTCACATATTTAACTAGGCGGAATTAAACAAGTAAATATGCGACTAACGTACCTCTCGTAGTAATGGCCTTTGGATATACGGGACACTCGTAATCACGTTCTATCAACCCAAAGCCTTCTCAAGTATTTCCCTTTTCACCTCACTTGATCGCCGGTGGGAGACGCTTTCAAGCAATTTAATAACTAAGGAAAAAGAAAAATATCTATGCTTCTTGATTTTTCCAACACATGGAATTATGTACTTGGAGATGAAATAATCATCTCCTATTTATAATAAGAGGTGATCGAATTTTTGGGTATATTTGGGCCTTGAGAAAATCTTTTCTTAGACTCTAAGAAATCTTGAATATATCCCATATATTCTTTTCTCCATAATAAAATATTCCACAAAAATCTCACTCTCCTATTATTCATGAAGTTTTCGAAAAAATATAGAAGAAATCCAAAGATTTGGATCTTCTTGAATATATGAGATATTCTTGTACTTCTAGAATACATATCTTCCATAATATCTTTCCAAGAAAATCAACAAAATCTTATTTCTCCTAAATAGGCCTTATTTTCGAAAATATCAATAAAAAATCAGCATGATATAATCTTTTTATTTTAATCACCTTATCATTATTGGGCTACTTAATGGGCTACTTGAGGGGCCTTAAGGAGAATTAAGATTGGACCTCCTAATGGACTTCTGAATTTCAATATTGAGCCCCAATATAATTCAGTCCATTAATATTAATTATTACCACTAATAAATTAATATTGCACTATCCATCTTAATCCATATTACGATAATATGGGCTCCCGGTTATTATTTCCCGCGTTTAAGATTATCAAGTCCATTAATTAATTGAGCTTCTGAATAGCTCTAAATTAATTAATATATTTCACCTTGGAGTAAAGACAGCTCAACATTATTATTCGTACCGAAGAAACTAATTCTTCACTTGCAAGATTTGGTACAATAAAACTTCTGAGCCCACCAAGGGGACTAATCACACGAGCCGTACTCGCACGCGTTTCTCCGTATTAAATCTTAGCAACCGTCGTATGATTAATATTACTGCCCAAGACACAAAGTTCGAAGTCACAATGATTCTCACCCAACATGAATCAAAGCAGTAACTACTAAGCACACACGGTCCTATTTAAGTGACGGAGATTAAGAAATCAACAACCACTGAGGTCTAATTCTTCACCTTTCAGAACAGAAGAATTTCTCCTCGTTGTAGGACCTCTTCAACACATACTAAATGTGCTAGTGCAATCTCTTGGTCAAGACAGACCAATCTGAGCCTTACACATCGACCTTTCACGGTGGATTGTTCAATTCCACCTAGGCCGTGAAAATGTACGTTTAGTTACAAGTAAACTTTTAATGTCGTCTTCCGTGATCGGGTATCACCACATTAACTACAATGTAACGCGTACTATATATTGAACGGTTTGCAATAGAAATTCAACATTCAATCATAACTAAAGCAAATGCGATAAAAGAATTATTCTCATAAAACGTGTGTTTGATACACGAGTTATACAAAGTAAAAGCATACTTTCACGTATAACTCCAATATTGTTAAGATCAAATTCCAGTGCTTTAAGCTCTGAAAAAAGTAAAGCAGAAGTTATGTTACTCATATCCTGAGTGTTTTTAAGCATAATTACACTATTATCCCATCTCTCAGGAAGGACATTCAGGATCTTTGAAGCAACATCTCTCTTTGGGACATCCTTGTCCAGCATCACCAGCTTATTCATCAACTTGATGAACCTTGACTCCATCTGATCAATTGTCTCATCAGGCAACATCTCAAATGCTTCGAATTTCTGAATGGCAATGTTTCTCTTGTTCTCCTTTATCTTTTCTGACCCCTCGCACATCCTTATCAGCTCATCCCAAACCCCCTTTGCCGTCTTTAAGTTCATCAGCCTGGCTGACTCCTCGAAGGGCACCGTATGCAAAATGATGTTTCTGGCAACGTTGTCCAGTCCCACCATCTTGATTTCATCATTGGTCATGTCTTTCCTTTCTTTCGGAACCTGCACGCCAATCTCAAGATGCTCATATCCCAGTCCTCTCACATTGGGAATAGTGATCTTGATCGGTCCCTCACTGAGAACACGCGACATCTGGTCATGGATGGCATCAAGATGCGCTTCTAATCTGAACTTCCAATAGACAAAGTTAGATACAGAGAATTCAGGTAACGAAGCTTCACGTCTCCTCGAAGTCATGATGATGCAAGTTTTATGAAAAGCAAACTCAGATCTGTCCAGTGACCACCAACAGTTTCTCCTCTGAAACTATTAGTATTCAAAGTCAGTGGTCTTTTGAACCACTGCTCTGATACCACTTGTTGGTCCCGGTACAAGACTGAGGAATACGTGTATGGGGGGGGAATACACGTATACCAATTTTTCAAACTTAAACTTTACCGAGTCCCCTTTACTAAAAGTGATAAAGAACTAGGCACTGATAATACACCTACTGACTACACTTGGTGCGGGTCAGTTGGCTAACTATCAGTTTAATTTCAGTGCGGAAATGCGTGAGCCCTGATAGTTTAAAGTCTTGTTTAGTTTGCTTTCTGAAAACCTTAATTACTCAAATGAATAATGTTTAGTAAGGGCAGTGCTCTTTTTAATAGATCAGGCTGATTGATTCAAACCTGATAAATCTTATGCAATGAATGAACAGTTAATATGGCAGGTATGCAATATATCAAAACAATAAGAACACGACAAGTTTAACGTGGTTCAGAGTCTCAAGCTCCTACGTCCACGGCCTGATTTAACAGGAAATCCACTCATCGGATTCTTGTTTTTAACGTGCCAAGGTGCACCAAGATCAGTTACCTCACTGACCTATACAAACTTCCTTACTAACTAACTTAACTTACTTCCAACAAACCTAACTTTAGGGTTTTGGTTTCAGTTTGGATTCCAACTAGGTTGAGATTATCCTTACAAGACAAAGCTAAGCTAAGGGTTGGATAATCTCTCTAAGCTTAAGATATAGTTTGTACGCTCTTGGAATACAGATTAACTCTCAGTTGCTAAGAAACACTTGGGAAATTTAAAGGGTTTCGAGTGCTTCTTCTAAAGACTGAATGTTTTGAGTGCTTGAGAGTTTGAGTAATTTCTGGCTTGGAAATTTCCCGTAACCTTGAATAGGTTCAAGGGCTTCTGTATTTATAGGTGATTTGAAAAACTATCCGTTGGAGAGATAGCCTTTCTTGTCATCTATGTAGAGTGGCTTCAAACGGACATATCTTCATACAGCAGCCGTCCTTGCATGGAATTAGGTAGTTGCATTAAATGCACATTACATGCTTGCCCGTTGAATTCTGCAGACTGAAGTCAGACTTCTGTCAGGTTCCGTACGTGCGTGTCCTTCCCGGATTGGTCCACGTCATCAGGTTGGTGAGAATGTCAGAACTTATTCCTAGGCTTCAGGCTTGTCTTATTAAGTTCATTTTTGTCTTGAGCTCACCGGTCTTGTCCTGACTCTGACATTCCTTTTGCATTGCTTGGCTCTACTCCAAGTCTTCCCATAAACTCAGTATCATCCCGTTCCCTTTAGGACTGAGTAGTAATGACCTCAGGGTCATACTCTTCATCACTGAGACTTACTCAGCCAGCTTAGAGGACTGACATAAGTTCAGGATGGTAAACGTCTCAGGCTCTTGTCTTGATTGTCATCAGTAAGCGCTCCTCTTACTGAGTACCTGTGAAGTGTAAAATGACTAAGTATAAATCCTAACCAAGACTAACCTGACAAACAAATGCAAACATCTTTTCAGGGGCTTTGAGATCTAATCAAAACTGACATTGTCCCAACAGAGGGATTAATGAGTTTCTTTTATATTTCAATGTACAATTTGAAGTGATTATATTTGTATAGTGTATCGATTTGAAGGGAAAATGGGTTATTGCAGGCTAATGAGTGATTCTTCTAATATACAATTTTTTATCGTATGTACAATATCAGAAAAGATATACAATGTTTTTTTATCGAATGAGTTATTCTTCTGATATACAATGTTTTATAAGATGTACAAGTTCGAAATGATAGAAAATCAGAAAAGATCTCTATAGGGAACTTGTTTCATTTTTGAAACGGTAGAAAATCAGAAAAGATCCCTATAGGGAACTTGTTTCATTTTTTGAAATGGTAGAAATCAGAAAAGATCCCTATAGGGAACTTGTTTCATTTTTGAAATGGTAGAAATTAGAAATGTACAATTTTTTATAAGATATACAATATTTTATAAGATGTACAAGTTCGAAATGGTAGAAAATCAGAAAAGATCACTATAGGAAACTTGTTTCATTTTTGAAATGGTAGAAAATCAGAAAAGATCCATATAGGGAACTTGTTTCATTTTTTGAAATGGTAAAATTTAGAAAAGATCCCTATAGGGAACTTGTTTCATTTTTTAAATGGTAGAAATTAGAAATGTACAATTTTTTAATAAATGTACATTTTTTTATAAGATGTACAAATTTTGAGATGATAGACAATTAGAAAAGATTCCTATAAGGGCAATAATATACATTTACCTTTATTATAATTTTTTTAGAGTTGACTTGTCACATCATGTAGTAGAGACTAAAGTGTTTTTTCACTATGTATTATATAGTTTTTCCCCCTATTACTTGATAAATTACAAGATATTGCAAATAACAAGAAATAAAAAAATCGAGTGCAACTTGTGATCAAGAATTTCAAATAGCAATATGTGACATGTTCACACAACCTAGCTAACTCAACCTCAAAGTCATGACCAAAAATACATTTACATCTAGCAATATTAATGCATTATTATCCGATGTGAAACATCTCTTGAGGCTTACCAACCACAATTGAGTCTTTCTCTTTGGTATCCCAAGGACAAGATCTGTGTCATATTTCATTCACCCGCTCCTAAAACTGTCACACTTGCTGAACTCTGAAATCAATTAAATGCTTACTCAAAAAACCTAATTTTATCTCAAAGTCATGATCACAAATAGAGACATGTTCTAACAAAGTTACCTAGGAACAAACTTGCATCTTAATCGAATGTGGAATTAACCCGTCTCGATGGACATGCAACCCAATGATCATGCTAAATTGAACTTTAAATATAGCTACTTAATTGGTAGGTCTGATGGACCAATTGGACTCGAGCTAATTTATCAGCTTTTAGACTTTTTTTTAATTGATTTTTATTATATTTTACATCATTTATTAAAATATTATGTGATGGCCATTAAAGAAGCTGGTTTTCCATAATTTTACTTTTGATTATAGTGTTGTATAATTTTCTTTTTTCAAAACATTATGTACTTGCCAAAGTATTTTGTGCTCGGTACATCATTAATATTATAGCTTATAAATAATATTATTGAAAAAATTATTATTATTTTTTGTTGAGAACTAATATTATTGTACATAATTATATAGAGTTCGCGAATGAATAGGAATTGAATATTTTTATTGACGGGTGTAATCCCCAATATATAAGAGTTACAATAACCAAGATACGATATGATAAGATCTACAAAATCATAATATTTACAGATAAAATAAAATAAATTATTCTAAAAATATATTCTAGTTATTTACTCGTGATACACTACCTACTCTACCTACTTTCTTGTGCCAATTGACATATATAATTTATATAAATTAATAAAAAAATCATAACAATAAGACGAAATGTTTCATTAAAAAGAAGAGAATCAAGTTTTGTGCAGCAAATATATTATGGCCTTTTTTTATTAACCAGCTTGTATATATTAGTGACCAGCTGTCATCTTGAATTGGCTGCTCGTGAACGTGCTTGGAATGATTTCTTGGGCTTGATTGTTGTGTTTAGTTTATTTTATTCTAATTGTTGGCTATTTAGTACTGCATTTCTAAATTATAGGCCTCTCAATCTTTTTCCTTTGATTTAATTTATATAATATCTCTTACAATAATAAATATAATCATATAATTCCGTCACCTTCAATATTTCAATTCGAATGCATATAAATATATAGACAAATTAACCTAGAGCTAGGGACAGCAAGGTAAGTTAATGAATTATTGTTTTTTCTCTCTAAACTCTTCTGTTGTGTGGATGTGGAGAGAGAGGGAGAGCGATGAGGCAGTGTATTGCTTTTTGGTAAATGTGTAATTAGCTTCATAATATCTCTTGATTAATAATAAGATAAAAAATTAAGAACATAATCTTAATTCGACATATTCATTATATTAATTTGAGAAATAATTAATATATTGAACAACTTCGTGAAACGAACTTAGTTAATACTTTGTCACCAAAACTGTAGAGCATGGATATTCAAACATATTATGTGTGAGTAGGTTTTATTTCGTTAAGTAGATTTTTCACCCTAGATAACTTATTCCGTTAGATAATGATGGCTTGACGAAAATGATTAATTAGTGATCAATTTTGATGGCTAGTAAAACATAGTGACCAAAATTGAAATTGAGGTAAAATTTGGTGATCAAAACTGATATGAACTCTAACTTATTCTGTTAGTTAACTAACGGTCAACTGACGTCCTAATAAAAAATGATTAAAATAGTATAGTATAGTGACCAATTTTGATAACGAGCGAAACTTAGTGACCAAAAATGAAATTGAGGTAAAGTCTGGTGACCAAAATCAATATTTAATAGATTTATCATGAAACTGAAGTATCAAATATTTGATCAAGAGTATCAAAAATTTCATCACGAGTATCTAAAGTTGGAGTCTAAAAAATCAATAACAATTTATTAGAAGTACAATATAATACCACTGACCTTGACTTTTGATACCATTGATGAGATTTTTGATACTCCTGATCAAATATTTAATATTTTAAAATTATTTTATGATAAGCTTATCATGAACTATTTTCATATAAAACTTTATTATTATGTATATATTCATCATATTTATTTATTTTTTAAATTGAATAAGAAAAAAACATTTCTCACATAATACAATATTTGAAATGAGTATGTATAGAGTGAAATTGGTTCGTACATTGTTTTCACTGAAGAGTATTAATTATTTTTTGTGAAGGGTATTAGTTGTTTTCACTGAATAGTTTGTTTTTACAGAACATCTGCGACTCTTCAATGTAAACTAGTAATACTTTTCAGTGAAAACAACTAATACTCTTTAGTGAATACAATTAATACTCTTCAGTGATTTATGTATGAACCATTTTCACTCTATACTTTGTCATTTGAAATTCATAGGTTTAATCACACGAAATCCTCTCATGGTTTGTAAATGTTTTGCGAAATTCCTTTGTGGTTTAGAAATTGCGTTAGACGGATTCTCTTTTTTTTTTAGAAAAATGAGTTAACATATTTATCTATTTCCTTAATTTTCCTACGTAATTTGTTTTCCAAATAATGAAATTTTAAGACTATAATGTGAAGGACATAATGGGAGACAGAGAAAACCGTTAAATAGTTTTTGAAAAAAGAATGAAATTCGCTTTATTTAGTAAACCACAAGTGGAATATTTCGTGCAATTTCTAAACCATGAGGGAATGTCGCGCAACATTTCTAAATTATGAGGGAATTTTGTGCGCTTAACCCGAAATTCATATAAACAAAAAAAATGTGGAAGGGCCTTATTTCCTAATCGACTCAGACCTAATAATAATTTCTAGCATCGGCCCAGTAACCATTCAAAATTTTTGTTATATTTTAGTTTTAAATCATTTTTTCACTGTATATAATTTTTAGGATCGGTCCTGTGACCATCCAAAATATTTGTTGGTCTTATGACCTTCCAAAATATTTACTGTATTTTAGTTTTAAAACATTCCTCCACTATATATAGAATAATATTTTGATAGTGAATATATATTTTTTAAGGTATCACTATATATAGAATAATATATTGATAGTGAATATATTTGTTAAGTTATCACAAGAACAGATATTTACTCTGTAAGAGCAATGCAACTCTTTATTGTTGTGGTTCCTCTTGATACGCCAACTTGAACAACTTTTGTCAAGTACGTTATTGAGATTATCAATTGAGATCCATAACTTCTGTTCTGGAATATAACATGATAAAATACATGCCTACAACAAGACAACTTTCTTCCATAATATACTTTCTGTCAGAGGCACTAAAAAAAAAAAAAAACAGAAAATAGCGACCCATTTTCGGTCGCAAAACGTGATTAGCAACCGATTTTTTACCGAAAAAATTTGATCGTTAAAATGCGGGTAGCTAATATTAGCGACCGCCTTTTGACATCGGTCGCTAATCTGCGACCGTCTTGGCGGTCACTAATTTCAGCGACCGCAATCGGATCTGACCCAGCCGGATCTTGATTTAGCGACCGACTTCAGGCGAGCCATGTAGTATATAAGCTCTTGTGAGACTTGTACAAATATAATAAGTAGTCAAATGTGTGCCCAAGGGGAATTGAACCCACGACCTCCGGGTAACCTGGAAGAGGTGTGAACCACTAGGACACATACTCTTATTGTTCGTTTATTTGCATTTAATTGTATATAACCTCAAATTGACTTTTTTTTTTAATTCATCAAATTAATTTTTTTTCGTTTATATATATATTTAGTAACTTTTTTTTATTTTGTAAATTTAATATTTTAGACGAAAATAAATTACTAATTTTTTCGTTCTTATGCATTTAATTGTATATAAATTCAAATTGACTCCTGTTTTTTTTTTTAAATTTCATCAAATTAATTCCTTTTTGTTTCTAATTCATTTTTATGTATATATATATACTAAATTTTTTTTAATATTGTAAATTTAATATTTTAGACGAAAATAAATTACTAATTTTTTTGTTCTTATGCATTTAATTGTATATAAATTCAAATTGACTCCCGGTTTTTTTAATTTCATCAAATTAATTCATTTTCGTTTCTAACTCGTTTAGAGCATAATAAAAACCATAATAAAAACATAAATTAATTGAAATATTATTTAAAAAATATAAATAAACATAAATTAAATAAAATTTAAAAAAACACAAATCAAATAATGATGGATCGTTGTTCCAGTGATCCGCCAGACCATTCCAGATCAAACGCCCGTCTGGCGCTCGGCCCAACTCCACTCGCTGCTGATTAGGCGTAAAATTGTCATGATTCGTTGTTAGAAATTGCCCCAGTTTTGGTCGTTTTTATTGAGTATTTAAAGTCAATTGAGTATTATTTCTACACATTGATGAATTTGTCTCTTTGATGCTCATAGATGAATCGAGGGTGAAAAACGGAGTTCGTAGGACTTTGAATCGACTCAAACGGATGCCCGGATGAGAAGATATCGAAGAAATACGATTGGTATTAGTGCAGAAGAAGAAAAGTATCAGTTGAAGAAGAGGGAGAGTCACTCGAGTGGATTCACTCGAGCACCACCGCTCGAGCATGTTGCTTGAGCGCCTAAGTTGTCCAGAGAATTTTTGTCATTCGAGCTACTCGAGCACCACCGCTCGAGCATGTAGCTCGAGCACCTAAAACTTACAGAGAATTTCGGCCACTCGAGCAACTCGAGCATAGGGCTCGAGCGCCCCAAGACTTGCAGAAAGATTCGGCCACTCGAGCAGCTCGAGCACGAGCGCTCGACCCCCTGCATCATTCGAGCTACACAACTCGAGCGCCGCCGCTCGAGCGGGCTTGCTCGAGCACTTTCAAGTTTCTTGATTCCGGATTCGTTTTTCGGCCCATGAGTTCCCGATTCGGCTCTACGCTTATATATACTCGTCCCGAACACGTTTTTACACACCACTTGATACCACATCACTTTTAGAGTTAGTTTTTTTGGCGAGAGAAAGAGGAGAAGAGACGAGCAAGCTTAATTTTCACTTGTAATCGAGGTTTACTTACGAATTCATAGTTCGATTTTGATTTTTAGTTTATTTCATTTAGTTCTTTGTTCTTGAATACTTGAGACTTTGTTTTATTAATTTAATTTCAGTTCTTAGCATTTATTTCTTTAAACCCTAGTTTACGTTTGATAATTTCTTAGTTAAAATCATTATGTTCATGTTCGTTACTTCTTCAATTGTTTTCGTTTCCATAAAAACCATGTCTAGCTAAAACCCTTGCATGCTTGGGGTAGGATGAACTCATAGAAGTAGGATGTGGGTACGTGATTAGGGTAATTCGTGACATTTAGTTTTAATTCTCTTAATTAATGAATTCTTAAAATCAATCTTAACTTTTCCTTTGAATTTGGTTCGAAAAGTGTTCGAGAGAGGATGACTTTATCACTCTTTAACAACTAGTAGACTTAATGAGAGGGTTTAGAAAGGGTTAATTAATCTACCGGTTTATCTAGGAAGGACGACCGCATCACCTTAGTTAAATTAAGGTCTCGTTAATTAAGCACTGTCTATTAACTTGTTAGTGGATTAGTGAAGTCGATTGTTAGGATAAAGTATTAGGGTTTTAATTCTTGAGCTTTCATCTTGCAATCTTTTACTTAGGTTATTTCTTGCGCGTCACGGTTATCTTGATTATGTACCTGCTCCGTTAGTATACGTAGGAATTCCTATCCTGAGCATCATCATCTCATATTTAAAAACACACTCTTCCGTTCGTAGTTTAATTTTTCCTTTTCGCATTTATAGAGTAATTTAGTTTAGATTATATTTTATTTTCTTCTAAAAATCCAAAAACATTCACTCATATTAATTACGATGTGTAGATCTTCAGGGATCTGTTTGCATACATCTCTTCTCTTGGGTACGATATACTTGGTCGCTATACTTACTTATACTACAGTGAACCCGTACGCTTGCGGGGAAACTACTAGTAGAAAGTTATTACATTCGCCTCAAGTCAATGGTGCCGTTGCCGGGGATGGCGTTGTATGTCTTTTGAATAGGACTTGTAGATAGCTCAATAGTTAGTAGTGAGTGCTTTATTTTTCTATTTAAGTCTTACGTGTTCGGCAGTTGCGTTTTTATTCTTTTGTTAGTGTTTCAGGTTTATGAAAACACGCTCGCTAGGTGATACGAGCGAATAGAGACTACAGCTAGATCCTGAGACAATAGCAAGAAGAAACCGTGTCTTTTTAAGAAGGATGAATGTTGTCGGAGGAGAGAACGATAACATGGACATCAGTAATGAGTTGGATGATGCTGCTAATGAGTTTAATCAGACAGTGGACCGGGTTGAGGGCACTGGAGGGAATGGCAGTCAGAACCAAGTTCCGTTAGGGGAAAGCCAGAGCCAAAACCCGGGAACACGGAATCAAAATAATCCAGCTCACAACCTTGTCCAAAATCCTCAGAACAACCCTGCATACCCACAAAACAACTTACCTTACCCTTACACATACCCACCATATCCATATCCACCATACCCGTACCCTCCCCTTCCTTTTTACAACCCACCACCATTCTATCAACCACCACCAGTCCAACAAGTACCCATACCACCTGTTATTCCTCAGCACGTTCCTCAGAACGCCGATCAGAACATGACTATTCGAGGAAGGTTCGTGGCACAACCGGAAAGGTACTATGATGGAGTGGCATTGCCCCCTGTAGAGGCAAACAACTTCTCAATTTCTCCTGGAATTCTAAAGCTGCTTACCGAGAATCAATTCAAGGGGGAGGTTGGGAAGGAGAATCCCCATACTCATTTGAGGAGTTTTCTGATGATCGCATCAACGTTCAATTATAACGGCATGTCTGAAGATGCCAAGAGGCTCAGGCTGTTCCCATTCTCTTTAACGGGAATAGCAAAGGAGTGGCACGATAACACGCTCCCACGGGGAGGTGTAACCACATGGGCTGAGCTCTAGCGTTTGTTCCTCGAGCGATTCTACCCACCATCCAGAACCATTAGAGCAAGGATAGAGATCTCTTCCTTCCGCCAGAAGCCAGGAGAGGACTTACGTCAGGTGTGGGAGAGATATAACATATTAATTGAGTGCCCGCTGCATGGGTACAATGAGGGAGATATCATGACTTTCTTCTACAGTGGAGCCAGCAAGGCTGGTCAAGCCCATATTGACGTATGTGTTAGTGGAGCGTTTCTGAACCATGGTACAGTTAGATGCAGAGTGATCGTTGACAATATTGTCATAAATGCAGGACAGTGGAATGAGGACTCAGAATTTCAGAGGGCATATCAGATTGACGAGGGTGAAGGGACGAGGAAGCTGTTGATGGCTAATGATGGAGAAGATAAGTAACATTGAGGTTGGGCAGAATTTGGTTGGAGGGAATATAGCAGTGAGTGAGAAAGTGGACCAGCCCCCAGTTCAGCAAGAGGTAGCCAACTATATGGGAGGACCTTACTATAATCAAGGCGGGTATCCACAAGGTGGCAATCAATTTGGAAGGTCTTTTTATGGCCAACCATTTGTACCTCAAGGTCCACAACCTCCTCAAAATCAGTGGAGGAATAATCAAGGTTATCAAGGAGGCCAGCAGCCTCAACAAAGCCAATGGAGGAAGAATGAGAACTTCTCGTATGCCAATCCGAAGGCCGGAATTATAGTTCCTCCAGGTGTTGATCCAGGTTCAAAGCCTTCGGGTGGAGAAGGCGGTGTCTCAACTGAGGAGATGTTGAGAGCTATCCTTCAGAAGGTGGAGGAAGGAAGCAAGAGATTGTCTTCTTTGGAGTATGATGTGAAAGAATTGCATAAGAAAGGTGATCAGCGTGATCAAGAACTCCAGAAGAGAGATGTGGAGTTGAATAGAATTCAGCAAGAGAACAATAGGCGGTTCACTTCGATGGAGTACCAGATGAGCCAGATTGCAAAATCATTGGGAAGAGAGCCGGGTAAATATCCTTCTATGCCGGAGGGGAACCCGAAAGAGCAATGTAAGGCGATCCAACTTAGAAGTGAGATCAACTATGATGGTCCTCAGATGCCTGTTGATTCTGAGACGCCCAAAGTAGAGGTTGAGATAGAGGGGAAAGAACATAAGGAAGATAGAGATGAGATTGAGGAGGTAGAAGTTGAGAAATGGGTTGAGGGTGAAGGCATTCAGAAAAGTAAAGATGTGGATGAGTTCCAGAAGGACAAAGGCATTGAGGAGATTGAGAGAGTTCCTAAGTGGAAGAAGGCAAATGAAGCAATGGAGAAAGTGAAAGAGACCGAGCGTGATGAATGTGGGGTACCCAAATCGGTGATACCCGCCCCGTATCCACAACGCTTCATGAAAAAGAAGCTTGATGAGAAATTCGCTAAATTCCTTGATGTTTTTAAGAAATTGCATATTAACATTCCTTTTTATGATGCTTTGGAACAGATGCCGAATTATGCCAAATTCCTGAAGGATTTAATTGCAAAGAGAAGGAGAGTTGATGAGCCCAAGTTGGTGCAGCTAAACCATGAGGTGAGTGCATTAGTGCACCAAGCACTTCCACCGAAGTTGAAGGATCCCGGGAGTTTCACGATCTTATGTGATATTGAGAATGGAGTCAAGAAGGGAGCGTTGTGTGACCTTGGAGCAAGCATTAATCTTATGCCATTGTCTTTTTTCAAGAAGTTGGAAGGTGGAGAACTTCAACCGACAATGATGACGCTTCAACTAGCTGACCGGTCTATTACTCGACCTCAAGGTGTAGTTGAAGACATCCTCGTGAAAGTTGGGGATCATATTTTTCCATCCAACTTTGTAGTGCTCGACATGGAGGAAGATGAGCACGTTCCTTTGATCTTGGGAAGACCGTTTTTTGCAACGGCGGGGATGGTGCTAGATGTGGCAAATGGGAAGATAACATTGAAAGTTGACGGTCAAGAGATAAAAATCTCCCTATACAAGGCCATGAAGTACCCGAAGGAGGATGAGAGCTGTTATTGCATGGATGCCATTGATCCTTGTGTTAAAGACACACCTCCTATCCCTAAACTTTCTATTAAGCATGATTTTAATAGTCCTTCACTTGATGATTTAACCCATGAGCATTATGATCTTGATTATTTTGATAGGGATAAAGGGAAGAAGTCGAAGGATGAAGAAGTGAAAAGTGTGGACGTGGTCCAGTTGGAAAGGAAAGGAAGAGTTAAGAAGAAAAAGTCCAAATTCAAGAAATTGCTTAGTAAAATTCCTTCAGATAAAGGTGAGAAGGAGTTGAGACCCCTACCACTTGAGGTGGAGAAGGAAGCAAAGGAACTCATGATGAAGGGGCATCAAAGAAAGGAATTCAACCACCACTCTTATGAGAGTAAGGGAGGTAAATTTGAGTATCATGTCCCATAAGCTCCTTTGAGCTTGGTCCGGCATGAGGACCTTAAAAATAGTGCTGAGTGGGAGGCAACCCACTTTTATTTATTTTTCAGTATTTTTATGTTATTAGGGTATTGTTGAATCATAAGTTTTAACCTCGTACTTGAGAGTTTATGTTGTAGGATTGTCTCGAGGGAGTAAAGGTATCATGGAGTTATTCAGATTGAAGGGACCAACTCGAGACAAGGGAGTGTGCCAAGTTGTTAAGAGGAACTGAATTACTTGGATGAGGTAACCACCACCCCAAACTTAGACCGCTTCACAAGGTCGAAGTTTGGGGGGTGGAGTATTTATGTGTTTTATGGTTACATTGCACAGGTGCACACCCTCTCTTGAGTTGAGTTTGGTTATTTGGTACCTTGAGATGCTCCTTGGGCTGATATTGCTTTGATGTGCTACTACATATTTCATGCCTATCAATCATCTTATGCTTGTTGATTGCTATTCTTGAGTATGATTTGATGAGTGTGGGAGAGTTAGGAATTCTACTGTGTAAGTGTATGAGTTAGAGTTGATTTGAGAGTGAACTCGTATGCTTGCAAATTTTCCTTTTGAGTACTTGTGTGATGAAAGTGAGAATTCACTAGGACTAGCATGGATGTGAAAGCCGTGAGTTTTGAGCCTTTTGAGATTAAGATACAAGAATTGATCTCTTCGTTTGTGAGTGAGTCGTCACCTTAGAGGATGCTTGAACTTGTGTGTGCTCTCACTTCTTGATTGTGTCTAGTTTGATATGCCGAATGTGATCTTAGGCCACCTTTGTTTTGAATGAGTCACTTAGCCAAAAAATTTCCTTACCATTGACATTTGTCCCTTGTTAGCCAGTTTGAGCCTTAAGCCAATTTCATTTGCTAGCACATTTAAACACTATTCCAAGTTCATAAGCCTTTTTATCCCAATTTGAGTGGAGAATAGGAAAAGTGTGAATGTGAAGGGATTGATTTGAGTTGAAAAAGGAGAATTGTGATTGCTTGAGTGACTATGAGAAGAAGGTGTGATGAAAATATGAGTTGTGGGAAAGAAAATAAAATTGAGAATGAGCAAAAGAAAAAATGAGCTCATGTGTTTGTGCGAAAAAGAGAAAAGAAAAAAAAAGCGAAGTGATTGAAAAAAGTGAAATGAGTTAGAAAAAAAATTGAAATGTTGAGAGTATTGGAATTGAAAGTGTGTTGATTGAAAATGTTTGAAGTATTCTGTTCCTAATCTCAAAGTACTAAAGTTTGAGTTTGTATTCTCCATTCACTTGAGTCACTTATCCATATTGTTATTCCACCTGTCCAAAGAGCCTACATTACAACCTTGAGAAAAGTCCTTTTTGATTCGGCATTAATTTCTAGAGTATGGTCGGAGTTGAGAGTGCTTACAAGCCTATGATTGCTGATATGTGTGATTGATTGATTGAGTGAGTCCCTTATTATTGATATACACTTGTGAGGGAGTGAAACACATCGTTGAGTGCACATCCATTTTTGATGAAGGGAGGTGAGTTAGTATATGTGTGATCGATCTTTGAAGCTCGAGTTCATTTACTTGCATGATTTGATTCTTTGACTTATTCCTAACAATTTCACTTGACTTATTATTTCATTGCTTGAGGACAAGCAATATGGTAAGTTTGGGGGGGGGGGTTGATTAGGCGTGAAATTGTCATGATTCGTCGTTAGAAATGCCCCAGTTTTGGTCAATTTTATTGAGTATTTAAAGTCAATTGAGTATTATTTCTACACATTGATGAATTTGTCTCTTTGATGCTCATAGGTGAATTGAGGGTGAAAAACAGAGTTTGTAGGACTTTGAATCGACTCAAACGGATGCCCGGATGAGAAGATATCAAAGAAATACGATTGATATTAGTGCGGAAGAAGAAAAGTATCAGTTGAAGAAGAGGGAGAGCCACTCGAGTGGAGTCACTCGAGCAACACCGCTCGAGCATGTTGCTCGAGCGCCTAAGTTGTCCAGAGAAGTTTTGTCATTCGAGCTACTCGAGCACCAAAAACTTACAGAGAATTTCGGCCACTCGAGCAACTCGAGCGCCTCCGCTCGAGCATAGGGCTTGAGCGCCCCAAGACTTGCAGAAAGATTTGGCCACTCGAGCAGCTCGAGCACGAGCACTCGACCCCTTGCATCATTCGAGCTACACAACTCGAGCGCTGCCGCTCGAGCGGACCTGCTCGAGCACTTTCAAGTTTCTTGCTTTCGGATTCGTTTTTCGGCCCATGAGTTCCCAATTCGGCCCGACGCTTATATATACTCGTCTCGAGCATGTTTTTACACAACACTTGATACCACATCATTTTTAGAGTTAGTTTTTTTGGCGAGAGAAAGATGAGAAGAGACGAGCAAGCTTAATTTTCACTTGTAATCGAGGTTTACTTACGAATTCATAGTTCGGTTTTGATTTTTATTTTTTTTCCTTTAGTTCTTTGTTCTTGAATACTTGAGACTTCGTTTTATTAATTTGATCTCAGTTCTTAGCATTTATTTCTTTAAACTCTAGTTTATGTTTGATAATTTCTTAGTTAAAATCATTATGTTCATGTTCGTTACTTCTTCAATTGTTTTCGTTTCCGTAAAAACCATGTCTAACTAAAACCCTTGCATGCTTAGGGTAGGATGAACTCGTAGAAGTAGGACGTGGGTACGTGATTAGTGTAATTCGTGACGTTTAGTTTTAATTCTCTTAATTAATGAATTCTTAAAATCAATTTTAACTTTTCCTTTGAATTTGGTTTGAAAAGTGTTCGAGAGAGGACGACCTTATCACTCTTTAACAACTAGTAGACTTAATGAGAGGGTTTAGAAATGGTTAATTAATCTACCGGTTTATCTAGGGAGGACGACCGCATCACCTTAGTTAAATTAGGGTCTCGTTAATTAAGCACTATCTATTAACTTGTTAGTTGATTAGTGAAGTCGATTGTTAGGATAAAGTATTAGGGTTTTAATTCTTGAGCTTTCATCTTGCAATCTTTTACTTAGGTTATTTCTTGCGCGTCACGGTTATCTTGATTATGTACCTGCTCCGTTAGTATACGTAGGAATTCTTATCCTGAGCATCATCATCTCATATTTAAAAACACAATCTTCCGTTCGTAGTTTAATTTTTCCTTTTTGCATTTATAGAGTAATTTAGTTTAGATTATATTTTATTTTCTTCTAAAAATCCAAAAACATTCACTCATATTAATTACGACGCGTAGATCTTCAGGGATCTGTTCGCATACATCCCTTCCCTTGGATACGATATACTTGGTCGCTATACTTACTTATACTACAGTTAACCCGTACGCTTGCGGGGAAACTACTAGTAGAAAGTTAGTACATTCACCTCAAGTCAGCTGCCCACGCTCCCACCGCTTCTTCAGGTCGTAGATAATGTTTTTGTACCATTCTTGCGCTTTTACATAGAACAAGTCGTACATAACACTATCGTGGGCAGGGTCCCAGACGCACCGCCTCTGCAATTAAATTAAAAATAGAATATTAACAAATAAATTCAAAAATTCAAAGTTAAAATCATAATATAAATAAAATTCTTATACCTTGAACTGATCAAAGTACTCCATCTTCTTTTCCTCGGGCACTAGTCTCCATGAGTGGACACCATACTCAAACGGGATCATCTTAATGACTTGTGAGACGATTGAGCTGGTCTCATGGGGTGGAAGCAGCCTGTGACAACAAATGAAAAATTCAAGTTAATATTAATATAATTAAAAGTATACATAATAAATTAAAAAAATACTTACTTGTTGTCAACCTGGATGGCATTGAGACGATTATCTTGAACTAATTAAACTAATTAAACATCAATTATAACATAATTCCAATAACCACATAAATATTAATATAACATAATTACAGCCGCATAAATATAATCAACTATAACATATAAATATAATCAAATATATATCAACTATAACATATATAAATATAATCAACTATAACATATATAATATTGTCTGAAAATTATAATGTATAAATATAATCAACTATAACATATATAACATGTATAAACTATAACATATAAATATAATCAAATATATATTAACCATAACATATAAAACATATATAAACTATAACATATCAACTACAACATATATATTATTGTCTGAAAATTATAATGTATAAATATAATCAATTATAACATATATAACATGTATAAACTATAACATATAAATATAATCAAATATATATCAACTATAACATGTATAACATATATAAACTATAACATATAAATATAATCAAATATATATAAACTATAACATATATAAATATAATCAACTATAACATATATAAAATATAATAAAATATATACCAACTATAACATATATAAATATTGTTGATGGGCGAACAACTCTGCATTTAATCAACGAAAGATTATCATTAAATTTGATAACAGGATAATGAATGGAAAAAGCTAACAGCTTTGTGGAGCTAGCAGCTTTGTAAGGCGAACAGTTTTGCAGAACAACTCTAACATGGCAAGCAGGATTGGGCGAGCAACCTTGCAAAGAACAGCTGTGCAAGCGGCTCAAACCAAGATCAATTCGGGCGAACAACTTCGCAATGGAGCGAGCAACATTGTAAAACAATCCCAAGCGAGGAGCGAACAGCTCGGAACGCAAAGGACCATGACATCTAACGAAGACGAACAAGCGAGCAACTGGTCACCGTCGAGAGCATCTCAGTAGTGCCAAAGACCATGTACAACATTGGGAATCCCAAGAGTCACTAGCCTAGATATGGTCCAAGTGTCCTAACACTTGGCACCCATCCAATGAGCAATAGTGTAGATGTTGTACAAGTGTCCTAACACTTGGCAAAGATCCAATGGTTAAACCACCAAGATGGTGACACATGGCCACTTTGTATGTCTATAAATACTCCCTTCATGTACATGAAAGGGGGGGAACAATTCAATACAAGTCCAAACTCTTGCAAAATTATTTCTTGAACATTACTTAGCCAAATTCCATGACTTTGTTATATCTTAGACTTTGTTTGATGATCTTCATGGAGTAAAACAGCCACTAATTACATTCAATTGAAAAAGGTCATCAACAAATATAATCAACTATAACATACATAATTATCCTACAAACATATATAATGTTGTTTGAAAATTATAATTCATAAAATTAACATAATTTAAACAGTTAATGTTGGTCCCGGTACAAGACTGAGAGATACGTGTATGGGGGGGGGGGGGGAATACACGTATGCAAATTTTCTTTCTTTTAACCTGACTGAGTCCCCTTATCTCAGAGTGATGCAGAACTCAGGGTTGAGAATAAACCTACTAACTGCACTGAGTGCTGGTCAGTTGGCTAACTATCAACTTGAGTTCAATGCGGAATGCGTGAGCCCTGAAAGTTTATAGTCTTGTTAAAGTTTGCTTTCTGAAAACTTGATTACTCTTTTCTGAAATGGTGATTAGAAGGGCAGTGCTCAGTTTTAATGATCAGGCTGATTGATTCAAGCCCGATAAACAATGCAATGAATGACTTAATGAATGAACAGTTAAGAATAATAATCAAAGCAATAAAGAACACAAGGAAGTAACGTGGTTCAGAGACTCAAGCTCCTAAGTCCACGGTCCTGATTTAACAGTAGAATCCACTAAGGATTGGCTTGTTATTAACGTGCCAAGGTGCACCAGAATCAGCTAAACTCACTGACCCTTACTTCCTCCTTCTAACTTACTATCAACCTCAACCAACAAACCTGACTAGAGGGTTTTGGTTTCAGTTTTGTTTCCAACTAGAGATGTGATTATCCTTACAAGTCTAAACTATGCTAAGGATGGATAATCACTTCTAAGCTTATTATATTACAATGAACGCTCAGAGGAATACAGAATGACTCTCTTTTCTAAGAAACACTTGGGAAATTTATGGTTTTCGAGTGCTTCTTTTGAACGCTGAATGCTATTGAACGCTTGAGAGTTTGAGTAATTTTTTACTTTGAAATTTCCCGTAACCTTGAATGGGATTAAGGCCTTCTGTATTTATAGGTGACTTTAAAAACTATCCGTTGGAAGAGATAACCTTCTAGTCATCTACGTAGGGTTGGTTCAACGGATACATCTCCCATGCAGCAGCCGTCCTTGCATGGATTTGGTAGTGCATTTAATGCTCCATTTAATGCTTGCCCGTCGAGAAGTGCAGTCTGAACTCAGTCTTCATGTCAGGTCCGTACGTGCGTGTCCTTCCTGGATTGGTCCACATCATCAGGTTGGTGAGAATGTCAGAACTCATTCCTATGCTTCAGATGTCTTATTGAATTCTTTTTGTCTTGAGCACAACTGTCTTGTCCTGACGCTGACATTCCTTTTGCATTTCTTGGCCCTACTCCAAGTCTTTTCCCATTACTCAGTGTCATCCTGTTCCCTACAGGACTGAGTTAGTAATGACCTCAGGGTCATACTCTTCATCACTGACACTTACTCAGCCAGCTTAGAGAGACTGCCGTAAGTTTAGGATGGTGCTCTTGTGTCTTCAGGCTTCAGTCTTGATTGTCATCAATGAGTACTCCTCTCATTGAGTTCCTGTGAATTGTAAAATAACTAAGTACTAATCTAACCAAGACTAGCCTGACTACTAAGGCAAAACATCTTTTCAGGGGCTTTGGGATCTAATCAAAACTGACATTGTCCCAACAATTTCCCCCTTTTTGATGATGCCAAAATACTAAAAAGATCCTCAAAACACTTAGAAAAAAATAAAAGTCCTATCTATAAGATAAGTCAGTGTTAGAGCAATTCTTGATAAAGTACAAAATTTAAATAACAACAAAAAAGACAATGAGTTTTTATCTATGGGCAAATGTAATAGATTTCATTGATGATTTGGAATAAGTACAATGAACCTGATCTATTACAACAAAATAGTGAACACCTAAACCAATCTCATTTCAGGCTCGAGTCCATAACCAGCATAGACTCTGATCTTCAGCTCTTCAACTCTCTTAGGTTGGTTCACAAATCCTTCAGCCTTGGCAATCTTCAAAACTTCAGTCATGATGGCCTTAGTATCATGCTTGCTTGTTCCAGGGATCAAAGGTGGCGGTCGAGCAATGAACTCAGGGGCCTTCACTTGGACATTGGTTGCATCAGCTTCCTCCAAGATCTTCTGAATCAGTTTAGGGTGGTTGTTCATCATGTAGTTAGTGAAGTGGGCATTGATGTCTTCAGTGTCGCCCCATTTCTTCACTACGTACCAAAGTCAGACAAACTCATCCCTTGCATCAACCCAAAACTCTTTCAAAGTCTCAGAGATGAACTCATCTACAAGAGTTTCCCTCTGAATCACCTCAGGCTTCCTAACTTGAAGAATCGTTGATTTCCTGTTATGAGTATATATAAAATGGCGTACGGAGAAGGTATTCATAAAGGAGTAAATAAAAATTTGCGACCGCCTCTAATTCCAGATTTTTGGTCTTCTTGACCGAATCTGTCGGTTCAGTTTGACAAATTTAACATTTGCGACCGCCTGTCGGCAGACGCTAAACCTCCAGCATTGATGACCCTCAACCGTTACCAAGACGGGTCAAACGTTACTAATTTGCGACTACTAAAAGGCGGTCGCTGAGTTTAAATTTGAATTTAGCGACCGCTTCTGTGGTCGCTAATCAGGCGGTAAATAAGGTTGGTCAATTTTGATCGTCTTTTCAGTTTAGCGACCGCCACATTGGTCGTAGGCGGTTGCTAATATTTAGGTTTAGAGATCGATCTTCATATCGGTCGCAAATTTTTTTAGTCTGAGACCCATTGTCATTTTCGATTGCTAATCGGTCGCTAATATCCTACTTAGCGACCGATGTTTGGGCTGTCGCTAAAATCGATCGCAAAAACCCGAGTTTTTTGTAGTGAGGGCCAATTTTATAAACCCCCTCTATATATAAAGATTAAAAGTTATATAAGACAATTTCATAAATGAGCGATGGACTTCGCTCACAAGTTTTAGGCACTTGCGATTCTACCCAAATTCATGTGTTGAAGTTAACTAAAGGTTAAAAACTAAAGTGGAGTTATGTCTTATACTGGTATATGAGATTATTTTACACAAGACTCCCTCATAGTTTACAAATTTCTTGATCATAACTTTGTTATGTAAATATAAAAGAATTTCATCTTATCTAAAAATTCGAACTTGTATAGGTACACAATCAATTCATTTAATTTCTCTAACATGGGCTGAATTCTCTGAACTTTTCCTCTTTGGGAAGGAGTACCAATGAGTGAACAATTTAATATGGTAGAATTGCTTTTAATGGTAATCGAATCCTGAATGTGTGGGCATGAGCCTTTTGGCTCTAATAACATAAGATAATTTCAACCCATCTAGAAATTCGAGCTTGTTAAGAGGTGTGAAACTAATTTATTTAATTTTCTAGATAAAATAAATATTAAACCATGTTAAAATAGGTAAGCTAAAAATTCATGGGCAAACAATTTCTAATCAAAGTCCATATATATTTAGAATTGAGATGGTGTGATGGATTTGCATGGTTTTTTTATCCATACAAATTTACGTACGTAAAAATATTTTGTAATAAAGTCTTAATTCAGTTTATGCAAACTCTATTTTGCTCTCTTGGGAGTGCAAACCAGACAGTGGCACCATTAATAGGATATATACTTAAGACTAAGTTTTCATCCTACAACATTACTATTAAATTAGTACATTTTAACAAAACAAATAATACTATTACAAATACACATAAAATACAAAACAATTTTTTTACGGAATAAAGAGAGTGTGACGGAATGTATAATTAATTCTTGCACAATGGATTGGTAAAGTGAATCTTGATAAACTCGTCCACATTATAAAACTTCAACAACCTAGAGAATCAATATTTTATAGCAAACTATTTGACAAAAGGGGAAAAAAAATGGGATGAAGGAAATTAAGTTGGTTGGTGAAAATTCGAACATGGGAGAGATTAATGAGTGCATATAAACAAATGGAGTTGGATGGAATCTTTTTCCAGGGACGAAGGGTTTTATAAGATCAATTGTTGAGCTTGTGCGTGCGTGACCTCATGTGAAAGACCAGCTGTAATGTGAACAAGTTTATGGAGAGACTAGTTTACAATTAATATACTTGATAAAAGAAAAAGCAAGATAATATACTTAAATGAGAACCACTTGCTGCTTCAGTTATTTTATTCCGCAACAAAACAAAGAAAAGTCAACAAAACTAAGAAAAGTCTGTTCCTCTGAAGTCTATATATTGATTTGATTCCAACCCCGGGCTCTCCATCCACTCCCGTTTCTCTCTCTAAATTGGTGTTCCCATTCCATGGCCGCCGCAATTAGCTGCTCCGCGGAGCAGCTAGCCACCCTATTCGGCCCCAACACGACCAACGCGGCGGCCGCCGCCGACTACATCTGCAGTCAGTTCTCGGTGGTGTCCAACAAGTTGGTGGACACCTCCTACGCGGTGGACTCCACCTATCTCCTCTTCTCGGCTTACCTGGTGTTTTCCATGCAGCTGGGGTTCGCCATGCTGTGTGCCGGCTCCGTCCGCGCCAAGAACACCATGAACATCATGCTCACCAACGTCCTGGACGCCGCCGCTGGTGGCCTCTTCTACTACCTTTTCGGCTTCGCTTTCGCCTTCGGCACCCCCTCCAACGGCTTCATCGGCAAGCAGTTCTTCGGCTTGAAGGACATCCCCTCCTCCTCCTTCGACTACGCCTATTTCCTTTACCAGTGGGCCTTCGCCATCGCCGCCGCTGGCATCACCAGCGGCTCCATCGCCGAGCGCACTCAGTTCGTCGCTTATTTGATTTACTCCGCCTTTCTCACCGGCTTCGTTTACCCGATTGTTTCCCATTGGTTTTGGTCCGTCGACGGCTGGGCCAGCGCCACCAACACGGGTAATCTCCTTTTCGGATCTGGAGTCATTGACTTCGCCGGATCGGGTGTTGTCCACATGGTTGGCGGCATTGCGGGCTTATGGGGAGCTTTAATCGAGGGCCCCAGAATTGGCCGGTTCGATCATTCGGGCCGGGCCGTGGCTCTGCGTGGCCACAGTGCTTCTCTAGTTGTTTTGGGAACGTTCCTGTTATGGTTCGGATGGTACGGGTTCAACCCCGGGTCGTTTACTAAGATTCTTAGCCCGTACACAAGCGGGAACTACTACGGTCAATGGTCAGCAGTGGGGCGCACGGCGGTGACCACCACTCTGGCTGGATGCACCGCCGCGCTGACGACGCTGTTCGGGAAACGGGTCCTGTCGGGGCACTGGAACGTGATGGACGTGTGCAACGGTTTGTTGGGCGGGTTCGCAGCGATCACCGCGGGTTGCTCTGTTGTGGAGCCGTGGGGGGCGGTGATCTGCGGTTTCGTGGCGGCGCTCGTGTTGATCGGGTGCAACAAGTTGGCGGAGAAGGTGAGGTACGACGACCCGTTAGAGGCGGCGCAGTTGCACGGCGGCTGTGGAGTGTGGGGAGTGATTTTCACAGCGCTGTTTGCCAAAGAGAGATACGTGAACGAGGTGTATGGGCTGATCGACGGAAAAAGTCGTCATTATGGGCTGTTCATGGGTGGTGGTGGGAAGCTGTTGGCAGCTCACATAATCCAAATTTTGGTAATAATCGGGTGGGTCAGTGCAACGATGGGTCCTTTGTTCTACGGTTTGCACAAGCTTAAATTGCTTCGGATCTCCGAGGAGGATGAGATGGCGGGTATGGATATGACCCGGCATGGTGGGTTGGCTTACGTCTACGATGATGTTTCACATAAACACGGAACTCAAATGAGAAGAAGAGTAGAACCAAGTGCCACGGAAATGGTAAGGTAGTTTTCTTTACAATTTTTTTACTATTTATGTATGTGGAAATATCTATTCAATTCTATTAGATTAGTTTTTTATTTTCCTTATTTTGATAAAGAAAAAAAAAATAATTGGGTAGTTTGCCTTGTAAGTTCTCGCTGTTATATATCCTGTTGTAATGTCGAGTATTTTAAGAACAAATTGTTATATTGTAAGATCAATCTAAATGAGGTGTGTTTTACTAGCTAGCTAGTTCATATTTATTAATTTTATGAATTCTTAACGTGAATCAACGTGACAAGAATATTTTATGAATCATAAAGCTGTTATCGTGTGATCCGTTGGAAATTTGTTAAAACTATATCTTATTACTTTATAATACCTTCCAACGTACTTATAATAAAAATAACAGCCGAAAAAAAAGGACTAGTAAAATTGGACGGAGGGAGTAATATTTTTACTGAACCAACTAATATTTTACAGTTAATACAATTTTATATTGTATATTTTAATGACCGTATGTACAACTATTATATACAATTTTTAATTGTATGTACAATATTTTAATGTAACGGAGATTCTCATGTACCACACGCAAATTATTCCTAAAATATACTATAAAATTGAAAAGTGTAATTATGAAGTTCTTGTTTTGGGTGAATTGTGGTTGAAGAATAATGGGGCTGAGTGTAGTCTTCCATTGTTGAATAGTCTATTATGACAAATTGCAAGTTCACATCAATCTTTGAATACGTTTATTATATTTAGTCCTACAAGGGTTTCGTTTTCTCATCGTAATGAGTTGAATTGACAATAAAGTACAAACTAGTCATTGTCTTCTCATATTGGCGAGGAAGATATGTGGAATCATAATTTTGGACTTTCCTGCTTCAATTCAATTCCTACTTCTCTTTTTCACAAAAAAAAATAAAAAATGCAAGAATTTTAAAAGTAAACTCATTATTTCGATGCAGTCTGGTATAGGTCTTAACTTAAAATTTACCTCGAGCTGATCATCCCCAGATCAATTACAACTCTAGCTTATAGTAGAGCTCGGCTCGGATATAAGATATTAAGGTCGTAAATAGTTCGAATTCAATTAGAAAAAAAATTGTTAGTTAAGTAGAGTTTGATGCAAGCTCGGCTCATAAATATTTATTAACAAATTTAACAAAACTTAACTCACAAAAAATCTCTAGTAAAGTAAACAAGCTCGTTTTAAAATAATAAGTAAAAATATTTTAAAAAAATGTCTAAACTTTAATTTTACTGGCAATTTTTAATCTTTTACAAAAATTAAAATAAAAAAAAAAACACTTTTTACACTTAAATTAAAACAAAGAAATATTAAAATATAAAATATATAAAGTTATAAATGCAAAAGAACAAAATAGCTCAAAAATATTTTATAAGATTGATAAAATCTAAAATTTAGTAAAGGTTAAATAAAAATTAAAAATTAAATTGGGAGCTCATTATTCGAACTCGTTTGTGAGCACGTTAATAAGTGTGTTAACGAATTTTCAAACTAAATACTATCAAATTCGAGCTCAATTCGAAAAACTATTAAACTTGAATTTGGAATCAAACTTATAGATGTTAAATGAGCCGGCTATAACCCATTCGGGTCAACCATTCAAGTCTGCGGCCATTAGTGGATCGTTTTTAATGGGCGCTAATAATTAGGATCTAACCTTAACCCTAGTGGTACTTGGGTTAAACGGGTCACAAAATTAAAAAAAAAAAATCAATTTTTTTTATCGGTAAATGTTAGTTGTTAGTAGTTAAAAATTAGTTCACCAAGCTCCCAAGTACTCTAAGAATTCTCCATGTCACCTTATAACTCCCTTAATTCGTTCTCAAAGGGAATCGAACATGGGTCACTCACTAAAGTGGGGAACCTAGTGGCCAGATGGACTAAACCACCTGATTAAAAAATCAAATTTAATTTAAAATTCAACATAATTATGATATAACATGGTGCAATTTAATGAATAAAACATGTAAAATTAAAGGATACTTAATAATGTAATCAATGTGTTGTTAATTATATTAATTAATATCAACAACATTTAAAAAAAAACAAATATTATTTAAAAAAATAACACTATTTAATACTTAACATCTCTATTACTTTATATTGTTTTTTGGCATTTGAATAAAATGTTATCTTTTTAACTCATGTCATCTAAAATATGTATAATAATAATAAAAAATTATTAGTAAAATTATATTAAAATTAAATTAAAAAATATTAAACGGGATAGCGGTCTGACCCTAACCCTATCGTACTCAGCCCTATAGACCTTCGGGCTAAACGGTTCAGGACCAAAATGAAACGGACCTAAAAAGCAAGTCTTAAACCTTGTTTTTACTAATTGAAATTGGTTGGCCCTACGGGTCATGACCCTTTTAACATATATACTCGAACTCCACTTGTTTATGTTTTAAAAGCGGAAGCGAACATTAAACCGGACACCCTTAGTGCTTTCGATCGGATTTGACCGTTTTTAAAACTTTTGAGCCGGTATGACATCATAATTATATAATATATAATTTCATCTATATTTTTACCTTATAATAGTATATCATCCATTTTTTTTTTAATTATCTCAATATGTGTTTTAGTATCTTATAGATCATATCCAAAAAAATTAGATACAAATTGCGTAAATTTGGTAAATGGGGGCTGATTAGGCGTGAAATTGTCATGATTCGTAGCTTGAAATACCCCAATCTTGGTCGAGTTTATAGAGTATTTAGAGTCAATTGAGCATTATTTCTATACATTGATGAATTTGTCTCTTTGATGCTCATAGGTGAATAGAGGATGAAAAACGGAGTTCGTAGGACTTTGAATCGACTCAAACGGATGCCCGAATGAGAAGATATTGAAGAAATATGATTGGTATTAGTGCGGACGAGGAAAAGTATCACTTGGGAGGAGTTAGAAGTCACTCGAGTGACTAGGTCGAGCGCCCCCGCTCGAGCGCATTGCTCGAGCGCTTAAACTTATAGAATTATTCTTGCGCTCGAGCAGCTCGAGCGCCACCGCTCGAGCGAATTGCTCGAGCGCCCAAAACATGCAGAGAGATTTCAGCGCTCGACCGGCTCGAGCGGAACCGCTCGAGCGATTGTGTCATTCGAGCTACACTGCTCGAGCGGGACCGCTCGAGCGTTTTGCTCGAGCGCCCATGGATTTTTGCCTCCGGATGCGTATTTTCGGCCCATTAACTCCCGTTTCGACCCGTGCCTATATATACCTCTTCCAAACACGTTTTGAAGAAGACCCGAACTTTAGAAATAATTTTAGACTTAGTTTTTAGAGAGGAAGGAAACGAGCAAGCTTTATTTACGTTTTGTTGAGGTTTTTCATACGAATTTTAGTTTCTTTTCAATTCGTAGTTTCTTTTCATTAGCTTGATTACTTTAAACGCTTTGAACGTCGTTTTTATTAATTCAATTTCAGTTCTTCGTATTTATTTTCTTTAAACCCTAGTTCATGTTTCGTATTTTCTTTCTTCAATTCATCATGTTTATGTTCGTCGTTTCTTCTATTGCTTTAATGTTTGTTAACGTCATGTCTAGCTAAAACCCTTGCATGCTTAGGGTAGGATGAACTCGTAGAAGTAGGTTGTGGGTACGTAATTAGAGTAATTCGTGACGTTAGTTTTAATTCTCTTGATTAATGAATTCTTATAATTAATCTGAACTTTACCTTTGAATTTAGTACGAAAGTGTTAGAGAGAGGACGACCGCATCACTCAATAACAATTAGTAGTCTTAACGAGAAGGTTTAGGAAAGGTTAATTCATCTACCGGTTTAGCGAAGGAGGACGACCGCATCACCTTAGTTAAATTAGGGTCTCATTAATTGAGCACAATCCATTAACTTGTTAGTGGATTAGTGAAGTCGAGTGTTAGGGTAAAGTATTAGGGTTTAGAATCTTGAGCTTTCACCTTGCATTCTTTTACTTAGGTTAATTCTTGTTTGTCACAGTTATTTTGATTATGTACCTGCTCCGTTAGTATACGTAGGGATTCCTATCCTAAGCATCACCATCTCCCATTAGAAAACAACCCTTAGTTAATTCGTCTGCTTTAATATTTTAGTTTAATTAGTTTACTTTAGTCTTTTAATTAATCTTTCAAAAACCCAAAAACATTACACTCATATTAACTACAACGCGTAGATCTTCAGGGATCTATTCGCATATACACCATCCCTTGGGTTCGATAATACTTGGTCCCTATACTTGCCCATACTACAGTGAACCCGTACTCTTGCGGGGTAGCTACTAGTAGAAGCTAGTGTAGTTCGCTTCAAGTCAATGGCGCCGTTGTCGGGGATGGCGTTGTATGCTTTTGAATAGGACTTGTAGATAGCTTAGTAGTTAGTAGTGGGTGATTTATTTTCCGTTTTTATTTTTATTTGTACTCAATCGGCAGTTGCGTTTTGACCTTTCTGCTAGTGTGTCAGGTTTATGAAAACACGCTCACAAGGCAATACGAGCGAAGAGAGAATACCGTTGGACCCTGAGACAATAGCCAGAAGGAACCGAGCCTTCTTAAGAAGGATGAACGCTGCCGACTTAGGAAAGGAACCAATGGATATCAATAATGAGTTGGACGATGCTGCCAACGATTTCAATCAGGCAGTAGACCGAGTTGAAGGCATTGGAGTTAGTGGTAGCCAGAATCAAATTCCATTAGGGGATAGCCAGAGCCTAAACCCGGATACACGAAACGTAGGGAATCCATCTCAGAACCTTGTCCTTAATCCTCATAACAACCCTGCTTACCCACAAAACCCAAATAACCCTTTTAACAATCCAGTATACCAACATTACCCATACCCACCTTATCCTTATCCACCATATCCATATCATCCACCTCCTGTTTACAACCAACCACCTGTTTACCCACCACCACCCCAACAAGTACCAGTACCTGCTGCTAATCCTCAACACGTTCCTTAGAACGTAGATCACAATATGGCTATTCGAGGGAGGTTTGCAGCACAGCCACAGCGGTACTATGATGGAGTGGCTTTGCCTCCTGTTGAGGCAAACAACTTCTCGATATCCCTGGGGATCTTAAAACTGCTTACCGAGAATCAGTTCAAGGGGGTGATCGGGAAGGAGAATCCTCACACTCACCTGAGGAGTTTTCTCATGATAGCCTCCACATTTAATTATAATGGCATGTCTGAAGATGCCAAGAGGCTTAGGTTGTTCCCTTTCTCATTGACGGGAATAGCCAAGGAGTGGTACGATAATACGCTCCCGCGGGGAGGTATTACCACTTGGGCCGAGCTCGAGCGTCTGTTCCTCGAGCGATTCTACCCTCCATCTAGGACGATCAAGGCTAGAATTGAGATCTCGTCCTTTCGCCAGAAGTCTGGAGAAGATTTACGCCAAGCGTGGGAGAGGTACTCAAACATGCTGATTGAGTGCCCGCAGTACGGGTACAATGAGGGGGATATTATGGCGTTCTTCTATAGTGGTGCCAACAAGGCGGGGCAAGACCATTTAGACGCTTGTGCGGGCGGAGCATTCTTGAACCAAGGCATAGAGAGGTGTAGGGAAATCGTGGACAATATTGTCACGAATGCCGGTGCTTGGAGTGGAGATGCAGATTTTCAGAGAGTGCATCAGGTTGAAGAGGGAGAAGGAACGAGAAGGCTACTGATGGCCATGATGGAAAAGATCAACAACCTCGAGTTGGGGAAGAGTTTGGGTGGAGAGCATGCAGTAGAGCATGAGAGAGCAGACCAACCAAGTGGACAGCAAGAGGTAGCCAATTACATGGGAGGTCCGTATTACAATCAGAATGGCTACCAAGGTGGAAACCAGTATGGAAGGCCTTCTTATGGCCAACCATTTGTGCCTCCAGGCCCTCAGCCACTTCAAAATCAATGGAGGAACACACAAGGAGTTCAAGGAGGCCAGCAGCCTCCTCAAAACACATGGAGGAAGAATGATAACTTTTCTTATGCTAACCCAAAAGCTGGTGTTACTGTTCCTGCAGGTGTTGATCCGGGGTCTAAACCTCCTGGTGGAGAAGGCGGTGCATCAACCGAGGAGATGTTGAGAGCGATCCTTCAGAAGGTGGAGGAAGGGAGCAAGCGGTTGTCATCCTTGGAGTACGATGTGAAGGAGCTGCACAAGAAGGGTGATCATCGAGATCAAGAGCTCTAGAAGATGAATGTTGAGTGGACTAGAACTCAACAAGAGAACAATCGAAGGTTCACTTCTTTAGAGTTCCAGATGAGCCAGATTGCAAAGTCAGTGAATAGAATGCCGGAGGGGAACTCAAAAGAGCAGTGCAAGGCGATCCAGCTGAGAAGTGGAACTAACTATGAAGGTCCTCAGATGCCTGCTGATTCTGAGACGCCCCAAGTTGAGAAGGGGATTGAAAGTGAAGGGATTGAGAAGCATAAAAATATGGATGAGTCCCAGAAGGGGAAAGACTTTGAGGAGTTAGAGAGAGTTCCTAAGTGGAAAAAGGCAAAGGAAGCAAGGAAGAAAGTGAAAGAAACAGAAAGAGATGAATGAGGGGTACCCAAATCTGTGATACCCGTCCCATATCCACAGCGCTTCATGAAAAAGAAGCTTGATGAAAAATTTGCAAAATTTCTTGATGTTTTTAAACAACTGCATATTAATATTCCCTTTTATGATGCTTTGGAACAGATGCCGCATTATGCAAAGTTTTTGAAGGACTTGATTGCGAAAAAACGGCGAGTGGATGAGCCGAAGTTGGTGCAGCTGAACCACGAGGTGAGTGCATTAGTGCACAAGGCGCTGCCACCGAAGCTGAAGGATCCCGGGAGTTTCACGATCCTATGTGATATTGGGAACGGGATCAAGAAGGGAGCGTTGTGCGACCTCGGGGCGAGCATTAATCTCATGCCGTTGTCGCTTTTCAAGAAGTTGGAAGGTGGTGAACTTCAACCCACAATGATGACGCTTCAACTTGCCGATCGGTCTATTACTCGACCTCAAGGTGTGGTTGAAGACGTCCTAGTGAGAGTTGGAGAACACATTTTTCCAGCTGACTTTGTAGTGCTAGAAATGGAGGAAGATGAGCACGTGCCCCTGATTTTGGGAAGACCGTTCTTAGCTACGGCGGGGATGGTGCTAGACATGGCGAATGGGAAGATCACGTTGAAGGTTGATGATCAAGAAGTGAAGATCTCCCTATATGAAGCCATGAAGCACCCGAAGGAGGATGAGAGCTTGTATTGCATGGATGCCATTGATCCTCGAGTTGAAGACACACATTCTCTCCCGAATCCCCCTCATACTCATGATTTTGTTAGTCCTTCACCTGTTGAGTTAACCCATGAACATTATGTTCTTGATTATTTTGATAGGGATGAAGTGAAGAAGTTGAAGGATGAAGAGGTGAATAGTGTGGACGTGGTCCCGTTAGAAGGGAAAGGAGGAGTTAAGAAGAAAAAGTCAAAATTCAAGAAATTGTTTAGTAAGACTCCTCCAGATAGAGGCAAGAAGGAGTTGAGACCCATAACACTTGGGGATGAGAAGAGAGCAAAGGAACTCATGATGGTAGGGCATCAAGGAAAGGAATGCAAGCACCACTCTTATGAGAGTAAGGGAGGTAAATTTGAGTATGATGTCCCATAAGCTCCTTTGAGCTTGGTCCGGCATGAGGACCTTAAAACTAGCGCTGAATGGGAGGCAACCCATTTTTATTTGCTTTCATTTATTTTTAGTGTCTTTTTATATTATTAGGGAGTTATTTTGAGTCGTATGTTTAACCTCATATTTGAGTGAGTTTCTTGTAGGCTTGTCTCTAAAGGAGTAAAGGTATCATGGAGTTACTCAGATTGAAGGAACCAACTTGAGACAAGGAAGTGTGCAAAGCTATTGAGAGAAATTGAATTATTTGGTTGAGGTAACCCACAACCCCAAACTTAGACCTCTAGCAAGGTCGAAGTTTGGGGGGGGGGGGGGTGGAGTTTTTTATGTTTCTTGTTACATTGCACATGCATGCACGCCCTTATCTTTGAGTTGAGTTTGATTGATTATTAGATTGTTGAGATACTCCTTGGGGAGATTTTGAGTTGACTTGCTATTGCATATTTCATGCCTATCAATCATTTTATGCTTGTTGATTGCTATCTTTGAGTATGATTTGATGAGTAGAGTGAGTTGTAAGGGTGAGTTAGAAATTCTTTTGTGTGAGTGTTTGAGTTTGAGCTGATTAGGGAGAGAACCCGTATGCTTGTGAATTTTTCTTTGAGTACTTGTGTGATGAGAGTGAGAATGCATTAGGACTAGCATGGATGTGAAAGCCGTGAGAGTTGAGCCTTACGAGATTTAAATGCATGATTTAATATCTTCGTTTGTGAGTGAATCATCACTTTAGAGGATGCTAGAACTTGTGTGTGCTCTTGCTTTTTTATTGTGTCTAGTTTGATATGCCGAATGTGATCTTAGGCCATCTTTGATTTGAATGAGTCACTTAGCCAAAAATTTTCCTTACCATTGATATTTGTCCCTTGTTAGCCCCTTTGAGCCTAAAGACTATTTTATTTGCTAGCACATATGAACACTATTCCAATTCCTAAGCCTTTTTATCCCAATTTGAGTGGAGAATAGGAAAGTGTGAATATGAAGGGAGTGAATTGAGTTGAAAAAGGAAAATGTTGTTTGTTGAGTGAATATGAGAAGAAGGTGTGATGAAGTTTTGAGATGTGGGAAAAAGAGAAAGAAAATTGAGAATGAGCAAAAAGAAAAAAATGAGCTCATGTGTTTGTGAGAAAAAGAGAAAAAAAGTGAAGTTTATTGAGAAAAAAGAGTGAGGAAGAAAAAAAAAATTGAAGTGTTGAGAGAAGTGGAATTGAAAGAGTGTTGATTGAATATGTTTGAAGTAGTCTGTTCCTAATCTCGAAGTACCAAAGTTTGATTTTCTATTCTCCATTCACTTTAGTCACTTTACCTTATATTGTTATCCCACCTGTCCAAAGAGCCTACATTACAACCTTGAGAAAAGTCCTTTTTGATTCGGCATTGATTTCTAGAGTATGGTCGGAGTTAAGAGTGCTTACAAGCCTATGGCTGCCAATATGTGTGATTGATTGTTTGAGTGAGTCCCTTAATCATTGATATACACTTGTGAGGGAGTGAAACACATCGTTGAGTGCACATCCATGCTTGATCTTGGTGTTTCTGGTACTTGTTGCATGAGTACGATAAAAGAAAGTGGGTGAGTATACGGGTGATTGACTTTTGAAGCTTGAGTTCATTAGCTTGCATGATTGATTTTTTTTTGACTCATTCCTAACAATTTCACTTGACTTATTATTTCGTTGCTTGAGGACAAGCAACATGGTAAGTTTGGGGGGGTTGATTAGGCGTGAAATTGTCATGATTCGTAGCTTGAAATACCCCAATCTTGGTCGAGTTTATAGAGTATTTAGAGTCAATTGAGCATTATTTCTATATATTGATGAATTTGTCTCTTTGATGCTCATAGGTGAATAGAGGACGAAAAACGGAGTTCGTAGGACTTTGAATCGACTCAAACGGATGCCCGGATGAGAAGATATTGAAGAAATACGATTGGTATTAGTGCGGACGAGGAAAAGTATCACTTGGGAGGAGTTAGAAGTCACTCGAGTGACTAGGTCGAGCGCCCCCGCTCGAGCGCATTGCTCGAGCGCTTAAACTTACAGAATTATTCTTGCGCTCGAGCAGCTCGAGCGCCACCGCTCGAGCGAATTGCTCGAGCGCCCAAAACATGCAGAGAGATTTCAGCGCTCGACCGGCTCGAGCGGAACCGCTCGAGCGATTGTGTCATTCGAGCTACACTGCTCGAGCGGGACCGCTCGAGCGTTTTGCTCGAGCGCCCATGGATTTTTGCCTCCGGATGCGTATTTTCGGCCCATTAACTCCCGTTTCGACCCGTGCCTATATATACCTCTTCCAAACACGTTTTGAAGAAGACCCGAACTTTAGAAATAATTTTAGACTTAGTTTTTAGAGAGGAAGGAAACGAGCAAGCTTTATTTACGTTTTGTTGAGGTTTTTCATACGAATTTTAGTTTCTTTTCAATTCGTAGTTTCTTTTCATTAGCTTGATTACTTTAAACGCTTTGAACGTCGTTTTTATTAATTCAATTTCAGTTCTTCGTATTTATTTTCTTTAAACCCTAGTTCATGTTTCGTATTTTCTTTCTTCAATTCATCATGTTTATGTTCGTCGTTTCTTCTATTGCTTTAATGTTTGTTAACGTCATGTCTAGCTAAAACCCTTGCATGCTTAGGGTAGGATGAACTCGTAGAAGTAGGTTGTGGGTACGTAATTAGAGTAATTCGTGACGTTAGTTTTAATTCTCTTGATTAATGAATTCTTATAATTAATCTGAACTTTACCTTTGAATTTAGTACGAAAGTGTTAGAGAGAGGACGACCGCATCACTCAATAACAATTAGTAGTCTTAACGAGAAGGTTTAGGAAAGGTTAATTCATCTACCGGTTTAGCGAAGGAGGACGACCGCATCACCTTAGTTAAATTAGGGTCTCATTAATTGAGCACAATCCATTAACTTGTTAGTGGATTAGTGAAGTCGAGTGTTAGGGTAAAGTATTAGGGTTTAGAATCTTGAGCTTTCACCTTGCATTCTTTTACTTAGGTTAATTCTTGTTTGTCACAGTTATTTTGATTATGTACCTGCTCCGTTAGTATACGTAGGGATTCCTATCCTAAGCATCACCATCTCCCATTAGAAAACAACCCTTAGTTAATTCGTCTGCTTTAATATTTTAGTTTAATTAGTTTACTTTAGTCTTTTAATTAATCTTTCAAAAACCCAAAAACATTACACTCATATTAACTACAACGCGTAGATCTTCAGGGATCTATTCGCATATACACCATCCCTTGGGTTCGATAATACTTGGTCCCTATACTTGCCCATACTACAGTGAACCCGTACTCTTGCGGGGTAGCTACTAGTAGAAGCTAATGTAGTTCGCTTCAAGTCAGGGGCATATCTATCCTCAAAACATGTAATGTAATTTTTCATTTGTATAATAAGAGTTTAAGAAAAAAATAAGATTTTTTTTAATGATACTTAGAATTATAAATGCCTTTCTCTAAAAATAAAATAAAATTATAAATTTCCTTTTTTAATAAGTAATGAAACTTACTGCAAATTTCTGAAGTAAATTGTGGGTATGAAATATATTGTTTCGTCCCACATCAAATACAAGTGAAAATTTAAATTGATTGTGGAGATTAAATGTGATTCTCTCCTGGTAGCGTGTCCCCACAATGTTTTTCATTCCACATCGAATTGTATGTAAAAATCCAATAGAAAATGTGGAAATTAAATAAAAAGGGGCTTCAGCTATTAGTTTTCTTATTGACTGAAACTGCTAAGCCTAATGTTAAAAAGGATAATTCAAATTTGCTATTTAGTTAAAAAAAAAAATTATTAGTTGGACCGCTGAATTTGCCGGTTCAACCGATTGCCGGTTTTAACCCTTTTTTCGCTTTTGAGCCGTTTATGGCCGAGTCAACTTATGAGCGGTGCAAAGCAAAATCGGTTTGGCAGCCTTGCTAGATAGTGGTTGGACCGGTATAAAAAACTAAATTCAAATGAATATATGTTTGCACAAAATCTCGTATGAACAAGTTTTATAATATAAATTTATATTATTAGACGTATTCATCGATATTATATGCATTCATTGGAACAAGTTTTATAGTATAAATTTATATTATCAGACGTGTTCATCGATATTATATGCATTCATTGACACCGTAAGATTTATAGATTGAAATCCCAGTATAAAATGATATAGTATCAGTGAATATATATAATGATATCAGTAAATAAATGCAATAATATCAATTTCATACCATATATAAATTTTACCGAACTCCTGCTCGGTACTTTTGATACGGGACTCGATCGACTAATTCACCCAAATATTTTAATTTGATTAGAGACCTAGAATCACTTCTTCTTCCCATACTTTATTATTGCGCCAAACATTCCTTTTCCCTGATAATGTCGTTTGGCTTCCCTTTTCGACGGGAAGTTGTTTGGTTATTATAAGTTTCTACTGGCATGGGTCTAACCTAATTATTGTAATGATATGTTCAATCAATTTGGCACAGGGTACGGGATGGGACACCCCTTATTTCTTTTTATATTAATATATATACATGTATATATATTAAAAAAAATTGTTTTGTCATAAATTTCATATGGAGTAAATGGTTTTGTTTTGTCATAAATTTGCATTATGTGCACAGTGCAGCTTAAATATATTTTTAAAAGTTACCTCTATTATTATTGAAAAATTATCTTTATTTGTATTGAAAAATTATTCATATGAAATTAACTTTCCAACACAAATAAATATATCTTTTTTAGTGATAATAAGAGTAAATTTTTAAAAATATATTAAAATTGCATAGTAGACTGGTGCATATTTTGACTAAGAGGGTGCTTGGCTTAACTTATAAGCTCCTTAAAACATCTTATAAGCTGTAAAAAAATAAGTTGAGATTTCTCAACTTATTTTCATAACCACCTCCATCCCAACCACCCACCCCACCCTGAAACCACCCCACCCCTCCCCAACCCCTACCCACCCCTACCTCAGGATAAAAAATAGAAATTTTTTTTTAAATTTAAAAAATATTTGTTATAAATTATCAAAGATCTTATAAGTTGTATTAGCCAAACATTTTAGCAACTTATTGATTAGGCGTGAAATTGTCATGATTTATAGATCATTTTGCCCGTGTTTGGAGTGATTTCGATGAGAATATAGAGTCAATTGAGCATTATTTTTATGAACTAACTAATTTGCCTCTTTGATGCTCATAGATGGATAGAGGGCGAAAAACGGAGTTCGTAGGACTTTTAATCGGCCAAAACGGACTCCCGGATGAGAAGATAGGAAAGAAATACGAGAAGTACGAGTCCGAACGAGCAAAAGTATCATTTGACCCGAAGGAGGAGGACTCAAGCACTGGAGCTCGAGTCCTAAGGACTCAAGTAACAAGAGCTCGAGCCCTAGTGATTTTCTGGAGAAGTAAAGCACTCGACCAGGCCTTGCTCTAGTCCTAGGGACTCGAGCGGTCAAGTGCGCACTCAAGCGTGAAGAGGTCGAGTCCTAAGGACTCGACCAAGAGGCTATGTGAGCACTGACCAAGAGAGGCACTTGACCAAGTAGAGGTCGAGTCCTATGCACTCGACCAAGTAGAGATCGAGTCCTATGCTGGCGCTGGAAAGAAGAAGGACTCGACCAAGTAGAGCTCGAGTCCTATGCACTCGACCAAGTGGAGGTCGAGTCCCTCAAGGTTAAGTTCGGCCCATAAGCTTCCAAATTGACTCGTTGCTTATATATACCCCATCTCAAGCACGTTTAAAACCACCACTTCACAATTAAAGATAGATTCGGAGAGAGAAGAACACTGGGAGAGTTGAGCAAGCATACTTTATGTGTAATCGAGGTTTTGATATTACAGATTCATAGATTAGAGTTTGATTTTGATTTTGATTTTCTTTCTTCTATCCTTTAAACACTTGGTACTTAAGGTTTTTGATTCAGTTTTTAATTGATATTCGTTCTTAGACTTTAATTCTTCTGTAAACCCTTTTTTATGTTCTTGAGTTTTTTTCAACTAGATTAATCATGTTTTTGTTCGTTGCTTGTTTAATTGCTTTCGTTATCGTAAAAACCATGTTAGGCTAGAACCCTTGCATGCTTGGGGTAGGATGAACTCGTAGAAGTAGGATGTTGGTACATAATTAGGATACCTAGTGATGTTTAGTGCTAGTTCTCTTAATTAATTGAATTCTTAAAATAAATCCTAGAATTATCTTGGATTTTAGTACGAAAATTATTAGAGAGAGGACGATCTTATCACTCTTTGATAATGAGTAGAATTAACGATAGGGTTATAGAAGGCATTTATAATTTACCGGTTTATCTAGGGAGGACGCCCGTATCACCTTTGGTAAATAAGGGTCTCATTAATTAAGGATAATCCATATAACTTGTTTAGTGGGTTGTGAAGTAGGTTGATATGACGAAGTATTAGGGTTAATTCTTGAGCTTTTAGTCTTTCAATCTGGTGCTAGATTAGGGAAGTTGATTGCCTAGTTTTAGTACACTTAGGATTAATACTTGCACATCACGGTTATTTTAGTTATTGTATTAGCTCCGTTAGTATACGTAGGGATTCCTATCCTGAGCATCACCATGTCGTATTTGATTAAATACTTAGTTATTTGTTTGATTTCATTATTTGCATTAATAGTAATAGAATATAGAGTAGAATAATATAATTCTTGTTGGTACCAAAACGAGTAAAACAGGTGTATTAGGGGGGGGGGGGGAATACACCTGAGGTTACAAATTCAAACTTTTCTTTAAAACTTATCAGGTTACTTAAGACAGTAGATCATCAGTGGACTTTGAAGTCTGTTGAGATCTACTTATGAAAGCTTACTGAGATATTAGCTCCACTGAAGGTTCAAAACTTTCAGTTGAACTACTATATAATTAGCTTTCAGATGCGGATTAGTAAGCCCTTATGAAAACTTCGTTTTGCTTTGATAAAACTTGTTTAAATAACACACACTTAAGGAAATGACTGAATGCAAGTACACAAGATATAAAGTGGTTCAGAGAATAATCTCCTACGTCCATTGTCCTGATCAAATGGGAGAATTCCTTTCACTTGGAATTTCTTGTGTTATAGTGCCAAGGTGCACTGATCAAATTAATCCTCTCTAAGGATATTTGATCACTAGGATAATTCCAGGTCCTAGTTCCCAAAAACAAACCAGCTTTCAGACTGATATCAACAATCAGCTTACTAAAACCACTTAACACTAACTCTCAACCTAACAACTGAGTAGGGTTTTGAGTAGGGTTTGGTTCCAACTGTTGTGAGATAATCCTTACAGTTTAGCTCAAGGCTTTGGATGAATTATCTATTTCTAAGGTTTGGATATAGCTTTGAGCTCGGTTACAGAAGGTTTAGTATGCTCTCTACAAATGTGAAACACTTGGGAAACAAAGGTAATTTCGAGTGCTTCGTAGTAAGTTATGTATGTAGAGATTGCTTTTTCTTGTTGAGTTTCCCGTGCATGGAAATGAGCACGTCCTTCTGTATTTATAGACCTTCTTGAAATCTTCCCATTAGAGTTTGAATCTTCTCAAGTAAGTCTTCTTGTATCTGATTGCTTCAAACGGCTCTATTTGAAGCTTTAAGTCTTGTCAAGAAACGGCTGAAAGACCATGCCTGTTCACCAACTTTCTGTAGAATTCTAGGGAAAGACTTCTGTATTTATAGGCTTCCTTGAAAATCTTCTCGTTGGATTTGAATCTTCTCAAGTAAGTCTTCTGTTATCTGATTGGTTCAAACAGCTCTATTTGAAGCTTTAAGCTTGTCAATAAAAGGCTGAAAGACCATGCCTATTCACCAACTTTCTGGGGAAAGCTAGGGAAAGACTTTTGGTACTTGTCAATCTGGGACAGGTCGGCTGTCAGTAGAGTACACCTACGTGTCATCTTCTCATTTGGCCGCTCAGACTGTTAGCTCAGAATCCTATCTTGCTTTAAGGTGAAACTCCTATGAGAGAACCTTCTCATTCCTTCATTTATTGTAAGCTTCACTGAGATTCGTTTTGCCTTGTTCCAACCAGATTAACTAACAGCTTTTAATGGGTTTAGCATTTAATGAGCTTTGTTAGTTTACATCAGTGGACCTTGGTCCTCTCCTGATGGTTTTAGTCTTAGTGTGAATGCACTTAGAAAATATTCAAGACTTAGAATATATCTCAGATCATTTGTCTTCAGCAGACTTTGTCTTCAGCGGACTTCATTCTTCAATACACTTCAGAAATTACTAACTGTACTCCAGTTCCTTAACATTTGAACTAACTATCTAGACTCTAACTCTTCTGAATACTTTACTTACAAATCACTTAGGGAAACTTTTGGCATCTTAATCAAAACTTAAGTCTATAAAATTTCCCAACAATTTCCCCCTTTTTGATTATGCCGAAACCTATCTTATTACATATTCTCTTTTAGATGAGGTTTTATTGATGACATATTTTTAAAGAATTACATAAGCCTAAATGATAATGAGATATTATCTTGGGCATTTAAAAGCAGTAGAGTTTCATTTATTCATAGAACAGAGTAAGTACAAGTACAGGAAGTCTACTGTCAAATAGTTCAAAACACAAAACCAGCTGGGACTTATAAAAAAATGCCCAGAAAACACTTAAACACTTTAAATAGACTCAAATAAAGGCTCCAGTCCATATTGCTTGAAGACTCGGATCTTCAGTTCATTCTTCCTTTCCATCACATCCTTAGAATGTCCCCTGAGTCCCAAATGCTCACATAGGGACACCTATTCACCAATGATCCGCTCTCTGTCAACTGCTCCAGTTGCATCTGTTGGAGGCCAGTAGATAATAGGTTCAGGAGCTTTCAAGGCGTGGTCTGGAAACTTGTCATTCCAGGCCTCATTAATATCAGGGTAGAGTTTTGGGTACGACTCAAAAAGCCAGTCATTGAATAAGTCTTGTGCATTCTCTTTACCCAACTCTCCACTGACATAATAAGTGTACACAAATTCCCTCTTGGCAGTTTCCCAAGCATCATTAAGCTTCTTGGGAACCCAAGTATCAAGATGGGGGAATTTGGCCTTTGCAAATGCAACCTTATCCTTCTTCAGCTTAGCAGCCCACCTTTGATAAAAATTCCTAAATTTCTTGGAAGTAGTCTTGTCAAATGTAGTCAGCCTCTCCTTTCTCTTCCTTTCAGCTAGCTCCGCAATGGTCTCTATCTTTCCCACAACCTTATCTCTCCTTTCTTGTTGTTGAGCAGAGAGTCTCTGAGCTCATTCATTCATGCCTCTAGCTTCTTTAATTAACTCTGTGAGCTTAGAGACCCTTGTTGGTGTAGACTTGGGGGCTTCAGATGAGATTGGTTCAGGATTCAGAATAGGAAGAATCTCAATCGAGTCTTCAGTTGACTTTGCAGCCAACCTACCTGAGGATCTTATCTTCTTTGTTACCTTTGCTGAGAATACATCAGCAGTCTTCCTCTTGGTTGTTTCCCCCTTCAGGACAATTCTTTCTTTCTTCTCTTTTTCTGCAGTTTCCTTGAACTTGGTTAAGTCCCTCTCCTCTTGGACTTCTTTGCCTCTTACTCCCTTGTTCTTCTCATCAGCTGACTTCTGAGCCTCCTTTATCACCTTCTTCATGGTATTCTTGATCTGCTGACTCTTTGCAAAGTCATCAGTTTCAAGAATTATTTCCATCTGATTGTTGGGGTTCAGCTTCATCTGCTTTCCGCTCACTAACTCTTCCCCCTTTTCGGCATTAATCATACACTCAGCAACAGTGATGTTAAGCCTCATTTGATCATGTTCAAGGGCCTTGAGTTGAGTTGAGCAGTGATTAATTTCTTCTTCAATTCTTTCCAACGTTGCACCAGCATTCTGTCCAAAACTTACAAACTGTGCAAGCTTCTCATCAATGAGGACATTAGTTTTCTCTTGAGTTGGAAAGTCCTCAGCAGCCTTTTTCAATACCTCCTTCAGGCTAGCTTCCAGCTCCTCATGCTTGGCCTCAAATTCTGTCAGCTTCTTGTTCCATAACCCTTCAACCTTCCCTATCAGGTCCGCTGAGAAAGCCTCTACAGAGGACTTTAGGTTAATTGAGACATTATCCACTGAGTCTTTTAGAAATTGTGTCCTGGCCTCTTCCTCCTTCTTCTCCATCTTCTTCAGAGCCTCTATCACCAGCACACTCTGGCCTTCAACTACATCGAGGACAATTTGTTAAGAGTATTCAATCTTTAGAGTCAGATTCTTGAGGGAAGTGGTGGTAGACTCCATGAGCTCATCAATATGGTCAACTTCCTCCTGGACAATCTCCTGGACATCTCTCAATTGAGCTTGGAAGGATGAAAGCTTTTCATATTCAAGTCTTTGAAATGCATTTCTCAGTGGACTTAAGTGAATTTGAGCTTAGGGTACTTTAGAGGGTGGAACACCTGCAACAGATAGAATGTTAGTACATTCCCCCTCATTCTCACCACCTAAATCAGCATTTTCATCTATCTCCATTTGAACTCCCTCCTCCTCTCTCTTCTCACTTTCTCTCTCACTTTCATTTTCAACTTTATTCTTTTCAGCCAATTCGCCCTTTACAGGAACAATTGCTTGTATCTCTCCACTCACTACCTTGGTGATCTCAACCTCTTTTTCTCTCTCTTTTTCTTTTTCAACTCCTTCTTGTCCAGTCACCTCAGCTGACTCCCTAGTCACCGCTGAGGGCTATTGTGGGGGAGCTTCAGTAGACTCCTCTACTGAGCTTCCATTTGGCAAATTTTGAGTCCTTGGCTACTTCACCACCACATGGCTGTGGTGAAGTACCTTCCTCATTTTCTCCTTCTTTTTCTTTCTCTCCCTCTTCCACTTTTTCCACCTCCTCTTCAACCACCTTCTCTACCTCAGGTGCCTTCTCAACCTCAGCTGTCTTCTGTACTTCAACTATCTTGTCCATCACCAGGCTCTGAAAAATCTTTTCATCGCAGAGTAGCCTGGTTTTGGTCATTCCAGCGAAGTCTAAGACTTCCTTCTCCTCCTTCTTCCACTGCTCCGCCTTACCTCTACCTACTGCCATGAGGATCTCAGTCAATCTCCGATCCATCAGCTGGACAAGCAGCCTTACTCTAAAAAATATGGCCTTCAGGGTAGGATACCCATCTAGCTCTGGATATTTGGATTCCAGTGAGTAAGCCACTTCATCCTTAAGAGTATCCAGAAAGGAGTACTCTTCTTCATCATCAGATGGAAGGGAAGAGGTAGGGGATCTGATGTCTGAGGGTTCTTCTGGAATAGTTCTAAGTGGGAAACTTGAATTTGGGTTTCAGGAGGGTTGGGCTCAGATGAGGTTTGGGTTTCAGATGAGGTTGAGTTTTATTCAGTGGGGGTTGAAGAGATGGTTTCAGATGGGTTTGAGGTTGCCTCAGCAGATGCCTCAGAAGGGGTGTCTTTTGGTGAACTACTTTCAGGCTGTTGAGAGCCTTCAGTGGGGGTTGTAGGTATCTTGGATATTTTCTTGGTTTTAATAGAGGCACGTGGCTTGGTTTTGGGTTTGATGGGGGTGGGGGCAGGGGCATCTGAGTCAGATTCAGTGGATATAATGTTCGGAGAGGAATCAGGATTACCTGAAGATGACTCATCAGTAGAGTTTGATGTTCTGGCCTTCTTTGAGGCACCTTCCTTCATTGCCTCAGATGACCTCTCCTTCTCCTTCTTTGAGGCCTTCTCTGCCTCCTCCTCCTTGTGTAAGGCCATCTTATCACTCAGCTTTACCAGCCTCCTCTTCAGCTTTGTCTTTTTGTCCACAGCAGGGTTTGCTTCCTCCGCCTCCTCTGCTGTTTCTGGACTCTCCTCCTCCATGCTCAACTTCCTTGCTTCCAATGCCTTTTCAGATTTGAAGAGAGCCTTCAAATTACTCCACTTTCTATCTTTTTTCCAGTCCAATCCCACACCAACATTTTCAATTAGGTAGGAGATCTTTGTGGCAAAACACAACTTACTTGCCAACTGGGGAGTCTTCTCGGGCTGGAATTTCAAGTGTTCTTTGTTCAACGCTCTTAGAAAGAACAGTTGCCAATTGAAGCTCTTCTCCTTGCTTTCAACAATGGCCTTCATCAATCTTAACTTGGGTTTGCTCACTTGCTCTGAGCTTCCTTGATTTGCCAAGATGCATTTCCCAGCAATCTCACAAAGAACATTGTGTACGGGAAGGAGTACATTTCTGTTCATTGTGGGACTGTACTGCATCTTCTTTTACATTATCGTGTAGACCCAGTCCTCCTCCTTATCCACAATTCAAGTATCTGAATTTGGGCCTTCAGATGGAAGTCCGAAGAGTTCTTTGAGATCATCACCCTCCAGATTGATCTCCTTCCTCACTTTCTGGTGCTCGATAATTTATGTATCATCCCTCATCACTTTCTTCTTTCTCTTCAAGAACAAACATGACCTAATCTTGGTATCAGTGTTGGCAACACTGAAGAAGAATTCAAGCACTTGTCTATCAAAGCAGTTTTCAGGGTGAATAGACAAAAACTTTTCTAAACCGGCATCCTTGACCATGTCCAGGGCCTCCTTAATGTGCCTGAACTCTGGTCTGGACTGAATCTCTGGATTGTTAAAAACAACAATAGGTTCATACCAAAAGTTGTCTTTGGTGGTAAGAAAACCTAGATTGACTTTTGCCATTTTTTATTTTGAAAGGATTGAGAAGATTTCGCAGAGAGTATTTGGGGGGGGGGGGGGTAGAGAGTATTTGCTCCAGAGAGTATTTGCTTGAGAGAGTGTTCAAAAAGGTTCTAAGGACTGATTTTAGGGTCTTTTATATGTGAAATGAATGGTGAGATTAAATATTTGATCAACGGCTGGGGTTGAATCAGATGAGATCGTGGATAGTTGAAAGGTTTGTGGGGAGTTATTGAGAAATGTGGACGGTTAGAAAGGAACCGCCTAAAATGAAAGGCAAGGATTAAAAGAGTTGGTAGCCGGAAGGTCACATCATCCGGCTTTTAAGGCGCGTGAGATAGAAAACTGAAAAAGGTAATACTGGTTGTACAACGCGCATTTAATGCTCCCTTAATCAAAATCTTTTCAAAATAGTGTAAAAAGATTTAATTTCACAGAGGGTACTCATTAACAATTTTTGAAAAGGGTTTGCACTTAAAAACTAAGAGTCAAACAGATTTTGAAAAAAAAATCATGAGTTAAAGAACATCGACCTCTTTTGAGAGTTGAAGTTCGCCTGGGATAATTGACTCTTCTGAGGTTGATCCTCCTCTGAGGTTGAACCTCTGCTGAAATGAACTCATCCCTTCTAAGATTTTGAGAAGATCTTTCTCTTTACTCTCCTGGATCTAGAAGTCCAAGCTCTACTGACAGTTTTTGAAACCTTGCTCCAGCCAAGGGTTTAGTAAATATATCTGCCTTTTGTTTGTCAGTATGAATCTTGAGCATCTTGATATCCTTCTTCTCCACATGATCTCTAATGAAGTGATGCCTTATATCCACATGTTTGCATCTTGTGTGGAGAACAGGATTCTATGAAATAGCAATTGCACTATTGTTGTCACAGAAAATAGGAACTTCATTAGCAAATATGTTGTAGTCTCTCAGTTGTTGTCTTAGCCATAGAATTTGAGCACAGCAACTTCCAGCTGCCATATATTCAGCTTCAGTAGTGCTTGTGGCTACTGAATTTTATTTCTTAGAAAACCAAGAGATTAGCTTACTTCCCAAGAATTGACAGGTGCCTGAGGTTGATTTCCTATCAATTATGCATCCTCCATAGTCTGCATCTGAATATCCTTTGAGTTCCAGATTGTCATCTGAGGGATACCATAATCCCATATTCACAGTACCCTTAAGATATTTGAGAATTCTTTTAGCAGCTTCCAGATGACTTTTCTTTGGATTGGCTTGATATCTTGCACATATTCCAACAACAAATGTGATATCAGGCCTGCTTGCTGTGAGATACAGTAGAGACCCAATGATAGCTCTGTAGTGAGTTTGGTCTACTGATTCACCATCTTCATCAGGTTCCATCTTGGTGTTGGTGTTGAGTGGAACTCTTGCAACCTTACTGGTCTGACATCCAAATTTGTTGATCAGCTTCCTTGTGTATTTGGCTTGGTTGATGAAGATTCCTTCAGTGGACTGCTTGACTTGAAGGCCAAGGAAGAAGTTCATTTCTCCCATCATTGACATCTCAAACTTTCCGTTCATCAGTTGAGAGAACTTTTCACAGAGGACTTGGTTTGAAGAACCAAAGATGATATCATCCACATACATTTGAACTAGCAGTGTGTCCTCTCCTTTTGTGATTCTGAAAATAGTTCTATCAACTCTTCCTTTGATAAACCATGATCCAACAGGAACTGAGATAAGGTATCATACCAAGCTCTTGGAGCCTGTTTCAGTCCATATAGAGCTTTCCTCAGTCTATATACTTTGTGGCTTTCTTCAAAACCTGGGGGCTGCTCCACATAGACTTCCTCATTGAGTACTCCATTCAAGAACACACTCTTGACATCCATTTGATACACCTTGAATTTCTTGTGAGCAGCATATGCAAGGAATAACCTTATTGCTTCCTATCTGGCCACTAGGGCAAATGTTTCATCATACTCAAAACCTTCAACTTGAGAATATCCCTTTGCTACTAGCCTGGCCTTGTTTCTGACTATGGCATCATTTTCACCCTTCTTATTCTTGAATACCCACTTGGTTCCAATCACATTGCAATGATATGGTCTGTCCACCAATTCCCACACTTGATTCCTTGTGAATTGGTTGAGCTCTTCTTGCATAGCAATGATCCAGTTTGAATCTTGAAGTGCTTCTTCAATGGAACCTGGTTCCTGGTTAGATAAGAAACAACAAAACAAAGTACTTTCTCCATGAAAACTTCTAGTTTTGACTCCTGAGGTAGGATCACCTAGGATTTGCTCAACAGGGTGATCTGAGATCCATGTCCTCCTAGGGTGATGCCCTTCAATAGAGTTTAACTCTTCTAAAGTTGAGTCACTAGATACAGGAATAAATTCAAATTCAGGAAATAAAACAGAGGTTTGAAGTCCCGAGTCATCATTCAAGGTATTTTCATTCTCAATGGTAGTGTCATTGGTCCCCCCTTGAATGATGAGCTCATTAGATGTCTCAGTTGTGACCACATCTTCATCGACATAACTAACCTCTTGAACTGGGATGATGTTCATCAGTTAAGTTGTTTGTTCAGGAGAGTTCTCAGTTGAGTTGTCAGAAGTGATTTTGCTTTGAGTGTCCTCTTTGAATTGTTGATCATTTAGGTTATCCCAGGTTGGGATGTATGCATCAACACAATTCTTAGGATAGCCTTTTGACTTGATGCTCAGTCTAGTTAGTCTTTTGCTTATCACTTCCTCATTCTTCTTACTTCTGGACTAAAAAATAGATTCATCAAAGACCACATGAGGTGTTTCTTCCACAACAAGAGTTCTACAATTGTAAACTCTGAAAGCTCTACTGATTTGGGAATATCCTAAGAAGATTCCTTCATCAGCTTTGCTATCAAAAGCTTTCAGTTGAGTTTTCCCATTCTTGTGAATGAAACAGTTGCAACCAAAGATATGAAAGTAAGATACCTGAGGCTTTCTGCCATTCCATAACTCATATGCAGTTTTTCCTTGATGTTTGGTTACCATGGATCTATTCTGAGTGTGGCAGGCAGTATTGATAGCTTCAGCCCAAAATCTTTTAGGAACTCGAGCTTCTGCCAGCATTGTCCTTGCTGCCTCCTTTAGAGTCCTATTTCTTCTTTCAGCTACTCCATTTTATTGAGGAGTTCTTGCAGCAAAGGTCTCATGGGCAATACCTAATTCTTTGCAGAAATCAGATATTATAGAATTAATGAATTCAGTACCCTTATCTGACCTTATTTTTACAATGTTCAGGCTCTTTCTTCAGTAGTTCTAGTAGCCTGACTTGAGTTTCCTTCTTGCTTGCAAGGAAAACCACCCATGTGTACCTGGAGAAGTCACCAACAACAACAAGTGTATATTTTCTCCCATTGATACTTACAGGGGTAACTGGACCAAAAAGATCCATATGCAACAGCTGAAGTACTCTGTCAGTTGAGGTAACCACTTTGCTTTTAAAGGATGCTTTCATTTACTTCCCTTCTTGACAGGCTTTGCAAATATGATCTTTGTTATATACTTCATTGGGCATTCGTTCCACCAGTCCATGTCTTGCTATTCTGTTCATCATCTTGAAGTTCAGATGACTTAGTCTTTTGTGCCACAACTAGTTGGTATCAGTTGAACTCTTAGCAATAAGACATGCACTTGGTGTGCAAGACTTCCAATCTACAAGATAGATGTTTCCCTTTCTTGACCCAGTTAGTAGTACCTGTTGTGAAGATATATTCTTGACAAAACACATGTTACATGAAAATTCAACACTGTATCCTTTATCACAAAACTGACTTATGGACAAAAGATTGTGCTTAAGTCCACTGACAAAGGATACATTGTTTACTCTTATTGAGCCAATAATTAAAGTACCATAACCTCTAGTGGCTCCTTGTGAGTTGTCACTAAAAGTGACCTGTGGACCTTCTTTCTCAACAAATTCTCTCAGGAGACTTTTATTGCCCGTCATATGCCTGGAACATCCACTGTCCAAGTACCAGACTTAAGTTTTAAGAGCTTCTCCTTTGTTGAAGTCCATTGAGCCCTGCAGTCAAATTTAAGCTTTAGATACCCATTTTGTGTTGGGTCCTACCAGGTTAGCTGTACCTTTCGGAATCCAAATTTGCCTCACTGTTCTAATTACTTTAGAATGGCTAATTTGTCTTCCATAAACATCTACATAGATTGTTACCTCCTTGGGTGCCTTAGAAGTAAACTATCTATGGGTGTTAGCCTTTGAAGGAACAAGAACCTTCTTAACATTCTTCTTCTTAGGCTTGGGTGCACCTGGTCTTAGTTTTTGTTGATAAAGGTATGAAGAACCTTCTCCTTTAGGCACAGAAGGAATATATTTTCTATATGAGTCATTCCTTGAGGAGTGCTCATGCCTGGGTGCTCTCAGCTGAGGTTGCTTCATTTGTGAAAACCTCGGCTGATAATACCTCTGCTGAGTTCTAGTCTGATTAGTCAACTGAGCCTTTCCATTTGGTTTTGGCTGAGTTAGACCTTTTTGTTGAACCTCAGCTGGTCTTTTCCCTTTATCTAAAATCTGTGGTGGGAAATTTACAGATTTAACAAATACTCTCTTTGTGCCACTTGAAGAAGCAACACTCAGAGGACCTTCTGAAGGTTTTGGAACATAGCCTATTCCACACTTGTTATTAGGATTGATTTGAAAAATTTGAATCTCCTCTATGGCACGAAAGGGTTTGTTAAGGGCATCAATCCTTTTTAACAAGGTCTCTTCAGATTTTTGTAAGACTTCAATTTTTAGGAGAGAATCCTTTATTTGGCTTACCAATTTTAAGTTCTCTTCAGTTAACTTTGTTTTAGATTCAGTAAGATCCTTTATCAGTTGATCTTTGCCATTTCCTTGACTCTTGAGGGTTTCCACCTCTTTTGTCAACTCAATGGTAGATTTAGCTGAGTTAAGATCTGCCTGATTCCCAGATTCAATTAACTTGAAGTTTTCACTCAAGAGATTTTTGTTTTCATCTTGGAGACAGAAACTTGCTTCTTGCAACCTTGAGAAATTAATCATCAACTGTTCCAAAGTGGACTGAAGATTGAGTTCCTCTGTTGACTCTAAGCTGAGCTCAGGTGAGTGTCCTAAAGAAATGGATGGTTTAGATTGTACCTCTGGTTCTTCTCTTGTCATGAGGCACATGTCATCAGCACTGCTGTCAGAGAACAACCCATCAGATGAATCTAGATCTTCATCAACATCCTCAACAACCATGACTTTTCTTTCTCCATATCCCCTGTCTCTTTTGGCTTGCCTTTCCTTTCTTTCCTTGGTGCTCAGCTGAGGACAATCATACTGAAAGTGCCCAACCTTCTTGCATTGAAAACATCTGTTGGCATCATCATTCTTTTCTTCAATAGACTCTATAGTCTTTGATGATGATCCTTCAACTCTTGTATAGTTCTTTTATTCTTTCTTCTTTTCTAGCTCTGTTGAGCTTTTCTCTCTTTCTCTGGTGTCTTTTTGTGGATAACTTCTCCTTTCCCTGTTATCCCTGTAAAATCTCTTATACTTGCCAAAACGGCTGTTAAGTTTTTCAAACCTTCTGGCCATTAGGCTGAGTTCTTCTTGCATCTCAGCCTTGCTTTGAGATTTGCTTGCCTTTGTACTCTTCTGTGGCTTTGGGGATTTGGGCTCAGTCTCCTTAGCTTTGAAGGCAACTCCCTTCTCAGCTGAGGTCTCACCAGGAGCCCTTTTCCTGTTAAGATCAAACTCATAAGCCTTGAGTTCAGAGAATACCTGTTGCATAGACATGCTGGATAGATCCTTGATATTCTGCATCATTACAGAGTACACATCCCATCTTGAGGTTAAACCTCTCAGGATCTTTAAGGCAACCTCTCTTTTGGTATAGACTTTTCCCAGAGAGTTTATCTCATTCATGATGTCAGTGAACCTCCCATCAAGCTGATCAATGGTCTCAGTAGACTCCATGGTGAACTGTTCATACTTTTGGACAGCTATTGAAAGCTTGTTCTCTTTGATTATGTCAGTTCCTTCACACATGAGAGCAAGAGTGTCCCAAAGTTCCTTTGCAGTCTGGCAATAGATCACTCTTCCCATAACTGAGTCTGGAATAGTGGTGTAGAGAATATTCATGGCTATGAAGTTGAGGGTGTGTCTCTTCCTCTCATCTGCAGTGAAGTTATCTTCATCCTTGGGTCATTCTTCTCTAGGATCTGCAATAGTGTCAGCTATGGTTCTAGGGTTAGGAGTCATAAAGATAAATGGACCTTTAGTTATGACTCTCAACATTTCATCATGCACACAGGCAAGATGAGGTCTCATTCTGATCTTCCAAAAATCATAATTTTCCACTGGGAATTGTGGAAGCTTGTGATGGGACATATGGTTCAAGGGATTGACTCCCATGTTGTTCTCCGCTGGTGGTTCTACCCTAGCTGCATTGTCAGTCATTATATCTAAACAAGTTTAAAAGATCAATTCAGTTGACCAAAATATAAAATACCTTTTTAGCACAAGGTATACTTAGAACAATGGTCTTTTGAACCACTGCTCTGATACCACTTGTTGGTCCCGAAACGAGTAAAACAAGTGTATGGGGGGGGAATACACCTGAGGTTACAAATTCAAACTTTTCTTTAAAACTTATCAGGTTACTTAAGACAGTAGATCGTCAGTGGACTTTGAAGTCTGCTGAAATCTACTTATGAAAGCTTACTGAGATATTAGCTCCACTGAAGGCTCAAGACTTTCAGTTGAACTACTATCTAATTAGCTTTCAGATGCGGATTAGTGAGCCCTTATGAAAATCTCATTTTGCTTTGATAAAACTTGTTTGAATAACACACACTTAAGGAAATGAATGAATGCAAGTACACAAGATATAAAGTGGTTCAGAGAATAATCTCCTACGTCCACTATCCTGATCAAACAGGAGAATTCCTTTCACTTGGAATTCCTTGTGTTATAGTGCAAGGTGCACTGATTAAATTAATCCTCTCTATGGATATTTGATCACTAGGATAATTTCAGGTCCTAGTTCCCAAAAACAAACCAACTTTCAGACTGATATCAACAATCAGCTTACTAACGCCACTTAACACTAACTCTCAACCTAACAACTGAGTAGGGTTTTGAGTAGGGTTTGGTTCCAACTGTTGTGAGATAATCCTTACAGTTTAGCTCAAGGCTTAGGATGGATTATCTCTTTATAAGGTTAGGATATAACTTTAAGCTCAGTTACAGAAGGTTTAGTATGCTCTCTATAAATGTGAAACACTTGGAAAACAAAGGTAATTTCGAGTGCTTCATAGTAAGTTATGTATGTAGAGATTGATTTTTCTTGTTGAGTTTCCTGTGCATAGAAATGAGCACGTCCTTCTGTATTTATAGACCTTCTTGAAAATCTTCCCGTTGGAGTTTGAATCTTCTCAAGTAAGTCTTCTTGTATCTTATTGGTTCAAACGACTCTATTTGAAGTTTTAAGTCTTGTCAAGAAACGACTGAAAGACCATGCCTGTTCACCAACTTTCTGTAGAATGCTAGGGAAAGACGTTTGGTATTTGTCAGTCTGTTACAGGTCGGCTGTCAGTAGAGTATGTTGAATTTTAGAGGCACGAACACCATGTTCGGCGCAGCGGAAGAACACGATTCACCAACAACGAATCTAAAACATGGTTGTATAACATAAAACATGAAGGATAATAACAAGTATATAAATCCTTACAGCGATTTGTACGTGGAATCCTCAACTATGTTATCCACGTAACGGCTTTCTATCAACCCGCACCGATATGCCAGCGTTAAATCTCTAGACGAATTTGCTAGGAAAATTTAGACTGGGATTTTATGGAGAAATTATATTTCTTATGTTGTGTGACCCATAGGCCCTCGTATATCGAGCGATCAGTCCAACTAACGGTCTTAATTGAACCCTAGACAATAAATCAGACATTCTCAATATACGAGGTATGTTACGAGGAAATCTGCAACTACCTTTAATACTGTAGGCTATTGTGATATCTTCCTTTCATTCACGAATACTCGATTAAGTCTTGAACATGATTAAGTGTCTATTCAAATAACTTAATCATATTATCTCAAATCACTAATTGATCAAGTATATCACACTTAGCTACAAAGTCTAAGTTGATGCGCGTCGGCCGACGACTTAGATCCAATTATGATGAGAAGACGAGTATTCTCTCTAAATCCACATTGAGGAATAAATCCTTTTCTTGGATCAACTACCACGCACATGTATTTCGTGATGAACCCAATCCATGCCATATCTACCAGTGGAAGGGTGCAAGCGTCGGTCATGGTCAAAGTTCATCACTCCACACATATCGTGCGTATTGACCTCAAGTCAGAGGCGTATCACATCGCTCCCACTAACCGAGACACCCGTAGACACATTATGTGGAATTACATCAAACGGTTTCTCGGATGGTATACCAATACCCTCTAAGGTATTTTTGCATCCATCATGAGATACCCGGTATCTCGTAGTAAGTGAGATCTTACTACACTCTCTAAGAGTATGATGCAGATCGCACACCAATCTCAATTGCATCATCAATATCCCATTCTTGATGATCCTTGATCGGGGCTATTTGAGAATCATACTTAAGTCATCTGAGTTCTCACTCACTCAATGACAGTAGTGATTCATGGGAACACAAATAAGAATATATGCAAACAATCAAACATCATATTCAGATAAGTGTAACGCCATACATTTAATATTAAACCAATAATAATATTAAATCAAATATGAATATCATCTTAGTATTATGTCCTTTGATGGATTGTCTCTAGGACACTAACACTAACAAAGTACACCTACGTGTCATCTTCCGATTTGGCCGCTCAGACTGTTAGCTCAGAATCCTGTCTTGCTTTAAGGTGGAACTCCTCTGAGAGAACCTTCTCATTCCTTCATTTATTGTAAGCTTCACTGAGATTCGTTTTGCCTTATTACAACCAGATTAACTAACAGCTTTTAATGGGTTTAGCATTTAATGAGCTTTGTTAGTTTACATCAGTGGACCTTGGTCCTCTCCTGATGGTTTTAGTCTTAGTGTGAATGCACTTAAAAAAACATTCAAGACTTAGACTATATCTCAGTTCATTTGTCTTCAGCAGACTTTGTCTTCAGTGGACTCTATTCTTCAATACACTCCAGAAATTACTAACTGTACTCCAGTTCCTTAACATTTGAACTGACTATCTAGACTCTAACTCTTCTGAATACTTTACTTACAAATCACTTAGGGAAACTTTTGGCATCTTAATCAAAACTTAAGTCTATATAATTTCCAAACAATTCTTGAAATCGAACACACACTCATATTAACTATGGCGCGTAGATCTTCAGGGCTCTATTCGCATACATACCTTTCCTTGGGTTCGATACTACTTGGTCCCTATACTTGCTAAAACTACTGTGATCCCATACTCTTGTGGGGTAACTACTAGTATAGCTAGTATTTTGAGTTCAAGTCAATGGCGCCGTTGTCGGGGATGGCGATGTATGTCCATTGAGTAGGACTTGGAGATAGTTTAGTAGTTAGTAGTGAGTTTTTTTATTTTCTGTTTTATTATTTATTTGCCTGGTTGCATTTGATTTTTCTTGTTGAGTACTCAGGTATATGAAAACACGCTCAAAGGGAGAAACGAACGAAGATAGAACTAAATATGACCCTGAGATTATAGCTAGAAAGAATCGAGCCTTCCTGGAGAGGATGAATACCATAGAGGATGATGATCAGAATCTGAACATGGGAGGAGGATTAGATTTGGATGGAGAGGGAGTTACTAAGAATGAAGAAAGGGTGGAAGAAGTGACTGGAGTAAATGCCCAAAACCAAATACACCAGGATCAGAACACCCAAAACCAAAACCCTCTTTACCAAATCCCAAATAATCCTTTCCAGAACCCTGTATATCAACATAACAACCTACCTTACCCATACCCATACCCATACCCACCATACTATCCTCCACCCCTAGTATATCCTCAGCACATTCCTCAGAATGCTGATCATGGTATGGCAATTCGAGGAAGGTTTGTGGCACAGCCGCAATGGTATTATGATGGTGTAGCATTGCCACCAGTGGAGGCAAACAACTTTTCTATCTCCCCAGGGATCCTGAAGATGCTAGTCGAGAATCAATTCAAGGGGGAGGTCGGAAAGGATAATCCTCATACTCACTTGAGGAATTTTCTAATGATTACCTCAACTTTCAACCATAATGGCATGTCTGAAGACGCCAAGAGGCTCAGGTTGTTCCAGTTCTCTTTAACTGGAATCGCGAAGGAGTGGTATGATAACACGCTCCCACGGGGAGGTATAACCACATGGGCCGAGCTCGAGCATCTGTTCCTTGAGCGATTCTACTCTCCGTCAAGAACAATCAAAGCAAGGCTACAAATCTCATCTTTCAAAGCAGAAGCCAGGAGAGGACTTACATCAGGCTTGGGAGAGATACTATAATATGCTCATTGAGTACCCGCAACATGGGTACAAGGAAGGTGATATAATGGCTTATTTCTACAGTGGAGTGGTCAAAATACTGTAGTGAGTGAGAAATTGGACCACCCAGCATGCCAGCAAGAGGTGGCCAACTATATGGGAGGGCCTAATTATAATCAGAATTGCTATCAAGGTGGAAATTAGCAGGGGTGACCAACTTATGGTCAACCATTCGTACCACCGGATCCACAACCTCCTCAAAACCAATGGAGGAAGAATGAAAATTTCTCATATAGCAATCCGAGAGCGGGGATAACTGTACCTCCAAATGTTGACCCTGGCTCAAAAGTCCCCGGAGGAGAAGGAGGTGCTACCACTGATGAGATGTTACGTGTCATTCTGCACAAGGTGGAAGAAGGTAGTAAGAGGTTGTCCTCTTTGGAGTATGATGTGAAGGAGATGAGTAAGAAGAATGATCAGCGTGATCAAGATCTCCAGAAGAGGGATATGGAGCTGAAAAGAATTCAGCAAGAGAATAATAGACAATTCACTTCCATGGAGTATCAGATTAGCCAGATCGCAAAATCACTGGGTAGAGAGCCCGGGAAATATCCTTCTATGCCGGAGGGGAACCCGAAAGAGCAATGCAAGGCGATTCAACTAAGAAGTGGAACCAAGTACGACAGTCCTCCAATGCCTGCTAAATTGGAAGAGATACATAAGGAGGTTGAGGTAGATGAGACCCAGAAAGGCAAAGATAAGGAGGAAGGAATTGATGTAGATGAGTCCCAGAAGGGCAAAGACCTTGAGGAGGAAAAGATTGAGGAGATTGAGAGAGTTCTAAAGTGGAAAAATGCAAGAGAAGCGAAGAAAAACGTGAAGGAGACCGAGCGAGATGAATGGGGGTACCCAAATCTGTGATACCGGTTCCGTACCCACAGCGGTTCATGAAGAAGAAATTAGATGAAAAATTTGCCAAGTTTCTTGATTTTTTTAAAAAGTTGCATATTAACATACCTTTTTATGATGCTTTGGAACAGATGCCTAATTTTGCCAAGTTCCTGAAGGTCTTGATAGCTAAGAGGAGGAGAGTAGATGAGCCCAAGCTGGTGCAGCTGAACCATCAGGTGAGTGCATTAGTGCACAAAGCGCTTCCCCCGAAGTTGAAAGATCCCGAGAGTTTTACGATCGTATGTGATATCGGGAATAGAGTCAAGAAGGGAGCGTTGTGCGATCTTGGAGTGAGCATTAACCTGATGCCATTGTCGCTATTTAAGAAGTGGGAGGGTGGAAAACTTCAGCCAACAATGATGACGCTTCAACTCGCTGACCGGTCAATTACTAGACCTCAAGGTGTGGTTGAAGACGTCCTTATTAAAGTTGGAGATCATATTTTTCCAGCTGATTTCGTAGTACTCAACATGGAGGAAGATGAGCACGTGCCTTTGATCTTGGAAATACCTTTCTTAGCTACGGCGGGAATGATGTTAGATGTGGCAAATGAGAAGATCACGGTAAAGGTAGATGATCAAGAGGTGAGAATTTCCCTATATGAGGCCATAAAACACCCGAAGGAGGATGAGAGATGTCATTTCATTGATGTCATTGACACTTGTGTTGAAGACACACCTCCTATCCCTAACCTTTCTTACATTCATGATTTTGAAGTCCTTCACTTAATGATTTAACCTTTGAGCATTATGATCTTGATTGTTTAGATATGGATAAAGGCAAGGAGATGAAGGATGGAGTGCTGAAAAGTGTGGACGTGTCCCAGTTGGAGAGAAAAGGAGGAGTTGATGTTAAGAAGAAAAAAATCAAGAAGTGGGTACCTCCATGGAGAACGAAAGAGAGGAAGGAGACACCACCACCAGCGGTGAAGAAGGTATTTAATAGTGGATGCCTTTAGGTTGAGAAGGAAGGAAAGGAACTCATGATGAAGGGGCATCGAGGAAAGAAATTCTACAACTTCTCTTATGACAATAAGGGAGGTAACTTTGAATATCATATCCCATAAGCTCCTTTGAGCTCGGTCCGACATTAGAACCTTAAAAATAGCACTGAGTGGGAGGCAACACATTTTTATTTTCTTTTGAGTGTTTTTAGTTGTAGGTGTTTTATTTTGAGTCGTAAGTTTTAGCCTCGTTCTTGAGTGAGTTGCTTGTAGGTTTGTCTCGAGGAAGTAAAGGTATCATAAAGTTATTCAAAATGGAGGAACTCAAGCAAGGGAGTGTGCTACATTGCCAAGTGCAAAGGGGATTATGTGTATTAGGTAACCCACAACCCAAAACTTAGACCGCTTCACAAGGTCGAAGTATAGGGGGGGTGGAGTATTATATATTTTATGGCATACATATGCACCGGCGCACTTGAGAGGTTTATTTGACATTGCACAGGTGCACACCCTCTCTTTGGGTTGAGTTAGGTTATATATTGTACCTTGAGATGCTGCTTGAGCTGTTTTTATATTGTGAACTAATTGGGTGTTACTACATATTTCATGCCTATCAATTCTCTTATGCTTGTTGACTGCTATCTTTGAGTGTGAAGTATGAGTTAGTAAGTTGTGGAGTTGAGTTGGGAACTAGATTTTGTGAGTGTAGGAGTTAGAGTTGATTTGAGAGGGAACTCGTATACTTACGAACTTTCCTTTTGAATACTTGTGTGTTGAAAGTGAGAATTCACTAGGACTAGCATGGATGTGAAAGCTGTGAGACTTGAGCCTTTGTGAGATTAAAATGCATAAATTGATCTCTTTGTTTGTGAGTGGATCGTCACCTTAGAAGATGCTAGAACTTGTGTGTGCTCTCACTTCTTGATTGTGTCTAGGTTGAAGTGCCGAAAGTGATATTAGGCCATCTTTGATTTGATTGAATCACTTAGCCAAAATTTTCCCTACCAATGACATTTATCCCTTGTTAGCCCATTTGAGCCTTAGCCAATTTTATTTGCTAGCACATTTTAACTTAACCAAACTCTTAAACTCTTTTTCCTAATTTGAGTGGAGAATAGGAAAAGTTGTGAATGAGAAAGGGATCGAGTTGAGTTGAGAAAGGAGAATTATTAACGCTTTAGTGTATCTGAGAAGAAGGTGTAATGAGATTTCGAGTTGTGGGAAAGAGCAATGAATTTGAGAATGAGCAAAAGAAAAATGAGCCCATATGTATGTGTGAAAGAGAAAAATAGAGTGAAGTGATTGAAAAAGTGAAGTGGGTTAAAAAAAATTGAAGTGTTGAGAGTAGTGGAATTGAAAGTGTATTGCTTGAAGATGATTGGAGTATATAGTTCCTTGTCTCGAAATACCGAAGTTGGATTTTCTGTTCTCCATTCACTTGAGTCACTTATCCTATATAGTTACCCCAGCTGCCGAAAGAGCCTACATTACAACCTTGATAAAGTCCTTTTTGATTCGGCATGGATTCTAGAGTATGGTCAAAGTTGAGAGTGCTTACAAGCCTATGACTGCTAATATGTGTGATTGATTGATTGAGTGAGTCCCTTAATATTGATATACACTTGTGAGGAAGTGAAACACATCGTTGAGTGCACATCCATGTTTGATCTTGGTGTTTCTTATTGTTATTGCATGAGTATGATGAAGGGGGTGAGTTGTGTACGAGTGATCGTTCTTTGAAACCTGAGCTCAATTACTTGCATGATTTGGTTCTTTAATTCATTCCTAACAATTTCACTTAACTTATTATTTCATTGCTTGAGGACAAGCAATAAGGTAAGTTGGGGGGGGGGGGGTTGATTAAGCGTGAAATTGTCATGATTTATAGCTCATTTTGCCCGTGTTTTGAGTGATTTCGATGAGTATATAGAGTCAATTGAGCATTATTTTCATGAACTAACTAATTTGCCTCTTTGATGTTCATAGATGGATAGAGGGCAAAAAATGGAGTTCGTAGGACTTTGAATCGGCCAAAACGGACTCCCGGATGAGAAGATAGGAAAAAAATACGAGAAGTACTAGTCTGAACGAGCAAAAGTATCATTTGACCCGAAGAAGGAGGACTCAAGCACTGGAGCTCGAGTCCTAAGGACTCAAGTAACAAGAGCTCGAGCCCTAGTGATTTTCTGGAGAAGCAAAGAACTCGACCAGGCCTTGCTCGAGTCTTAGGGAGTCGAGCGGTCGAGTGCGTACTCAAGCGTGAAGAGGTCGAGTCCTAAGCGTGAAGAGCTCGAGTCCTATGTGAGCACTGACCAAGAGAGGCACTCGACCAAGTAGAGGTCGAGTCCTATGCACTCGACCAAGTAGAGATCGAGTCCTATGCTGGCGCTGGAAAGAAGAAGGACTCGACCAAGTAGAGCTCGAGTCCTATGCACTCGACCAATTGGAGGTCGAGTCCCTCAGGGTTAAGTTCGGCCCATAAACTTCCAAATCGACACGTTGCTTATATATACCCCATCCCAAGCACGTTTAAAACCACCACATCACAATTAAAGATAGATTCGAAGAGAGAAGAACACCGGGAGAGTTGAGCAAGCATACTTTACGTGTAATCGAGGTTTTGATATTACAGATTCATAGATTAGAGTTTGATTTTGATTTTGATTTTCTTTCTTCTATCCTTTAAACACTTGGTACTTAAGACTTTTGATTCAGTTGTTAATTGATATTCGTTCTTAGACTTTAATTCTTTCTTAAACCCTTGTTTATGTTCTTTTGTTTTTTTTAACTAGATTAATCATGTTTTTGTTCGTTGCTTGTTTAATTACTTTCGTTATCATAAAAACCATGTTAAGCTAGAACCCTTGCATGCTTGGGGTAGGATGAACTCGTAGAAGTAAGATGTTGGTACATAATTATGATACCTCGTGATGTTTAGTGCTAGTTCTCTTAATTAATTGAATTCTTAAAATAAACCCTAGAATTATCTTGGAATTTAGTACGAAAATTATTAGAGAGAGGACGATCTTATCACTCTTTGATAACAAGTAGACTTAATGATAGGGTTATAGAAGGGGTTTATAATTTACCGGTTTATCTAGGGAGGACGACCGTATCACCTTGGGTAAATAATGGTCTCATTAATTAAGCATAATCCATATAACTTGTTTAGTGGGTTGTGAAGTAGGTTGATATGACGAAGTATTAGGGTTAATTTTTTATCTTTTAATCTTTCAATCTGGTGCTAGATTAGGGAAGCTGATTGCCTAGTTTTAGTACACTTAGGATTAATACTTGCACATCACAGTTATTTTAGTTATCGTACTAGCTCCGTTAGTATACGTAGGGATTCCTATCCTGAGCATCACCATCTCGTATTTGATTAAATCCTTAGTTATTTGTTTGATTTCATTATTTGCATTAATAGTAATAGAATATAGAGTAGATTAATATAATTCTTGAAACCGAACACACAATCATATTAACTACGACGCGTAGATCTTCAAGGCTCTATTCGCATACATACCTTCCCTTGGGGTCGATACTACTTGGTCCCTATACTTGTCAATACTACGGTGATCCCATACTCTTGTGAGGTAACTACTTGGTCCCTACTACTTACCAATTACATCTTATAAGCTCTTAAAACAATTTATAAGATGTTTCAAATAAGCTTAGTCAAATACCCTCTAAGTCTCACAAAATTTGCCACTCTTAAATTAATTATCATATTATTAACTTAATTTATTTTAAATAATTCAAGTGGTAATTTTTCATCCTGTTGCGCTCTGAGCAAAGTTCGTATCGCAAACATGTCTTAAAACAGTAAGTCATCGCCCGTCCACATTTGTCATCAATGTTAATTATTATTTTGCAGTACTTATCTTTCCATGTCAGTGAAAAATTTGCATTTCTTTATACTAGATTTAGATAAAGGATATATTACTTCTTAATACACTTATTTGAGCCAAATTACAATAGGCTCCCACCTCCACCATTCCTGTCGGGCCAGGAGGTGGGGGCCCTGGGGGCGAGGGTTTCTCCTTTTGCTACAAATTACAATAGGCTCAGCCCAAAATATAGAAACACACAAATACATTAAATTGCAACCTAATACATTAGTTGGCATGTATACAGTAATCATTTCCATTTCATTAAATTCAAAACCATCACATCTTTCTCTGTCTTTCCATCTAATACGCCACTCATCTCTATATGCGCTCTCTCTCTTCTCTCTTCACACCGCTTCATTCGTCGGTGCATCCGTGAGATGGTTGTAGGCGAAGTCTGACGATGGCCGCTCAAGTCCGCCTCTCCACTCTCTGTACATCTCTTATGCTGAAGTATTTCAATCCATATTGAATTATGAAGTTGAAAAACTCTGATAGATCAATTCTTCACTTTCTCCACCTATTTTTCCTCCTCAAATGCCGACACCGGGTAAGATCTGGAGAGGCCAGTAGGGGTAGCAAACACTATTTTACCATTATTGGGGTCCGAATTCGAAATATAAGAAAGAGTGATCCAGATCAGGAGCTCCTGCTCTTGACGCCTGTCAGGTGCTTCATCCGATGGTCCTCAAAAGACATCGTACCAGACGCTCTTTCTGATGGCTCGGAACACGTACGTCTTGCTCTTCTTCTGCTTTAGCCACACGAATCTGATGCTCTCGTTGTGCCCTACCTCGACAATGTCGTCCAGGGGGAGGAGCCCTTCGGTATATTGGCTTTCTCTCTACACCAACGACAGCCACTCGCCTCCTCTATCTTCGCGTAAATGGGTGAACAATTTGCTTCGTGGAATTGCATAATTGAATTGGGGGATTGAGTTTGCAATTTTTCTTCTACATAAATTGAGTTTGGGGAAATTGGTTTGCAATTTATTCTTCTAAATAATTGAGTTTGGAGAATTGGGTTTGCAATTTATTCAAGGGATAAATTTTTAAATTTTTTAATTTGAGTTTTCAATTGGTTCATCATATTTCTGAAATTTGATTTGAAGAAGAGTGAACAATGGTTGAAGGAAGCTAAAGTTGTGCAGTGTGTGAATATATGTTAGAGGGCAAAATTGGTCTAGGTTATATGTAAACATGGATGTTTAATTTATTCTTTTTCTTGTCAAACGATGTGTAATGGTGGTGGTGGCAGGTGCTAGTAGATTGACCCCCTGTTTTGTATATGTAGTAATTGAATTATGATGAAGGAGAATGTTCGTTTTATCAATATTTGAAAGGTTGCTGTTGAACTCTATTTTGCTTTAAAGCATAAATTTAAATGCAATAATGGTGTGTATTAATTAAAGGTTGTAATTATATTCTAGTTTAGAATCGTTTTTTATTTTGTTATTGATGTGTCATGATATTATGTATTGTACCACTACACAATGTGCATATGATTGTTGTATCAAGGTATTATGTGGTGTACCAAGGTAATATATGGTGTACCAAGGTATTGTATGGTGCACCATGGTATTGGGTGGTGTTCTATAATATTGTGGTAATATTTGTCGTACAACCTTCAAAACGGGACATGATAAATTACACCAAATATATTGAAATTTTAAAAAATAATTGACCAAATTGAATCAAGTAGCTGTCAAAAGCAAGAATGAATAGTATAAAGTGAAAAGTAATATTAATGTGACATTTGTACTTTTGTAGTGTTTGTAATTATACAAAAGGTTGTGTAGCCTAGTGCTTTTAAGACTCAAATTTTGTAGTGGTGTGTAATCACCCCTTAGATAAATGGATATTTAATAATCATTTCAAATTAAATAGAATTTTTTTATACCGACATAACTTATATTCAATAATTGCATTGTGCAATTAATTTGTATTTTTAAGAAAAGGGAATTTATTTTATTATAAATATTTTTTCCAGTAAAAGTTACATTTCACTAAAATAATATTTTACTTAAAAATTACTAGTATTAATTATTACTTGGTAATTTGGAGTTTTAAACAAACCTAAAAAGAACAACTTTTTTTTAGTACTCCCTCTTTTTTCCAATTTATTATGCATGTTTTTTTTGTCCGTCCAGTTATAATATAATATACATGTCCTAAAATGGAATAAATATTTTATTTTCATCCTCCAAATATTTTTTTTATAACTTAAATTGTTATTGATTTTTTTTATAAATAATTATTTTGTTTATAGATATACTTCACAATACCCCATGATAATTGATACCATTCAACATACATATTTTATAAATAAATTATCAATATTTATTAAAACTTGTGAAAAGAAGTATGCATACTAATAATGGATGAAGAAAGAACTCTAGAGAACCTCTGGGATTTAAGAGTACAATCATCTATCTAATTTTTTATTTCAAAAAACATAAGGTGCGACCAATTCATGATATTGTTAGTGTTAGTGTCCTAGAGACAATCCTTTGTAAGGATATAATACTAAGATAATATTCAGTTTATGGATTAATATTATTGATTGAGTTAATATTAAATGTATAGCTTTACACTTATCTGAATATTATGTTTGATTGTTTGTATTATTCATATCTGTGTTTCCTTGAATCGATACTGTCATTGAGTGAGTGAGAACTTAGATGACTCAAGTACGATTCTCAAATAGCCCAAATCAAGGATCATCAAGAATTGGATATTGATGATGCAATGGAGATTGGTGTGCGATCTGCATTATACTCTATAGGAGAGTGTAGTAAGATCTCACTTACTACGAGATACTAGGTATCCCATAATGGATGAACAAATACCTTTGAGGGTATTGGTATACCCATCTGAGAAACCGTTTGATGTAATTCAACATAATGTGTCTACGGGTGTCTCGGTTAGTGGGAGCAATGTGATACTCCTCTAACTTGAGGTCAATACGCACGACATGTGCGGAGGGATGGACTTTGACTATGACCGACGCTTGCACCTTCCAAGGATAGATATGAAATGGATTGGATTCATCACGAAGTGCATGTGCATGGTAGTTGAGCCAAGAATAAGATTCATTCTTCAATGTGGATTTAAGAGAGAATACTCGTCTTCTCATTATAATTGGATCTAAGACATCGGCCAGTGCACGTCGACTTGGACTTTGTGGCTAAGTGCGACACGGATGACCAATTAGTGATTTGAGATAATATGATTAAGTTATTTGAATATACACTTCATCATGTTCAAGACTTAATCGAGTATTCGTTAATGAAAGGAAGATATCACAGTAGCCTACAATATTACAGGTAGTTGCAGATTTCCTCGCAACTTACCTCGTATATTGAGAATGTCTGATTTATTGTCTAGGGTTCAATTAAGACCGTTAGTTTGCTCTATATACGAGGGTCTATGGGTCACACAACAAGCAATGACAGTTCACCGATTATAGTTGGTTGATTAAAGTATTATATTAGATATAATATTTAATTTATGGAGAATATAATAATAATTATATTTAGAATTAATTATTATTATTATTTAATTAAAGTGGATTTAATTAAATATGAAATCCCAATGATAAAATTTGGAATATTATTATACAAGAATAATATATATGGTAGATATATTATACGTAGTGAAATATCTGGTGATATATAATCCGTAGGGATTATATTTGCGGGAAAAGCAAATTATCTTGCTTAGAATTAAGCCAAGATTATCCCTATAAATATGTGTCCTATGGGAATTCATAAAATACACAAGAAATATAATTTCTCCATAAAATCTCTGCTTGAGTTTTCCTAGCAAATTCGCCTCGAGATTCAACGCTGGCACCTTGGTGCGAATTAGTGAATAGTTGTTGTGTGGATACCATAGTGGAGGATTCCATGTAAGAAACTCTGTAAGAATTTTCATTTTAAATTCTTGCAAATTATTATGCGATTAATTATCCGTTGTTGGTGAACTTTATTATTCCGCTGCCCACGTTTACGTGCTTACGTGCCTCTAAAACTCAACAGATATGAATCAATATATATAGAGTATTTTTCTAACTTTGATTGAGGTCTTATTAGTAGACAGTGGGATTAATCCCCTTATCATTAATGAGTAATGTATCGAATACAACATAAATCATCTTATGCAATGAGAGATGTCTAGAGAGAGAATATTTAGATAGTGTGAGAGCAGAATGGGTGAAGTTGGGGCTTCGGGTAGTAAAAAGAAAAGAAGACATAGGGACTTTACCGCCAGAGTTAGCAATTTACCGGCACAACAGAAAAACGAATTAAACAAAGTTTAGGAGTCCAAAGAGAGATACGTTAGTTTTTACTTAAAGAACTTTCCTGGGTACTGCACTATAAAGTCGTTGGTTAAGATGTTCATGGAAATTGATATAGTTCGAGATATTTTTATCCCTAGCAAAAAGAACAAAGAAAGAACCAGATATGACTTCGTCAGGTTCAGAGCAAACACGGATAAAAGGAAAGCAGAATTCATGTTGAACAACGTCTGGATTAATTCATATAAACACAGGGTGAACCTCTTGAAATTTGAACATCTGTCAACAGAATAGATTCTCAGAGTGGAAAAGGCTAGACCTTTGCAACTAATAAAATACCAGGCTTTCATGAATGATCAATTTTTTTTATGTAGAAATGGCAGGGGACAGGGAAAATATTAAAGATAGGAGAGCCCAGATACACTTCCTAGAGTTGTAGGTTTCTGCAATTTATCTGAGGAGGAAGATAGAAGATTCCTGAGTACATGTTGAATGGCCAACTAAAAGAAGAGTTTCCTTGGACTGATATTGGGAATTGTATAAAAATATCTTTGTGGAGAAGAAATTAGAGTATCTTATTTGGATGGCGATGTAGTTTTCTTCCAATCTCTAGATCAGTTTTCTGCTAATTTGGACGAGCTGGGAGAGATTTCAGATTGGTTCAAATTCATTCGGTTATAAAATGAGAGAGTCATGAATAATAAGCGCATTGTCTGGACTAAATAGCATGAGGTTCCACTTCATGCATGGAACCCTAAGTTTTTTTAATTTGGTCTTAATAAAGTTTGGAAGATTGTTAAAAATTGATGTAGATACGACAGAGAAAAGAATTCTTCAGAATGCCAGAATCTTTCTGAGAACGTCATATCCAGAAATTCCAACTGCCCCATTTCCGGTCAATATTGATGGCAATATTTTTTACATTAGGGTGAAAGAGGAATATGAAGATCTGGATGATGATCTCATGGATCTTCCAGTAGGAAATGAGTGTGATTCAGACGATGAGAATTATTCCAATTGACCACAAGATCACGTGGTCCGTGGATGAGTCTGACTTTGATGTACAGAGAACATTGTTAGAGAGGCGACAATGGGTCTGATTCCGATGTAGAGAGATCTCCATTGAGAGGTGGCGATGAGTCGAAAGAGATTGATGCCTTATCTCCTAACCCTAACCCGAATATTGGGATTCGTACGACCGCCTCCATCGAGTCGCTAAAGATTTTGATTTTGGCTAGGGAACTGTTGTAAATAAGTACGTAAATTAAAGGGATATTGTTTGTTGACCCAGTTCATCCGGAAGGACTACGTCTGGGGGCGATCCAAGCCAGGAGTTTCACTAATGATCTTGTGTATGAGAGTGATTACAATAATGAATACAATGATCTATTTATAAGAATAAAACCCTAGTCTAAGATATAAAGCCCGTTGGGTTTCTTGGTCCATAAGTAATTTCCACATCAAATCTTCTAGATTTGGAATAATAAATCTTCTAGATTTACAACACTCCCCCTTGGACATTACGACATAACATAAATGTCTTGTCATAAAAACTCCACATGCTAGGTTTCGGCCAAATAATAAGTTAGGGAGGAATGTTATTGATCTTCTAGATCTAAATCTTCTAGATTTGTTTCGGGGTTACCGCTCCCCCTGAAGACAATATCACTTTATGTATTTGCATCACTATACCGCGAACGTACTTTTCAAAAGTAGACGTAGGTAAGGATTTAGTAAACAGATCTGCTAGATTGTTACTAGATTGCACCTTTTGAATGGTAATTACGTTGCTCTTCTGGAGTTCGTATGGGTAGAAAAACTTAGGTGGAATATATTTCGTCAGGTTTCCCTTGACGTACCCATTACTCATTTGTGCAATGCAAGCAGCGTTGTCTTCAAATATAATGGTGAGAGGTGTATCGCCTTTGGCGATACCACACGAGTCACCAATGTGTTTTACCAAGGACCTTAACCAAACACATTCTCGTGCGGCTTCAAATAGAGCTATGATCTTTGAGTGGTTTGAAGACGTGGTGACCATGGATTGTTTAACCAACCTCCATGAGATTGCGGTTCCACCATAGAGAAAAACGTAACCAGTCTGGGATATGGTGTTGTGGGGATCAGACAAATAGCCAGCATCCGCATAACCTTCTAAGGTTTTGTCTTGGTTCTTACGATAAAACAGTCCAAGATCTTGAGACCCTTGGAGGTATCGTAGAACATGCTTAACACCATTCCAATATCACCTTGTAGGAGAAGCGCTATATCTCGCAAGCAAATTGACAGTAAATGCAATGTCCGGCCGAGTGCAACTTGCGAGATAGAGCAAAGCTCCAACAACGCTAAGATAAGGAACTTCTGGCCCCAGAATTTCTTCTGAATCTTCTCTTGGTCTAAATGGATCCTTATCTACTTCGAGGGATCGAACAACCATAGGGGTGCTAAGTGGATGAGATTTATCCATGTGAAATCTCTCCAATACCTTCTTTGCGTAGGTCGACTGATGAATAAGGATTCCTTCTGGGAGATGCTCGATCTGCAAGCCGAGGCAGTACTTGGTTTTACCCAAGGACTTCATTTCAAATTCAACTTTCAAGATTGAACTGGCTTCTTCAATCTCTTTGCATGTTCCGATTATGTTTAGGTCATCAATATAGACGGATATGATGCAAAAACCATCTTGCGATTTCTTCGTGAATACGCATGGAAAAGCTTTATCGAATGTGTATCCCTTCTTCTGAAGGAATTCACTAAGTCGGAGGCTCGATTGCTTCAGACCGTACAACAACTTTTGCAGTTGTATGCTATACATACTGCAGTTTTCACCATCCCTTATTTGAGGAATGTCAAATCCATCGGGGATTTTCATGTAAATGTTGGCATCTAATGATCCGTATAAGTACGCGGTTACTACGTCCATTAATCTCATTTGGAGATTCATTTTAACTGCCAAAGATATCAAGTAGCGGAACGTTATTGAGTCCATGACATTGAGTTCATGACGGGAGAATAGGTTTGATCGAAATCAATCCCGGGTCTCTGCGAAAAACCCTTGAGCTACAAGCCTCGCTTTATACCTCTCCATAGTATTGTTCTCATTTCATTTTTTTACAAAAACCCATTTATATCCTACAGGGATAGCGCGCGCGGGTGTACGAACGAAAGAGTCAAATACTTATCGTTTGTTAAGCGATGCGAGCTCTGCTTCAATTGTCTCTTTCTATTTTATCCAATCGGAGCGCTTCCGGCACTTAATGATAATTTTGGGTTCTGGATCTGGATTGTTAATGGAAAGATCAGATGTCCCTGCAAATGTGTCATCGACGACAATAATATTTATATTACATGTTTCTCCCGTATCTGTGAAATTCACAGAGACTTTGACGTTTACGTCAACTAGACCTTCCTCATTTCCCATTGTATCTGGGTCTAGTCGTTCCACGGTCTTAGTGCAAGGAATATTTTGTGCACAGCTTCATCACTAGGACTCTCGTCTCTTAAAGATTTGGGGTTATCAAGACGGATCTCTTCTAGAGATTTTACATTCGACTGACCAGTTTTGCTAGCCTTTCGTTTAGGTGTGTTACTATCTCTTGAGGGTCTCTTACGCTTTTGGCGTGTGGGGGCATGAGTACTCGTTTTACTTAGGACCTCAACCCTTTGGGGAGCATTTACTACAGGTATATGCAATTTAGTTACATCTCTATGGTCAGTGAACTCGTCTGGTAGATTATGTGCTAAATTTTGCAAGTTAATGATCTTCTGAACTTCTAGTTCAGATTTATTAGTGCGCGGATCTAGATACTGAAGATTACTTACGTTCCACGTAAGTTCCCGACATTCGTTTAGTTTTGAATTCGGATCTCCCCCTAATGCCGGGAAGTAATCTTCATCGAACGTGCAATCAGTGAACTAGGCCGTTAATTGATCCCCGGATAAAGACTCGAGGTATTTCACGATGGATGGAGAGTCGTATCCGACGTAAATACCGAGTTTCTTTTGTGGGCCCATAGAGGTCCACTTTGGTATTGTTATTGGAACGTATATCGCACATCCAAAAATACGTAGATGGGAAATGCTAGGTTCTTTCCCACGCACTAACTGTAGGGGGGAATGATCATTATATGTAGTTGGACGGATTTGGATTAAGTGCGATGCATGTAGGACTGCATGCCCCCAGCATGAAGTGGGTAGTTTGGAGTTCATAAGCAATGGTCTCGCGATAAGTTTAATACTTTTTATTAGCGCCTCAGCAAGACCATCTTGGGTATGGACGTAGGGGACCGAATGCTCCACTTTAATTCCCAGGGCCATACAGTAATCTGTAAAGGCCTTCGAGCTGAACTCAGCTGCATTATCCATGCAAATCGATTTGATTGGATAATCCGGGAATTGAGCTCTAAGCTCGATAGTCTTCGCAGTGAGCTTCACAAAAGCTTGATTACGGGTGGACAACAAACATGCAAATGTCCACCTAGTGGAGGCATCAATAAGGACCATGAAATAACGAAAAGGTCCTGATGCTGGGTGAATCGGTCCGTAAATGTCTCCTTGAGTTTGGTCAAGGAAAACCGGAGACTCTAGTCCAACCTTAGTGCACGACGGGCGCACTATTAACTTACCCCTAAAACATGCATCACAAAAATATTCATCAACAGGAAGGATTCTATTATTCGTAATATTATGACCAGTTGAATTAGATAGAATCATACGTATCATTGTTTGTCCCGAATGACCTAACCGCTGATGCCATAATTTAAAGCAATTTGGGTCATGGAATTTCATACTCATGGCTAGATGGAGATTTTGACGGCCGGATATAGGAATAGTACAATCCGGGGGAGAAGTAAGAAAGTTTTTCTATAACTTATTTACGGCTACCTCGAGTAATAGTCATCAAAAGGCATTTGTTATTGTTCTCAGTTTCAATTTCAATGTGATATTCATTAGTCCTAATATCTCTAAAACTGAGCAGGGTACACTTAAACAGTGGAAACAATAAAGCATTATTCATTATGAGTTCGGTACCCACGGGGAGGACAATGGGAGCTCTTCTGGACCTCACTATCAACCTACTATCATTGCTATTGTAGTTATACTCCCCTTACAATTTAACAAGTAATGAAAGAACTTCTTATCTCTTAAGATTGCATGAGTGGTGTCGCTATCTACCAAACATAAAACACAATCTCAATCCATCATGCCAGAGAAAATAGCCCAAACCTAATAGCTAATATGTTTACTAGCCATGAAAAGCAATATCCAAGTAAATTTAATGGACAGCGTTAAGGTAAACACATCGAAGCTAAAATATAATATTATCCATAAAATAAAATATCCGAAAGAAAGGATCCAAATATAAAGTACTAAAACAATCAAATACACAAATCACTCATCATCTCCAAGGTCCTTGAGCTTGATGCCCAGAGGATCGACGTTGTCTTGGTCAAAGTCTGCTTTCAGGCAGTCTGGCATGGTGAGATTCGACTCTAGGGGCCTTCCCCTTGCCGTCCTTCTGCTGCTTTTGATAAGCCTCAACCAAGTTCTTGGGAGTGCGACACGTGCGAGACCAATGGCCTCTGCATCCGCATCTGTAGCAGGACTGTTTAACCTTGCCAGATGAAGAGCGAAATTCGAGGTTCTGTGATCACCGGATGTACTACGACCTCGGCCTTTAACCCAGATCATCTTACTCTCTCCCCCTTCCACGTTTGCAACCAATAATATAATTATCCCAATACTGCTGCTAGAGTATAAGGTTGCTAGTGTTGAATGTTGACAGATTGTTCTTCATCAACTGGATTACAATACGGTGCAAAATAGAGTTGTACTCCATTATAGGCTTAAGGTCTTGTAAATGGAGTCTCAACCAATCGTATTGTACCGGAGGGAGGAGTATATCATTTTATTGTTGGAAACGATCCAACAGGGAGTTCCACAATATTCCGGGGTCCCTGAATGAGGATCTAAATGATGAATTCCTCACTCAGGTGGTTCATGAGAAAAATCAACGCTATCGTCTTCAGGGCGTTAGTGGATTTCGAACCTTCGAGAATTGTTTCGCTCAACTCATTTAAGGCTAGATGGAACTCAACATCTAGCGCCCATCTCAGGTAGTTATTACCATCGAGAGCAAGCTCATCGAATTCTTTCATGGTAATATCATATATTTTCACTACGATTTTAAAGTGACATGGTAAGAGTTGTGACCAATTTATTGACAACGGAGAAATAAGGATTTATTTAATTATTCTAGAGCACATAGATATAAGTATTGGGCGCCGTCTACCCAAAACATAAATTTACGGTCCGACAAATACCGGGCGCCGCCTGCCCGGGCATAATATGCAAACTATAAAGAAATAAAACTATGTGCGGAAAAGTAATGCACGTAGGATAATTAAATCACATAAACATGCATAAACAATTAAGGAAGATAATCATATGAAAATAATTTCTGGAAAATATACGATTTAATAGACAGAGGAAATAATCATAAGAATAATTATTTCATGTATATTAACGCAATTTAACGAAATATTTTCAGGATTAAAATAAATTAAACACGAATTTTGTGATATCAAGAACGCAAACGAAATAGGGTTAAGAGATCACAAGAATTCAGACGGGAGAGGGCGCGCGCAGCGACGGGCGCGCGGGTGCGCGCGGCGCTTGGACGAGATGGGCGCACGGGCAGCGGCGGGCGCTGCTCTCACGTGCGTCGTCTCGTGCGGCGGTCGTACGCCTTCGGGACATCGGCCATTGCTCGTCAATTCAATACACAATAATTAAATCCAACAATCAATCATGAATCAAATAAATTCATAGCATAGGTACACATTAAAACATGGAAATTCATATGAAAATAAATTAAGGGCGTACCGTATGATCTCGGTTAGAGACTCGTGCTGATAACGTGTTGTAAATAAGTGCGTAAATTAAAGAGACATCGTTTGTTGACCCAGTTCATCCAGAAGGACTACGTCTGGGGGCGATCCAAGCAAGGAGTTTCACTAATGATCTTGTGTATGAGAGTGATTACAATAATGAATACAATGATCTATTTATAAGAATAAAACCCTAGTCTAAGATATAAAGCCCGTTGGGTTTCTTGGTCCATAAGTAATGTCCACATCAAATCTTCTAGATTTGGAATAATAAATCTTCTAGATTTACAACAGGAACGACGAACCGAAAACCTTCTCAATTCACACTCCATTTCAGGCACGCATGAGTCCAGAAGTGTAATACTCGTGAACATTACAGGCCATTTCAGAATTAAACAAGAAGTGGGCCCTTCTATGGATCAATTAATAAATAAAGCCCAAAGGTTTGTGTCCCCCTTAATGAGCTGGCCCATCCATGATTCATGCCTATATTCAGAAGAATTAATTTCTCCAGCCCAGAGTTACACCAGCAATATGGATACTAAGTCATCAAAAAGCGCTAACAGGGAGCTTTCAACTTGCAACTCAATTTTCCCTGTGGCTCAAACTAATTCTACGGAAATCAAATCATATCTTTCTTCTAATTACCTTCTAGTCTTGTGGCAGTGAAAAATATTGCAAGATCGAAAATGAGCAACAATTGCTCTCCGCAACCGATGTTTGCTTCAAGGAAAAAAGATGGAAAGCTAAATGTATTGAAATAAGAATTTCTGAAGAGGCAAGAAGGGCCTTGGAGGTTGGGAAGAAATTTGGGCTACTCAGTAAGGTCTCATATGTTGAAATGAAGAAACAACAGATGCAATTGGAAAAGAAAGATCGGAGGAAGGCCAATAAGTGCAAGAAGATGGTGAAGAAAGACGAGTCCAAATTATCCAGATGAAGATGTTCAGTTTTAATGTCAAGGGATTGGGGAAAAGGGAAAAGAGAAGGGAGATTAAGGAGATGTTGAAATTACACATAATCGATTTTTGCTGCTTACATGAAACTGTGAGTGTGCGTGATGTTTTTCAGAGTAGTATTAACTGAATGTTGACAACATATATGACAACACAAGAAAGTCACGAATAGTTATGAATAGTGGAAGACTTAAATACCTTGCAAACAGAATTTAAAACTTTTTATAGACTTAAATAAAGTCTATGATGCCTCATGGTGAAAAGCTTCACTATAACCATGTAGTGATACAAACAAAGATCTAACATAAGATATCAAAGTGAGGGTAAGGTCTAAACACACCGCCTAAACAGATCTACGATGACTAGAAAACTGATCACACTCAGACCCTAATCTAGCTTATTTTTTATCCCAATATTGATAGGTGTATTGCAGCGCACGACCAACATAAAAGATAGTAATAACTGCCCTTCTACACTAGATGTACTTGTACACTCGATAGTGTAGCTCTCGTTTACTATTTCCTGACTTGTTTTCCCTAGTTTTTCCTTCGTACATCTTCTGGTATTTATAGATGCAGGATCCACCAGAAGTTACAATTACTAGGTTAGTCTGGAATGAACTAGAAACAAATCCTCCACTAACTCCATAACCGCCCATGATGAATTTGATCTCCTCACTTGATAAACGCAACCGCATGACCTGAAATATTCTAGGTCTTCATCCTGCAAACACAACATCAAACACAACATAGAACAAAAGTGATAGTTTTAGGATAAAGGGCAAATTAAGTAATGTTATCCGGGATGGTTCCTAAACATTTTTTACAACACTGACATAACATTAACAATCTCCCCCAATTTGGCCTTTCTACTACAACACACCTGATGAAAATCTCAGTAATATGTGTGTAATAGACTATGACAAATGAATATCTTAGAGTAAATATTAGTTTGCCAAAAATGCCTTTTAAAGAAAAGATCAAGATTTTTAACTAAGCAAAAATCATGCTTATCCCAAAAAAAATCCAAAACATGATGTTCTAAATATAAGACAATAACAACAAAACATAATTCTTGTTCAGAACCTATACAAAGTGCAATCAGCATCCTAACAACAAACTATGCTCAAACAACTATTGTTCAGTGCAAAGTGAAAACATAAACTAATAATTCCTGAACAATAGAAAAGTATCAGAACTAGATAGAGTTACCAAAGCTATCCTAACTACAAATCTAACAGAGCTATTACACTAAAGGAAAATATAAACCAAGATGAGAAAAGATTTGGTTGTAGGATATCAAGAGTTGCATCTTCAATAAATCTGCACAGACTCCCCCATACTTGAATCTCCCCCTATCTTCAAACTCCAGTTTGACCTTCAAAGGTCACCATCTTCATTCCTTGGTCCAGCATCAGCAGCAACATCTCCTCTAGCTTTAGCATCATCACCAATATCTTCTTCTTGATTAGAACCTCCATGTCCAGATGGTCCAGCAACATCTTCAGGTCTTTGTGGAGCATTTTCATCAGCTAAACCCCCTGTTGGAGTAAAAAGCAAGAATCTCCAAAAATTTCTTTGGTGTTCCATCCTGGATAGAGTTCTCTTCAAGTCTGCAATAGTCTTGTCCAAATCTGTAATTTGATTAGAGATATATGGATTAGATATGGTAACGGAAGAAACATATGACCCATCAACATTGATGTTGGTCGGTATGTTGATAACATTGGGGTCAACACTCCCTCTGTTTTGAGTACACTGTGGATCTGGTTCAGCTTCAGACATAGGTACATCATCTCTTGGTCCTGGAAGGGGTAAATCAATCACTCTATTGTTGCTAATCAACAACCGATGGTTGATTCCCAGAGCAGGTGCATAGTTACTGATTACTTCATCATTAGCTCTTTCAAACTCTTTGTCTTGCAGCAATTGGTAAATTAAACAAGGATACGACAGTAGACCTCTTCTACTAATCTCTCCAGCATACCTCAACATGTTATTAAATATAGTTTGACCTAAATCAAACTCATTCAGCTCACCCATCCTAAATAGAAGGATAGCTTGTTCTTCAGTCAAACATGTTGAATTGGTTTTAGGCAGCCAATTGTGGATCACCAATCTATGCAGTGCAGAGTATAAACTTGTCAATCTAGAAGTCAGAATCCTCTTTGCCCACACTTTGACTTTACCACCAGTGATCACAGATATCACCAAGTTCAAATCAGTTATAGACCTTTCCTCCATGTTCTTTGTTCTTAGAATGCGGTTGATTACCCTAGGATTAACCATAATCCTATCACCTCTAAATCTTACATTCCCATAGTTCTCAGAATTCACTATACCAAGACTTTTATGCAAGTTAGCATAAAATTCATGCACCCAATCAACATAGTATGGTGTAGCAAACTGTAGTGCGTGCATAAGATGTCTTTCTATAAGGAATGTAATCAGATCCATAGCTTCAAACTCAGGCACTCTAATAACTCTTTCACTTACAATCACTCTAGTTCTAATAGTAGTGTATCTAGAACTAGCAATGTCATTATGTGTCTCATCATCTGTTTCAGAGTCAGAGTATACCTCTTCAGGTTCAACAACTTCTTCTTCAGGTTCTGATGTTGTCTCAGGTGAGGCAACATTTTCGGCAATATGAGTAGGATCACTTCTTCTTTTGCTTTTGATTTCTCTCCTGGCAGTAGAAGGATCATGCTTGTGCTTGGTCCTTCCTTCAGTTCTGTTTGCAAAGAAATCTTTGATTGGGACTTCCATGTTAACATCTTCTTCAGATGACATTTCCTCCATCACAGTATCAACTTCAACTTCAGCCTCTTTATCAGCTACATTCTCAGGTCCACTTTCCTCTTCTTCAGATTCAACCACTTGAACAGGCTTTGAGCTTGTTCCATCATCCCCTGGCTTCTTCCTTCTGGACTCAGAAGTCCACCTTCTTTCTCATAGTCCTAAAGGACATCCTCATTTTTCCATCATACCTTTTGAAAGGTGTTGGATCATTCTTCTTCTTCTTTCCTTTGGCAGCAAGGTTCTACAGTCTCTTGGCCAATCCACCATCAGAGTCAGAAGGCTCTTCACCCAGGTTAGAATCAGTTTCACCTTCTTCAGGATTAGAAGGTTCAACAGTTTCTTTCCAATTCTTACCTTTCTCCTCTTCAACTTTCTTCTTGCCAGCTCTTTCTTTCATAGCTTTCTCCTTAATGTAAGTAAACTGATTCAAACTGACTTCCCTACCACCAATAGTGATTCTTTGCCTGGAAGAGCATCGAAGCATATCTTCATAGGTTGTGATAATGTCAAGAACAATTGCATTTGCATCCAAATCAAAATGCATAAGTAAGTCTTCATCTGGTAACAGTGTTTGGTTAACACTTCCAACAACATTAGAGGTTTTAGTAGGTTTTAGTGAGGTTTGAGTGGGGTTAGGTTCAACTACAGGTTCAACAACATGTGTAGGTTCGTTTGTTGCCTTGGGAGTTGGAATTTCAGTAGCTTTAGGATTTTCAGAAGGAATTTCTGAAACAGGGTTTTCAGAAATTAGGTTTTCAGTAGGAATTTGTGATTGAGATGAGGGGTTTGAAGGCTCACCATTTGATTCTGGCATCTTGGTTAAATCGACTGGTACAGACCCAATAGTGATCGTGGGAGGCACATGTGCGCTACCAATAGTTTGAACAATTCGCTCAATCTCCTCTGTGGTTGTGGATTCAGGGAGAACCATGGAGTGTGGAATGTGTTGTTTGTTGTCAAAAATGACACAACACTTTGGTTGACACTGAAGGTTTCATTTCCAGTAGCCATTGAAGCAAGTAGGTTGATAGGATTTTCGGAGGTTGTGGAGGTGTTTGGAGAATTTGGTTTGCTTGAGCTTTGTGAATTCGAAGAGGCTTGTATGTTAGACATTATACCTGCAATAATATAAAGCATCCAATTAAAATATCATTAAAATTCCAGTCACACAAGCATATAAGAAACCGAAACAAACACACATGCAATAATATTCGAACCGAAAATACCTTTCTAATTAACTCTGTGCTTTATAATTCAATTAATGTCAGCTTATTGTATGTTAAACACACAATTCAATTCAATATTTATAGAGTAATAAGTAGTTAATTGAAGCACATCAAGTTGAAGTGGAAATCGTGGGTTTGGAGAGATAGAATCCGTCGGTTATGTTGAGTGATGAAGAACGTGCGTAAGTTGTGGAGAGTATGAGATAATTAACTGTATAATAAAATAATTAAATAACTACCTTAATTATAAATACTGTAATTAATCTAAAATCACGAAATAACAGTGTAATTACCACATTAATATTCTAGAATCTACCATTTTTCAAATCTTAAGCAAATATGCATGAGAAAATTTCGAACATTCGAACCAACACAGTGATAACCAAAATGATGGCACACACACCTCAACACACTTAGAAATTTCAATTTTCAAGCACAAAATTATTTGATCATATTGTTCCACCTTTTTGAAAGAGAACATCGTAGTTGTCAGCTTCGTGCCCCATAGCTACTCAGTGGATTATGATCATATTGAATTAATTACCTTTTGAAAAGAGATCACCGTAGTAGCGAGCTCTGTGTCCCATAGTTACTCAATAATTAATCCAATATCAATGCATATTTAATCACCTTTTGAACAAAGATCATCGTAGTCGCGAGCTCAGTATCCCATAGTTACTCAGTGATTAAGCATCTATTGTGATTTTTCAAATTTAAAACATTCAAGAGATGTGTGTCCAGAAAATAATTTTCAAGGTCCAAATGGAAAATTTTGTACAAGAAATTCACTTAATAGACAAAATAGGTTTAACACTTAGAAATATAAACATGACACATACTGATGTTGTTTGAAATGTTGTCAACATTTTGCACAACATCCTGTTAAAACAGACTCAGATATTACATAAACCAAGAGATTTCCTAAGGGAAGAAAACCTCTCATAATCAAGGGCTTTAGTAAATATATCACCTAATTGTTTTTCAGTAGAAATATACTCCAATTTCACAACTTCTTTCTCTACAAGGTCTCTTATGAAATTGTGTCTTATACTAATATGCTTAGTTAATGAGTGTTGCACAGGGTATTTAGAGATATTTATGTCACTACTATTATCACAATAAACTGTCAGAACATCACTATCAATGCCATAATCATAAAATATTTTTCTTAAACATAGAAGTTGTGTACAACAACATCCTGCAGCAACATATTCCGATTCAGCAGTTGATTGTGAAACACAATTATGTTTCTTGCTATGCCATGAGATCAGATTATTCCTCATAAAGAAACATCCACCACTGGTGCTCTTCCTATCATCTGCATCTCCTACCCAATCAGCATCACTGTAGCCAACTAAATTACAATTAGTATCCTTTGAGTACATTATACCCACCTCACTAGTTCCAACCACATATTTTATAATTCATTTCACATAATTTAAATGAGACTCTTTAAGTTTTGTCTGGTATCTTGCACATAAACAAACACTAAACATGATGTCAGGTCTACTAGAAGTAAGATATAACAAACTTCCTATCACTGATTTGTACATTGTTGGGTCAACATTCTGCCCATCACTATCTTTACTCAGTTTTGCGTAGAACCCATGGGTGTTTTCATGATTTTAGCATTTTATAATCTAAATCTTTTAACCAGATTCGTAGCATACTTACTTTGTAAGAAAATTATACCATCTTTACTCTATTTAATTTGCAATACAAGAAAGTAATTTAGATCACCAACCATAAACATTTCAAATGTTGATGTCATCTTATGCACAAATTTTTTCAGCATATTTGCACTTGTTGAACCAAATACAATATCATCCACATAAATTTGAGCAATTAAGAGACAATTATTTGAATGTTTAATAAACAAAGTCCTGTCAGCTTCTCCTCTAACAAAACCAAATTGAATTAGAAAATCAGTTAGTCTCCCGTACCAAGCACTAGGTGCTTGTTTGAGACCATACAAAGCCTTATTCAATTTATAAACATGATCAGTATATTCAGGTACTTCAAAGCCTTTTGGTTGTTCTACATAAGCTTCATCTTTAAGTATTCCACTTACGAAGACAGCTTTAACACATATTTGGTGTAGATATCAACAAAGCAGGCAATAGCTAATAACAGTCTAATAAACTCAATTCTTGCTACAGGAGCAAATGTTTCATCAAAGTCTATTCCTTCTACTTGAGTATAACCTTGAGCTACTAGCCTAGCTTTGTTTCTAATTATTTTACCAGATTCATCAGTCTTATTTTTTAAAATCCATTTTGTTCCTGGTTTAGTTCTTCATGCATTGCATTTATCCAATTTACATCCTTAAGAGCTTCAGCTACATTTTTAGGCTCAATTAATGAATGATAACATTCAAAATTTACCTGATTGCATATAGAGGACATGCAAATAGACCTTACCACATCCTTGGGGTCAGTTTCAAATCTCATTCTGGTTTGCACTCCAGTGTACTGTTCACAAATTATCTGATTCATTGGATGACTCTTTAGAATCCTGGAAGAAGGTGTTCTTCCTGTTTCTAATACGTTTTCTGTCTTAACAATCTTTTAAAGCTTTTTGGGCAGTGTTATCCCAGATGATGACTCATTTTGGGCAACATCCTTTCTCTGGTCAGAAACTTTTGAAGTTTTAATGAGATCGACAACATCTTCCTCATAATTTGTGCCTGCAATACTAGAAGTATCATCAAATACCACATTATTAGATTCTTGAACAATATCAGTCCTCAGATTGTAAATTCTGTAAGCTTTGTTATTCCTAGAGTAACCTAAGAAAAATCATTTGTCACTCTTAGAGTCAAATTTGTGCAGTTGATCTCTATCATTAAGTATGTAGCAAACACATCCAAAAACATGAAAGTACTTTAGATTAGGTTTCTTGTTGTTCAGGGTTTCATATGGTGTTTTAGATGTTCCAGATCTAATGAACAATCTATTTGCAACATGACATGCAGTATACAAGGTTTCTACCCAAAATCTTTTTGAAAGATTTTTAGAAATTAACATGACCCTAGCCATCTCTTGAAGAGTTCTATTCTTTCTTTCAGCAATGCCATTTTATTGTGGTGTTTTGGGAGAGGAAAACTCTTGAAATATGCCTTTGTTTTTACAAAATTCAGTGAATGAGTTATTCTCAAATTCTCTACCATGATCTGATCTTATCCTACTTACTTTCAAGTTATAAACAGTCACTATGCCAGAAAAGGGCTACGACAACGGGGATTTTTCCACCGTTGTTGATGGGCTCGTTGTCGTAGGTGTTTTTCCACCGTTGTTGATGGGCTCGTTGTCGTAGCTCAAGATTTTTGACAACGGGTTTTTTACCGTAGTCTTAAACATTTTAGACAACGGGGAATCCCCGTTGTCATAACTATTATAAAACCGTTGTCGTAAAATACTTACGACAACGGAGTTCCACCGTTGTTATAAATTCAAAAAACCCGTTGTCATAAAGCCTTATAACAACGGGTTAAAACCGTTGTCAAAAGTCTATAGCTACGACAATGAGCCCATCAACAACGGTGGGAAAACACCTAAGAGAACGGGAATTTCCCGTTGTCGTAAATTCCTACGACAACGGTGGAAACCCGTTGTCCTTTCTATATTAACCGTTAATATAGGTATAATTAACCGTGGTTGTAGGTGTTTGTTATTAATTCTTTTTTTGCAATATTAAATTTTACATATTTAACTACTAGCATATTATAATAAACAATATATTATAAAATTCTAATTAAAATAATATTTAAATACATTATTAAACTCAATATACATCAAGAACCATACTCAACTGATTCGAACAACTTACAATTCGAGAATGTAACTTATAAAAATATTACAAAAATACAAGAACCTAGCTATTAGTTCCAATATCTTCTCTTCCGTCTTCCGTCTTCTATCTCAAGACAAATGTTTCCTACAAAAGAAAAAATTAAAAAATGAGAATGAATTTAACATTTATTTAAATGATGCAATATAAATATGCATTACATCAACACTGAACCATATTAAAATAATAATTCCTCAAACAAATGAATAAGGTAACCTTTGAAGTAGAAACATTAAACTTGAGAATATTTCATACTCCATGATAATGGGAGATGAAGGGATGTCATGAAATTAGCATATATAATTTTAAAAAAGCCAATTATAAAAATCAGTAAGAACCCAAAATTCATTATATAACGATAAACTAGCACCTTGGCATATAAAAACAATTAAATTCATTGGAGTTCTTAAGGTTATAGGGTTAGAGCATCTGGCAGGCCAAATATTTCAAGTTTTAGATGTGCAAGCAACAAATTTCTACCTATTGGGTAAGCATTATGCATTAGTCAAAGCATAATAAGAACATTTCTTGAAATTAAGAAAATCCTAGTCTAACAATCCAAAAGTAACACATTATATAGGCAGTCAAGAAATTGGGAACAAAATTATGTACAATTTGAAAGAAACTCATGATAAATCTACTGCCATTTTGTAGCAAAGAATCTTTATTATAAGCTATCGTCTTGGTTCAGATAACTTAGGACTAACATTACATATCTAATGGGCTAAAATTATTCAAAAGCGATTCACTTCTTTAATCAGCATTACAGTAATAGTAATAGTAACAGAAACTCAATATCCCACTCAATAACTCACCAATAATAACAAAACCTATAATTATTAAAAAAGAAAGAAAGAAAACCTTGGTGATGATGGAAATGAGTGTGCGTGAATAATGCTCCCTGCAGATTCACAAATTAAAATCTCACAAGAACTCGACATGACCACAACACGAATCTGCAATTTTACATTAAACTAACTTCAGTAGGAATAAATTTAATTAAAAGGAAACTGTTACCAAGATGAGGATTGCAATATACAGACAATGTGTAAAGCAGGACCTCGTGGCAGAAGGTGGATTTGCCACAGTTTTCGTTTTGCGCCAAGAATTGGAAGGGATTGGTGGATTTTTTGTTGCCAAACGAGAGCTAATATCAGGCTTCTTTGACATTTTAATTGTAGAAATTTGTTGGCAAACGATAATTCATTGTAGAAATTTGTTGCTCCATGTTTGTTTTTAAAGAAAAATCTCTTCACAACAATCTATCTTCCATCTAGAAAAACTCCCTGCAGTAAGATATAACATTCTAGATGAGAAATCATGAACATATAATAACTAGTCATTTATATACAAGATTTATCGAGTAAATACACCGTGCCAAAACTACCTTTTCCTAGCTTGTTGGCTTCATGGAAAGAATCAATCGCTTTCCCAAGAGTGGAATAGCATGCAACAAGTCCAAAATGTGAACAAGTACTCCAATGCTGTGTGGACAAAAAATCTGAAATTCAATCATAAGAGTTATTATCTTGTTCAGAAAATTAGGACGTAACAGAGAAAAACTGTTGCAAACATGAATGACAATGTCAAATTTAAGTTTCATATATACTCATTAACGATGTAAATATTATCGAGCGACTCCAAACATTCTTATAAGAAACATACAGTGAGATTTAATTCACACATCTAAGAATATTTTTCTGCATGAATCATAGGATCCACCTGCATATTATAACCGATACATGAATATACTGTAACAAAAGGAACTTACTTGTAAGACTTGGGGTGAACATTAGATATAGAAAGCTTGTCAATGTCGTTGACAACCAAGTCACGCCGTAGAAAAGTTAATGTGCCACCAGTTGCATTCACTGGAAGCAGAACAAGAAATGCTACAATGGCTATTGGTCCAAATATTTTCAACCTGTCTGAGAAAATACCGAAAAACTGTAAGCCAGTGTGAAATTTTATTTCTAAAAAATTCAAATAATAGGTAGAACGCTAGAACAAGACACCGAGATCAAATATAAACCTAAGCTTTATATTACTTTTAACTTTTAATGTTTAGTATATATTTAAATACCAAACGTATAACTTCTGGATGATTAAAACCAAATCTCTTTCATATCTCATTTCTACACCATACCATATTTCTAATTAATTCCTCCCTAACATAACTGATAGGTGATGGCTGATATTCCAATTTTTGTGCTTGTACACACTCTAAGCGGAGCTTTTCAACAAATCACTATTTACCAACCCAGACTTGTTACATGCTATTCCACATACTTATTCTTTTCGATCATTCTATTCTTTCACATATGAACTGCGATTGCTGCTCCAATTATTAAAATAGCAGCATCACTTACAACTATAATTACAATATCTATGACTCTCCATGCAGAAGAAACTTGAAATAGTATACACACACATAATATATATATATATATATATAACAAGTAAAAGAAGTTGAATCTCAAAGAAAGAAGACTCTATTTCCCCTATTTATCAGCCCCTTAATTAGTTAATAAATTAATTAGGTGATAGTGATTAACAACTTGTGAAATCGAAAGCTTCTTCCAACAGAGTGTAAAATGTATTCATAATTAAGCCTTCTTAATAAGGTCGAGTCACAAATCATATAGTTTAAAGTTTCTGTGCAATTCTAAATTCTGCAGTATTGTGCTTGAAGTTTGACACTACCGGTATATTATCAGACCCAGAGTGTGTGTGGGGGGGGGGGGGAGGGGAGGAGGGTGGGGGCACTAGGATGCAAATCGAGCGCGTAAACTTTCATGGGCAATTTTTCATTTTCTTGCAATGTTAGCTAATACATTTCATCTTGATGTCCACCCTTACATCGAATCTTAGGAGGCTCGTTATGTATCGTAGCGACTCGATCAATGTTAACCATGCAGAACACAAAGTAGACATGCAAAGCAGAACATAAGAATCCAAGTAGACAAACATTTATGATTTAACTAACTTTTAACATAATAAAGAAACAGAAAAGCTTAAGAATCCAACCACACCTGTCCAGCGTGTCAAAGCCCAAATTTTCCATGGGATAACGAAGTTACTACCTCTATTCATGAAAGGAAAAATAATGTGTGACTTCAATTACTTGGATTTCCTCATATCCAGTGTTTGAATGCAACAACATGTTTACCTTTAACAAAAAGTTCAAAATTGTATCACATGCCAAGATAAAAGTACTGCTATTGCAGTTGTCAACCTTGAATTAATCAAAGAAATTAGGAAGCCAACAACCTGCCACACAATTGGAAAACTCTCAGTTGCAATTCTCCCAATAGAAGGTGGATCTCAAGACACCATAGCATTGGCTTCATTTTCTTCTCCTACCACCTCACTGAACATATACTGGTTCTGAAACTTCATCAAGTACTGTGTGGACCTTTTCACATAGTAAAAAAGCTTGTAAACTCGGCTAATATCCTCCATCTCCACGACCTTTCCCTTCCTCTTTTGGCACGCCAACGCATCGGACGTGATAAGGTTGATACTATATCTCAACGACGTATCTTCTCCAATATTTATCAGCAAAACTTTCGCATCTTCGGACATGTCCACGTCTTCCTCTTGGCATCGAATGTCCAAGATATTTCGAATATCTTCTGTCATGTACGGCTGCGTAGAGATGATAAGGAGATGGTAGAGAAAATCGATTAGAATACCGTGTGGGGATCTGTAGTTTGTGCCCCTAATGGTGGTGACTCCCCTGTTGGTGGCGACGACCAATATGGGGGCCATATCGTTCTCCAGTGCACGGTTCAGAAAAGAAAAGCAATCGATATCGAGCATGTGGACTTCATCGATGAAGTGGACACCGAATTTCTGCTTTTCCTTCTTCTCTCCACTCTGCTATGAGTCTATTTGTTCCCTAACTTCTGCACGGATCCTGTGAACAGTGCCAAAAATCCATGTGTTCTGGAGTAGGAAAAAAGTGTTGCCATTAATTCGATTGGATAAGAAAAGACCTTGATAAATACAATTAGTTTGAAATGAATGAACACAATACTGTCACGTTATATATAGTGTACATCACAAATTCAAATCACAGACATTTCTGTAGAGCAACTGTGACAAATTAGACAAGTAGAGAAGACATTTAAAAATGTGGAAGCATGAATGAAGATAAGAGAAAGTTAAAAGCCCAAACATTTAGCTCCTAGTAATCCATACATGAAAAATAACTAATTAACGTCATATGTACCAAACAATACTGCAGACAGAGGCTTATACATATATATACGATACGAGAGCACTTTAAGCACATTAGAGTCATTCACTTCCCTCTTTCAATAATAAAAAAAATGGCATATTAACATCATACAAAAGTAAGAAATTGTTTCCTCAAATTTGCCTTCTGTTACGCCACAGTCCCGGATTTTCGGGCGGCAACGATGGCAGTTTTCAACAAACTCAAGCCCTTGTAGATGGTGGAAAGGACCACAGGGGCAAGTGCAATTTTAGATCCTCTAGCGAGGTGAACTGCAATTGACACTACGTTCCTGCTAATGGTGTCGCGCATGAAAGGAAACACAAACCTGGAAAGCCAATAAGCCAGAAAGGCTTCGTGCACGATTTCACTTCCACTTTCCATGAATTTGGCCATCCATTTGCTCTGGCAAGCTTTCCACCTCCTCAAACTCTCATCATCCTAAACTCACAAAGCAAAAGAACATAAAATCACAGTTAAATTTCTCATTTTCTTAATTCTAGCAAATAGGCTATTAAATTTTTTTGTTTCTCCATCTCCACACAGTCCACACCATATTAATCCACAAGCATACTACAAACAACCTTCCTTTCGTTCCATTGTACATCCCCAAATTAATAAGAAAATGCTCTTTGATATTGGAATGCGTAACAATTTGAACTTGTAACCACCTATGACACTTATTCTGTGTTAAATATGTACCATTGTAATTAATAAAGAGGTGAGCAATTCTCCACTTAATTACAGATAGAGTGTTTTTCATCGCCGATCAAATTTAATAAATTCCAAACCAGGGTTATATATCTTGGTCATCTTAATATCATACGTACATACAATGAAAGAGAGGGAGAGAGAGACATTCAGGGCTAGGGAAAAATTAGGGCTAGGGTTTAATTACCTGGGGATAATTCGACCTAGGTGATTCACAGTAGAGGACGAGTAGTTGGTTCATGATGGTGGACGAAGTCGGCAGGTGATTCACTATGGTGGACGAAGCCGGCGGTTCACGACGGAGGGATTCATGGCAAACGAGAAAGCAACGATAGTGGTGGAGGCGGTGCTGAGCGATGGTGATGCAGGGTGGCGCTGAGCAACAGACGATGGCAGTGGTGGTGGTGTGGCGGCGCTGAGCGAACGGACGGCAGCACCGCGGCAGTGGTGGCGCTGAGCGAACGTGAAATTTAGCCTGGGATGTGTGGGTTTTTAGCCTGGGACGAAGTAAGACTAGATCGATGTGAAAAAAATTTCCAAGTGTGTCTTTTATACCTTTAATAATTGAACAAATAAAAAAAATTACAAAAATAAATAAAAATATAAGACCACGGGATAAGAAATGGGGATAATACCCGTTGTCTTATGTTGAGAGACCTGAGTTAAGACTACGGGAAAAGACAACGGGGGCTTATCCCCATGGTCTTTTGTTGCGAACCCTGAATTTAAGACAACGGGGATACCTACGACCACGAGCTTAACACTTAAGACAACGGTGGAAACCGATCCCCGTTGTCGAAAGCCATTTCTGGCATAGTGAGTCTTAAATCTTTTATAAAGAATTTTGAATGCAGAAAAGGCATCGGAGTTTTCTTTCAAGAATTCAACCCATGTAAATCTAGAAAAATCATCTACAACAACTAAAGAGTATCCCTTAACGCCTATACTTTCTATTTCCATAGGACCCATCAAATCTATATGTAACAGTTCTAAACATCTTGATGTGGTGCATGAAGATAGCACTTTATGTGGCACTCTTCATTGCTTATCTATTTGACATGGTCCACAAACTTTAGCATCATTAAACTGTAATTTAGGTAATCCAACTACAACTTCAAGTTTAATCAGTTTCTGAATGTTTCTGTAATTATCATGTCCTAATTTTTCATGCCATAAGATATTATCATCAGTTTTCATGCTATTACAAACATTGTTTGAACCAATCAAGTAGCAATTATCAGCAGATCTGTTTCCAGTTATCAAACATTCATTGTTTTGGTTTAAAACATTATATGCATTCTTGTCAAATTTAACATACAAGTTATCGTCACATAACTGACTAGTACTAATCAAGTTTGCAAGAAGAACATCAACATGTAACACATTTGATAACTTTGGAAAACCTTTCACATTAAGAGTTCCTTTTCTTATGATTTTTCCTTTAGAACCACCACCATAAGTTACATTTCCACCATCATATGACTCACAATCATCTAAATTATCTATTTGACCAGTCATATGTCTTGAGCAACCTGAATCAAAATACCATAACCCTGGTACACATGCTTTCAGAGAAGTATACACAATATTACATGAGATTTTAGTTTTAGAAGTCCAAGATTTATCAGTATGTTTCTCAGAATGTTGTAACACTTTGGGTAACATGCCTTTATCATATTTCAACTTTGCACAATATGGCTTAATATGACCTATTTCAGAACAATAATGACATATATAAACTTTATCATTCTTCCTAACATGTTTTTCAGAATTATCAGAATTAACATTTTCATGTTTTGATTTAATAAATTTCACATACTTATCAGAATGAGAAGGTTCAGAAGTGTCACCAACAAAGCCAAGTCCAGCTTTGTTTGACTGTCCAAAAGTCATAACATCATCCAACTTCATTTTCCCTTGTGAGAATTTCTTGAAACTCAAAGTTGATATTTTCAGATCCTCCTTAAGTTTACACAGTTCCAAGTCCTTTCTAGTCGAGATCACATCCAACTTTGTGACAAAATTCCTCAAATCAGAATTTTCCAAAGTCAATGACTCTAGAATCTAATTTTTGGATTCAAGCTCCTTACTCAGCTTATGTCTTTCAGATTCACACTCCTTGTGAATTTCCTTTGAATTACCTGTCTCATCAAGTAAACCATTAAAACAATTCACATCTGGACCATTTTCACCCAGTGTTGTCTCAAATGACATGACATTTTCGTCAACATTAGAGTAATAATCATCCAAATGATCATCAAAAGTATCATCATACTCTATCCTAGCAGAAAAAACACATTCTTCTTCTTTATCAGGCTCATTTTCATCACTAGAATTATCACTCAAAGTAGCAGTCAAACTATACTTCTTTTTTAGTAAAGTATTAGCACATTCATTAGCATAATGACCAAAACCAGAACATGCATCATATTTTACATTATTTCTGTATTTAGGATCATATCCAAATTTGCTATTTCTATTCTGAGGTTTAGTTTGATTGAAACCTGTTCTTCTTTTAGAAACTTGAGGTGAATTATTGATCTGAACTTTAAGTTGAGCAATACCTTTAGCATTGTTCATTTTCTTCTTAAGAAACTTATTGAATTGTTTAGATAAAAGAGCAATGTTGTCTGGATTGTCAAGACACAAACTGACAACATTATCATTACCATCATCATCAGATTCAATTTCAATAATATAAAAAGTCTTTTCAGAATTAGAAGAAGTACTACCTTTAAACATAACAACCTTTTTATCATCTTTTAAAACTTCAGCTTGTGTTATATTCATTTCATATATTTTAGGATACTTACAGGTTCATTTTGAGATGTTCTTGTAATATTTCCCAAGCATCCTTTCCAGAAATGCAAGTTGAGATTAGTTTGAACATGGAAACATCAGTTGCTGTAAAAATAGCATTCAAGGCCTTCGAGTTGTAACTAGCCAATTTAATTTCTTGATTTGTCCAATTTAGTTCACTCTTGATCCGGGCATCATTGTCCTCATCAGCTAGTGTCCTCGGTTAAGTCCAACCAGACAAAATACTCCTCCACGCGCGTTCATCAATGGACTTAATGTGCATACGCATCTTAGGCTTCCAATACGCATAATTTCTTCCATCTAAAATTGGAGGCTTAAGTGTAGGAGTAATGAGATATTTTATTGCAATTAAAAATACACACAAGACATAGGATCTAAACTTAAAAGACTAAGTTTTTGGCTCTGGTGCTAATTGTGAGTGTGCGTGGTGCTTTTCAGAGTAGTGTTAACTGAAATATTGACAACATATACGACAACACAAGAAAGTTATGAACTGTTGGGAAAATGTATAAGACTTAGTTTTGATTAGATGCCAAAATGTTCCTCCTAAGTTGTTTGTAAGTAAATTATTCAGTAGAGTTAGAGTTTAAATTAAACAGTTCAAAGTGTTAAGAACTGAAGTGCAGTTAGTAAAAACTAGAGTGTATTTCTAGTATGAAGTCTGCTGAAGATGAAGTCCACTGAAGTGAAGTCCGCTGAAGACTAAGTGATCTGAGAAAGAAGTCAAAGTCTTGAATGTTTTCTAAGTGCATTCTCACTAAGACTAAATCTATCAGGAGAGGACGAAGGTCCACTGATAAAGAACTAACAAAGTACATTTAATGCTAAACATATTTAAAGCTGTTAGTTAATCTGGTTGGAACAAGGCAAAATGAATTTCAGTGAAGCTTACAATAAATGAAAGAATAAGAAGGTTCTCTCAGAGGAGTTCCACCTTAAAGCAAGACAAGAATCTGGGCATACAGACTTAAGGTCCAATGAGAAGATGACACGTCAGTGTACTTTACTGACAGCCGACCTGCCCCAGCCTGACAAATACCAAAAGTCTTTCACCTAGCAATCTACAGAAAGCTGGTGAACAAGCATGGTTTTGCAGCCGTTTCTTGACAAGACTTAAAGCTTCAAATAGAGCCGTTTGAGCCAATCAGATACAAGAAGACTTACTTGAGAAAATTCAAATCCAACGGAAAGATTTTCAAGGAAGCCTATAAATACAGAAGGACGTGCACATTTACAAGCACGGGAAACTCACAAGATCAAAGCTATCTCTACATTCATAACCATCTAGAAGCACTCGAAATTATCATTGTTTCCCAAGTGTTTCACAATTGTAGAGAGCCTAACAAACCTTCTGTAACCAAGCTTAAAGCTATATCCAAATCTTAGAAAGAGATAATCCAATCCTAAGCCTTGAGCTAAACTTGTAAGGATTATCTCAAAATAGTTGGAACCAAAACCCTACTCAAAACCCTACTCAGTGTTTAGGTTGAGAGCTAGTGTTAGGTGGTGTTAGTAAGCTGATTGTTGTATCAGTCTGAAAGCTGGTTTGTTTTGGGAACTAGGACCTGGAATTTCCTAGTGATCAATCATCCTAAGAGAGGAGAAGTTGATCAGTGCACCTTGGCACTATAACACAAGGAATTCCAAGTGAAAGGAATTCTCCTGTTTGATCAGGCCAGTGGACGTAGGAGATTTATCTCTGAACCACTTTACATCTTGTGTACTTACATTCTGCTATTTCATAAGTGTATGTTAATCTCAAGTTTATCAAAGTAAAACGAGTTTTCTAAAGGGCTCACTAATCCGCATCTGAAAGCTAATTAGATAGTAGTTCAACTGAAAGTATTGTGCTTTCAGTGGAGGTATTATCTCAGTAAGCTTTCACAGAGTAACTCTCAGCAGACCTCAAGTCCACTGACGAGCTCTGTCTTAAGTAACCTGATAAGTTTTGAAGAAGTTTTAATTTGTAACCACAGGTGTATTCCCCCCCCCCCATACACCTGTTTACTCGTTTCGGGACCAACAATAACTATGAAAAGTGGAAGACTTAAACACCTTGCAAACGGAATTCAAAATTTTTCATAGACTTAAATAAAGTCTATGATGCCTCATGGCGAAAAGCTTCACTATAACAATGTAGTGATACAAACAAAGATCTAACATAAGATCTCTAAGTAAGGGTAAGGTGTAAAAGCACCGCCTAAATAGATCTACGATGACTAGAAAACTAATCACACTCAGATCCTAATCTAGTCTATTTTCAATCCCAATATTGATAGGAGCGTTGCAGCGCTTGACCAACACAAAAGATAGTAATAATTGCCCTTCTACACCAGATATACTTGAACACTCGATAGTGTAGCTCTCGTTTACAACTTCCTGGCTTGTTTCCCCTGGTTTTTCCTTGGTACAACTTCTGGTATTTATAGATGTAGGATTCACCGGAGTTACAATTACTAGACCAGTCTGGAATGACCTAGAAACAAATCCTCCACTAACTCCATAACTGCCTATGATGTATTTGATCTCCTCACTTGATAACCGAAGCCACATGACCTGGAACATTCTAGGTCTTCATCCTGCAAATAGAACATCAAACATAACATAGAACAAAAGTGTTAGTGTTAGGAGAAAGGGCAAATTAAGTAATGTTATCTAGAATGTTGCATAAACATTTTTTACAACACTAGCATAACATTAGCAGAAACAAAAATGGAATCGATGAGCGATAGAATGTGCAGAGCGCTATGGTGGGATCAAAAACTGCGACTGGGAATGTGTGGATGCAGAAAGTCAATTAGGAGGCTTATTATCAGTGTGGAATGACATGATCTTCTGTAAGGTTCGTTTTTGGCAGACTAAAGGGCTTTTAGTTGTGAATGGCTTTCTTAGAGAAGATGGGAAAAATATTTGTATCTTTAATGTGTACGCCCTTTGCTCCACATCGAAAAAACTCGTGCTTTGGGATTTAATCAACTCAATAATTGATCAACAAGGTGATAATTTGGTATGTGTCCTTGGTGATTTTAATGTTATAAAGGATGTGAATGAGAGGGTTGGAAGGGGAGTTTCGAATGATCACATGTATATAGACAACTTTGATTTCTTCATATCTCAATTGAATTAGCTCACCTGGCCACTGGGTTCCTCACTTTAGTGAGTGGCCCAGGTTTGATTCCCTTTGGGAACAAATTAAGGGAGTTATAAGGTGGCTTGGGAAATTTCTTGGAGTACTTGGGGTCTTGGTGAACTTACTTCGAACTACTAACAACTAACATTTACCGATAAAAAAAGTCTCAATCGAATCTGATTGTTTTACCATTACTGGGGAGGTTCTTTACTATGTATAAAAAGGATGGGACTTGTAAGAGCAAGTTGGATCGTATGCTCGTTAACAAGGAATGGCTCAGGAGATGGCCAAATTATTTCTTGAAGAGTATTGGAAGATCGTTCTCGGATCATTGCCTGATTTATTTGGAAATTTCTTGCAAGGCCCAAGCCATTTGAATTTATCAACTGCTGGATTTCACACCCCAATTTTAAGGATTTCGTCAAGAAAAAATATGAAGAATACAAGTTCCATGGTTAGGCGGGATTTCGACTGAAAGAGAAGCTGAAATTGCTAAAGTTAGATCTTAAACTTTGGAATAAAACAGTATTTGGCAACATTGATTTTGATATCTTTGAGAAAAAACTAAGAATTGAAGAATTAAATATCCTGGATGAGGTGTTTAGTCTCAAAGAAGAGAAAGTTATGGAGAGAAATCAACATATAGCTGAACTTTTGAGAAGCATCATATAGCATGACAACTTTCTTTCTCAAAAGGGAAAAGTTAAATGGTTGAAGAAGGGTGATGTTAATTCCAGTTTCTACCACGTCTGGATCAACAAAAAATCGAAGGTAGTGGGAGTGGAGGGGATCATGGTGAATAATACTTGGACAAAATCTATTGAAGAAGTCAGAAGAGAATTTTCTCAACATTTTAAGCTCCAGTTCAAGGACCGCAGTCGGAATCGGCTGGCATTGCCCAATGATATTTTTAATAAGAAGATTCCTGACTGTGATAATAAGTTTTTGACAGCTAGATTTATGGAAGATGAGGTCAAACAAGTAATCTATTTGTATTAATCAAATAAGAGCCAGGTCCCAATGGTTTCTCATTTGCTTTTGTGAAGGCTAATTGGGAAAATATAAAATCTGAAGTAATGCAAATTATGGAAAAATTCTATGAGAATGGGAGGATCACTAGAGGCTTAACTCTTCTTTTATTGTCCTTATTCCAAAAAAGAAGAGAAACGTGTCTTTGGATGATTATAGGCCCATCTCTTTAATTGGATGCCTATACAAAATCATATCAAAGACATTAGCCAACATGTTAAGCAAAGTCTTGGAGGGAGTAATCTAAGAAAATCAGTCAGCTTTCATTGGTGGCAGACAGATATTAGATGGCATTGTTATTCTTAATGACTTGATAAATGAAGCAAAAAAGAAGAAGATTAAGAGAATCATTTTCAAAGTCTACTTCGCAAAGGCATATGATACAGTGAATTGGGAATTTTTGGAGGAGATGGTGATAGGCCTAAACTTCTCACCAAAGTGGCGGAAATGGATAATGGAGTGTATCTCTACAGCTTGTGCATCGGTGCTAACCAACGGAAGCCTAACTGAAATCTTCAATTTTAACGGGGATTGAGGCAAGGGGATCATTTATCCCAGTTCCTATTTCTGATTGTTGCTGAAGGTTTAAACTTTTTAATCAAGATGGTTGTGGAGAAAATTTTAGAAGTTGCTGAAGTGGGAACAGAGAATCAAGGTAACACATCTCGAATACACCGACGACATGAACATCACTTGTCCAGGTAAGATGAAGTTTGTTGTAGTGATAAAATAAAATCTTCGCAACTTCGAGCTCATGATTATGCGTGAAATTGTCATGATTTGTTGTTAGAAATGCCCTAGTTTTGGTCGATTTTGTCGAGTATTTAGAGTCAATTGAGTATTATTTCTACACATTGATGAATTTATCTCTTGATACTCATTGGTGAATCGAGGGCAAAAAAGGGAGTTTGTAGGACTTTGAATCGACTCAAACGGATGCCCGGATGAGAAGATATCGAAGAAATACGATTGGTATTAGTGCGGAAGAAGAAAAATATCAGTTGAAGAAGAGGGAGAGCCATTCGAGCGGATCCACTCGAGCACCACCGCTCGAGCATGCCACTCGAGCGCCCAATTTATCCAGAGAAGTTTTGCCACTCGAGCTACTCGAGCACCAACGCTCGAGCATGTTGCTCGAGCACCTAAAACTTACAGAGAATTTCGGCCACTCAAGCAAATCGAGCGCCCCCGCTCGAGCATGTTGCTTGAGCGCCCCAAGACATACAGAGTGATTCGGCCGTTCGAACAGCTTGAGCGCGACCGCTCGAGCCCCTGTTTCATTCGAGCTACACAGCTCGAGCGGGTCAGCTCGAGCACTTCCAAGTTTCTTGCTTCCGGATTCGTTTTTCTGCGCATGAGTTCCCGATTCGGTCCGACGCTTATATATACTCGTTCCGAACACATTTTTACACACCACTTGATACCACATCACTTTGAGAGTTAGTTTTTGGAAAGAGAAAGAGAAGAAGAGACGAGCAAGCTTTAGTTTTACGTATTCGAGGTTTTACTTACGAATTCATAGTTCAGTTTTGATTTTTAGTTTCTTTCTTTTAGTTATTTGTTCTTGAATACTTGAGACTTCATTTTATTAATTTAATTTCAGTTCTTAGCATTTATTTCTCTAAACCCTAGTTTATGTTTGATAATTTCTTAGTTAAAATCATTATGTTCATGTTCGTTACTTCTTCGATTGTTTTCGTTTCCGCAAAAACTATGCCTAGCTAAAACCCTTGCAAGCTTGGGGTAGGATGAACTCGTAGAAGTAGGATGTGGGTATGTAATTAGGGCAATTCGTGATGTTTAGTTTTAATTCTCTTAATTAATGAATGCTTAAAATCAATCTTAACTTTACCTTTGAATTTCGTTCGAAAAGTGTTCGAGAGAGGACGATCTTATCACTCTTTAACAATTAGTAGACTTAATGAGAGGGTTTAGAAGGGGTTAATTAATCTACCGGTTTATCTAGGGAGGACGACCACATCACCTTAGTTTAAATTAGGGTCTCGTTAATTAAGCGCAATTCATTAACTTGTTAGTGGATTAGTGAAGTCGATTGTTAGGATAAAGTATTAGGGTTTGAATTCTTGAGCTTTCATCTTGCAATCTTTTACTTTGGTTATTTCTTGCGCATCACGGTTATCTTGATTATGTACCTGCTCCGTTAGTATACGTAGGAATTCCTATCATGAGTATCATCATCTCATATTTAAAAACACACTCTTACGTTCGTAGTTTAATTTTTCCTATTCGCATTCACAGAGTAATTTAGTTAGATTATATTTTATTTTCTTCTAAAAATCCAAAAACATTCACTCATATTAATTACGACGCGTAGATCTTCAGGGATCTGTTCACATACATCCCTTCCCTTGGGTTCGATAATACTTGGTCGCTATACTTGCTTATACTACAGTGAACCCGTACGCTTGTGGGGAAACTACTAGTAGAAAGTTAGTAAATTCACTTCAAGTCAATGGCACCGTTGCCGGGGAATCCGAAAGAGCCTAAAAATACTAACTTTCTATGCCGGAATGTCGGGTTAAATCATTGGGAAGAGAGCCGGGTAAGTATCCTTCTATGCCGGAGGGGAATCCGAAAGAGCAATGTAAGGAGATCCAGCTTAGAAGTGGAACCAACTATGATAGTCCTCAGATGCCTGTTGATTCTGAGACGTCCCAAGGAGAGGTTGAGTTAGAAGGAGAAAAGAGTGAGGAGGTAGGAATTGAGAAAGGAGTTGAGGGTGAAGGCATTCAGAAAAGTAAAGATATGGATGAGTTCCAGAAGGACAAAGGCATTGAGGAGATTGAGAGAGTTCCTAAGTGGAAGAAGGCAAAGGAAGCAAGGGAGAAAGTGAAAGAGACCGAGCGAGATGAATGGGGGGTACCCAAATCGGTGATACCCGTCCCGTATCCACAGCGCTTCATGAAGAAAAAGCTTGATGAGAAATTCGCTAAATTCCTTGATGTTTTTAAGAAATTGCATATTAATATTCCTTTTTATGATGCTTTGGAACAGATGCCGAATTATGCCAAGTTCGTGAAGGATTTGATTGCGAAGAGACGGAGAGTTGATGAGCCAAATTTGGTGCAGCTGAACCATGAGGTGAGTGCATTAGTGCACAAGGCGCTGCCCCCAAAGTTGAAGGATCCCGGGAGTTTCACGATCTTATGTGATATCGGGAATGGAGTCAAGAAGGGAGCGTTGTGTGACCTTGGCGTTGATAAATTACATGAAGTTGGGAGTTCATGGTTAAAATTTCATGAGTATTGGACATGTGTTTGATTTATGGTGAATTTTTAAAGTTAAGTTACCAGAATCTGTTACTGTGTGTTCATTATAAAATATTTGATGTTTGGAAAAGAATTTGAAAAATCTGAAAATATGGTAATAAACTTTATTGAGTTGGTAATATACTGTTAAAATTTCATAATTTTTGGACATATGAATAATTTAATATGAATTTTCAAAGTTAGGTGTGTAAATCTGCCAAATTCGAAATTTTGTATGAAAGGTTCGAAATGGTCCGGTGACATTTTTTACAGTCGATATTTATTTATAACTTGTTATTTGATGAGTTTATACACATGATTGATATTTGTGTGTTAGTATACAATATTTGAATATGTATGGAGATTTGAATTCAAGTCTTACAATTTACAAAAGTGAAGGGATAAGTAACAATGTTTCTATTTTAAAAATTTTACTTGTAGGTACAAACCTGCAAGGTGGGGAATCACTTCGCTCTTCACCGAGTGTTCTATTATTATTTAATTGCACTTATTAAACGTTGAATGTTAAATTTTGACTCTGGCCCGCTATCGACTGGCCCCACATATAAGTCCAACTTTATGTTGGCAAGCATATAGTCCGATCGTTCCGGCACCACGGGTTGGTCACGCCACCCAAGCATATACCCGGTGAAACTCCGGGGGCTCACATATTATAAATAATTGATGTTTAGTTTGTGCAATTAACAAGAGGTTTCCCACTAAGTGTTTACAAACGCTTATCCCTTCCACCTTTAAATTTTTACAAATGCTATGGATCCGGACGTGGGCGAATGAACTCGGCAGGCTGTGAAGCTTCTTAAAGACTTTATATTTTCAAGAATACTAATTTAAATTTTGAGTTGTAACTTAAGCTACGATCATACTTATTTACTACTTCCGCTGTGTAAATATGTGGCATGTGTATATTTTAATACAAAGTACTATTTTAGTAATGTTCCTACTTGTGCCACATCATATTTTCCGTACTATTTTAAGTGGGGGCGTTACAGGTGGTATCAGAGCAGGTTCGCCTGCTAAAGTATTTTAAAAAAGAGTGTGTTTTAAAATTTTTAAAAGGAAACAGCCGCACCGAGATCATTCTCCATGACGGGATCAGGTAAATATTTCATATGTGCTTAAATTATGCTATTTATTTGAAAGTGTAATTGATTATTTGAAAGTTTGTATAGTTATTGCATTACATTGTTGTTTGAATAGAATTATGAATCGTAGAGGAAACCAAAACAACTCAGGTATGAGCGAGGATCTAACTTCCGTCTTAAGGGGGTTAGCTCAGCAACTAAATCACCAAAGCCAATCGTCCCAAACACCTGTATCTTCAACCCAAAATCATGACATTGTTAGCCAATTTAAGAATTTTAGACCTTCAACACTTACCGGAAGGGAAAACCGTATGGAAGTAGAAAACTGGATTCGGAGCTTGGAGAAGATATTCGCTTACCTTAAGTGCACCGATGAGCAGAAAGTTTCTTGCGCTATATTTCAGCTGACTGAGGATGCAGATTATTGGTGGGAAGCTCACTGTAGGACAATGACTGAAGAAGAACGAACTACAGTTACTTGGGAGAAATTCGTAGAAGTAGTGGTTAAGAATTATATACCACAGTCGTTTTTAGATCAGAAAGAGACCGAGTTTCTACAGTTGAAGCAGGGAAACCTGACAGTACAGGAATATGAAAGGAAATTTAATCAATTGGGAAGATATGCTTCTCATTTGATTAATACTGATGAAAGGAAAGCAAAAAGATTTATGCAGAATTTACGACCGGAAATCAGTACTATCTTAGCGGCACAAGATATTAAGTCTTATGCCTCGACATTCGAGAAAGCTCAGATGATAGCAGCATATATGAAATCAGAGGACGTAAGAACGCCAGAATCACAACAAAACAAAAGGAAGTGGATGGGTACGAACCAAGGAAGAAATTCTAAGCAAGTTGAAAGGACAGAAATAGTGCCACGACAACAACAGAGGCCACCTAAGTGCAGAAATTGTGGGAAGGAACACTTTGGGCAATGCCTGAAGGGAACATGAATCTGTTACAGATGTAAGGAACCGGGACATGTCATAACTAATTGTCCAAAGTGGAAAGAACAACAGAAGATAGCACCTGCTCGAGTGTTTGCCATGAGTCAGCAGGAGGCGATAGCAAACCCGGAAGTGATGGCAGGTATGTTCAAAATATTCCAAATACCTGTTTTCACGTTATTCGATACTGGTGCTACACATTCATTCATCTCTATAAAGATGTTTGAACAAATTGAGACTGCCCATATTATGGTAGAAGAAAATTTCCTAGAAGTAAACATTCCATCTGGAAGTACGACACAATCCTTAGGACTATGTAGGAATGTGAAGATTGATTTTGAGCATGCAATACTCCCGGCAAATCTACATATAATAGAAATGAAGGATTTTGATGTTATCTTGGGAATGGACTGGCTTATAGCAAATCATGCTCTCATCAAGTGTCAAGAAAAAGAAATACCAGTACGGAGATTAAAGGATGAGAACTTTACACTATATGGTGCTAGAATTGGAACTATACCTCGGGTAATTTCAGCAGTAAAGGCTCGGAAAATTTTAAGGAAAGAAGAATGTACAACATTTCTAGCAAATGTTGTAGCAACAAAGTCTGATGGTCCAACATTGGACGATATACCGGTAGTATGTGAATACAAGGATGTATTCCCAGATGATTTGCCAGGACTACCCCCAGATCGTCAGTTAGAATTTACTATTGATTTAATTCCCGGAGCAGCGCCTGTTTCAAAAGCACCTTACAGAATGGCACCAAAAGAATTGCAAGAATTGAAAGTGCAACTGCAAGAATTAATGGATAAGGGTTTTATTCGACCAAGTGTGTCACCGTGGGGAGCACCGGTATTATTTGTGAAAAAGAAAGATGGGTCATTAAGAATGTGCATCGATTATCGGGAATTGAATAAGCTTACCATCAAGAACAAATACCCTCTTCCCAGAATTGAAGATTTGTTCGATCAATTAAAAGGAGCTAGTGTATTTTCAAAGATTGATTTGAGATCGGGGTATCATCAGGTGAAAATAAAGGAAAGCGATATTCCGAAGACAGCTTTCAGGACTCGATATGGTCATTATGAGTTCGTGGTGCTACCATTTGAACTCAGTAATGCACCAGCTATTTTTATGGATTTGATGAATCGGGTATTTCATCAATATCTGGATCAATTTGTGATTGTTTTCATTGATGATATTCTGGTGTATTCGAGGAATCAGGAGCAGCATGCGGAACATCTTCGGATTACACTAGAAATCCTGAGAAAGGAAAAATTGTATGCTAAATTTAAGAAATGTGAATTTTGGCTGGATAAAGTGGTATTTCTTGGACATACGGTTTCAGCCCTGGGAATAGAAGTTGACCCAACAAAGGTAGAAGCTGTAAACCAATGGAAGAAACCAACTAATGTAAACGAAGTCAGGAGTTTTCTTGGTTTAGCCGGGTATTATCGAAGATTCATTAAAGGGTTTGCTCGGATTGCAAAACCTTTGACTCAGTTGACTCGGAAAGAAACAAAGTTTGAATGGACAGAAGAATGTGAAAGGAGTTTTCAAGAACTAAAGCAAAGATTAACAACGACCCCAGTTCTTACAATTCCTGAAGGTACAGAAGGATTTATTGTGTACAGTGATACTTCTAAACAATGCTTGGGATGTGTACTTATGCAGAATGGGAAACCACATGAGCAGAACTATCCTACGCATGATTTAGAGCTAGCAGCAGTTGTGCATGCACTCAAGATATGGAGACATTACTTGTATGGAAGTAAATGCCAGATCTACACAGATCATAAGAGTTTGAAGTATATCTTCGAACAGAAGGAATTGAACATGAGGCAAAGGAGATGGTTGGAGTTGGTGAAAGATTATGATTGCGAGATATTGTATCATTCGGGAAGGGCAAATGTAGTAGCAGATGCCTTAAGTCGCAAGGGAAAGTTCAATGCCTTGGTTGTGAAACCAACACTGAAGGAAAGAATAGCAAAAGCTCAATATGACGATGCATTCTTAGAAAAGATAAAACAAAAGATCAAGGAAGGTAAAGCAAAAGATTTTTCAGTATGTAAGGATGGTACATTGTTATGTCAAGGAAGAATATGTGTCCCAGACAAAGAAGAATTCAAGAAGGAAATATTGGAAGAAGCACATTCAACACCATATACAGTTCATCCCAGAGGAACGAAAGTGTACCAAGAATTAAAGAAGTTATTCTGGTGGAAAAATATGAAGAGGGATATTAGAAATTTCGTACAGAAATGTTTGACATGTCAGCAGGTAAAAGCTGAACATCAAAGACCATCGGGATTGCTGAAGCCACTTGAGATTCCTGAATGGAAATGGGAACACATTACGATGGATTTTGTGGTAGGATTGCCCAAGTCAATACAAGGAAATGAAGCTATTTGGGTAATTGTTGACAGATTGACCAAGACGGCACATCGTGGTGATTTTTTGAAGTAGAGCTAGGGTTTTGGACGAAAGTACAGGAACAGTACAAGTTTGCTATGATCTGAGAATAATCGGTTAGGTTTTTGTAGAAAAACAAAGAATGATGATAAATTACATGAAGTTGGGAGTTCATGGTTAAAATTTCATGAGTATTGGACGTGTGGTTGATTTATGGTGAATTTTTAAAGTTAAGTGACCAGAATCTGTTACTGTGTGTTCATTACGAAATATTTGATGTTTGGTAAAGAGTTTGAAAAATCTGAAATTATGGTGATAAACTTTATTGAGTTGGTAATATACTGATAAAATTTCATAATTTTTGGACATATGAATAATTTAATATAAATTTTCAAAGTTAGGTGTGTAAATCTGCCAAATTCGATATTTTGTATGAAATGTTCGAAATGGTCCGGTGACATTTTTTACAGTCGATATTTATTTATAACTTGTTATTTGATGATTTTATACACATAATTGATATTTGTGTGTTAGTATACAATATTTGAATATGTATGGAGATTTGAATTCAAGTCTTACAATTTACAAAAGTGAAGGGATAAGTAACAATGTTTCTATTTTAAAAATTTTACTTGTAGGTACAAACCTGCAAGGTGGGGAATCACTTCGCTCTTCACCGAGTGTTCTATTATTATTTAATTGCACTTATTAAACGTTGAATGTTAAATTTTGAGTCTGGCCCGCTATCGACTGGCCCCACATATAAGTTCAACTTTATATTGGCAAGCATATAGTCCGGTCGTTCCGGCACCACGGGTTGGTCACGCCACCCAAGCATATACCCGGTGAAACTCCGGGGGCTCACATATTATAAACAATTGATGTTTAGTTTGTGCAATTAACAAGAGGTTTCCCACTAAGTGTTTACAAACGCTTATCCCTTCCACCTTTAAATTTTTACAGATGCTATGGATCCGGACGTGGGCGAATGAACTCGGCAGGCTGTGAAGCTTCTTAAAGACTTTATATTTTCAAGAATAATAATTTAAATTTTGAGTTGTAACTTAAGCTACGATCATACTTATTTACTACTTCCGCTGTGTAAATGTGTTGCATGTGTATATTTTAATACAAAGTACTATTTTAGTAACGTTCCTACTTGTGCCACATCATATTTTCCGTACTATTTTAAGTGGGGGCGTTACATATTGCGTGAGTATGATGAAGGGAGGTGAGTTAGTATATGTGTGATTGATCTTTGAAACTCGAGTTCATTTACTTGCATGATTTGATTCTTTGACTCATCCCTAACAATTTCACTTGACTTATTATTTCATTGCTTGAGGACAAGCAATATGGTAAGTTTGGGGGGATTGATTAGGCGTGAAATTGTCATGATTCGTTGTTAGAAATGCCCTAGTTTTGGTCGATTTTGTTGAGTATTTAGAGTCAATTGAGTATTATTTCTACACATTGATGAATTTATCTCTTTGATGCTCATAGGTGAATCAAGGGTGAAAAACGGAGTTCGTAGGACTTTGAATCGACTCAAACGGATGCCCGGATGAGAAGATATTGAAGAAATACAATTGGTATTATTGCGGAAGAAGAAAAGTAGAGAGTCATTCGAGTGGATCCACTCGAGCACCACCGCTCGAGCATGAAACTCGAGCACCCAATTTGTCCAGAGAAGTTTTGCAACTCGAGCTACTCGAGCACGAACGCTCGAGCATATTGCTCGAGCGCTCAAAACTTACAGAGAAATTCCACCACTCGAGCAACTCGAGGGCTACCGCTCGAGCATGTTGCTCGAGCGCCCCAAAACATACATAGTGATTCGGCCATTTGACCAGCTCGAGCGCCACCGCTCGAGCCCCTATTTCATTCGAGCTACACAGCTCGAGCGCCCCCGCTCGAGCGGGTCTGCTCGAGCACTTCCAAGTTTCTTGCTTCCGGATTCGTTTTTTCGGCCCATGAATTCCCGATTCGGCCCGACACTTATAAATACTCGTCCCGAAGACATTTTTACACACCACTTGATACCACATCACTTTGAGAGTTAGTTTTTGGAGAGAGGAAGAGAAAAAGAGACGAGCAAGCTTTAGTTTTACGTATTCGAGGTTTTACTTACGAATTCATAGTTCGGTTTTGATTTTTAGTTTCTTTCTTTTAGTTCTTTGTTCTTGAATACTTGAGACTTCATTTTATTAATTTAATTTCAGTTCTTAGCATTTATTTCTTTAAACCCTAGTTTATGTTAGATAATTTCTTAGTTAAAATCATTATGTTCATGTTCGTTACTTCTTCGATTGTTTTCGTTTCCGCAAAAACAATGTCTAGCTAAAATCCTTGCAAGCTTGGGGTAGGATGAACTCGTAAAAGTAGGATGTGGGTATGTAATTAGGGTCATTCGTGACGTTTAGTTTTAATTCTCTTAATTAATGAATGCTTAAAATCAATCTTAACTTTACCTTTGAATTTCGTTCGAAAAGTGTTCGAGAGAGGACGATCTTATCACTCTTTAACAATTAGTAGACTTAATGCGAGGGTTTAGAAAGGGTTAATTAATCTACCGGTTTATCTAGGGAGGACGTCCGCATCACCTTAGTTTAAATTAGGGTCTCGTTAATTAAGCACAATCTATTAACTTGTTAGTGGATTAGTGAAGTCGATTATTAGGATAAAGTATTAGGGTTTGAATTCTTGAGCTTTCATCTTGCAATCTTTAATTAGGTTATTTCTTGCGCATCACAGTTATCTTAATTATGTACCTGCTCCGTTAGTATACGTAGGAATTCCTATCCTGAGTATCATCATCTCATATTTAAAAACACACTCCTACGTTCGTAGTTTAATTTTTCCTTTTTGCATTCATAGAGTAATTTAGTTAGATTATATTTTATTTTCTTCTAAAAATCCCAAATCATTCACTCATATTAATTACTACGTGTAAATCTTCAGGGATCTGTTCGCATACATCCATTTCCTTGGGTTCGATAATACTTGGTCGCTATACTTGCTTATACTACAGTGAACCTGTACACTTGCGGAGAAACTACTAGTAGAAAGTTAGTACATTCGCTTCATGTCAGACATGTCTTCATCTTTCTCCCCACAAAACATGCATTTGATGTCACCATTTTCTTGAATTAGTCATCTCCTTTGTAGTCTAGGTTTCGTAGGTAACTTCTTCTTCAAGACCTTCCAAACAATTGCTTGTATCCTCTTCGGGGCGTAGCTTCTCCACAATTTTTTGCATGCCTTATTCTCTAACTTCATCTCGTCCGAAACTTCCTGCATTGTACGAACTTTGTACGCTGCATCCATTGGGTATATCCCATTCGGTTTGTGAATCCACTTCCATATGTCTCCTGCCAAAATATTTAATTTGTACTTGTTCAAGCAAGACATCAATTCATTAAGAATAGCAATCTCTCTTTCTCTTAATTTTCTCCTCCATCTTAAATCCTAACTCCACTCATTTATCCCCCAAGTTCTTACCACACTCACCCAAGCCCCTCATTTATCCCTCAAAAGTACTTTCCCCTACCCATCATTCGGTCCAAAAGCTGGTTCTATCCCAACAACCTACTACTTATAAAAAAATTCTCATTCAATTATCTCTAATTTCCCCCCAATATAATTTACACATCTGTCCACCATCCTGAGATATAAGTCCTCTGTCCCCTACCACTCGCCCTATTCGACGCCCTCTCTTTCCCCACTAGAAAAGGGTTTCACCATATTTTGACTTTAAGACTATAACCCATAAGTTAGCTTGTTCATATAAGACTCTCCACACCCACTTACCCACTAGTGCTTGGTTAAAGATATTCAAATCCCTTACACCTAAACCCCATTTATCCTTATCCTTGCAAACATCACCCCACCTAACCCAAGGTATTTTTCTTTGATACTTACAAACCCCCCCACCCCCCCCCCCCCCCAAAAAAAAAAGAATTGCTTCGCACATGTATTAACACACATATTGATTTCTTAAGATTACGATAAAAAAAAGAGGTAATAAATTGGCAAAGCGGATATACGGCTTGTATCAAAGTAATTCGTCCTCCAAAAGATAGATGCTTTCCATTCCAAAAACTAAGCCGACGTTGGACTTTGTCAACCAGATTCCCCCAAGATGAAGTTACTCAGTGGTTGATGCCAACATTGACTCCCAAATAGGAAAATAGATAGCAACTCACTTCACACCCTAGAATTTTTGCCATGGATTGGAGTATTTCTTGCTCCATATTCAGTCCCAGAATTCCATAGAGATGAGCTGATTAGGTGTGAAATTGTCATGATTTGTCGTTAGAAATGCCCTAGTTTTGGTCGATTTTATTGAGTATTTAGAGTCAATTGAGTATTATTTTTACACATTGATGAATTTGTCTATTTGATGCTCATAAGGGAATCGAGGGTGAAAAAGGAAGTTCGTAGGACTTTGAATCGACTGAAACGGATGCCCGGATGAGAAGATATCGAAGAAATACGATTGGTATTATTGCAGAAGAAGAAAAGTATCAGTTGAAGAAGAGGAGAGTCATTCGAGTGGATCCACTCGAGCACCACCGCTCGAGCATACCACACGAGCGCCTAATTTGTCCAGAGAAGTTTTGCAACTCGAGCTACTTGAGCACGAATGCTCGAGCATGTTGCTCGAGCGCTCAAAACTTACAGAGAAATTCCAGCACTCGAGCAACTCGAGCGCCCCAAAACATACAGAGTGATTCGGCCATTCGACCAGCTCGAGCGCCACTGCTCGAGCCCCTATTTCATTCGAGCTACACAGCTCGAGCGCCACCGCTCGAGGTGGTCTGCTAGAGCACTTCCAAGTTTCTTGCTTCCGGATTCATTTTTCAGCCCATGAGTTCCCGATTCGGCCCGACGCTTATAAATACTCGTCCCGAACACGTTTTTACACACCACTTGATACTATATCACTTTTAGAGTTAGTTTTTGGAGAGAGGAAGAGAAGAAGAGACGAGCAAGCTTTAGTTTTACGTACTCGAGGTTATACTTACGAATTCATAGTTCTATTTTGATTTTTAGTTTCTTTCTTTTAGTTCTTTGTTCTTGAATACTTGAGACTTCGTTTTATTAATTTAATTTCAGTTCTAAACATTTATTTCTTTAAACCCTAGTTTATGTTTAATAATTTCTTAGTTAAAATCATTATGTGCATGTTCGTTACTTCTTCAATTATTTTCGTTTCCGTAAAAACCATGTCTAGCTAAAACCCTTGCATGCTTGGGGAAGGATGAACTCGTAGAAGTAGGATGTAGGTACGTAATTAGGGTAATTCGTGACGTTTAGTTTTAATTCTCTTAATTAATGAATTCTTAAAATCAATCTTAACTTTACCTTTGAATTTCGTTGGAAAAGTGTTTGAGAAAGGACAATCTTATTACTCTTTAACAATTAGTAGACTTAATGAGAGGGTTTAGAAAGGGTTAATTAATCTATCGGTTTATCTAAGGAGGACGACCGCATCACCTTAGTTTAAATTAGGGTCTCATTAATTAAACACAATCTATTAATTTGTTAGTGGATAAGTGAAGTCGATTGTTAGGATAAGGTATTAGAGTATGAATTCTTGAGCTTTCATCTTGCAATCTTTTACTTAGGTTATTCCTTGTGCGTCACGGTTATCTTGATTATGTACCTGCTCCGTTAGTATACGTAGGAATTCCTATCCTGAGCATCATCATCTCATATTTAAAAACACACTCTTACGTTTGTAGTTTAATTTTTCCTTTTCGCATTCACAGAGTAATTTAGTTAGATTATATTTTATTTTCTTCAAAAAATCCAAAAACATTCACTCATATTAATTATGACGCGTAGATCTTCAGGGATCTGTTCACATACATCCCTTCCCTTGGGTTCGATAATACTTGGTCGCTAAACTTGCTTATACTACAGTGAACCCGTACGCTTGTGGGGAAAGTACTAGTAGAAAGTTAGTATTTTCGGCACTCTTTCGGATTCCCCAGCAACGGCGCCATCAACCCCCCCAAACTTACCATATTGCTTGTCCTCAAACAATGAAATAATAAGTCAAGTGAAATTGTTAGGAATGAGTCAAAGAATTAAATCATGCAAGTAAATGAACTCGAGTTTCAAAGATCAATCACACATATACTAACTCACCTCCCTTCATCATACTCATGCAATAACAACAAGAAACACCAAGATCAAACATGGATGTGCACTCAACGATGTGTTTCACTCCCTCACAAGTGTATAGCAATAATAAGGGACTCACTCAATCAATCAATCACACATATCAGCAGTCATAGGCTTGTAAGCACTCTCAACTCCGACCATACTCTATAAATCAATGCCGAATCCAAAAGGACTTTTTTCAAGGTTGTAATGTAGGCTCTTTGGACAGGTGGGATAACAATATGGATAAGTGACTCAAGTGAATGGAGAATAGAAACTCAAACTTTAGTACTTCGAGATTAGGAACAGAATACTTCAAACATTTTCAATCAACACACTTTCAATTCCAATACTCTCAACACTTCAATTTTTTTTTCCAACTCATTTCACTTTTTTTTAATCACTTCATTTTTTTCTTTTTCACACAACTCACATGAGCTCATTTTTTTCTTTTGCTCATTCTCAATTTTTTTTTCTTTCCCACAACTCATATTCTCATCACACCTTCTTCTCATAATCACTCAAGCAATCACAATTCTTATTTTTCAACTCAAATCAATCCCTTCACATTCACACTTTTCCTATTCTCCACTCAGATTTGGACAAAAGGCTTAGGTACTTGGAATAATGTTTAAATGTGCTAGCAAATGAAATAGGCTTAAGGCTCAAAGGGGCTAACAAGGGACAAATATCAATGGTAAATAATTTTTTTGGCTAAGTGACTCAATCAAAACAAAGATGGCCAAAGATCACATTCGGCATATCAAACTAGACACAATCAAGAAGCAAGAGCACACACAAGTTCTAGCATCCTCTAAGGTGACGACTCACTCACAATCGAAGAGATCAATTCAGGTATCTTAATTTCTACTAGTAGTTTCCCTGCAAGCGTACGGGTTCACTGTAGTATAAGCAAGTATAACGACCAAATATTATCGAACCCAAGGGAAGGGATGTATGCGAACAGATCCCTGAAGATCTACGCGTTGTAATTAATATGAGTGAATGTTTTTAGATTTTTAGAAGAAAATAAAATATAATCTAACTAAAATACTCAATGAATGCGAAAAGGAAAAATTAAACTACGAACGTAAGAATGTGTTTTTAAATATGAGATGATGATACTCAGGATAGGAATTCCTACGTATACTAACGGAGCAGGTACATAATCAAGATAACCGTGACGCGTAAGAAATAACCTAAGTAAAAGATTGCAAGATGAAAGCTCAAAAATTCAAACCCTAATACTTTATCCTAACAATCGAATTCACTAATCCACTAACAAGTTAATAGATTGTGCTTAATTAACGAGACCCTAATTTAAACTAAGGTGATGCGGTCGTCCTCCCTAGATAAACCGGTAGATTAATTAACCCTTTCTAAACCCTCTCATTAAGTCTACTAATTGTTAAAGAGTGATAAGATCGTCCTCTCTCGAACAATTTTCGAACGAAATTCAAAGGTAAAGTTAAGATTGATTTTATGCATTCATTAATTAAGAGAATTAAAACTAAACGTCACGAATTGCCCTAATTACATACCCACATCCTACTTCTACGAGTTCATCCTACTCCAAGCTTGCAAGGGTTTTAGCTAGATATGGTTTTTGCGGAAATGAAAACAATCGAAGAAGTAACGAACATGAACATAATGATTTTAACTAAGAAATTATCAAACATAAACTAGGGTTTAAAGAAATAAATGCTAAGAACTGAAATTAAATTAATAAAACGAAGTCTCAAGAACAAAGAACTAAAAGAAAGAAACTAAAAATCAAAATCGAACTATGAATTCGTAAGTAAAACCTCGAATACGTAAAACTAAAGCTTGCTCGTCTCTTCTTCTCTTCCTCTCTCCAAAAACTAACTCTCAAAGTGATGTGGTATCAAGTGGTGTGTAAAAATGTGTTCGGGACGAGTATTTATAAGCATCGGGCCAAATCGGGAACTCATGGGCCGAAAAACGAATCCGGAAGCAAGAAACTTGGAAGTGTTCGAGCAGACCCACTCGAGCGGGGGCGCTCGAGCTATGTAGCTCGAATGAAATAGGGGCTCGAGCGGTGGCGCTCGAGCTGGTCGAATGACCGAATCACTCTGTATATTTTGGGGCGCTCGAGCAACATGCTCGAGCGGTAGCGATCGAGTTGCTCGAGGCTGGAATTTCTCTGTAAGTTTTGAGCGCTCGAGCAACATGCTCGAGCGTTCGTGCTTGAGTAGCTTGAGTTGCAAAACTTCTCTTAACAAATTGGGCGCTCGAGTGGCATGCTCGAGCGGTGGTGCTCGAGTGGATCCACTCGAATGACTCTCCTCTTCTTCAACTGATACTTTTCTTCTTCCGCAATAATACCAATCGTATTTCTTCGATATCTTCTCATCCGGGCATCTGTTTGAGTCGATTCAAAGTCCTATGGAATCCCTTTTTCACCCTTGATTCCCCTATGAGCATCAAAGAGATAAATTCATCAATGTGTAAAAATAATACTCAATTGACTCTAAATACTCAATAAAATCGACCAAAAACTAGGGCATTTCTAACGACGAATCATGACAATTTCACGCCTAATCAATGTCACACTTATTCTTTTCTTGTGAATTCTCACAGAAAATATGGTCTGGAATGTATGAGTAGACGAACATTAGTCTTACCCCCCCCCCCCCCACTTTAAACCTGGACGAGATTTTCTTCAATATGGGGATTTCCTCAGTGACTCAAGATAGTCTAATGTTGATAGGCGAGCAACCGTATGACATAGGGAAGCAGCCGTATGACATAGACAATTAGCCATACGACCATGGATGAGCAACTGCATTCATGACGAGCAGCTGCCCTACACAACTGAGTCAAGTCAATCAACATGCACGAGCAGTTGCCCCTATGACGAGCAGCTGCCCTACACAACTGGGCCAAGTCAATTGACATGGACGAGGAGCTGCCCTCAAGATGACCAACTGCCTCCATGATGACCAACTGCCCTATACAACTGAGTTAAATCAATAAATATGGACGAGCAACTGCCCTCATGACGAGCAGTTATCCCTATGACGAGAAAATGCCCTACAAAACTGAGCCAAGATAATCGACATGGACGAGAAGTTGCCCTTATGACGAGCATCTACCCCCATGACGAGCAGCTGCCCTAAATAAATGATAACTATGCTACACAAATGACCAACATGACGAGCAACCTTATTGGGCGAGCGACTCCAATGGGTGAACAACTCCAGAAAGTTATCAAGCAAGTACAAGTGTCTAAAAGGCTGAACGAAAAGAGTACATGATAACCCAAGAGAGTCGAACAACCTAAAGGGAGAGCATAGAGGATAAACCTCACCAAAGAGGTTCCAGACGAGTCATAAGAAGACTTCATAGCTATGTAAAGATGTTAGATAAGGTCAAATGTCAAAAGACACATACCAAGCATGCATGCTAGGAGGTGAAAGGGTGTGCCACCACCTACTTGTAAATCACTTGTATAAATAATTGGATTTTCATTAATAAAAAGGAGAATCATCCAAAAATACACAAGAAATACACATTAAACTCCCATACTTGTACTCATATAATCTTTTATGTACACATACGCAAAAATCACACCCGATTCTACCCCGACCTAACGTATTTACAGTTTTTTTTTTGCGATAATTATTCACACGTAATTATTTAGTGATTCCAAAAAGATTAAACAACCACTAATCCACGTGATTAGATCAAATCATCAACATCCAAGTTCTCTACGACTTTGTGGGCAGCGACTATTTGAATGATATGGAATGAAATGAATGATATTGTCTTCAACGATATGGAGCCGAACATTCTCAAAGCAATTTCAGAAACTAAAGCCAATGTGTGGTCATGGACAGTCGTAAAATAGAGTTTTGTAAAAAAAAATCTTTTCAGTAATGAATTTCTATTCCTTGGCTTTGTTGTTGTAGGATGTGAGCAGCGCTATAGTTGTTACTTAAATATTTCATGATATTATTGTAAGGATGGAAGAACCCCTTGTTTTCTATTTTTTATAATAAACATATTTTTTTGCTGATAAGAAAAATAGTAGTGTATTGAATACTAAATCATAAAATAAAAATGAAGGGTGTGTGTGAGTGTTTTTCCAGAATGTTGTCAAAGATGTTGAAACATAAATGACAACATACACAGCGGACGACTTTGAAAAACAGAATATAAAATTTGCAAACGGGATATCAAAATTTTATCATAGATTATTATTGAATAATCTATGATGCCTCATGACGAAATTTCACTATAACAAGTAGTGATACAAAGACAAAGTAAAAACCAACTATAGGAGTTTACATCAAGATCATATACCCTAGGTATACAATCAAAAGCCTATAATTCTAAAAGTGTAAACCAAAGAACCTACTCAAAGGTCAACATAAAACACTTCTAAAATTACAAAAGGAGAGAATCGAAATAACTACACTTGTTATATGTAAAATAGATATCTCGAACTCTTCACTTGAAAATGTCTCATGCGTGCAGTATTTATAGAATTTTTATCTTGCATGTGAACACATAAAATCATGGTTTCCCATGATGTAGCACCGCCCCATTACTAAGTCTCCATGATCTTGATAACCGCCCATGTTGTAGCTTCAATTACTCACTCTAAACTGCAACCGCCAGACTTGGTAACTGCCACGTCTTCATTCTGTATGTTTAGATATTAAAGACAACATTGCAACATTCGAAGTTAGTGTTAGGAGAAAGGGCGAATTCTGATGTTGCGGAAAATGTTGTAACAATCTTGACAACATTGACCTAACATCAACAATCTCCCCCAATTTGACCTTTCTACTACAACACACCTGATGTTATAAATATGCAGAAAAATGTGTTAAGTCAGAAATACAACTAAACATCAAAACAAAGATATTTAATTGCTAAAACCAAATCAAAGTAATTAAACTGGAATTAAGATAAATACCACACTAAGCACAAACTAAATACTTAAAACAAACTGTACAAACACTAAATAACTAAGTGTTACCACACAAGTCTAAACAAAGACAACAACAAAAACTAACAGTGTTTGACAATACTACAGAGCTTTTGAAACTCAAGGTATGAATATGTGAAGTAGAGAAAGGATTGGGCTGATCTTCACAAGTCAGTTGCATCTTCATAGTCTGCACGAACTCCCCATATCTTCATTCTTCCTTGAACTCTAAGCTCTTTCCTGGTTTCCACCTAGATCACCATAGAGTGTCTCTAGGTCTTCATCATCATCTTTTTCGACAACAGGTTCAACAGCTGGAACAACAACATAATCATCAGCAACATAACCACTTGTATGAACTTCAACTCCCCCTGAGTTCAACCCTTCATCAGAAGCAGCTACATCAGGTCCTACTCCCCCTGTTGGAGTAGGAAGCAGCAACTCCCAGAAAGCCTTCTGGTTCTTCAAATCTTGAATAATTGACTGCATGTTTGTGATGGTTGTCTGCAAGGTCTCAATTTGTTCAGTAATGTAATTTGGAGTTAAAGAAACTGATGTAAGTGTAGCATTATGAGGAATGTTGGCAGTAGTATTGCCAATATTCTCAGCGGCATTAGCGGGTTGCTGAGTTTCCTGTTCTTGATGTTCTTCAGCTGGTTCATGATAAGGCAAATCAATCACCCTGGGTCCTGTGACCAGCACACTGGAGATCCCAAAACTAGCAGTAAAGCCACTGATTATCTCTTCTCTTGGATTTCTCTCAAATTCTTTATTTTCAAGCATCTTGTATATGAGACTTGGATAAGGTAGCAGCCCTTTACCAGTAATGTCTCCAGTATAAGATAGGACATTGTTAAAGATGGTCTGTCCAAGGTTGAACTTTTTCAGATGTCCAATCTTATACATTAAGATTGCCTGCTCCTTAGTCAGAACTGTAGTGTTTGAGGATGGTAACCAGTTGTATACTGACTTGAACCGAACTTTACTAGCTTTTACTAGAAGTTACACCACAAGAGTATGGGATCACAGTAGTATGGGCAAGTATAGGGACCAAGTAGTATCGAACCCAAAGGAAAGTGTGTATGTGAATAGAGCCCTGGAGATCTACGCGTCGTAATTAATATGAGTGGATGTTTTTGGCTTTTTAAGAATTATTAAATCCAAACTATATTACTCTACGTTTGCAAAAGAAAGAATAAAATTAATTATCTAAGGTTTGGTTTCAAATAAAAGAAGGTGATGCTCAAGATAGGAATTCCTACATATACTAACGGAGCTAGTACGATAATTAAAACAACTGTGATGTGCAAGTATTAATCATAAGTGTACTAAAACTAGGCAATCAACTTCCCTAATCTAGCACCAGATTGAAAGACTAAAAGCTCAAGAATTAACCCTAATACTTCGTCATATCAACCTACTTCACAACCCACTAAACAAGTTATATGGATTATGCTTAATTAATGAGACTCTTATTTACCCAAGGTGATGCGGTCGTCCTCCCTAGATAAACTAGTTGATGAATAAACCCCTTCTAAACCCACTCGTTAAGCCTACTCGTTATTAAAGAGTGATACGATCGTCCTCTCTCTAATAGTTTTCGTACTCAATTCAAAGATAAATCTGGGATTTATTTTAAGCATTCATTAATTAAGAGAATTAAAACTAAATATCACAAGTTACCCTAATTATGTACCAACGTCCTACTTGTACGAGTTCATGGTTTTAATGATAACGAAAGCAATTAAATAAGAAACGAACATAGACATGATTAAGCTAGTAGAAAAACTCAAGAACATAAACAAGGGTTTAAGAAAGAATTAAAGTCTGAGGATAAAATCAAATTAAGGAGAAAATAAGAAGTCTCAAGTGTCAAGTATTGAAAAACAAAAGATTAATATAACAAAATCCAAATCTAAACTATGAATTCGTAATGTAAAACCTCGATCAAAAGTAAAATATGCTTTCTCGAACTCTTGGTGCTTTTCTCTCTCTAAAATCTATCTCTATGTGTGAAGTGGTGTCCAAAAACATGTTCGGAATGGATATATATAGGCAACGGGTCGATTCGGGAACTCATGGGCCAGAAAATAGGTAACAAGACCAAAGGCGTTGGGCGCTCGAGCTGGAATGGCTTGAGCGGCGGCGCTCAGCTGTGTAGCTCGAATGAGTCTGGCGGTCGAGCGGTTCTTGTGCTCGAATGGTGGCGCTCGAGCTGGTCGAGCGCCCAAAGTTCTCTGTATGTTTTGGCGCTCGAGCAAATGCCTTGCTCGAGCGGGGGCGCTCGAGCTCAACCTACTCGAGTGGCTCTCTTCTTCAACCAAGTGATAATTTTCTTCTCTCGAACTAATACTATTCGTATTTCTTGTATTTCTTCTCATCCGGGCATCCGTTTGAGTCGATTCAAAGTCCTACGAACTCCATTTTTCGCCCTCTATCTGTCTATAAGCATGAAAGAGGAAAATTCATCAATGTATGAAAATAATACTCATTTGACTCCAAATACTCATCAAATTCATTCAAAACACGGGCAAATCGAGCTACAAATCATGATAATTTCACGCCTAATCATATACACACAGCTTATAAAGTACAACGTATAAACTGGTCAACTTCGAATTAATTAATCTGTTTTCCCATACCACAATTTGTCCACCAGTTATGACTTTAATTACTTAATTCATGTCATCAACAGGTTCTTCAATCATACTCCTAGTTCTCAAAAATAGATTGATTGACTTGGGTGTAAACTTGAGTTTAGTACCTCTAAACCATACAGTACCACAATGCTTAGAATTTATTTTACCCAAACTCTCTCTCAGATTAGCATAGAATTCATAAATCTATTCTACAATATATGGAGTAGCAAACTCAAGAGCATACAATAATGACCTTTCCTTAAAATATTCCACCAGATTTTGCTCTCTGAAGTCAGTCATTTTAACAACTTTTTCACACACCAGTATCCTAGTACGAATCTTTCTATACTTATCACTCTTCATATCATTAGATTCATCTTCACTAGAGGAGTGATCAGATAGTACCTTAGCACTGGAATTTAGGGTCAGAACTCTTCTCTTCTTCTTCTTCTTCTTCATCCTATTCTGGTTCAGATTCTTCAGATGTTGCCATAGGTGATGGCACATCTTCGGCAATAACAGGTTCTCTTTCAACAACAGTTGGCATAGGAACAATTTTCTTTTTGGCCTTACTTCTCTTTCTTACTTATGCAATGGACACATTCATTTCAGAATCAGAATCTTGCACTTGAGTGGGTCCAGATTGTATCTCTTCTGTTTCAGCTATATTAGGACCTGTAGCTGTTTCTTCTGAGCTTTCATCTATCAGAATTGGCTTTGAAGGGTCCTCCTTCTTTCCTTTCCTTTTTGTTTCAGCATAATCTACCTTTCTTCCAATAGTTCTATAAGATCTCCTTCTTTTTCCCTCCTTTCTTTGACTGACTTGCTTTTCTCTTTTTCCAAGCGTTTCTAATTCTTTCTCCCAGACCGTTGGTGTCATTTGATGATTCAGGTTGGGTTTCCAATGCAGGGTCAGCTTCAGTTCCTTGACCATCAGCTTCTGGAGTTATTTGATGAGGATTACACATCCTTTCAAGCTCAGAAAGATCTATCTCTTCATCACCAAGTAGTATTTTAGGGTGTTGAGTTTTAAGCTTTAGAACTTGATAGGTAGCAGCTATTTGTTCGAAGAGGGTTCCTAGACTAAAGTTAATGGACATAGGGTTAGGATCAAGAACATCAACCATATTTTCAGAAGGTTGAACGGATGATGAAGGAACATCGAGTGTATTCTTCACTGGAGTAGGGTTTTGAACAGAAGTGGAAGGATTGATCTCTTGTGGGATAGGTATTTCGAAAGAACCGATAGTGATCGAATGGGATGTTGGCGGAGAGGCGCCAACATTAGTAGCAATATTTTGGGAATCAGTTTTCGAGGCCATTGAAGCTAGTAAGTTGAGAGGGTTTTTGGATGTGGAAGAAGATGCAGGAACCTTTGGGGAATGAGGAGAAGATGGAAGGTTTTTTCGAGATGTCATTATATCCAGCAAAAAGAATTGAGAAATTTGATTAAAAAATTAATGAATAAAAATATTCAGTAATAAATATACACATCTTATAGGCTAAGGAAGATGATACTTATAACATTGTGAACAATACTTGATTGTTTTATCAAAAATACCTTTAGGAATCTGTAAAACAATATTTGAAAATAACTTATAAGTACTTAGAATCAACACTGAATCAGACGATCTTATATAGAAGGAAATATGGAAGTTATCACATATGCTCCACCAAGTGTCATGCGTTATGTGGTAGTTTTCGAAAACCTCCCCCATAACTAGTTCGAACGTGGTATGTGAAGTTGTGTGAAAGAAAATGAATATATATTGCCCACAATTCTTTTATATTTATGCAACATATTGAATTTAAATAAATATTGTGGAATATTCTCAATATATTCCCTTAATATTTATCATATTCAAAAATTAATTAATTCATATAAATAAGTAATTCGAATTCTCAGAATGTTATTATTTTTGTTAGAACACATATCTCAACATTTCAATAACAAAATCAACATTGGATTGTTTTATCAATTAAGCACTTTTATCACAAAATTCCACATTGATCCACCTTTTGAAAAGAGAACATCGTAGTTGCGAGCTCCGTGCCCCATAGTTACTCAGTGGATTTATGAACAAATTTATACATTTTAATCACCTTTTGAAAAGAGTACATCGTAGTAGCGAGCTCCGTGTCCCATAGTTACTCAGTGATTAAAGTATCTTATTTGTGATATTTTAAACATTTTAACACGCAATGATATGTGATCATAAAAAATAAATACATTTTCAAATTCAAACAACTACAAATTATGAACAATTAAGAATCAAACAAAATTAATACCTAGAAAATTTACTGAGCATTTTCTGATGTTGTGATCTATGTCGAAACATTTTTCACAACACAGTATTAATTTATTCAGAAAGTACATAGACCAAGAGATTTCCTAAGTGAAGAAAATCTCTCAACATCAAGAGCTTTAGTGAATATATCTGCAAGTTGTTTTTCAGTGGAGATATATTCTAATTTCACTATTTCTTTTTCAACAAGATCCCTAATAAAATGATGCCTAATGCTTCAAAGAATGTTGTACAGGATTCTTTGATATATTTATAGCACTCGTATTGTCACAATATATAGTTAGTATATCACTATTCAAACCATAGTCATCAAACATTTTCTTTAGCCAAAGTAATTGAGTACAACAACTTCCTGCTGCAAGATACTCTGACTCAGCAGTGGATTGAGAAACACAATTTTATTTCCTACTGTGCCAAGAGATAAGATTGTTTCCCATATAGAAACAACCTCCACTTATGCTCTTCCTGTCATCACTGTCTCCGGCCCAGTCTGCATCACTATAGCCGATTAATGTACAATTAGTGTCCTTTCCATACCAGATTCCTAGATCACAAGTTCCTGCAACATATTTAATGATCCTTTTTACAGCACACATATGTGATTCTTTAGGATTAGCCTGATATCTAGCACACAAACATACACTAAACATGATGTCTGGCCTACTTGAGGTTAAGTAAAGTAAACTGCCTATCATAGATCTATATAGAGTTGGATCAACACAGTGTCCAGTATCATCCTTACATGGCTTTTGTGTTGAACCCATATGGGTTCTCATTGGTTTTGTAGTTTCAAGTCCAAACCTCTTAACAAGATTCTTTGCATACTTACTTTGTGAAAAGAATACACCATCTTTGTTTTGTTTAATCTGAAGACCTAAGAAAAAATTTAAGTCCCCAACCATTGACATTTCGAAAGTGGCTGTCATTTCTTTTACAAATAGTTCAATCATTTTGTCACTTGTAGAGCCAAACACAATATCATCAACATAGATTTAGGCAATCATGATGTTATTCTCAGTTTGTTTGATAAATAAGGTCCTATCAGCTTCATCCCTAATGAAACCAAAATTAACAAGAGAATCCGTTAACCTACCATACCAAGCTCTAGGACATTGTTTGAGACCATATAAGGCTTTGTTCAATTTATACACATAGCCTGGGAAGTCAGGATTTTCAAATCCTTTTGGTTGTTCTACATAGGCTTTTTTAATTAAAATTCCATTCAGAAAAGTAGCTTTAACATCCATTTGGTGCAACTTAATGTCTAGAAAACATGCAATTGCAAGTAATAATCTTATAGATTCAATTCTAGCAACTGGAGCAAAAGTTTCATCAAAATCAATTTTTTCTACCTGAGTGTATCCCTGCGCCACTAATCTAGCTTTGTTTCTAACAATGTTACCAGATTCATCAGTTTGTTTTTAAAAATCCATTTAGTGCCTATGACATTTGTATGTTCTGGTCTAGGTACTAAAGTCCACACATTATTCCTTTCAAACTGATTTAGTTCCTCATGCATAGCATTTATCCAGTTCTCATCTTTTAAAGCTTCAATAAAAAATTTAGGCTCAATTAAAGAATGATAACACTCATAACCTATCTTGTTGCAGATGGAAGACATACAGATAGTTCTTACCAGATTACTTACAATACCCATTCTTCTTCTTGTCTGAACACCAGAATGTTTTTCTCTAATAATTTGTTCTGCAGGATGATCTTTAATTATTCTAGTAGATGGAACCTTATTGTACTCAAATGAATTCTCAGGACATTCTGATTTTTCAGATGTTGTTTTAGTTGTTGGAACATTTTGTATAACATCTTTACACTGACCGGAATCTGAAGAATTTATTGGAACATCAATAAGTCCAGTAACATCATCCTCAATGGTTGGACCTGCAAGACTAGCATTATCATCAAAAACCACATTAACAGACTCTTGCACAGTGTCAGTCCTTAAATTATAGATTCTATATGCTTTGCTATTTCTAGAATAACCAAGAAAGAATCCCTTATCACTTTTTGAATCAAACTTGTGCAACTGTTCTCTATCATTCAAAATGTAACAAACACAACCAAACACATGAAAGTACTTAACATTTGGTTATTTGTTATTAAGAATTTCATAAGAGGTTTTTGTAGTTCCTGATCTCAGATAGACTCTGTTAGAAATGTTACATGCAGTGTTAAGAGCTTCAGCCCAAAACCTTTTTGAAAGATACTTTGATACTAGCATGACCCTAGCTATTTCTTGTAAAGTCCTATTCTTTCTTTCAGCAACACCATTTTGCTGTGGTGTTTTTGGTGAGGAAAATTCTTGTAAGATACCTTTGTCTTCACAGAATTTTGTAAAATCACTATTTTTCAAATTCTCTTCCATGATCAGACCTGATTTTCTTAATCTTTGAATTGAAAACATTTTTGAATTTCTTATACAGAATTTTAAACACAGAGAAGGTTTCAGATTTTTCTTTAAAAAATTCAATCCAGGTGTATCTTGAATAGTCATCAACCAACACAAAAAAATATTTTTTCCCACCTGTACTTTCAGTTTCCATTGGACCCATCAAGTCCATATGAAGGAGTTCAAAGCAATTTTGTGTAGAATAATGAGTCAATATTTTATGTGACATTCTGACTTGCTTACCTTTTTGGCATGGACCACACACTCTTGACCTGTTCAGCTGTAATTTTGGAAGACCATTTACAGCTCCTGTCTTAATTAATTTCAATATATTCTGATAGTGTGTATGTCCTAATTTTTATGCCACAGAAAGCTCTCATCGGATTTTACATTGTTACATATTTTTGGGGTATCAATTATATAACAATTATCCACAGATCTATGGTCAATCATAAGACATTCACCTTTATCATTTTTCACATAGCATGAATCCTTATTAAAATCAACATGAAGGCCATCATCACATAATTGACTTATACTAATCAGATTTGCAATCAATCCATCAACATGCAACACATTAGTCAGTTTAGGAAATCCTGGAACATTCAAAGTACCCTTACCTATGACTGCACTACGAGTACCACCTCAAAAAATCACATGACCATCGACATCTAGTCTATAATTCGTCAAAATGTCAATATTGTCAGTCATATGTCTAGAGCTACCACTGTCAAAATACCACGTACCGGGTGCATGAGCTTTTAATGAAGTATACACAACATTACAACTTTTTGACTTACTGACCCAGTTCGTTTTTGAAACATGTTCTTTAAGATGAGGTGACAAATTTGGTGACACAGATTTAGTAATACAATCTCTTTTCAATTTCCAGCAGTAAGGTTTAATATGTCCCTTTTTATAGCAGTAATGACATAAAAAATCATTTGTTTTTTCAAACAATTTATTTGTAGAATCAGAAGTATTTATGGAAACTACTTCTGATTTTACAAATTTAATAGGTTCATTACTAACTTTAGACTTATCAGACAAACCAACATATCCAAGACCTTTCTTACCAAAATTACCATGTACCAAGGCATTGTCCAGACTTTCAGTGCCTTTGGTGAATTTTTTGAAGTTCAAGGTTGAACTTCTAAGCTCTTCTTTCAGTTTCTCAAGTTCCAAGTCCTTCCTTGTGAGAATTACTTCAAGCTTGATTAAGGATTCTCTCAATTCATAATTTTCTAGAGTCGTTTACTTAAGAATCTGTGATTGTGACTCAATCTCCTTAATGTTATCTTGACATAGAGTACAACTTGCTGAATCCAGTGAGGAAATACCTGTCTCCACAAAAGAACTTGTAAAACAGCTCACATCTGGACTGTTATCACCAGATGTTTTGAGTAATGATGGAACATTTGTGTCAACATCTGAATAATAATCATCCAGATGATCATCCAGGGATCATCATAAATAAATCTAGCAGAGAAAACACATTCTTCATTTTTCTCAGACTCATTTTCATCTTCTGATTCATCACTTAAAGTAGTATTAAAATTCAGTTTCCTTTTTAGCAAGGTGTTGGCACATTCATTTGCATAGTGGCCAAAACCAGTACAAGCATCACATCTTACTGACTTTCTATACTCAGGATCATACCTAGGTTTGCTACTACTACTACCTGATCTTCTGTTTTGATTAAATCTATTTCTTCTTTCAGGCATTTGTTGATTATTGTTAATTTCTACTTTTGGTTGAATATTCCCTTTTAACCTATTAACCCTGTTCTTTAGAAAGGCCTAAACTGATTTGTTAGAAAAGCAATATCCTCAGGATTGTCATCACATAAATCAACACATTCAGAATCAGAATCAACTTCAGTTACAAATGAAAGTTTTTTAATTTTTGAAGAAGTTTCACCTTTGAAAACAGATACTTTTTTATCAGATGAATCATTCTTTTGATCAAGATTTATTTCATAGGTTTTTAGAATACTGATCAATTCATTTTGACTCATAGTATCCGTATCCTTAGCTTATTCTATAGTACATATTTTACCATCAAAACATTTTGGAACAGTCCTTAGTATTTATGAACTAACCTGGTATTCGAAATTGGATCACCTAGAGAGTGAGATTCATTAGCAATCTCAGAAAGTCACTCCACTACTACAAATTCGCTAAACAACAACATGAAATAGACAACGGATATTTTAAAATCCGTTGTTTATAAGACTAAATACGTTGTCTGTTTAACTAACTGTTGTCTATTAGCGAGAATTTAGATAATAGACAACGCCTAAAAACGTACGTTGTCATTTAGCGTAGTCTATTATAGTGAATTCTCGCTAAGAGACAACAGTACAGTTTTCCGTTGTTGTATACGGGTCGTCTAATAGGAAAATATTTTTTTATTTTTTTTATATTAAAAATGTAAATTTGGCTAGAATTAAAGACAACAGGTACATGTATCCATTGTCTTTCTCCGTTGTCTATTTATATTTTATTTTTTATTTTTATGATAGTTTATCTTTATTTAGATGTATCATTTTCTCTTTATTTGAAATTTAATATATTTATGTTTATGAATTTTTCATGGGTTCTAAAATAAAAAAATATTTACATAAATAAATAAAAAATTATAATCTAAAAAATATATTTTGTGAACAAAGCTTCACCATAAAACTTGTTTTGAGAGTATTAGTTGTTTCATTAATTGATATTAGTTATTTTTCATGAGAGTATGTATTCATTGTTCTATTAAAGGATATTAAATATTTTCACCAAATGATATTAGTTATTTTCACTATAGGATATTAACCATGAAAATTAATAGTTCTTTTATTAAAAGGTATAAATATATTATTTAAAAGAAAAACCTGAATATTATAAATTTAATTTTTTTATCAATAAAGCTGTGACTCGAATTCATGAACTTTGAATTATTTTTAGTGGGACTCTAACCACTTGAGCTATAGCACTTTGTCATTTAAAAAAAAATATGATTTTTTTTAAACTTAAAATTTATGGTAAATTAATAAATTATAGGCAAAGTATTGTGTGCAACTGTGAAACATATTTTGAGGTTGTTAGTTTTTAAGTAAAAAATATTAGTTGCTCTACTAAAGAATATTAGTTGCAAAAAAGTTTTTATGGTGAAATTGTTTTACACAATATACCAATTCTAAAATTTAAATAATTTTTTTTAACTAAAATAAAAAAAGTTATAAATATATTTATGGTTTATGAAAACATACTCCCACGTATAGTAGATAACACTTTGAAGTTGAACTTAATGCTCTAAAAAATTATTACTTTTACAAACAAAAGATTATTACTTGAAAAAAAAAGAGTTACCACTTTCTCCCAACAATAATATCGCGTAGTTAAACCCTAGCTCTCGCACTGCCATATGTAGTACGATCCACCATTGCTAGTATCTGCCGTTGCTCGTGTCCACCGCCACGCTAACGCCAGTGTCCACCTCCGCGGCGCCCGTCGATCCCAGTGTACGCCGTCGCGATACCAGTGTTCGCCACTTTGCAAGTGTTCCATTGCTTCCTCGTTCTGCTCCTCAAATACCAGTCTCTACACTTCAAAAATGCCTCTAACCGTAAGTTCTAAATGACTCAAAACATGTATTTATTTATTTGAGCATTTATCTATTTGACCCTAGTTATTATTTACGAAACAGCAGGGATCGAATTTGGTTTTCTAGTTTGAAATAATTGCGAAATATATGTTTCAATATTGATTATTCATGATTGAAATTGTTATAAGTATTGTTTGCGAAACAGAAGGGGATCTAATTTGGTTTCTGTAGTTTGATAAAATTGCAAAATATATATATGAAGGTTCAATGTTGATTATTCATGACTAGTCAGGGGATCTAATTTGAAATTGTTACAAGTGTTGTTTACGAAACAATAAGGAATCTAATTTGATTTTGTAGTCTGAATTAATGGCAATGTGTATATGCTGGTTCGATGTTGAATATTCATGATTGAAATTGTTATAAATATTGTTTAGGAAACAGCAGGGGATCATACATATACATGTTGTTCGTATACAGCATGGGAAATAAAGTATGTAGGTTAATAATCCATGTTGTTCGTAGAATTAATAAAATCAATTGATGGATATACATGTTGTTCGTATATCCATGTTGTTCATAGGATTAATAGATCGTTGTTCTTATTCTGTATTTTTAATAAGAGTAGGTCTTGTATGAGACCGTTTCATAGCATGGGACAATAGAAATGGGTATAACTAGGGCATTTACTCATTAACACTTTGGTAGGGATGAGTGTTAATTTGTGTTGTCTCATGCCATGAGACGGTCTCATTCAAGATTTTGCCTTTTAACAATTGAGTGAGGTGTAGGTTACTTTTAATGGTCAATTTTTTTTTTGTTCGCTCAAGTAAAGCAAACAAAATTTGCTAGGTAAAAATATGCTTTAGCATGAATTTTTGTTTACTGTTCTAACATGATTATCTTGTGGGATTATTAGTAAGAAATATTATATCTGATAGAAGATCTAGCATGAATTAATTATATTACTTTGAAAAGTATACATGGGAATGTGAGAGAAAATTCATGGTAGAACATAACAATTCTCACGATTCCACAGAGTGCTCTCAAATATTCAAATAGAAAAAATATATTAAGAAGGTATATGTGTAGCATGTGTTCTTGGTATTTATTTCAAAGACAATAGTCTAGGTTTTAAGGGGTTTGAGTAGGAGCACGAACGATAATGATAAAAGAGATTAAGAGAGAGATATGTAGAAGAAACTCAATTTATAATTTAATCAAAATAATTACACAATATGGACAATATAGACAATTAGTTTAAGACTATTTTTATCCAAAATATTTATGGGGTATGTATAGTAGAAATGGAGGTATGTTTAGCCGCAACCTTACATATAATAGTGTGTCATTGATAATGATTTTATAGTAATTTACGACACATTATATGCATTAAAAATAACCAAAGAAAATGAAATGTTAAAGTTGAATTGACGATTCATGTTATTTGATATTTAATGGTCTTCTATTTATTGATATGAGTGGCACATTTCGAGCTTATTGATTTAAATTGAGTGACACAATTTTATTTTATGCGTAGAGTGCTGAGTTGGTCTAAATAGTACCTGAAAATCACTTGCCTGTAGAGATGATAAAATAGATGACCTCCATTTAGAAAATCCAAGATCAAGTACAATTACTTGGTTTGTAGATCATAAACCCGCACAAAGAGGAAATTTATTTATTTGATCCTCTTTATGATGACATCAATGATGATGCATGGAAAGAAGTTGTTAACATGTATGTCTGTGTTACTCTTATTTTAAACTAACTTTATTCTACATATGAAAGGCCTTAAGAATGTTCAATGCAGAGATGATGGCAAGAAAACCCAAAAAGAAAGGTCCAATATTGAAAGTAATCAAGGTATGTAAAAGTTTTGGATAGCTAACAAACATTCTAATTAAACAAGTTTTGAATTTTTTTATTTGTTCTTAAACTAGGCTCCTAGGCAACTAGATTTAAAGCAGTGTGGGTTTTTCGTACTCCGATTTATGAGGAGTATTTTTTTTATGGAGCAGTCGATATGAATTTAATGCAATCTCTGGTAATATTAAAATATTATTTACGAAATTCATCTATTTTTAAAATTATGCATAATGTAGTATAATTAAAATCTATGTTATTTCACAGTTTAAAGAGAGGAGTTACACTACAACTCAAGTTGATGAAGTGCGGTTGGAATGGGCTAAATGCATCTAAGGTTGCATGTAATGGAGTACTAAGACTTGAGTCTTTATTCAAATTTATTTGATAATTTTGACTCGATGTAAATGATGGTATTTTTTAACATATTATGAGTTGGAACAAACTATGATCTGTATTTTGTACTGTGGGTACAATTTATGTAATGGAAAAGATGAAAATTATGGTTTGGAAATTTGAAATGCAGATTATGATTCTAAATTTATTGGGATTTTATATATATACATATATATATATATATATAGATATAGATATTAGACAGCGGACATACATTGTAGTGGAACTACATTGTGGAAAATATAATAGACAACAGACATATACCGTAGTGGAATTGTGTTGTCAAAAATGTAAAAGACAACGGATAAAAACTGTTGTTGAATAATGTTGTGTTATAAGCAATAGACATCAGATATCACTCCGTTGTCAAAATGTGTTGTCAAAATTCTGATACACAACGGACAAAAACTGTTATCTATTGTGATGTGATCTGTTGTCAAAATTCATATAGACAACGGACAATAGCCGTTGTCTAGTAAAATATGAACCGTTGTTTTTTGGATAATAGACAACGGATATAATCCGTTGTCAAAGAGGGGGTGCCTTTAACTACACCTTAATAGACTACAGACCTTTAAACTAATTAACAACGGATAAAACCCGTTGTCTATTAACTTTTTTGTAGTAGTGCTTGTTGTAGGAAGAGATGGTTTCATCTTCTCTCATCTTGAGGTTTTCGGACTTGGTGCCTAGCATTCGTAGCTTTGTTCTGTGAACACCCTCAGATCCTTCACAATGTTCTTGCAGACGATCCCAAACATCATTTGCAGATATACAATTCGAAATTAGTTTGAACATAGATACATCAATTGATGTAAAAATAGCGTTCAAAGCTTTCGAATTGTAACTGGCCAAGGTTACTTCATCATTGGTCCAATCCAATTCACGTTTGACTCGTGCTTCGTTATCCTCATCAGCTGGAGTTCTAGGTGGAGTCCACCCTGATAGAATACTCCTCCATGCTCGTTCATCCAGGGATTTAATATACATACGCATCTTAGGTTTCCAATATGCATAATTCGATCCATCTACAATCGGAGGTTTTAAAGCGGGGGTTAGTGGATATTCCATTGCAAATGAAATTTACACACTTACAGACACATGATCTAACTAAGTATATCTAGTTATGGCTCTGGTGCCAATTGAAGGGTGTGCGTGAGTGTTTTTCCAGAATGTTGTCAAAGATGTTGAAACATAAATGACAACATACACATCAGAAGACTTTGAAAAACAGAACATAAAATTTGCAAACGGGATATCAAAACTTTATCATAGATTATTATTGAATAATCTATGATGCCTCATGCGAAACTTGGCTATAACAAGTAGTGATACAAAGACAAAGTAAAAACCAACTATAGGAGTTTACATCAAGATCATATACCTTAGATATACAATCAAAAGCCTATAATTCTAAAAGTGTAAACCAAAGAACCTACTCATAGGTCAACATAAAACACTTCTAAAATTACAAAAGGAGAGAATCGAAATAACTACACTTGTTATATGTAAAATAGATATCTCGAACTCTTCACTTGAAAATGTCTCATGCGTGCAGTATTTATAGAATTTGTATCTTGCATGTGAACACATAAAATCATAGTTTCCCATGATGTAGAACCGCCCCATTACTAAGTCTCCATGATCTTGATAACCGCCATGTTGTAGCTTCAATTACTCACTCTAAACTGCAACCGTCAGACTTGGTAACTGCCACGTCTTCATTCTTCATGTTTAGATATTAAAGACAACATTGCAACATTCGAAGTTAGTGTTAGAAGAAAGGGCGAATTCTGATGTTGCGGAAAATATTGTAACAATCTTGACAACATTGACCTAACATCAACAAAAAAAAAAAAAAATTGGACAGAGATAGTGTAATTTACCGTCAATTTAATTATAGAAATCCACGTAGAGCCCACACTTGACTATGGATCCGACAAGTGAATCATTGTGAATATTCTAAGGACGTCGACGTCATATATACCATTTTCTTTTCAGTATAATATAAGAAAAATGATTATTGAGGTGATTCACTCCAATTCACCACACATTTGTGGGTGTATTTGCTGTTCATTTTGGCTCCAATGTGAAGCCGTAATTTTTTCTCTCTCTTCTTCCAATGGTTCCCCCCTCCCTTTTGCAAAAATAATTCCCGCTCTTTTATTTTTCACAAATATTATTTTCATTGTTTTTTTCAATGATACCTTAATATTCTCTGTTCATATATTTTAAAAAATACAATATGCAAATCTGTTTAATACTGGAAAAAATTCACGACCTTCACCACCATGGTGCCGCCGCCAAAAGTACAGAAGTCACTGTCATTGTCATCGTGAGAGGAGCCCCGAGATACACAAGATTTGAAGTTGTGGGCTTGAGGACTTTTATATTTATTAGTACTTGAAATTGATAATCAATAGGACATTGGAGAGATCAATTAGTTTGGGGGAAATGTTCTTGAGTCCAAGACGAAGCTATTAGTATCGTTTATGTCGCCACACCTCCATTACTTGCAATTCCGCTTTGACCAATGTTGAAGAATTTTAATTGAGGAAGACAGACGAGGACGTTGGCTGAGGATGAGAACATAATGATATGTGGGTTGAACTAACACTATGTTCCCTACGATTTTGGGTGAAAGATTGAGAGCAACAAAATTTGGGGAAAGGATTACAGAGGAAGGGGGAAATATTGCTTGGGGAAGACGATGGGTTCGCAGTGGGTGGGATCTTGGTGGGAGGATTAAGTGGAAATTATTTTTTATATTTATTTCTATTATATTTAAATTTTTACTAAGTATTTAATTAAGATTATCTAAAGATTTTAGAGTTGAAGACTACTTTGAACTTAAAAATATGGAGGATTACCATTCAAATATTTTAAATATTATCGTGGAAAACAAATTATTAATATGGTAATATATTTTAATGGTGTACAAGATATTTATTATATTTCAAACGACGTGGGTTGTGGTAGTTAATTTTTTTTTTTTTTTTGCGTATAATTAGGAAATTGATCAAGATACCACAAATATTCCTTTAATTTTGGTAATTTAGTTGATAACTTTAATAAATAATTATCATATTATATTTTAAAGTTAAATATCATGAATATTCCTAATTAAGTGTATCTTTAAAGAATATATCTAAAATAGAAGCGGGAAGTAAGAAATTTAAAATGAAACTCACATCCCTTTTTTTATAAGGGAACAAAGGGTTCAAAATACAATTCCCCACTACAAAAATGGGGGTCGAGGCGAAAGAAAACTAAAATCCAGGGACCACGGAAGAAACGTAACATAAAGCTGCAAAGAGCCATTTGAACCAATCATTGACGCGACATAAAGCTACAAAGAGCCAATTGAACCAATCAGAACAAGAGGCTTCCTTGAGAAGATTAAAATTCCAACGGGACGATTTTCAAGAAGCCTATAAATACAGAAGGTCGTACACAATTTCAAGAACGGGAAATTTCAAAGATCAAACATTCTCTACACATTCAAAAGCATTTAAACAAAGCACTCAAAATCACTCAAGTTTCCCAAGTGTTTCAGTTTTAGTAGAGATAACCAAATCTTCTGTTGTTGTATTCAAAGTTGTTGGTCCCGGTACAAGACTGAGGAATACGTGTATGGGGGGGGGATACACGTATACCAATTTTCAAACTTAAAACCTAACTGAGTCCCCCTTACTCAGAGTGGTGAAGAACTAGGAGCTGATAACACACCTACTGACTACACTTGGTGCGGGTCAGTTGGCTAACTATCAATTCAAGTTCAGTGTGGAAATGCGTGAGCCCTGATAGTTTAAAGTCTTGTTTAGTTTGCTTTCTAAAAAACTTGTTTACTCAATTCTGAATAGTGATTAGTAGGGCAGTGCTCGTTTTAAGGATCAGGCTGATTGGTTTAGGCCTGATAAACCAAATGCTTATGAATGAACAAGTAATATGACAGGTAAGCACAATATCAAAGCAATAAGAACACAAGGAGTTTAACGTGGTTCAGAGACTCAAGCTCCTACGTCCACGACCTGATTTAACTGGAAATCCACTCAAGGGATTTTTGTTTTTAACGTGCCAAGGTGCACCAAGACCAGCTAACCTTACTGATCTATACAACTCCTCTTACTAACTCACTAACTGACTTACTCCCAACAAACCAAACTTAGGGTTTTGGTTTCAGTTTGGATTCCAACTAAGTTGACATTATCCTTACAAGGCAAAACTATACTAAGGATTGGATAATCTCACTAAGCTTAAGATAATGTTAGTTCGCTCTTTGGAATACAGAATAACTCTCAGTAGCTAAGAAATACTTGGGAAATTTAGATGGTTTCGAGTGCTTCTTCTAAGGCTAAATGCTTTTGAATGCTTGAGAGTTTGAGTAATTTTTGGGTTGGAAATTTCCCGTAACCTTGAATGGGTTCAAGGCCTTCTGTATTTATAGGTGATTTGAAAAACTATCCGTTGGAGAGATAGCCTTTCTTGTCATCTATGTAGAGTGGTTCAAACGGACATATCTTCATGCAGCAGCCCTCCTTGCATGGGATTAGGTAGTTGCATTAAATGCTTGCCCGTTGAATATGCAGTTTGAAGTCAGTCTTCTGTCAGGTTCCGTACGTGTGTGTCCTTCCAGGATTGGTCCACGTTATTAGGTTGGTGAGAATGTCAGAACTTATTCCTAGGCTTCAGGCTTGTCTTATTAAGTTCTTTTTGTCTTGAGCTCACCGGTCTTGTCCTGACGCTGACATTCCTTTTGCATTGCTTGGCTCTACTCCAAGTCTTCCCATAAACTTAGTATCCTCCTGTTCCCTTCAGGACTGAGTAGTAAATGACCTCAGGGTCATACTCTTCATCGCTGAGACTTACTCAGCCAGCTTAGAAGACTGCCATAAGTTCAGGATGGTAAACTGCATCTTCAGGCTCTAAGTCTTGATTGTCATCAGTAAGTGCTCCTCTTACTGAGTACCTGTGAAGTGTAAAATGACTAAGTACAAAACCTAACCAAGACTAGCCCTGACAAAGACAATCAAAAGGCAAATCATCTTTTCAGGGGCTTTGGGATCTTAATCAAAACTGACAATGTCCCAACAATTTCCACCTTTTTTATGATGCCAAAACACTGAAAAGATCCGCAAAACACTTAGAGGAAATATAAGAACCTATCTATAAGATAAGGCAGTGTTAGAGCAATTCTTGATAAAGTACAGAATTTAAATAACAACCAAAAAGACAATGAGTTTTTGTTTGTGGGCAAAAGTAATAGATTTCATTGATTGATGTGAAGGTGATTACAATGAATCTAATCTATTACAAGAAGCTGTGAACACCTAGACTAATCTCATTTCAGGTTCAAGTCCATATCCTGCATAGACTCTTGCCTTTAACTCGTCAACTCTGCTAGGTTGATTCACGTACCCTTCAGCCTTGGCAATCTTCAAAACTTCCATCATAATGGCCTTCGTATTGTGCTTCTGAGTTCCAAGAACTAAGGGAGGAGCTCGAATCGTGAACTCAGGAGCCTTCACCTGGACTTGAGCTGCTTCAGCCTCTTCCAATATCTTTTGGATCAACTCAGGATGATTGTCCATCATGTAGTCAGTGAAGTGGGCATTGATATCATCGGTGTCGCCCCATTTCTTCACAACATACCAAAACTTCACAAACTCATCCTTCGCATCAGCCCAGAACTCCTTCAGTGCCTCGGAGATGAACTCGTCGATATAGGCTTCCCTTAATCCTGACTCCGGCCTTCTGACTTGAAGAATTGTTGATTTTCTTGTTGTTGGCCTCTTTCTGCACTTCCTAGGCTTAGGCATCGCCTTCTTTCTCCTAAGCATACTGATCACTGCATCATCGAGTTCCCTTTGTTGAAGCTCAGTGATATCAGTCAGCTTTTCAACCTTCTTTTCCAAAATGCGCATTTTCTCCTTTTGTACAATCTCAGCTCTGCGCACAGCCTCAGTTTTCTCAGAAGGATCTCCCCACGCTTCAGCGCATAACTCCGCCACCGTCTCTGCCGAGTAAGTAATGGGGTTCTTTCTTGTGCTCATGGGAAAATACTTCTGAACTGGCTCAGGTTGCTTTGAAGGTTCATCAGCCTTTGCCTTCGTTGCTGCCTCCGCCTTCAGCTTGGCAACAATCTCCTCACCTTCCTTCTCTATTGCTGCCAACCTTGCTGACTTCCTTACCCTCAGCACATTCCCTTCAGGATTGGCATCAGGATCAGCTTGAAATGTTTCGCCTTGGTTGACTGCCTCAGATGCCCCAGGGCGGGATCTTTACTTCTTCTTTTCCCCCTTTTTGGCATCATCATTGGCCTCGGATGGGAATGTGTCAGATCCGCTGTTGATTACGAATGAGGCTAGGGAATGAACATCATATATTCCCTCCTTCCGTAAATTAACTCCCATCGAGATACCAGTTCCTGCAAAAGAAACATAACTGATTGCAGCATTCACCTTCTTCTCAAAGACCTCCATGGAGAGTTGGAGTCTTTGTTCAGCTTTCTCGATCCTCTCCTCCACCCTGGCGGATCGATCATCTGCTTGAGTCAGCCTCTCAGCAATATCTTTCGAAGTCTGAGCAATTCGTTCTAACTCCAGCTCCAACTTGGACGCTGAGTCCTGAATGGCCTGAGTGAATAGGGCTCCAGCCTGAGCTGCAAGCTTCTCCACGGCCTGATTAAGATCTTCCTTCCTTTGCTCAACCTTCTCAGCCAACTGCTTCAAGGTTTGTCTCAGCATCTTCTTTGTGCGCTTTCTTTCGGCCCTCACTGACTTGGCCGTGTCAGTCATCGTTCTCTTGAGCAAAATTAACTCCCTATTGGCAAGAGTGTTATAAGCTGATTTAGTCCATCGGATGTGTTTTGCTAGGGCCTTGGAGTCCTCTTCTTTCTCAGCGCGTAGCCTCATCACTTCCTCCTGAAGCTCAGCTAGATTTTCAGTGATTTTCTCCTTTTTGACCTCCACAATGCTTGTGAATTCAGCTCGGCCGACCCCAGTTATGATCACATCCTCATCACCATCTACGGCCTCATCAGTGATTTGCTGCTTTCCCTTATCAGCCCCTGCATCCTCAGTCCCCTCTCCAGGGTGCACTGAAGGCAGTTGTTGAGTGGTCATGGTCGCCTGCTCAGGCTCAACCAAGCCATCTCGAACCTTAGGAACTTGTCCTTCGGAACTGGGAGTCTCCTTAGACGCCTCAACATCTTTCTCCCTTGTCTCAGGGCAGGGAATCCCTTCATCGACAGATGTCTCATCGGCGGCTGAGATGTTCAAAACATCCTCAGCCACTGGTCCACCCTTGGCACCAGTGTCTTTCACACCTTTCCCCTGAGTTTGAGACTCAGGCACCATATCATCTACCTCCTCAGCTGTTTCCTCCACAGCTTTCTCCAAAGCTCCATCCTGAGCATCTTCGTCATCCTCTCCATCCTTATCTTCCTCACCATCTGAAAGAAGATCAGCCTTACTCTTGGACATTAAATCATTGACTAGCTTCCTCAGGTTTTTGAAATTAAGCAGTTGAAGCCAGCTAGTCAGTCCAAAATAAGAGCATAATCTTGCCTCCTCATTCTCCCAGTGCTCCCATCTATGAGCATCGACTAACAGGTGTTGCTCCTGCATGTTGGATTGCTTAAACTCCAACCCGACTTTCAGCTCAATGACGTTAGCAGCAAGCTCTCCATACTTAGTAAGCCTTGGCCAGCACTTGGAGGCCCATTCAGTAGCGTTCCCCCTTAGGGTATTCTCCAGAATGCCTCCTGCCATATGCTCATCCAATTCTTCCTCCTCCACTTCCAGGAAGTCATCTTCTTCATTTGAAGTGGCTTTAGGGAAATCTTTTGGGTTGGGGTAAGCGGAGAAATCTTCAGGGTTGGGAATGGTGGGATCTAATGGTTGGTCAGGCCTCTGAGGTGATGGCACTGACTCTGGGATACTGGGCTCTGCTGTTTGGGGTGAGTTGGTTGGTTGAGGTGTGGGGTCAGGGTTGGTTGGTGTTTGGGTTTCAGGGTGAGTGGGTGAATGAGTGGGTACTATCTCAGGCTGCAACAACTCAGCCGTCTCGATAGATTTTCTCACCTCCTCCAAGTCAGAGGCTCTAGGAGAGCTTGACTTCTCCCTCTCACTCACTACAGGCAATCTCTTAGCAGGGGACTTTTTAAATCCCTTCCTAAGTCTCTTCAAAGGCCTCTCCCCCTGATCACTCTCCTTCCTGACGTCATCGTCAATTCCCTCAGCCTCAGATTCGGCTCTCTTGGGATCAGACTCAGTCCCAGATTTAGTGCTCTTCCCTGACAGCACTATCTTCACCTTCTTCTTCTTCCCCACTTCCTCTACTGCAGGCTGAGCCTCCTCTCTCTCAGCGGCAGACTCCTCAGCCTCCTTACTCCTTTCAAAGAGGTCATCCACTCTCTCAATGAGACTGGTTGCCACTTTCTTGGCCTTCCCAGCTGGCTTTTTAGCCTGACCCTTTACCTTAGCATTGGGATCAGTCAGCCCTAACATCGAGTAAGTGTCATTCACTGAAGTAAACATTACCTTCTTGGAGGAAAGATTGTCCTCAAAGTCGAAGGTGTACTCATGGCAGACATGAGCAATCAGGATGGACATCCTCGTTCCAAAGGGCAGGATGGCACTAACAGAAACGTGCTTCTTCTCCTCGTCCCGCTTCAGCTTGTCCAGTCCAGCCTGATGGAGTTGATCAAGGAAGAACTGCTCCCAGTTTGCTTCCACACCATCAACAATAGCCCCCATTATCCTCAGCTTGGGCAAGCTCAGCTGCTCATGAGAGCATGTGGATCCCATCACCACCTTGGACACTAAGTCCACAAGAGCTCTATACTCAGGCTTCAGAGTACTCTTGTTCTGACGGGCTCTGAACTCAGGGGAGCCAGTCTTGGTCCACTTCCTAAGGAACTCTCCCTCCGAATTTTCCTTGTAGAACCTGGGATTGATTCCTGAGGATGGCAATGCAAAGACCTCCTTGACAGCCTTCCGAATGTTAATGTCAACCACCTCTGAGTTATAGAGAGGTTCTCCGTCATCGTCCTTCTCTCCCGTCAGTTTGAGCGTGGTCACCTTCGTGTACAGTTCCCCCCTACGCAGGAACAAGTTGAAGTAGGCTTCTACGACCGTTCTTGGAAGTATGGAGATAGGGCGCATGGTGAAGTATGTTTCCAACCCACCTTTGGAAATCCAATTAAAAACTGGTTTGATTTCCTCCACTGTAAGACAGGCACCTTCCATGGAGATGACTTGCTCCATGTGTACCAGCTTATTATCGACAACATCCCCAAGCTTGTCTGTTGTCCAGTTGGAATCAAGAAGTGCCATTGATTTTGAAAGAGAGGTTTTTTGGAAATCTGTGAATATTTTGAGCATGAGAATACTCAGTGTGCAGATGTGCTTTGTGTTTGCATAAAGACCTCCAATGGCACTATTGATTGATAAGACGAAGTCAGTTACTCAGATGTGGGGTTGAGATTAATTCCTGAATCTGAAAGGGTTTGAAATGAAAGGCCAGGATTAATCTTAGTTTCAATCAATTACCCCATGTCAGTCATATTCCGTATAAAACGAACACGTATATGAAAAAGTAACTGAAGCATTAATTGCTCCGCTGCGCGTGGGTTTAAATGTGAAAAGGCGCGCTTTTAATGAAAATGGAATGCATTTAATAAAGATTTTCAGGACGAAGGACTCAGGGAGAAGCTTGGTATTCACAAGAGTCAGGATATAACTCATACCTGTCAGAGAGACATTGTAGCACCCTGATACCTCGCTGAGTCGAGTCTGGCCTGAGTTCCCCCTAGAACCCTACACTGGCTGTTCTCCCAGATCTAAGAGTCCTAACTCCACTGACAGTTCCATAAACCTTGCTTCAGCCAAAGGCTTAGTCAAGATATCAGCTCTTTGCCTGTCAGTGTGAATCTTCTCCATCCTAATGTCCTTCTTTTCCACGTGATCTCGAATGAAGTGATGTCTAATGTCCACATGCTTGCACCTTGTGTGAAGCACTGGGTTCTGAGTAATTGCTATAGCACTATTGTTGTCACAATAGATTGGAACCTCATTAGCAAATACTTGGTAGTCCCTCAACTGTTGCCTCAACCATAAAATCTGAGCACAACAACTACCTACAGCCATATACTCAGCCTCAGTTGTGGATGTAGCCACTGAATTCTGCTTCTTAGTAAATCGCGAGATCAACTTACTTCCCAAACATTGACATGTCCCTGAGGTTGATTTCCTATCAATCCTACAACCTCCATAATCTGCATCTGAATAACCTGTCAATTCTAAGTTGTCATCTGAAGGATACCATAGTCCCATATTGACTGTCCTTTTCAAATACTTAAGTATCCTCTTAGCAGCCTCCATATGACTTCTCTTGGGATCAGACTGATACCTAGCACACACACCAACTGCAAACATAATGTCAGGCCTACTTACAGTCGGTACAACAAAGAACCTATCAGCCCTCGGTACTCAGTCTGATTCACTGAAGTCCCTTCAGTGTCAGGATCCATCTTCCAATTGGTGTTCATAGGGATCCTGGTTGGATTGCTGTTTTGAACTCCAAACTTTTGAATCAAGTCTCTTGTATACTTGGCCTGATTAATGAAGATACCTTGATCAGTCTGCTTGACCTGTAATCCTAAGAAGAAGTTCATCTCTCCCATCATTGACATCTCAAATTTACCAGTCATCAGCTTAGAGAATTTCTCACAGAGCTGATGATTTGGTGATCCAAATGTTATGTCATCCACATAAATCTGGACCAAGAGAATGTCATCACCTTCAGTGATCCTGAACAACGTCCTATCCACAGTTCCCTTCTTTAACGCGGTCTGTCAGGAATTGAGAGAGGGTATCATACCAAGCTCTTGGTGCTTTCTTAAGTCCATAGAGTGCTTTCTTCAAATGGTATACTTTATCTCCAACCTCAAACCCGGGAGGTTGTTCAACATATACCTCTTCATTGAGTACACCATTCAGGAAGGCACTCTTGACATCCATTTGATACACCTTGAACTTCTTATATGTTGCATATGCAAGGAACAATCTGATAGCTTCCAACCTAGCCACTGGAGCAAAAGTCTCATCATAGTCTATTCCCTCAGATTGACAATACCCTTTTGCAACCAGTCTAGCCTTGTTCCTTACCACAACACCATTCTAATCCTTCTGGTTCTTGAAGACCCACTTGGTACCAATTACCCCTTGATGCCTAGGTTTATCCACCAGTTCCCAAACCTAATTCCTTGTGAACTGATTCAACTCCTCTTGCATGGCAATGATCCAGTTCGAGTCAGTGAGAGCTTCTTCAATGTTCTGAGGCTCTTGCTCAGAGAGAAAGCAACAGAACAATACACTCTCACCATGGAACCGTCTGGTCCTGACTCCCTTAGTTGGATTACCAATGATTTGATCAATGGGATGATCCTCTAGCCATGTTCTCTTGCCAGGAGTTGTTCCTGAAATACCTGCAATGTTAGTGTCTACAGGCTCATAAAATTCAGGAAATTGAACAGAAGGGGATGATCCTGAGTCTATACCAAAGGGATTAACAAGCTCAATGTCAGGGACATTGATTCCCCCTTGATGAGGTGACTCAGGAACCGTCTCAGCTGCAACAACATCTTCATAGACGGTACTTACCTCAGGTTGAGCCCGTTCCTCAGTCTGAGGCTCAACAATCCCTGATGTGCTGGGCTTAGAGGTGTCACTTGATTCATCATCCTGATCATCGTCATCATCCCATCTTGGAATTAACACTGTTTTGACCTTTGGATCAGGTTGATTCTTTAAGCTCAGCCTTGTCACTCTCCTTGTGACCTCCTCAGTGTCAGGATTCAACACTTTTATCCTAGACTCATTAGCAGATTCATCAAAAGCAACATGTGGTGATTCTTCCACAACAAGGGTCCTACAATTGTAAACTCTGAAGGCTTTACTAACTTCAGAATATCCTAAGAATATTCCTTCATCAAATTTGCTATCAAAAGCTTTCAATTGGGTCTTCCCATTGTTGAGGATGAAGCACTTACAACCAAATACATGAAAATAAGAAATACGAGGTTTCCTTTTATTCCATGTCTCATATGGGGTCTGTGCATGTTGTTTGTTTAGCATGGATCTGTTCTGAGTGTAGCATGCAGTGTTGATTGCCTCAGCTCAGAATTTCTTAGGCAATCCTGACTCTGATCTGCTTCCCTTCCTGACAAGTTTTGCACACATGATCTTTGCTAAAAACTTCATTAGGTAGACCTTCAACAAGTGACTGTCTAGAAATTTTGTTAAGAATCTTGAAGTTCAGGTGGCTTAATCTTTTATGCCATAACCAACTGAGCTCTAGAGAGCTTTTACCAACAAAACAAGTATTAGGAATAGTGCTGCTCCAGTCAGCGAGATAAACGTTACCTTTCCTGATACCTGATAGAAGCACTTGTGTTGATTTGTCCTTGACTGAACATATATTTGATGAGAACTCAACACTGAACCCTTTATCACAGAGTTGACTTACTGACAACAGGTTATGCTTCAGTCCTTCCACAAAGGACACATTTTCCACTCTGACTGTACCTATTATTAAGACACCAAAACCTTTAGTAACACCTTTTGAGTTATCACTAAAGGTTACCTGTGGACCATCTTTAGCTTGATATTCTTGGAGAAGACTCTTCATTCCAGTCATGTGCCTTGGCAACCACTGTCTAGGTACCAAACAGCTTTGATTGAGTCTCCTCTCCTTTTGTCGTGATCCACAGCCGCCTGCAATCAAATCAGGCTTTAGGTACCCATTGGGTGTTGGGTCCTATTGTGTCAGTTGTACCCTTCGGGATCCAGACTTGCTTAACAACCCTGATTACCTCAGAGTGGTAAATATGTCTCCCTGAAACATCAACATACACAACTTTCTTCTTCTTTGCCTGAGAGGAAGATGGTGTATGAGTGCTAGACTTAGGCTTCACAGGAGCCTGAGTGGGTGCCTTTTGGGCTGGCTTCCTGTTCTTCCTAGGTCTGGGTGCAGCAGGTCTTGGGCCTTGTTCTTGATAAGGGCCCTGTGTTCTATTCCCCCTAGGCAAGTGAGGGAATGGAAAACAGTTAAAGGCCTCAGGATTCCAAAACCATGGGGGTGTAATCATGTTTGACCTTCCCTGTTGGTATTGCCAAGCATGATGGTACCCTTGCTGACCAGTCTGAGGGTTCTTGGCCTGAGTCTTCCTCTGCTTTCGCTGAGGCTTTCCCTGGCCTGAGCTCTCAGGGGCCTCCTTAGGTTGCTTTGCCTTTCCCTTGGGTTTTGGCTTAGCTACCTTAGGGGCAACCCTGACTGTGTCAACAGTTTCCTTGCCCTTATCAGTTTATCGGGCCTGGAGTACAACCTTGGGTGCACTCTGACCTGCCTGAACAAATACCCTCTCAGTGTTGCTCCCTGAAGCAACATGAGATTGACTTTGTGAGGATTTCTTAGGAACATATCCAAGTCCCTTTTTCTCATTCCCAAGCATCTGGCTGCTATTTATTTCCTCTCTAGCTACTGAGGATTTATTCATTGCTGCAACCTTTTTCTTGAAAGAGTCCTCACTCTTTTTCAGGATTTCATGTCTGGTAAAGAGGTCATCAAACTTACTCTTAAGTACTTTCAGTTCTTCCTTCCTGACCAACTCTTCATCAGCCAGTTCCTTCAGAATTTTCTCTCTTGGGAGACGCTCAACATTGATTAAATCAATCTCCTGAGTTAGTCTCACAATCTGAGCTGATTCTTTAAGATCAGACTGAGTGAGTTGATCATTCAGGTTTTGAACCTCAGTACTCAATTTCTTGTTCTCCTCTACCAAGAAGACATTAGTTTCCTGCAATCTGGAGAAATCAACCATCAATTGATCCAGGCAGATCTGAAGGTTCATTTCTCTGACTGACTCTGAGCTTAGCTCAGGATTTTGACCAGTGTAGGAACCACATACAGAGTTAGATGTTACGTCAGGTTCCTCCCTTGCCATCAGACAAACATCATCGTACTCATCATCAGAAAAGAGTTCAGGTGACCTTTCCTCAGGACCATCAGAGTCAGTTGCATCCTCAGCGAGCATGGCTCTCCGGTCAGCAAGTCTCTGGTCTCTCTTGGCCCTCCTGTCCTCTCTTTCACTTGCACTCAGCATACAATCATACTGATAGTGCCCGCTCTTATTACAGTTGTAACATGTTGGTTGCTCATCTCCTCTTTCTCTTCTTGGTTCAGGGTTCCTCCTTGAGTCAGGTTCCCTCTGTCTTGATGAGCTTTCAGTCTTCCCTGAGTGCTTTTCATCATGAGTATATCTCTGTTCATCTCTGCGATCGGGCTTTGGATATGAATATCTTCTTTCTTCACCACGATCTCTCCTCTGGTCAGTGTTTCTCCTTTCCTCATATCTCCTTGAGCTTTGGTGGGTTCCTTCAGGTTTCCTGTCACGTGAGTCCTGATAAAATTTTTTATAACGACCAAACCTGGAATTAAGCTTATCAAAGCGTCTGGCCATCAGGCTGTACTCTTCAGCAAGTTCTTCCTTGTTCATCTCCATCAGTGACTTTGATGAAGACTCAACAGGTTCAGACCAGGCCTTGAACACCACACTTTTCTCAGGTGTTTTCTCCTTTTCTTCCTCTCCTGGCTGAACTTTCTTCTTTCTTTTATTAAGATCAAATTCTAGTGCCTTTAGCTCTGAAAATAGTAAAGCAGAAGTTATGTTACTCATATCCTGAGTGTTCTTAAGCATAATTACACTGTTATCCCATCTCTCAGGAAGGGCATTCGAGATCTTAGAAGCAACATCTCTCTTAGAAACATCCTTGTCCAGCATCACCAACTCATTCATCAACTTGATGAACCTTGACTCCATCTGATCGATTGTCTCATCAGGCAGCATCTCGAACGCTTCGAACTTCTGAATGGCAATGTTTCTCTTGTTCTCCTTTATCTTTTCTGACCTCTCGCACATCCTGGTCAGCTCATCCCAAACCTCATTTGTCGTCTTTAAGTTCTTCAGCCTTGCTGACTTCTCGAAAGGCACCGTATGCAAGAGGATTTTCTGGCCACATTATCCAGCCCCATCATCTTGATCTCGTCAGTGGTCATATCCTTCCTTTCCTTAGGAATGGGTACACCAATATCAAGATCATCATATCCCCTTCCTCTGGTATTAGGGACAGTGATTTTGATCGGTCCTTCCCTGAGAACCAGCGGCATCTGGTCATGGATGATATCTAGATGTGCCTCAAGTCTGAACTTCCAATAAACAAAGTTAGATACAGAGAATTCAGGTAACGAAGCTTCAAGTCTCCTAGAAGTCATAATGATGCAAGTTTTATAAAAAGCAAACTCAGATCTGTTCTGTGACCACCAACAGCTTCTCCTCTAAAACTATTAGTATTCAAAGTCAGTGGTCTTTTGAACCACTGCTCTGATACCACTTGTTGGTCCCGGTACAAGACTGAGGAATACGTGTATGGGGGGGATACACGTATATCAATTTTCAAACTTAAAACCTAACTGAGTCCCCCTTACTCAGAGTGGTGAAGAACTAGGAGGTGATAACACACCTACTGACTACACTTGGTGCGGGTCAGTTGGCTAACTATCAATTCAAGTTCAGTGCAGAAATGCGTGAGCCCTGATATTTTAAAGTCTTGTTTAGTTTGCTTTCTGAAAAACTTGTTTACTCAATTCTGAATAGTGATTAGTAGGGCAGTGCTCTTTTTAAGGATCAGGCTGATTGGTTCAGGCATGATAAACCAAATGCTTATGAATGAACAAGTAATATGATAGGTAAGCACAATATCAAAGCAATAAGAACACAAGGAGTTTAACGTGGTTCAGAGACGCAAACTCCTACGTCCATGGCCTGATTTAACAGGAAATCCACTCAAGGGATTCTTATTTTTAACGTGCCAAGGTGCACCAAGACCAGCTAACCTTACTGATCTATACAACTCCTCTTACTAACTCACTAACTGACTTACTCCCAACAAACCTAACTTAGGGTTTTGGTTTCAGTTTGGATTCCAACTAAGTTGAGATTATCCTTACAAGGCAAAACTATGCTAAGGATTGGATAATCTCTCTAAGATTAAGATAATGCTAGTTCGCTCTTTGGAATACAGAATAACTCTCAGTAGCTAAGAAACACTTGGGAAATTTAGATGGTTTCGAGTGCTTCTTCTAAGGCTGAATGCTTGAGAGTTTGAGAATTTCTGGCTTGGAAATTTCCCGTAACCTTGAATGGGTTCAAAGCCTTCTGTATTTATAGGTGATTTGAAAAACTATCCGTTGGAGAGATAGCTTTCTTGTCATCTATGTAGAGTGGTTCAAACGGACATATCTTCATGCAGCAGTCCTCCTTGCATGAGATTAGGTAGTTGCATTAAATGCACATTAAATGCTTGCCTGTTGAATATGCAGTCTGAAGTCAGTCTTCTGTCAGGTTCCGTACGTGCGTGTCCTTCCAGGATTGGTCCACGTCATCAGGTTGGTGAGAATGTCAGAACTTATTCCTGGGCTTCAGGCTTGTCTTATTAAGTTCTTTTTGTCTTGAGCTCACCGGTCTTGTCCTGATGCTGACATTCCTTTTGCATTGCTTGACTCTACTCCAAGTCTTCCCATAAACTCAGTATCCTCCTGTTCCCTCCAGGACTGAGTAGTAAATGACCTCAGGGTCATACTCTTCATCGCTGAGACTTACTCAACCAGCTTAGAAGACTGTCATAAGTTCAGGATGGTAAACTGCGTCTTCAGGCTCTAAGTCTTGATTGTCATCAGTAAGTGCTCTTCTTAATGAGTACATGTGAAGTGTAAAATGACTAAGTACAAAACCTAACCAAGACTAGCCTGACAAAGACAAACAAAAGGCAAATCATCTTTTCAGGGGCTTTGGGATCTTAATCAAAACTGACAATGTCCCAACAAAAGCCAAATCCAAATCTTAGAAAGAGATAATCCATCCTTAAATACTGAGCTCATTGTAAGGATTATCTTAAGATAGTTGGAACCAAAGCCTTACTTAAAACCCTACCCAGATTTTAGGTTGTGAGTTAGTGTTCAGAGGTGTTAGTAAGCTGATAATTGATATTAATCTAAAAGCTGGTTGTTTGGGAACTAGAACCTGGATTTATCTTAGGGATCAAATATCCTAAGAAAGGTGTCTTTGATCAGTGCACCTTGGCACTCTAACATAAGGAATTCCAAGTGAAAGGAATTCTCCTGTTAAATAAGGACAATGGACGTAGGAGATTCTTCTCTGAACCACTTTATATCTTGTGCATTTAATTATTGTCATTTCATAAGTGTGTGTTTGGATAAACAAGTTTCTTAAACTAAAATGAGGCTTTCTGTAAAGGGCTCACTATTCCGCAACTGAAAGCTAATAAGATAGCAACTCAACTGAAAGCCTCAAGCTATTAGTGGAGGTGTTATCTCAGTAAGCTTTCACAAGTAAATCATCAGCAGACTTCTAAGTCCACTGAAAGTCTACTGTTTTATGTAACCTGATAAGTTTTAATTTGTATCAACGGGTGTATTCCCCCCCATACATTCGTAACACTCGTTTTGGGACCAACAAGTGGCATCAGAGCAACGGTTCAAAAGACCATTGTTCTAGAGTACCTTTGTTCTCAAAAGGTAAATATATATTTGGTCAACTTAACAGATCTTCTAATAAATTTGTTTATCCATTATTACTGACAACACAACCAGGGTTACAGCACTGCTGTGTGACGAATAATCCACATAGGACGAGGCTAGGCCAAAGCAAGGTGGCCGAGGTCGAAGGCAAAGAGTCAGAAGAAATGTGATAAAGGCCCCAAGGGCCCACATACTTGGTCTCCATCTCGGTATCCAGGATTAGGTCAGGGGAAGTCCGCTGCTCGACCAGCCTTGGCCTAGGATGAATATCGTGGCAGCTCATTCATCTCCGCCTCGGCTTGAAGGGCGAGTCTCAAAGAGATGGTCGGTCTTGGCCAAACCCAAAGGCAGGCATGGGCCCACTTGATAGAGTTCACCTCAAATAAAGATAAGTATGGAACTAGGCAAAGCCTAAAGGCAAAGAGCGACCCGCCTCGGCTCACCGGCATGACGAGGAAGCCACGTGTTTGGTCTTATCCTTAGAAGAGCCAAATCTAGATGCCATCAGACAATCATTCTTTTCAAGTACGAGGAACAGTGAATCGACACCTACTTCGGAGGGACAGACCATACTTATGGCAGAAAATCCCACGATCACAGGAACAAGTGCAAGCTACTTTCCACGTGGCCGACTCTCATTGGGCCGAGCACACCAACTCAAAGGGCCTCGGCCTATACCTCGAAACTAGGTCCAGCCCGAGCATTTAATATTGGGCTACCCGAATAAAGCTAGGTCAGCCCAAGGGTATGTCCTTGGGCTATAAATAGACACCAACCACTTCAAGCCCAAGCCTACACAAAGACTTGACAAATCTTCTTGCATTTACTGCTTTCTGTTATCATTTATTACTAAAGGCCTCAAGCCATTAATATCCATATCTCATCAAATCATTAAGTTCGTTGCTCAACTCAAAAGCCACAGTAATCGTATTAAGATACATATTTTGAGTAACAACAATTGGCGCTAGAAGGAGGGTAGTCAACCCATATACCCAAGTTAAAATATTCAGAGAACACTCACTGTTCTTCATCTAAAAATCATCCAAACCCAAGTTTTCGAGGTTCCCAAAAGTCTCGAGAATGGCCGATCAGAACGCTGGAGAGGGCACCTTGACTTGAATGCAAAATACTAGCTTGACTAGTAGTTACCCCACAAGAGTATGGGATCACTGTAGTATGGGCGAGTATAGGGACCAAGTAGTATCGAACCCAAGGGAAAGTGTGTATGCGAATAAATCCCTGGAAATGTATGTCTCGTAGCTAATATGAATGTTATGTTGGGTTTATACTATTACTAAACTATATTCTACTAATTATCAAACGAAAAGAAATTGAAACTATTCTAACTCCTGGTTGACATGCAAATATGAGATGATGATGCTCGGGATAGGAATTCTTACGTATACTAACGGAGTTGGTACGGTAACTAAAATAATCGTGACGTGCAAGTTGAAATCCTAAGTGTACTAAAACTAGTCAATCAACTTCCCTAATTTAGCACAAGAATTGAAAGAATAAAAGCTCAAGAATTAACCCTAATACTTAGTTCTATCAACCTACTTCACTAATCATAAGCATATCGAAATTTACGAACGAATTCAAGAATATATACGAAACATGGAATCAATCAATCAAGTCTCAAAATAAATCTTAATAAATCTGGTGATGTGGACTAAATGAAGTACATCAACAAATGTTCAAAATATCGAAGATTGAAAGTAGATAATTACCTGAGAGCGTCACTATAAAAGAGTAACAGATAGAGAGCTCAGTTTCATCTCTGGTATACTGGAAAACAGCTCTGGAATAGCAACCACGAACTCTGGTGAGATCCTGCACAAAATCGGGCCGGAGGGGGCTCCAGCGTCGATCCTCCGACGCTCAAGTCAGCTAATTGTGTTAAGTGTGTATAAGTGTGTTTCTTGTGTATATTGTGTATAAGTGTGTTTCTTGTGTGTGAAGATAATTGTGTTACCTTTTTGGCTGAAATGAGGATATATATAACTTTATTCCTCTGGAGGGCATAAGGGTAATTCTCCCTATGTAACCCTAATCTGCTAAGGGACCACAACTCAGTGTGGTACAAGACAGGTGGTGCACTGCCATTGCTCAAGGACAATTATGTTGTCCGTTTGGGTGATTCTCATATCCCATTTATTCCTTTTTTGTCTGACACACGAGCCTTCACTAATACTTACCCCAGTATTCGGGAAAGGGACATATTCATTATTATCCCCAAGCTCGTTCGGAAGTGGCTGTGACCTGTCCAGATTTGAGAGTGTATTTGAACTGTTAAAGGTAAATGTTATTCAAGTGTTCAGTGTAATTATTCGTAGTAATAGCTGATAAAGGCCTCCTTGCATTTTGGCTCTCATCTTATAGCATCCAGGGGCAGAATTGAGAGAATGTCCAACTCTGCTCTGAACATCTCCGAATGAATCCGGGTTTTCACCCCGAGCACATATCCACACGTGCGAGTCATGGACAATACTTCGTTAGAGTAAAGTCCTGTTCAGCTCTGCTCTGGAACTCAACTGTGTTTTCCTTGATATGGGACCACTGCTCAAAGGTCGTGCTGGGATAGCCCATATCAACTACTCCCCCCTATTCCATGTGACTTCTGATCTCTGATTTCGTATGGAATAAGTACTCATTAATGCTTTTTCAGATCCGTACTCTGCACACTGACGGTACACTGTATACTGTTCATGTGTCGTTTCAAATCTCTCATTTAATTCAAATCTTTTTCCCCTATTAAAAATAAAAACAAAAACAAAGGATAAATCCGGAGTGCCCATCTGGGGCATCCTTTCACCTGCCTCGCCCCTAGCCATACACGTGTCCAAGAGAAGACAAGAAGGCAGGGCGGTTCTCGCCTTTATAAAAAAAGTGACACATTCGCTACCGTTTTCACTTTCTTCTTTCTTCAAATTACTCCTCCCCCATATTAGAGAGAGAAATCAGTTTTGACCATTGTCGACCGTAGAGGAGATTAAACGGCCACCGCCTCTAGATCTCAACTTACCCCTTTCTTCCTTCCGAGGTAATTCTTTCTTCCTCACCACTTTTTATTTTTGTACTGTTTTTTTTATTCCACCATGACTAGACCCTCTTCTTCTTCAACCGATGAGGACCAACCGAAACCAACTCCGTCAGTCCCACCATCCACTCGCGTCCTTAGCCGTCATCCTACGGCAGTCTTAGGCCTTCCGGCCGCCTCTTCCTTGCCTAACACTTCAAACACCCCCTTCACTAGACGTCTTATTCGTATCCTTCCCGAAGGGAAAATACCTCGCTGGAATGATATTTCAAACCAATTTTTTTTAATGAAGATAATGTGAAAGACCTTAGGGGTTTACTCGATCCATGCCCTAATTTCCTAATAGATCTGCCCCGCTCCGACGAGAGACCTACCCATCTATCCCCTGTTTCTCTGGCATTTTGGGTATCTCAACTTAATGCTGGATTACGCTTTCCTATTCTGTCGTATTTGAGTAAAATATGTTATTTATCTCGTATTCCGCTCAATCAATTGAACCCTTCTGCTATTAGGCTTATGATTGTTTTCTATATGATTCTCAAAGCTAATGGGGGTAACCCCATGTCTGAAATGTTTCACTTCTGTCACGATTTGAAGAAACATGATGAATTTTACTATTTTAGCTCTAGGATCCAGGGTTTAGCCCATTTCGTAGGTAAACCCCCTAGCGTAGATGGGTTTTGGAGAGATAGCTACTTTGTTGTAACCCCCAAATCTGGAAAATGGCCCTTCCTCTGTGAAGGATGTCAATACAAAGCTCCTAAACTTTCCAAAGCCTCTCAAAGTATGGAACAAATTATACCTTCGGCAGATAGGATAATTATGTCTCGTATAAATGAGATAGTTCAGTAAATGGGGTACCTCAAAATGTTCCACCTTCTGAGGGAGCCCGTTGCACTTTCCCATTTCGGATTTCTTGATTCCACAGCTCTACCAGAACAGGAGCCGATACCTCTTTTGCTTCTTCCTTTCTGTTTCTTATGATATTGTTTCGTTAATTTGGTGTTAACTGTTCTTACCTATCTTTTTTGCCAGATATGAGTTGGGAGAACGCTCTCATTTTTTTGGATGATGACCTTCCAGAGGACCCCATCCCTTCTTACGAGCCCCTGGATTCGAAGGATAACATTGTGTTAGAGCCATCCTCTTTACAAAAGGATTCTTCACTGGATGTACCCTATGTCAAGGCGTCACCCATTCGTTTTGTACACCCCTCTGAGGAAAGTGAACAGGGTGTTGAGGATGTTCCCCTTGTCCGTGACAAAGGTAAAAGAGTGGTCGCGGCTGCTACCAAGCCACCTTTAAAAAGTCTAAGTCCTCCAAGGTAGGAGGTTCTAATGTTGCTTCTCTTCCGAGAGTCGTCTCTCTCTGTTCTGGATTCTCTGATAAATCCTGAAGGGACAAATGCTTCCACTTTCTCCAGTCTCTCAAGTCTTTAAAAACAGGTACTATTGATGCCAGTTCCACAATTGATCAATTGCGATTCATGATGTCCCGAAAGATGATAGAGGTATTTATCAACTTTTCTTTGTTATCCTTTCCTAGCAATATATGTTACTAAGTATTTGCCATTTTCTTTCCAGTTTCTGGATCTTCAGGCTCAATGCTTCGAGCTTAACACCTCCGTTGTTGTTGATAATCTCCAGTCGCAGTTGGAGCACAAAAATAAGGAGTTAGCTCTTAAAGACAAAGAACTAATCCAGACTGCAAAGGCACTGAGAACTGCTCAATTGCATATTGCTGAACAAAACTCGATAGTGGAGTCCTTGAAGAGTAGATTATCCGTGGTGGAAGAGCAGTTTGAACTAAGCCGTGATAAGGAGAGCCAGCTCAGGGAGAAAGGTCGCACCGAGGGGCTTCTCCAAGGCCTCGATCTGTGTCGTACGAAGATTCTTAGCACTGCCCCTGGTCAGACATTTTAAAAGAATTGCACGAGGGCCTTTTGGACACTTATCGCAACAGCACCCTCTTTCTTAAGGATGTGGCTCCGCACTCGAGTCATTTCCTCAAGCATGATTTCAAAGCTGCAACTCTCCAAGCTGAAGAGCAAGGGTTCTCTGGGAAATTCAACGTTGCCCGCGTTAGGGAAGGGATCACTCATTCCCCTCATTTCAAAGGAGATCCAACTCTTCCTCCTGATTACCCATATTTTTTACCCGTTATCCGGAAGGCGGCTGCTAAACTAGCCAGAGAAGATTATCTTCCTCCCGACCTTCCTTTGGCTGACCCTATGGTGTATAATCTGATAGCTTCGGAGAGCTCTGAACCAGTGCCAGCATCTACTCCCTCCGACACTCCAGCTTCTGATGTTGAAGCCTCTGGACCCGATCTGGGTAAAGATCTGAACGAATAAGGGAAGGGACCTGTGAGGTCATCCTTATTGTTCTTTTATTATGCTTTCTATATTTTCAGAGCCTGCGTGCTCTTAAAACTTGTTTAGAGCCTGCGTGCTCCTTGGATATTTTAGAGCCTTAGTGCTCTTCTCTTTCTCTTAATATTTGGTTTTGCCAAGTGTTCCATCTTTTGGACACTTGTGACATTTTCCTTGCATATGTCTTTTATGCTAATCTCTAGGCTTTGTACTCTTTATTTTCACTTATTTTCTATGCTTATCTGTTTCGATTTTTGCCTTTTTTGACCCTGTAAAAAGGATTCCGCTTCTAGTTAATGGATTGTGTTGTGTGTATACACTTATGCCCATCCTCTCAGAGTTTACTTCTACTAAAGAAGTAGACTTCTTTACTCAAATTAGAGGGGAATATCTGGCTATGTTCTATTGCCTCCCCTTATTAGTTTATTTCTTGTTAAAGAAAATGAACTATCGCCTTTTATAAACTACTTAGAGCAATTTCTAAGTTCTTATCTAGCTTCATAAAATCTTTGATAAAATTCATTTTAGAAACTTATGCTTATTTTCTAATAAGACTGATAAAATGTGAATTTGATTTTCAGTTTCGTCATGTAAGATATTTGTATCTTTGAGTTCTACCAAAGCTTATATAATAATTAAGACTGATATGGTGTATTTTTTACTTCTTAAGTGTTGTCTAAATCTAGCTGGTGCTAAAACTTGCAAGACGTGAACTCTGAATCATATCTTAGTTGTGACCCGTGCTTAACTTGTGTTAAGGTTGATAGGATGTAAGCTTGAATTCGAAAATAAATCATCTCTCAGATGCAACCCGTGCTTATTCTCAAGACTTATGGGGTGTAGATCTGAGACACATCAATTTTTCACACTAATCTGATAGGGATCCATCAGAGCAGTAAGTGGTGGCTCAACCGGTTTTTCATTGAATTCTTCAAATTACGAAAATGCAAACATTCAGTGCTTACAAAGCTTGATTGAATACTGATAACAAGTAAAAGGTCTGACTCTGCTCTGCGCAGACGTAGTACTTCCTCAAATTACTGACATTCCATGGGCGTGTCATTTTCCTTCCATTTTGATCCGCCAACTCGTAAGCACCTCCAGCTAAAACCCGAGTTATCACATATTGACCTTCCCAATTCGGCTCTAGTTTCCCAGTTGGTTTTAACGCATCAGCTCTATGCAAAACCAGATCTCCTGCTCCAAATTTTCTGACCTTGACTCACTTGTCATAAGCGGCTTTCACTTGGCTCTTATAGAGCTCTGATTTGAGGCGAGCTATCTCGCGCTCTTCATCAATCATATCAAGATTCTCCTTGATCAGCTCTGAGTTCTGTTTCTCATCATAACTCAGAATTCTATGGGTCTCCATTCCAACCTCGGCAGGGATGATAGCTGTGGATCCATACACAAGGTTGAAAGGAAATTCACCCGTAGTAGTTTTTGGGCTTGTTCTATAAGCCCAGAGGACAGAGTTCAGTTCTTCAACCCAATTTCCACCAGCTTTCCCAAGTCTGGTTTTTATGCCATCCACAATAGTTCTGTTAGTGACCTCCACTTGCCCATTAGCATGTGGGTGAGCAACAGAGACAAATCTCTGCCGAATCTTCAACTTTGAGCACCAGTTCTGAACTGCAGAGCAAGTAAACTGTGTTCCATTGTCCGATACCAAGATTCTTGGTATCCCAAATTTGCAACATATGTTCTTCCAATGGAACTTAATAAAAACTGCCTCATCAATCTTCTTCACAGCCTCAGCTTCTGCCCATTTACTGAAATAATCCACCGCCACAATCAAGAAAACTCTACCTCCCTATGCCGTGGGGAATTTTCCAACTATATCAATTCCCCACTTATCGAACGGGCAGGGTAAGTACATGACCCCCAATTCCTCTGTTGGGACATGAATCACTCGATCATTCTTCTGGCACTTATCACACTTCCTAACCAGTTCTTTTGCGTCTCTGGTGAGAGTTGGTCAATAGTAACCCGCTCTCAACACCCTTCTTACTGCATCCAGAAATCCAGCATGACTTTCACCACAACCTTCATGCACTTCTCATAACACATAATTCCCCTCGAGATTCGACGGGCATCTCAGGTATGGTTGAGAGAATGATCTCTTGAACAAGTGTTCGCCAATCATGCAGTATCTCGCATATACTATCCTTTTTGGGGCATTTGGCTTGTCAAGCCTCTGTCCCGTTTTCAGATAATGGATAATGGGGATCCTCAGATCATCCTCTCCATCTATTGCCCCTACATCCAGAGTTGACATCTGGCTTTCGGCTGTCAACAAAGTGATCTTTCCCTGCGCTCTTCTTCCGCGGAACTCGCCAACTTGGATAAGTAGTCAGCTTTGTAATTTTCAGCTCTAGGTATTGTTGACGGGCGAGCAGCCGAGCAACAAGATTAAACTAATTAAAGAATAAGTAAATAATTAAAAGGTCATTAGAAGTAAAAAAGATCAAAGGAGGCAATCAGCTAGGATTTGGCATTAACAAATCTGGATAAGACGAGCAGCTGGGTAGAGTGTCAGAACACATCGGACGAACAACTGGTCACGAATGAACAAAGCTAAGCGAGCAGCTCAAACAAGAAGATTCAAGAATAAGCTTTAAGGACGAGCAGGCGACCAACAGGGCACCTCGGAGAATGATCAAGGATCCCACTAATTAGCCATTGCATTAGAAACAAACAAGTGATTTAACACTTGTCATTTTATAAAATGTAATAGCTTAGGGTCAAAACAAGTATCTAAACTTGTCAATACATAAATTATAATGATTAAGGAGGTGACCCCTCATGCTTGCTTGTACTCTATAAATATCCCTTCATGAGAAAAGAAAAATAAGTTCATTTTTATTAAAAAATAGCTCAAACTCTTGCAAATTTGATCCCCAATCTTTACTTATATTAATCTGGTGTCTAATCCTAGTTTAAACATCTTTTTTGATGATCTTCCAAACCTAAACAACCACTAATCATCTACATTGAATCAAGGTCATCGACATGGGCGCTAGAGGAAGGGTTCGAACCTTCGTTGGTTGGAAAATTCGGAGAAAATTAGGCAAGCAAGCACCAGAATTTGCAAATTACAGTAGGAATCCGGCGAGAAGTCACCGGTAACTGGATAAAAAAAGTATTTGGTGATCATTTGTGACAAGTTTGTTCACATTTAAGAATTTGAATGCATGCATGTGTGAATTAGGGTTTGTAAGTAGCCAAATTCACACATACAAGGCTAGTTATTCTTAAATTGACAATCATAAGCACAAAACCTTCATCAAAGCATTCAACATTTGACAATGGCAAGATCCCAAGAACGACAATCCTCGAGTGCGCATCCATCCAATAGATCACGAACTAGGGTTTCGTCAATGGGCGAACATGCACAAATGGTGCGAAAAACATCCCGAAGAAACGTCCAAGTTATTATCGACACTCTCCCTCCGGAGGTGGAAGCCTTAACTCGAAATCCGGAAGAATTGGCAAAAATGATTGTCGTCCTACAATCGTTGCAAAGGCGTCAAGAAGCTGTCGGGCCATCAAGAGCTCAGGAGGCGAGCAACCGAGCAGCCGAGCAAAGGGCCAAACAACATGAAGATGTATGAGTAGATGAAGCAGATAGTACCCAAGCTAGAAAGAATAGAGGCAAGGCCCCAATGAGCGAATGATTGGGAAGCCGAGGTGAATCCACCCCCGGAGAAGGCGAGGAGTCGGGTAGGGGGACAACCAGGGATACAGGCTGCACCCAGATAAGAGGAAGGATGGAGGATCGGGGAGAAAATAGAAGAGAAACCCTCCAGAAGAGCGAGGAGCAAGCACACCCTGCTGCTCGCCCCTCAGTCCATGACAGGCTAAGAAGGTCAACTTTTGACCGCTTGGGTCCCAACGGAGCTTGCAACATTGCTAGGCGAGCTACACAGGAGAAACGTCCCATTGGAGAGGGACTGTATCGTGGTGAAGTTGTTGGACTTGATCACGATGAACAGCCTTCCAATGGAAGAACATCTCCAGACGAATGGCAAGCCTTGAAGAAAGCAGTGGAAGAGATGCAAAACCAATTGGAGACTCAAAAGGGCGTTGGATCGACGGTGTTGCCATCATCACCATTATCTTCCATAATCTTGAATGCTCCCATACAAAAGAAGATACAGTTCCCGACTATCAGCTTATATGAAGGAAACACAGACCCGAGTGTCTACTTGACAAAATATTCGGATTTCATGATATCTATGGGGGCTACGGATACAACTCAATGCCATAATTTCCCACTTACACTTGGAGACTGACCTCATCGATGGTTCTCAGCATTAACCCCGGGATCCATCAACTCTTTTGCACAGTTAAGCAAGGAGTTCCTGTCCCATTTCTCTACCGTCAGGTCTTATTTGACACAAAGACACCGGTTAGCAGATCTAAAGCAAGGAGATGATGAGTCTAACAGAAAATTTCTTGAGAGATTTGATAAAGTTTTATTGGAAGGAGAAATGGTAAGCTAGGATACAAAAAATTGTAGCCGTGATGGCAGGACTCAAAAAAGAAACCGACCTATAAAAGGAAATGCATCTGGCCTTCCCCAAGACCTATGCATAATTCAGACATAAGGCTGGTATATACGTCTCAATGCAAGAAACTCTTCAAAAAGAATTGGGAGACAAGACTGACCCAAAAAAGCTGGGGAAAAAATCAGGAGGAGGAGAATACAAAGCTCCCAAAAATCTGAAAGCCTTTAATAAAGGAGCAGATTTGAAAGAAAAGCTGAACTAGTAGAGTCTGTCTACAACAATGTGAAAGATAAAGACATGTTATAAGAGCCTAGGAAGATTTGACAGGACCGAGGAAAGTTAAACCCAAACAAATACTGCACGTATCATCAAAACATAGGCCACTTCACAAGTGAATGTCGGGACCTTCTGAAGCAGTAGTGGAGGTTTTACGAAGAGGGAAAACTGTTAGAGTTCGTAAAAGGACAACCGGGAAAGAGACCAAGAACAACAGCACTATCCGGTTCGGAAGATGATGAGAGTGACAAGCAGCCGAGCAGGATGTATAAGAAAGGAAAAAAGACATTGAAAGCTCCAGTTGAACCGGTACGATAGATCTTGATGCTCGAACCAACTGGACCGATAGGAGGTTGTTCAGATGGAAGGCCCCAGATGTCCAAAAGAAAGAAGAAGGCGAAGCTAAGGGTCGTAGCTCAAGTTAAAGAGGTGGGAGTAAACCCAGCGACTAAGAAGACGAGAGATTTAACGTTCTCAGGGAAGGACTTAGACGGGATACTCACCCCTCACAATGACTCACTGATCATCTATGCCAACATTATGGGAACCCGAGTACATCGCCTACTTGTCGATATTGGTTCCTACACAAACATTTTGTTCAAAAGTACGCTAGATCAGTTAGGAGATTATGCTGAATATGTAAAAGATTGTAATCATAAAATAGTGGAATTTGGAGAAGTTGTAACCATTCCTTAGGAGTAGTTACGTTATCGGTTGAACTTGTATCGACCGAGAACCCTAATAGGAGATTAACTAGAATGGTAGAATTTTTTGTTGTAAACCAACATCCGCCTACAACGGGATTCTCGGTTGCCTTTTTATGAATGAATTTAAAGCAGCCGTTTCAACGTACTACTATTGTCTTAAATTTCCAACTTCGAAAGGGTCAGGTACAGTGAAAGGCGACCAGAAGAGAGCTCGAGAGTGCCTCCTGCAACTACAACTAAAAGACAACAAAGTGTCTGTCATGGACGAATAGCCGAGCAGCAGGGTTGAAGACGAACCTTCCAACTTAGATGAAATCATGGAATTAATAGGACACGAAGATGATTAAAATAGACAAGTAGCAGGATGAAGGCGAGCAGGAGGTCCAAAACGAGCAGCGAGGAGAGGAGGTTGTACCTGTTCCAAACGAGGTTGAAAATATTGAGTCAAGGCTAGGAGCAGAGCCGATGATAATTGAAGATGAGCTTAACCTAGAAGGACCCATAATCGATCCTCATTGGAAAAGCCAAAAGAGAAGAGCAACGCCGGTTAAAGAATTGGAGGCAATAAGAGTTGACCCGAACCGAGAAAACTTAGAACTTTTCATTGGATCTGAGCTCCCTGAGCCATACAGATCTAAAATGGAAGAATTTCTTAAGTTCAATCTTGATGTATTCGCATGGTCACATGCCGATATGTTAGGCATTAGCCCTGAGCATGCCTGCCATAGGCTAAATATTGATCCAACTAGGAAACCAGTGAAGCAGAAAATGAGGAAATTTGGGCCCAATAAATACGAAGCATTGGATGTGGAGGTGAAGAAGCTACTAGACAATAACCTTATTAAACAAACCTTGTGTCCTAAGTGGGTAGCGAACCCGGTGTTAGTTCGGAAACCAAATGGAACATGGAGGTTATGCATCGACTTCACCGACTTGAATGTTGCTTGCCCTAAGGATACCTTCCCACTTCCACACATTGACCAACTGGTAAACAATATGGTCGGGCACGAGCTCCTCACATTCATGGATGCGTTCGCAGGCTACCACCCAATCCCGATACATCCAGACGATCAGGAGCACACAACATTTTACACCAATAAAAACTTGTTATGTTGGAAGAGGATGTCGTTCGGATTGATAAATGTGGGAGCCACGTACCAAAGACTTGTCAATAAAATGTTCGATGAACACATTGGCAAGATGATGGAAGTATACGTGGATGCCATAGTCGTCAAATATCCAAGGAAGGAGGACCATCTAGAGCACTTATCACAAGCGTTTGAAATACTCCGAGCTTACAACATGAAGCTAATCCAAAAACGAGCAGCTTTGGAGTTCATTCAGGAAAGTTCCTTGGACACCTGGTCAGTCAATGGGTCATTGAAGCAAATCCCTCGAAGGTAAAAGCAATCATGGACATGCAGCCACCAAGATCAGTCAAGGAGGTCCATCGGCTCACTGGATGTTTAGCAGCCTTGAATAGATTCATTTTAAGATCCGGTGACAGATGTCGACCTTTCTTTGATGCTATCAAGAAAGGACAGTTTTAATGGACAAGTAATTGTCAACAAGCGTTTGAGCAACTGAAATAATACCTTGGCGACACCAAGATATTGTCAAAGCCTATCTCAGGAGAAAAGTTGTACTTGTACCTGGCAGCCTCAAAAGTGACGATCAGCTCGGTCTTTATTTGTGCAGAAGGGAAATTTCACTTACCAATCTACTATGTGAGTCAGACCTTACACGAGGCAGAAATCAAATATTCACCAATGGAAAAGTTAGCTTACGCACTTGTAATGAGCGTGAGAAAGCTACGACCATATTTCTTTGACAATCAGGTAGAAGTGTTGACAACATTTCCATTGAGATAAATTTTGCAAAGGCCTGACACTGCTAGTCGCCTCCTCAAATGGTCCCTCAAAATAAGCCAATTCGGAATATCTTATGCACCTCGAACAACGATCAAAGGACAGGCGTTAACCGACTTCATAGTCAAACTAACCTTTCCTCAGGATCCGACGAGAGGTCATAACTATCCATGGCACATGTACGTTGACGGATTATCAACAAATACATCGTCAGGAGCCGGAATAGTGTTGATCAGCCATGACAAGCAAGTATTCACCTCAGCTGTCAAATTTGAGTTCATGACAACAAACAACGAAACTGAGTATGAAGCACTAATTGCCAGACTTCGGTTAGCATTGGCTGTGGGGGTACGGAGATTACAAATATATGGAGACTCACAGTTGATAGTCAACCAAGTCCGAGGAGAATATGAGGCAAAAGATAAGAACATGGCTCTGTATCAAAAGATTGTCGCTCATCTAGCCTCCTTATTCGAACAAATCTACATTAAACAAGTTTCAAGAGACAATAATGCCCAAGCAGATGCACTTGCTCGCCTGGCTACCAGCACGGGACCAGCAGAAATTTCAGAGGTTACGATAACCAAAATACTCCATCCATCAACTTGCGATTCAAAATCAATCAAGTTGAGGAAGAATTTGGGGAAATGACTGGGGAACCTCAATATTCAAGTACCTCAAGGATGGTGAAGTACCCGAAGACCCACAAGAAGCAGCCAAGACGACCAGGCGAGCAGCAAGGTTCATTATCATGGATGGACAACTTTTCAAGAGAGGATTTTCACTTCCCCTATTAAAATATTTGGTAAGAGGGCAAGGCCAAGAAGTCTTAAAAGAAATTCACGAAGGCGTGTGTGAAAATCATGCAGGAGGGCCAGCATTGCCATACAAAACAGTGAGACAAGGATTCTATTGGTCAACTCTACTACAAGATGCAATAAAAGTTGCAAAAACATGTCATAGATGCCAACTATTCGCCCCCAGCTAATTTCAGTAAATAGTCCATGGCCATTCGCAAAGTGGGGGATAGACATCATAGGATCTTTCCCAACTGGAAATGGGAATGTAAAATTTGTGGTAGTGGCAGTGGACTATTACACAAAATGGGCCGAAGCTAAGGCACTCGTGATGATTACACAAGAAAAAATGATCAGTTTTATTTGGAAAAGCATAATGTGCCGATTCGGAGTCCCACGGGCAATCTTAACAGATAACGGGAAGCAGTTTGAAGGCAAGAAGATAAGGGACTTTTGTAAGAAATGGGGAATCAGAGAAGTTACATCTTCAGATGAGGTATGCACCAGGTGACCCTTGTCCCAGATGAGGTGCTGAGTCAGATTCCAGAAAAGGCCAAAAGTCTTCTCTGACCAGAACCAGATGGGTTCCATCAGAGGAGATGTAACACCAGACTAGCTGTGGTATCATCTGGTTACAATATCAGGTGACAGGTATGCTTTTACTTCTCTGGCCTCTGATCATTGGGATACACTTTTCAAATTAGTAAGTACACTCAAAACGTTTCAACTTCGGAGTGTATTTAAGACTAGGGTATAGGGCCTAGGCAATCATTTTGCTTTTTCTCTTGACTGCCACAAAATCCCCTTTATGCCCAGTCCCAATGACCACGCCTACGCACCAGATTAAATCTGTATCTCGCCTTTCATCGTGGCATCAGATTTAATCGATGTGCAATATGTCAATCAATTCAAAAATTGATTTTGTTCCCTAAATTAAATTTGCTATTACACGCGTTCACACTACATTTATTAATCAAGCCACGCGTCTTGCCCTATTTAAATCAAAATTCTATTCAATCTGTCTTTTCACGTTTTCATATTTTTTTTCAAAATCCTAACTTCTCTCTGCAAAGTTCTCTCTCTCTCTCTCACAGCAATGGCCCCTTCGTGCAACTTCGATCATGAACTGATGATGAAGAAATTGGAAATGGAGATGGTGGTTGACTTCTACACCACCAAGAACTCATCTGCGCTGGCTATTTTGGAGTTACTAAGAAGGTCCGGCGTAGAGAAGTTGATTTCCACAGTCCCCAGAGATCTTCGTACTCTGGACGGTTATGCGGCCCAGTTTCTGGTTCGTATGAAGATTCATGACGACCACATTTTGTCAAAGATTGACAAAGAAGATCTGGTGTTTTCCAAGCAGGATTTTTGTGCATTATTTGAGAACATTTCGGCAGAAGGCGTAGATCCTTTAACTTACAAGGAGGATGATATTATTGGTTCTTTCAAGCTTTTTGCTCGATCCTCTTGCCAAAACATCACGAAAGGATTTTTAGATAAGCATTTGAGGCAGAAGTATAAAGTCTTGTTCGATATTGTGGTGAAAATGCTTATGTGTGAGAATCACAGCACAGATGCCATTTTTAACGGCAGGATGTGTGTGATGAGGGCTCTGTATGATGGAGTTCAATGCAACTGGGCTGAATTCTTTTGGGATGTTTTGAGGAAGAATAGATTGAAGGTGAAGAAGGAGGCTTGCCATTCACAGCCAGGGGAGTTGCAATACTACTTCACTGCTAATGTTTCGTTGGGATCGAAACTGACTCTGATTTTGGATTCATTGCTTCCAGAGAAGAAATGGAAGGAGTCTTGGTGTAGAGGGTTTCACAAGTCTAAGGTTTTGTTTTCAAAGGATGGTCCTCTTCATGGCCATCCTGATTCTGATGGAGAAGAAGTTATTCCTGCCCCTCCCCTTCAAGCAATTCCATCTCCTGCAAAAGGGCAGAAGCAGCAGCAGAAGATCCAAAAGCAAGCTGCTGGAGCAACTGGTTCCTCAACAGTTATTTTCTCTGGTTCCTCAGAGGAGGACCAGATTCCCCTTCTAAATATCTTGAAGAAGAAGGGTGAAGCTGCTGAGGCTGCTAAGAAGGCTGGAGCAGCCAAGAGAAAGAGGCCAGAGGAGGCCAAGAGAGGCTCTGCTAAGAAACACAGAACTAGCTGAAAGGCCAAGAAGACTCTTCTGGTGGATGAGCCTTCAGATGATGAGGCAGTAGAGATTGAGCCTCTAAAAAGGAAGAAATTCAAGGCCAAGAGAGCCATTCTTCAAGGATCAGACTCTGGCTCTGATCTTGGAGAGGCCTTGGAGAAGGCAATTGATGAGGCTTCTCAGATGATGGAGGATGCTTCTGCTCCAAAACTTATTGTGCCTGCTGATGTTGACTCAGCAGAGGTAAACCCTTCCATCTCATCCTCTATTCCCCCCTCTGATCATGTTAACCTTGTTACTCCCACTACTTCTCCCCCAGACACCCAAACACAACCCATTTCTTCTGCTCCTGGTGCCCCTATATCATCACCAGAGCAGACCTTACCAGACACACCAATATTTACTCCCTTCACCATACCTACTCAAACACCTTCTCCCCCACCTTCACAAACACCCCTTACCACAAATCCCTCTACCCCAGCCCCTGTACCAGAAGGGCCATCTACTTCTGGTGTAGAACCCTCCATTCATTCCCCTTCCACATCACAAATTCCTACCCCACCCTCTGTACCAGGGATCCCATCTACTTCTGGTGCAGAGCAACCCATTCTTTCATCCTCTACCTCACAAAATCCAAACCCCCCCCAAACTCAAACAGATCAGCCCTCAAACTTGAACCCTCTTTCTATGGCATTGGGATTCCCTGGCCCTCTCCATTCTCCCACATGCCTTACCAGCGATGATAGTGAAGATGAGGAAGCTTCACTTGAGCCTGATCACTTAGCACCTTCCTCCTCTGCCTCTGGGCCCAAACCCTTCACTTTCTCATCTGCAGAAATGGGTCCCATTAGGCAGAGTATGAGTGTAAGTGCTCAGCTCTGGCTAAGAGAGCATTTTCCAATCCTTTTGGAGCACTTACCACTTCTGGCAGAGTTGACTGATGCCAAAGTCTAGAGCAAAGCCAGACTTGAAGATGTGGAGGACCTTATGCTATTGCTTGAGGAAATGGGTCCCTCCAACTTCACTGCATAGGAGATTGAGCTGAAGCAGAAGATGAATATTCAGAACCCAGCTGAGCTGGAGACCCCTGGTGCAGCCAAGATCTTGATTCGCACCTTGCTCATCCAGAGAGGGGTAATGCTCACTCCTGAGGGCCCCTCTTACAAGTTTGGGCCTTACTTTATCTTCCCTCTAGAGTTGTATTCAGACGAGGAAGATTTTGATATGTCTTCTGCCGTGCTCCAGAAGATGAAGACGTTCTTTAATGAACAAATCATGCAGATAGGGCGCTTCTCTAAGGCAATTCAACACATGGCCCCTGATATGATAGAGCACCAGATCCGGCAGGAGAGGAGGATTTTCCTTAAGCAGATCAAGTCTACTCTGGTTGAAGTTAAAGCTTCCTTCAAGGCAAATGGCCTCTTTGTCAAGTTGGATGTGATGCACAGCCAGAAACAGCTCCAAGAGCACGTGCTGGAGCAGATGAGGCCAGTCTCTGTGCTGAAGGTTGAGATGGCCAGCCAGATGATCCAGACTGTTAAGATGAAGGACTCCCTCCAGGAGATGTTAGAGAAGCAGGAGAAGCTGGTTGCAGAATCAAAGGCTTACCTGGAGGAGGCTAAGCAGCTCCGTGATCTTCACTCTTCCTCCAACACTGCCTTGCCTGATCTCATAAGGCAGGTAGTGGAGCCCCTCCTTGATGAAGTTAAAAAGGGGGAAGAGAAGGCCAGAACTGATCTGGTGAAGACCACCAATGAAACTCTTTTTAGCCATGGAGCTCGTCTGGACCTGCTAGAGAACACCTTGGCCCAGGCAGAGCTGCAGAAGAAGAAGAAGGAAGAGCTTAAATCTCTTACCATGGCTAAGCAGCTTGCTGCAGAAGAGGACTTCTCAGAAGCAGAGCAGGATCCCATCTCAATCTCTGGACCTGCAAAGAGGAAGATCAGAAAAGTCAAGAAGAGCTTCCTTGAGACTGTTGTTGAAGAAGCTCAGAAGAGATATAAGGAAGAGACTCCAGAGGAGAAGCAAGCAAGGATCAGAAAGAACATAGATGAAGAGCAGAGGCTCAGATATGTTAGGAGGCAAAATAAGAAGACCAGAGAAGCTGGTGTTCCTTCTGGTACAGGTGGATCTAGTCAGAGGAGGAAAGCTCCTATTGAGGTGATGAACATTTTGCCTCTCAGGACAGAAGGGTCTTTTGACTCTACTGTGCCTGTGCCCTTGATTGAGAAATGGAAGGAGGTAAAGACTCTCTGGTTCATTCAACATTATATCCAGAGGCCAGCACCAGAGGATGATGAGCTGATCAACATAACCTTTCACTCCTGGATGCAAGCTTATGATGCAGATCTGTACAAGCAATTGATGGACTCTACCATTGAGTTCAACCTGGAGGTGACTGCTCCTGAGTTCACTTATCTCAACACACCCATGGTAGGAGACCAGGTTGATTGGGCTGAGCTGAAGAGATTGTACAAGACCAAGGTGTTGGTAAACTTCACTCCAACATCTTCTGCAGAGTTGAAGGCCGTCCAAGATAGGTTCCTTGACTGGTTTCTTGTGCCCAAGGAAAACAGGAGATATGCATAGAATAGGACTCTGAACTTCAATGTAACTTGTAATCATCTTGTCCTTATTATTAATGAAAATATCATATCTTCTCTATTCAAAAGACAACCTCTTGTTGTCTTAATTGTTTGCCTGATAAGATCTATTCTAAGGTCTTATCCTTTATTGATTTCTTGCTTAAGTCTTATGTTTTGATCAGTTCTGGTAGTGTTTTAACTTCATCAAAAAGGGGGAAATTGTTAGGATAAATATTGTATAGTTTTGATGAGTTAAAACAAACCAGAAGATGTAATAGGACCATCTGGACCTGTTAGCCAGATGATGATCTAGATTAGGACTTAGTCTAGGGGGAACTGCAAGACCAGAAGACTTCACCAGAAGAGTCACCAGAAGACCCCACCAGAGGACTAAACCAGAGGACTCCACCAGAAGACTTCACCAGATGAGATCTGACCAGAGGCAGAGGACCTTCCCCAGACCAGACGAGTCCGGACCAGACGAGTCTGGTAGAACAAAAGATGCTCAGTTTGATCCCATGTTTCTACTGAGTATTCTGGTTGTTAACCAGATCTGGACCAGAAGACACCAAGGTTGCCTGGTGTCTGGTCTTGCCTTCTCTGGAGAGAATCAGAGTTTGGCAAAGGAAGCATTTGACCGTTGGTGATTCAAATCAAGTCAACAAGATTAGGATTAGAAAGTCTTGAAGTCGATCAATCCAAGGATCCCACCAACCCAATCAATCAATTAGAAAATTGATTGATTGAAGCTTCCCTAAATAGAGGATCTGATTGGATTAGCTCTCCAACGGCTATTCCCTAATCCCCTCTATAAATACAAGAGCGCAATCACAAGAAAAAGCTCTAGAGAGATACATACGCGCACGAAGATTCATTCAAGCTCTTGTTTATCAGCACGTAGCACTCTTATTCTGTTCTTAATTACTTATTCACTCTTAAGGAGTAGTTGGACCTCAACCTGTTCATCTACAAGATAAGGTTGAAGGCTGTTGATCTTTAGATCAAAGTTAGATCTAAAGAGTTTGTAAGAAGGAACTGGTACTTCACAATTCCAGTAAGTAAGTTGGCTGTTGGTTGGATAGTGAGACCCCTTTGATCAAGGGAGAGTGGACGTAGGATATTCAGATCTGAACCACTATATATCCGATCTTATTTACTGTTTTCTGCATTTAAATTCCTGTTTATTATAGTCTGCTCTTGTAAAAAAAAGTTGTCTAAGACATTTAATTTAAAGCTTCCGCAATTTATCAATCTAGTGGGACCAACATTTAAGCATAAGCTAGGAGAGGAATAACGTCAGGCTTGGGAGAGATACTGTAATATGCTAATTGATTGCCCGCAACATGGGTACAACGATGGTGATATAATGGCTTATTTCTACTGTGGAGCCAGCAAGGCAGCTCAGGACCACCTCGATGCATGTGCTAGTGGAGTGTTCCTGAATTGTGGTGCAGCTCAATATAGAGAGATTGTTGATAACATTGTCAAGAATGCGGGGCAATGGAATGAGGCACAAGAGTTTCAGCAAGCTTATCAGATGGAAGAGAGTGGGGATACTAGAAAACTGTTGATGGCAATGATGGAGAAGATCAGCAATCTAGAGGTTGGACAAAATCTGATTGGAGGGAATACTGGAATGAGTGAGAAAGTGGACCAACCAGCAAGCCAGCATGAGGAGACCAACTATATGGGGAGGCCTAATTACAATCAAGACGGATACCAGCAAGGTGGCAACCAGCAGGGAAGACCTCTCTACGGTCAACCGTTTGTACCACCAGGTCCACAACCTCCTCAAAATCAGTGTAGAAATAACCAAGGTTATCAAGGAGGCAAGCAACCCCCTCAGAACCAATGGAGGAAGAACGAGAATTACTCTTATGCCAATCCTAAGGCAGGAATCATTGTACCTCCCGGAGTAGATCCAGGTTTAAAACTCCCAGGTGGAGAAGGCGGTGCCTCCACCGAAGAGATGTTACGTGCTATTCTCCAGAAGGTAGAAGAAGGTAGTAAGAGGTTGTCCTCCTTGGAGTATGATGTTAAGGAGTTGAACAAGAAGAGTGATCAGAGAGATCAAGAACTTCAAAGGAGAGACTTGGATCTGAATAGAGTTCAACAAGAGAACAATAGGTGGTTCACTTCTATAGAGTACCAGATTAGCCAGATTGCAAAGTCGCAAACGAGAGAGTCGGGTAAATATCCATCTATGCCTGAGAAAACCCGAAAGAGCAATTGAAGGCGATCGAGTTGAGAAGTGGGACTAAATACTATGGACCTCAAATGCCTGCTGATATTGAGGAGATACATAAAGAGATTGAGATGGAGGGACAAGAACATAAGAAAGATAGAGGTGAGATAGTTGAGGTAGAAGTTGAGAAGGAGGATGAGGTAGAAGATGCCCAGAAAGGTAAAGACAAGGAGGAAGAGATTGAGGAGATTGAGAGAGTTCCAATGTGGAAAAAGGCAAGAGAAGCAAGGAAGAACGTGAAAGAGACCGAGCGAGATGAATGGGGGGTACCCAAATCTGTGATACCTGTCCCATATCCACAGCGATTCATGAAGAAGAAATTAGATGAAAAATTCGCTAAGTTTCTTGATGTCTTTAAGAAATTGCATATTAACATTCTTTTTTATGATGCTTTGGAACAGATGCCAAATTATGCCAAGTTCCTAAAGGACTTGATAGCTAAAAGGCGGGGAGTAGATGGGCCCGAGCTTGTGCATTTGAACCATGAGGTGAGTGCTATGGTGCACAAAGCGCTTCCTCCCAAGTTGAAGGATCCCGAAAGCTTTACGATCTTATACGATATCGGGAACGGGATCAAGAAGGGAGCATTATGTGATCTAGGGGCTAGCATTAATTTGATGCCTCTATCGTTGTTCAAGAAGTTGGATGGGGGTGAACTTCGGCCCACGATGATGACTCTCCAACTTGCCGATAGGTCTATCACTAAACCTCAAGAAGTGGTGGAGGATGTTCTAGTGACGGTGGCGGATCACGTTTTTCTCGCCGACTTTGTGGTCCTCGATATGGAGGAAGATGAGCATGTACCCCTGATTTTGGGAAGACCATTCTTGGCTACAGTCGGGATGGTGCTAGATGTGGCCAATGGAAAGATAACGGTGAAAGTCGATGATCAAGAAGTAAAGATAGCGATCTACGAAGCGATGAAATATCCAATGGGAGATGAGAGCTGTCACTTCATTCATATCTTGGACACTTGTGTTGAAGACACACTCCTTGACCCTTGCTCCTTCTATGTTCATAATTATGATTATCCTATTCTCGATGAACTAACATATGATCTTTATGACCTTGATTATTTTGACAGCTTGAAAGACAATGAGGATGTAAAGTTCATAGATGTGATAAAAGTTGAGGATGAGGAAGAGTTAGATGCGGAGGAGTCCACTTTTGAGAAGATGTTCGATAAAGCGCCACCATTGGAGGCAAAGAAGGAGCTGAAACCACTCCTAAATCACCTCAAGTACGCTTACTTAGACGATAGTGAGAAGTACCCGGTAATTGTATCTGCCCTTTTATCTGATGATCAATTAGAGAGACTACTAGTGGCGCTTCGTAAGCACAAATCTGCTATAGATTGGTCAATTGCGGATATTAAGGGTATTAGTCCTTGTATTTGCATGCATAGGATTATATTAGAGGAGGGTACAAAAGCCATAGTACAAAATCAGCGTAGAGTAAATCCGGTGATACAAGAAGTGATACATAAGGAGGTGTTGAAGCTGTTAGATAGTGATATGATCTTTGATATTTTTGATAGTCCATGGGTGAGTCCGTTACACATAGTTGCTAAGAAGGGGGTACCATGGTAATTAAAACTGAATCTAATGAATTGGTAGCCACTAGATTAGTGACGGGATGGCGTGTTTGTGTTGATTATAGAGAGTTGAACAAGGCAACGTGTAATGATCACTTTTATTTGTCGGTCCTTGATCAAATGATTGATAGATTAGGTGGTTTTGAGTATTATTGCTTCCTAGACGGGTATTCGAGATATAATCAGATTATGATAGCGCCCGAGGATTAGGAGAAAACCACCTTCACCTGTTATTATGGTACTTTTACTTTTAGGAGAATGTCGTTTGGGTTGTGTAATGCACCCGCCACCTTTCAAAGGTGTATGATGGCTATTTTCCATGGCTGGATTGAAAAGATTATGGAGGTTTTCATGGACGACTTCTCCGTCTACGGGGAGTCGTTTGATAAGTGTCTAACCAATCTTGAAGTTGTGTTGAGAAGGTGCGAAGAGACGGACTTGGTGCTTAATTGGGAGAAGTGTCACTTTATGGTGAAAGAGGGTATTGTTCTTGGACATCATGTGTCCTCGAAAGGTATCCAGGTTGACAAGGCGAAGGTGATAGCTATAGAGAAGCTTCCTCCACCTTCGACCGAGAAGGGGATTCGGTCATTTTTAGGCTATGTGGGGTTTTATAGATGCTTTATAAAAGACTTTTCACAAATTGCTAAAGCCCTTTCGCGGCTTCTCTAAAAAGAAGTCGCCTTTGAGTTTACTAATGAGTGTTTAGTGGCTTTTAACAGGTTGAAAGAAGCGCTGGTGAATTCCCCCATTCTCATCACTCCGGATTGGTCAAGTCCTTTTGTGCTCATGTGTGATGCTAGCGACTATGCTATGGGGGTTGCTTTGGGGCAAATACGAGACAAACGGTTTCACGCTATTTATTATGCCTCGAAGATGTTGAATTCTGCTCAAGTGAACTACACTACTACCGAAAAGGAGCTATTAGCCGTCGTGTATGCTTTTGATAAATTTAGACCCTACCTAGTAGGGATAAAAACAATCGTATATACGGATCACGCAGCGATTCGGTATCTAATGAGTAAGAAGGATGCAAAGCCCCATCTCATTCGTTGGATTTTACTACTCCAGAAATTTGATGTTGAGATTCAAGACAAGAAGGGGAGTGAGAATGTGATAGTCGATCACCTCTCGAGGATGGAGCTAACTAAGGAGAATATGGTAGAGGAGCGAGAGGTGAATGATGAGTTTTTGGACGATAAGCTGTTTGGTTTAGGGGATGTCCCGGTGTATAGAGTTGAAGGTAAGGCTCTGTGGTTCGCTGATTATGCTAACTATTTAGCAAGTGGAGAGCTATCGGCGGAGATGGATGTGTTGCACCGAAAGGCATTCTTGAAGAAGGTCCGGGAATTTATTTGGGATGACCCATACTAGTTCAAAAGAGGGATAGATCTTGTGCTTAGAAGGTGTGTGCCCGAGGAGGAGTGGAGTGATATCATAAGGCATTGTCATGCCTTACCATGTGGAGGACATTTGGGTGGAGAGAAGACCGGTAGGAAGGTCCTTCAAGCCGGTTTCTATTGGCCTACTATTTTGAAGGATTGCATGGAATGGGTGAAGAGATGTGACAAGAGCCAACATTTCAGCTCTATTACTAAGAGGGATGAGATGCCGTGGCACGTCTTTATGGAAGTAGAGGTATTTGACGTATGGGGGATTGATTTCATGGGTCCATTTCCTCCTAGTAACGGATTCTTGTACATCCTCGTGTGTGTTGATTACGTCTCGAAGTGGATTGAGGTTGTCCCTACTCGAATGAATGACTCCCGTGTTGTGATTGACTTTTTGAAGAAGAATATTTTCTCATGATATGGAGTCCCGAGAGCTTTGATTAGTGACGAGGGGAGTCACTTTGTGAACAAGTTGATGGAGAAGCTGTTTTCAAAATATGAGGTTAGTCATCGTGTTTCTACTGCTCATCACCCCAAATCGAATGGTCTCGCAGAGGTGTCAAATCATTAAATTAAGGAGATTCTTGAGAAGACGGTGAGTCTTAGTAGGAAGGATTGGGCTTTGAAGCTTGATGATGCATTATGGGCGTATAGGACAGCTTTTAAGACTCCTCTTGGTATGTCTCCGTACCAACTCGTTTTTGGTAAGGCATGTCACTTGCCGGTTGAGCTTGAGCACAAGGCGTATTGGGTAATCAAGAAGCTGAATTTTGATAGCGCTATGGTGGGTGAGAAGAGACTACTTCAATTACATGAGTTGGAGGAGTTTCGAGATAGTGCATATGAGAGTGCCCGAATTTTCAAGGAAAAGACTAAAAGATGGCACGATGCACGTTTGAGGAAGAAGGAGTTCCAAGTTGGTGATCAAGTCCTAGTGTTCAACTCTATGATGAAGTTATTTGGTGGTAAGCTCACAAGAGTGGATTCTTTGAAGTAGAGAAAGAGGATGGGAATGTGTTCATGGTGAACGGGCATCGAGTGAAGAAATTCTACAACTTCTCTTATGAGAATAAGGGAGGTAACTTAGAGTCTCATGACCAGTGAGCTCCTTCGAGCTCGGTCCGGCATTAAGACCTTAAAAATAGCGCTGAGTGGGAGGTAACCCACTTTTACTTGCTTTAGAGTGTTTTGTTTTTCTTTTTGTTTTTGTGTGAATCGTAAGTGTTAACCTCGTTATTGTGTATTTTTGTGTAGGATTGTCTTGTGGTGCTAGAGTTTCCATAGTAGAGCTTAACGTGAAGCAACTCGTGAAGAGGAAGTATGCCTAGTGAAAGAGCAGCCGAAATATGGAGTATGAGGTAACCCCGAACCCTAAACATAGACCGCTTGATAAAGTCAAAGTTTGGAGGGGTGGATTTTTTATATGCTTTTCATCTTGTGCATTGGTAGTGATTGAGGTTCATTATGAATTGAGTGCACGTACTCATTCGTACTCATCTAATTCTTATGAAAAATTTGGTCAAATTTTTCAAAAATATTGATGCATGAAGTGGGTTTGTATGAAATTAAGTATGAGAATATCATTGTGTGTTGATTTGGCTTGGTGAATTACACGTTGGGAAGAGACCCCAACTCCTCGGTCGAATGAGAGACCTGGCTTAAATCGAGGAGTTTTCAGGTTAGTACATGTTTTGGAATCGATTGAATGAAGTTTAGGGCGAGTTTACTTCAAAATTTCGAGTTTTGGGCGTGTTTGAGAAGAGGTCGAGCACCTCCAAGGGTCGAGTGCTTATTTCATTCTGGAGGATTAGAGCACTCGACCAGTGCTTGGTCGAGCACTCGACCAGTACTCGGTCGAGCGCCTAGACTTCCAGAACAAGAGAGCTGCTCGACTAGGAGGGGGTCAAGCGCCCTCGCTCGACCGAGACGGGCGCTCGAGCTCTCCGTTTCAAAAAAGCCCTAGGTCAAGCGCCCCCATCTATAAATACCCCCTTTCTTCATTTTTCACACACACCACACACTCTCAAGGGGCGAAATTGCAGAGAATTCGAGCTCTCTTCATCTTTTACACTCAAAACTTCATTTTTTCACACAAATTTCCCACAAGAATTCAATTTCTCGACCCTAAGGTATGTAATTCTTAACTCTCTTCTACCTTTTCTTAGTTTTAATTTTGATTAGGCATGATTTGAGATATATGAATTAGGGTTTGTAGGTGTTCATGATAGGAATTGGGGATTTTCGAATTGCTCATTGTTTCTTGATGCTTTGTTGATATAACATGCCTATATGTTATGGGTTTACTAGTTTTGCTTTCAATTTTGAGATTGCATGAGTAGAATTGGTGAATTTCTAGAGTGAGAAAGAATGAATGTTAGGAAATGATATGGGTATTGCTTGTTGAGTTAATGAGTGTGTGAATTGGAATGAACTGAGTGAGTATAAGCTTATGAATTTAGTCTTGAGCATGTAAATTGCAAATTCTTGTGATGTTACTTCATGATAGACTTAGTTTTGGGATTTATTGATGAATATGGGGATTGTTGAGTGATTGAACTTATGTTGAGATAGGAATATTACTATTTGGATTGTTGTTGCCCATTTGGAATGTTGGTGCCCATTTGGATGTTATGAGTTAGATGAGTATGCTTTGAGATAGGAATTATACTTCTACGTGAGCTTTTATGCACAAAGGATATGAATTTGAGATTGATTGACTATTTGAGTTGATTCGTATTGTTTATGATGTTCTTGAGTAGTAAATGGTCTCTAATTGTGTGAGCGTTTGTGTGAGACAGATTCAATGGCTCCTCCGAAGAAGTTTGATGATAGAATGGTAAAGGGGGACAAGCTTGAGGAATTGACAGTTGAGTTAACACGAAAGGGTTTGATGCCCTCAAGGTGGGACAACCTTGACTACAAGGAAGACTGGTGTCGGTTTGCATACCGGTGGAACCTAGTGGTTGGGAGAGTTGAGAAAACTCGACGCCCTAGCGTCGAGTTCATGAAGGATATATGATCGAGGAGGAGATCAAGAGAATTTTTGTGAAGAATAAGATGGAGGACTTCTAGAAGTTGCTCCTTACTATGGAGACACACACGGATCTAGTCGAGCAGTTCTTGGTGTCGGTTGAGAAGAGAAATGATGACTCGTTCAGTTTCAACATAAGGAACGAGTGGTACACCTGCTCTGTAGGGTCTATCAACACAGCCCTAATGCTCCCAGCCTTGAAGAGGCCTAACCGACAGTCCAAGTCCTTTGTGGCTAATGATTTCTGGAAGGAGATTACCGGAGGAATGGTGGGAGACTATAGGGGACAGCAGGTGCGAGCCTCCGCGATCAGAAACCCGGTGCTGCGGTACTTAGAGAGGATCTTAGGGAACACGATCTACGCCCGTTCTGAGATGGGGACAGTGACTGCGAAGCAGCTTTACGGGCTATAGTGTCTGCTTCATGGGAGGGACCATGATTTTGGAAGAGATTTCTTGGAGCACCACTTGGAGGTCCCTTTCCACCTCGGAGAGAAAAAGTCGAAAGTAAGAGGAGGGAGCCTAATTTCTATTTTTGTGGAGAGTATGGGATGTGAGCCAATCTCACTGGCAATGATTGGGAAAGACATTGACTTCGAGCAGATGTATAGCACAATGATGTTCGAGAGGTGGATGGATACATATTGCATAAGGTTCAAGGAAGATGGCATGTTCCCTCTGCCCAATGAGCGTTTAGTGACTTTGAGGGGCAAGAAGAAAGAGAATATTGGGATGAACGGGAAAAAGTATTTGGCGTTGAGCAAGAAGTTCACCAAGGAGTTGGACGACAAAGGTATGCATGATTCGAGGCCGACGAAAAGGCCAAGAGGAGAGGGCACGAGTGGAGCTATTTTGAGTATGGTCGCTGAGGCAGCTGAAGAGGACGAAGCATACGAGGGAGGAGCTGATGAAGGACAATAAGGAGAAGAAGGAGCGGGACAAGAGCCGCAAGCCATGGAGTTTGATTCGCCAGAAGCGTCATCTCCCGAGCCGTGGTACCCATCGCACCTGCAGTGGATGGGGATGGAGCACGAGATTTAGACGCTCCGAATGGATGTCACGTATCTTCGTGCAGCCCATGACCGGATGGACGCACGATCGGCGAGGATGGAGGATCAGTTTTAAGACATGCACCATTGGATGGAGACACTCTTTGTTTTCCATATTGGAGCCGATCACCCGAACTACCGCCCTCCGCCGATGCTTGATCTTGGGGAATCCCCCCATTTTTTTCTTTATTCCCTCGTTATTGATGTTGAGACTATTTTTGTTTCTTTTCTCTTTTATCTCTTTTTGGTGATTCTGGTCTGTACTTAACTCTAATTCTTGAGTTGTGATTTTGTGAACTGTTTTGGTGGGGCTATTTCATACATTTTATGTTATTGACTAACCCAGCTTATTGATTGTTTACTTTTAGTGTTTTTGATGAGTTGGTGTGTTGTGAAGTTGAGTTAGAGTCTGAATTGTGTGAGTGTAAGAGTTAGAGTTGATTTGAGAGGGAACTCGTATGCTTGCGAACTTCTCTTTTGAATACTTGTGTGTTGAAAGTAAGAATTCACTAGGACTAGCATGGATGTAAAAACCGAGAGATTTGAGCCCTTTAGAGATTGAAATTCATTATGTTGATCTCTTCGTTTGAGAGTGGATCGTCACCTTAGAAGATGCTAGAACTTGTGTGTTCTCTCACTTCTTGATTATGTCTAGTTTGAAGTGCCAAAAGTGATATTCGGCCATCTTTGATTTGTTGAGTCACTTAGCCAAATTTTCCCTACCAATGACATTTATCCCTTGTTAGCCCGTTTGAGTCTTAGCCTATTTTATTTGCTAGCACATTTGAACTTAACCAAATTCTTAAACTATTTTTGTCCTAATTTGAGTGGAGAATAGGAAAAGTTGTGAATGAGAAAGGGATCGAGTTGAGTTGAGAAAGGAGAATTATTAATGCTTAAGTGTATTTGAGAAGAAGGTGTGATGATATTGTGAGTTGTGGGAAAGAACAATAATTTGAGAATGAGCAAAAGAAATATGAGCTCATGTATGTGTGAAAGAGAAAAAAAGTGAAACGATTTAGAAAAAAAAATTGAAGTGTTGAGAGTAGTGGAATTGAAAAGTGTATTGCATGAAGATATTTGAAGTATTTTGTTCCTTGTCTCTAAATACTAAAGTTAGATTTTTTGTTCTCTATTCACTTGAGTCACTTATCCCATATAGTTACCCCACCTATCCAAAGAGCCTACATTACAACCTTGATAAAGTCCTATTTGATTCGGCATAAATTCTAGAGTATGGTCGAAGTTGAGAGTGCTTACAAGCCTATGGCTGCTGATATGTGTGATTGATTGATTGAGTGAGTCCCTTAATATTAATATACATTTGTGAGAGAGTGAAACACATCGTTGAGTGCACGTCCATGTTTGATTTTGGTGATTCTTATTGATTATGCATGAGTATGATGAAGGGGGTGAGTTTGTGTGTGGTTGATCGATCTTTTATGCTTGAAGTTCGATTACTCGCATGGTTTGGTTCTTTGATTCATTCTTAACAATTTCACTTGACTTATTATTTCATTGTTTGAGGACAAGCAATATGGTAAGTTTGGGGGGTTGATTAGGCGTGAAATTGTTATGATTTATAGCTCGTTTTGCCCGTGTTTTGAGTGAATTCGATGAGTATTTAGAGTCAATTGAGTACTAATTTCATAAACTGATTAATTTCCTATTTGATTCTCATAGATGGATAGAGGGTGAAAAATGGAGTTCGTAGGACTTTGAATCGACTCAAACGGATGCCCGGATGAGAAGTTATTGAAGAAATATGAAAAGTATTAGTTCGTGCAAAGAAAAGTATCACTTAGCTCAATATTGGAGATGCTCGAGAACCACCGCTCGAGCAAGAGGGGGTCGAGCGCATTTTTGGCTATGGAAGAGGAGGCGCTCGACCGGGCTGAGGTCGAGCGCCACCGATCAACCGTATATTCCATTCGACCACCTGAGGTCGAGCATGATCATTCGACTACTTGAAGCATTCGACCAGTGGGGGTCGAGCGCCCCCGCTCGATCAACAAGGGATCGAGCGCCCTGAATGCTCTGGAAAGGCCACCATTCGACCACAAGGGGGGTCGAGCGCAAAGGTGTGTGATTTCGGCCTTTTCACATATTTTAGGCCCGTTGCTTATAAATACCCGATCCTAAGCTCGTTTTTGGAGAACTTTTGATCCCGATACATATTTTTGCATACTTAGAGCTTGGTAGAGAGTTTTTTGGAGATTTACACACTTGTAATCGAGGTTTTGATCTTACGAATTCTTAGTTTAGTTACTTCTTTTGATTCTTTTTGTTTAATCCTTTCATTCATGAACCTTTGAGACTTCTAAACCCTACTTTACCAGATTTATTGAGATTTTGAGATATTTTTTTGTTTATGCTTTCCAATTCTTTTAATTATTTCATTATACAAATGTTCGTCGTGATTGTGATTGTTTTCGTTACTTCAATTACCATGTTAGGCTAGAACCCTTGCATGCTTGGGGTAGGATGTAACGCCCCAGAATTTAGAAAGTTGACCTTTGAGGTCACAACATCCTAAACCCGAGTCATCACTTAGTGAACCATAAAAACCGAGCCAAAAAATTTCTTATAAAAGATAAAATAATAAACCTAATTATACAGATGCAGCGGAAGAACTTAACATAATACTTATTTGAGAAAACATCAGTTTGTTACTTAATAAAAACCATCATCCCATTACTAAAAAAGAGACATCCCGGTGAGTCCTGGGTATGACTCTCGAGGCATTAGTGACAAAAGATTAATAGTAGTATTAATAGAGCATATTGTCTAAATCTTGATAAAAACAGTTTATTTAATTAATAAGCGGGAGTGGGAAGCAGTCATCTACGGCAGCTCCCGGACCTCAGCATCATAATCTGAAAATGTTTTGAGAGGGGCGTGAGATAAAATCTCAGTGGGTAACATGTATGTTGTTATACAGATTGTCAGGAGATCCAAAAATAATAATACTTTTAAGATTTTCACCTTTCATTTGGTTCATTATAATTCTTGGTCACGTGTATTCGTTTTTTTAACATAAAACTTATAAACACAGATTTAGAACAAAACATTCATATGGCCAGAAGGCCCATCATTCATATGGCCCAAAGGCCAATCAATCATATGGCTCAAAGGCCCATCAATCTCCTTTCTTATTCATATGGGGGGCAACGGTGGCATTTCTACCGCGTCCTTGTCCCTAAAAATATGGGGGCACTGGTACTCTTTCAACCACATCCCTATCCCTGTTGGGGGGGCACCGGTAGCGACTCTACCGCATCCTTGTCCCTAAATGATTTGGGGGCACTGGTACTCTTTCAACCACATCCTTATCCCTGTTTGGGGGGCACCGGTAGCGACTCCACCGGGTCCTTATCCCTTCCGTCCTTATCCCTCCATCAGCTTCCCTTATAACTTTCACATAGTTCACAAATCACATACCACATGCTCACATTGTAATAATCACATACTCGCATTCACATTCATAAGATTGTTCATGTCTTTTACTAATATTCATTATGTTTGTTTCAGAAAACTGACAACAGTCTATATAACATTAACTAGCAATACAGATAGTGTCACCCACCTGGAAACTTTTAGAGATAAAACTTAACTTCTTGATTGCTTAGAACACGGGCGACCTCCGAGCTTCCGAGCTAACCCCACTTTACCTAACACAGTCCGTTCATTTAGTCATCGTTCATTCTTTTAGTTTATTACTCAACTTCGCATCATACTTAGAGCTTTTCAGTTATAGGAGAATATTTATTTCATTAGAACAGCCCTAGGATTTTCGTTCAAGTTCAACTAGGATGTTGAAACTTATTTATTCGGATAGTAAGATTACTCTAATTCAATACGGGTCCACAGATTGGGGTTTTGGGTCTTTTGGGTTCGTTCAACACTAAAAAACAAGTAAAACACTCAAACACATTCTTGGACAGGTAAACACAAATCATTTATATACCTAAAACATGCATGTTTATAAAAGTATCACTTATTCCTTCTTTCTAGTGCTACTTATTTAACAAACGATATACATACATGTATTAACTGAAAAAAAGCATTTATACTTACTGGAAAAATATGAAATTTTAGTATGTAATATATCTGATGACATAAAACAAATTTCATTAACGGCACCAAGTCATTTGAGCAACAGAAATAGGGTACATTTGCATTTGAAAATAGAACAGCAAGGCATTCGTCAAACCAGTGTACATTGAAGTCTAAAAATCATATCTCACAGTAGCTGCATTCAAAAATTGTGAAATTTGAATATGTTATATAGAACTTAAAATCTAACATTTCTCATTTAGAAACCTAAGTTATTTGAGTTATGGAACATTACCAGATGTTTGACGGAAAATGGGTTTATAACATAGTTTGTCATACGGTACATGTTTTACTTAAAAATCTATAACTTATTGTAAACTCAATCAAAATTAACCAAGTATTTTACATAGAATTTCAGACTTAGTTTAGAACATCTCCAAAGTCGCAAACTGTTGGGAAAATAGGGGTGCCCGGAATCTATTCGGGATGAAATTTAAATACGAATTTAAATACAATTATTACTAGCATGAATTAATCCTAATTAATTCAAATAATAATTCCAACAACTAATTTTCATCATGCATGTTAAATTAATTTCACATATTAACTAGGCGGAATAAACAAGTAAATATGCGATTAACGTACCTCTTGTAGTATTGGCCTTTGGATATACGGGACAATTGGAATCTCGCTCTATCAACCCAAAGCCTTCTCAAGTGTTTCCCTTTTCACCTCACTTGATCGCCGGTGGGAGACGCTTTCAAGTAATTTAATAAACTAAGGAAAAAGACAAATATCTATGCTTCTTGATTTTTCCAACACATGGAATTATGTATTTGGGGATGAAATAATCATCCCCTATTTATAATATGAGGGGGCCGAATTTTTTAGGTATATTTGGGCTTGGAAAAAATCTTTTCTTAGACTCTAAGAAATCTTGAATATATCTCATATATTCTTTTCTCCAAAATAAAATATTCCACAAAAATCTCACCCTACATATTTAGGGTCAATTTTTGAAAATTCATGTAGAGAAGAATCCAAGATTTGGATCTTCTTGAATATATGAGATATTCTTGTATTCCTAGAATACATATCTTCCATAATATCTTTCCAAGAAAATCAACAAAATCTTTTCTCTCCAACATTCAAAATTTTCGAAAATACAAGGATAAAATCAGCATGATATTATCTTTTTATTTTAATCACCTTATCATTATTGGGCTACTTAATGGGCTACTTGAGGGGCCTTAAGGAGAATTAAGATTGGACCTCCTAATGGACTTCTGAATTTCAATATTGAGCCCCAATATAATTCAGCCCATTAATATTAATTATTACCACTAATAAATTAATATTGCACTATCCATCTTAATCCATATTACGATAATATGGGCTCCCGGTTATTATTTCCCGCGTTTAAGATTATCAAGTCCATTAATTAATTAAGCTTCTGAATAGCTCTAAATTAATTAACATCTTTCACCTTGGAGTAAAGACGGCTCAACATTATTATTCGTACCGAAGAAACTAATTCTTCACTTGCAAGATTTGGTACAATAATACTTCTGAGCCCACCAAGGGAACTAATCACACGAGCCGTACTCGCACGCGTTTCTCCGTATTAAATCTTAGCAACCGTCGTATGATTAATATTACTGCCCAAGACACAAAGTTCGAAGTCGCAATGATTCTCACCCAACATGAATCAAAGCAGTAACTATTAAGCACACACGGTCCTATTTAAGTGACGGAGATTAAGAAATCAACAACCACTGAGGTCTAATTCTTCACCTTTCAGAACAGAAGAATTTCTCCTCGCTGTAGGACCTCTTCAACACATACTAAATGTGCTAGTGCAATCTCTTAGTCAAGACAGACCAATCTGAGCCTTACACATCGACCTTTCACGGCGGATTGTTTAATTCAACCTAGGTCGTGAAAATGTACGTTTAGTTACAAGTAAACTGTTAATGTTGTCTTCCGTGATCGGGTATCACCACATTAACTACAATGTAACATGTACTATATATTGAACGGTTTGCAATAGAAATTCAACATTCAATCATAACTAAAGCAAATGCGATAAAAGAATTATTCTCATAAAACGAGTGTTTGATACACGAGTTATACAAAGTAAAAGCATACTTTCACGTATAACTCCAACAATCTCCCACTTATACCTAAAGTCTGCTTTTAGTATACATCACGCATGTCTTAGTGTAGTAGCTCTACGTGACATCTCATGTCAACCTACACTAACCTAATAATTCCTCCCACTTATACTTAAAGCAGATTGGCAATAGTCTTGACTCCCATTCCATCCACATGTCTCTTGAATGTAGTCTGAGGCAGACCCTTTGTGAATGGATCCGCTAGGTTGTCACCCGACGCTATCTTTGCCACCTCTATATCTCCTCTCTTAACGATTTCTCGTATAAGATGGTATTTTCTTTCTATGTGTTTGCTGGCCTTGTGGGCTCTCGGTTCCTTTGAATTTGCAACTGCTCCGGCATTGTCACAAAAGACAGTTATCTTGTCGGGCAAATTCGGAACAACGTCCAAGTCCACTAAGAAGTTCTTGAGCCAAACTGCCTCTTTCGCTGCTTCACAAGCAGCTACATACTCGGCTTCCATGGTCGAATCGGCGATGCATTTCTGCTTAACGCTTCTCCATGAAATGGCTCCTCCTCCCATGCAAAACACACTACCCGAGGTTGACTTTCTTGAGTCTATGTCTGATTGGAAATCCGAGTCCGTGTATCCTACGGGAACTAGACTATCTGACTGGTAAATCAGCATCCGCTCCCGAGTTCTTTTCAGATACCTCAAGATGCACTTTACGGCAGTCCAATGGTCTTTCCCGGGATTACTTTGATATCTTGCTACCATGCCCACGGCAAAGCAGATATCCGGTCTCGTACACAGCATTGCATACATAAGGCTTCCTACGGCCGAAGCGTATGGAACATCTTTCATGTCATCTATCTCCGCTTGCGTCTTAGGGCTCATTTCTTTCGATAGATGGATTCCGTTCCTAAAAGGTACAAAACCTTTCTTGGAATCTTGCATGCTGAAACGCTTCAAAACAGTGTCAATGTATGAAGCTTGCGATAAGCCCAACATCCTCTTCTTGCGATCACGAGTGATTTTGATCCCAAGGATGTGACCGGCTTCCCCTAAGTCCTTCATATCAAATTGTTTTGACAGCCATACCTTTACGTCTGACAATACCTTTACATTGTTTCCAATGAGCAGAATATCGTCTACGTATAATACTAAGAATACCACCGCAGTTCCATAACGCTTTTTATACACACAACTTTCGAACTCGTTTTGATCAAACCCATAAGACTTAATCACTTGATCAAAATACTGGTTCCAAGTACGCGATGCTTGCTTAAGTCCGTAAATGGATCTCTTGAGCTTGCATACGAGATTCTCTTGGCCTTTTTCAATGAAACCTTTGGGCTGTTGCATATAGATATCTATCCCGTCAAGACTTCCGTTAAGGAAAGTCGTCTTGACATCCATTTGCCAGATCTCGTAATCTAAGTGCGCAGCGATCGACAAGAGAATACGGATGGACTTAAGCATAGCTACAGGCGAAAAGGTTTCCTCATAATCGATCCCTTCTTTCTGAGTATACCCTTTGGCCACAAGCCTTGCTTTGAAGGTTTCAACCCTTCCGTCCGGTCCTCTTTTCATCTTGTACACCCACTTGCATCCAATGGGTTCTACCCCACTGGGTGGCTCGACCAACTCCCACACTTGATTATGATCCATCGAACCCATCTCGGCTTCCATTGCCGTTTGCCACGACTCCGCGTCTTTGTCTTGGATTGCCTCGTCGTACGTCCATGGGTCTGATTCAACACCGGGAACCAAATCCGAAGATTCTCCTATCCCCATGAATCTCTCGGGTTGCCTAGGAACCCTCCCACTACGATGGGGTTCCGGTTGTGAAGATGTGACGTGTGGTACATCATCTTGTATACTTGGTATCGAGGTTTGACCTCTCAATTCTTCTAAGGTAATTTCACTTTTAGGTTTCCGATTGTTCATATAGTCTTCCTCCAAGAATTTAAAGTGTGTACTAATCACGGTCTTTTGATCCTTGGGACTATAGAACATACACCCTTTCGTTCCCGCAGGGTATCCTATAAACAGCCTTAATTCCGAACGTGGATCCAACTTACCGGCTTCCTTGTCTAGCACGTATGCCGGACAACCCCAAATCCACAAATGTCTTAGACTGGGCTTGCGCCCGGTCCACAATTCCATTGGGGTTTTAGGAACCGATTTGGATGGCACCAAGTTTAGAATATAAGCCGCCGTTTCCAAGGCGTTACCCCAAAACGACTTGGGTAAATCCGAATAACTCATCATGGATCTGACCATCTCTAAAAGAGTCCGGTTCCTTCGTTCCGCCACACCGTTCTGTTGAGGGGTTCCCGGTGCGGTCAACTGGGATACGATCCCTTCGTCCGATAGGTAGTTCAAGAATTCATCACTGAGGTATTCGCCTCCATGATCTGATCGTAGAAACTTGATACTCTTTTCCCTATGTTTCTCGGCTTTGGCCTTAAACTCTTTGAACTTATCAAAAGTTTCAGACTTATGCCGCATAAGGTAAATATACCCATATCTTGAGTAATCGTCAATGAAGGTAACAAAATACTCATACCCCATTCTCGCTTTGATCGTCATTGGGCCACACACATCGGTATGAACGAGTTCTAACACTTCCGTGGCTCTATTCCCCTTGACTCCAAATGCCCTCTTGGTCATCTTACCCTCTAAACATGATTCACAAGTTGGAAACGGCTCGACTTGGAGTGACTCCAAGGATCCGTCTTTCACCAATCTCTCTATCCGCTTTAGATTAATATGACCTAGTCTTAGATGCCATAGAAGCGTTTCGTTCATCTCCGAAGAATGCTTTCTTTTATTGCTCGAAATGATCGACGTGTTATTAGATTCATTATTTGAGTGGTGTGCACACTTAATCGTATAGATATTGTTTACCAACGTTCCATGACAGATAACATCATTCTTAAAAGAAATAGTAACAACTTTATTAAAAGTAACTGAATATCCATCAAAAAACAACTTAGAAACTGAAATTAAATTCTTCCTAAAGTTCGGAACGTATAAAACATCTCTTAAAATTAAAACTCTATCTTCAAAAGATAGGTGCACGACTCCCACTGCTTCGGCTGCCACTCTCGTAGCATCGCCCAAAGTGATTGTGATCTCATTCTTGCTAAGTCGCCGGGTTAGCTGGAACCCCTGAAGAGTGAAACAAATATGATCAGTTGCCCCGGTATCCACTACCCAAACGTGGGCAGCATACGTCGCAACATATGTTTCAACGACTAAAGCATGAGACTTACCTTTCTTTCCACCCTTCTTAGGCTTAGAACAGGTCGCCCTCCAATGTCCCTTCTCACCACAATTAAAGCACTTACCCTTAGCAGCTTTCTTTCCACCTTCTTCTCCCTTTACCTTGGGTTTCGCAACGGTTGGATTTGCTTGGGTCTGGCCCTTCGTCCTCTTCCTCTTCTTCCCTCCCTTGGGACCCGAAGAGGAAGACGGACCATTTGCCACCATAGCAACGGTTTGGTGATCCATTAGAGTCTCCGCCGATACCAAAGCTTGCAAGAGCTCGGGCAAACTATTTGCCCGGTCATTCATTTGATAATTCAACTGAAACTGCTCAAAGCTTTTTGGCAGAGAATGGAGAACGAAATCGACCTTAGTAGGGAGGTCAAATTCCACACCAAGTACTTCCAACTTGTTGAGGTAACCCATCATCTCGATTACGTGATCCCTTACGGGCGTACCTTCCACCATTTTCAACGAAAGCATCTTTCGCATGGTGATTTGCCTAGCCGTACGGTTCTGATGTTGAAACATCGCTTCAAGATTTTGCATTATCTCAGAGGTGGTCTCTATGTGTTGGTGTTGCAACACATCTGACATTGAAGCCAGAATAGTACACCTAGCCATCTCATCGGAGTCAAACTAACTCTTATGCTCTTTCTTGTCCGCTTTTGTGGCATCTTCGGCAGGCTCTTGGGGCTTAGGAGTAGTAAGTACCCACTTGTGGTGTTGAGCGGTTAGGACAATATTGAGGTTACGTTTCCAATCAACATAGTTCTCACCAACAAGTTTGTTATCTTTAAGTATACTAAACAGTGGATTAAAAGGTTGCGACATGATGAACTGAGAATAAAACATACATTCATATCAATATCTAGAAAAATACGAAATTATCACATAATTCGATCACATCAATTATATTGAAACCTTAAAACAATATAATCATGCATCAGCCAACATCTCGAAACAATTTAAATGCGCCACGAGGGGTGGTCTATACATTTAAACACATTCAAGCGGATTACAAACTTAAAAGTTACAAATCCTTAATTCAAATTAATAGTTGGCTCCCACTTTGACCACATAGAAACTGACAGGGACTCCGAGGGGAGTAAGTTAATATCAATTTCCTATGCCTAAGTAATAACCATAATTAAATACAGGATTATTATTTCGCTTTGAGCAAGCCACTCGTGGTGAGGGTCAATACCGCCACTAGTAATAATCCACAATCATCCTTTCATAATTTATTCATGTGAAATCCGTTCTTTTGGCCGATCCGAGGGGGAAATGTATTCCAAAAGAACTTCACAAATAAATAAATTATGGAGGTCAAAATAATCCAATTTTAATATCCGGAATAAAATTGCGATTATAAAAACATACTTAGTAATTTTCGAAAGTAAGGTTTTTCTTGGACAATTAAATTCATGCAAACACATATTAACAAATAATAATAAGTGCACGAAATAAAACATCCATCAAAACAAAATTAAACACATTGGAGCACTCGAATCCAATTGTCACGGTTTAATTTCTTCACGTCTTGATGTGAAAAATCGTCCTTGTTGCTTTCCGACGTTCGTCTCGACGTGCTCCCACTCGAACAGCAACACTTCATCAAAAACAGCATCGTTTGGGGTTCGAGACGACGTTTAAAATCACAGGAAAAAAAAACAAACCGAAAAAATTCCACGGCCCGAGATACAGCGCGCGTCGGCCCACGAAGTGGGCCCGCGCGCTTCCCAGCCCAAAAGGCGTCGAAACGCTGCCCGAAGCGCGCCGAAGCGCAGCCCCGAGGCGCACCCGAGGCGCTGCACGGAGGCGCGCCGAGGCGCCACCCGGAGCGCCCCGAGGCGCTGCAGCCTCGCGCCCGAGGCGCGCGCGCGGCGCTGGCCACCAGTCGCGCACGGCGTGCGCCATCTTTTCGCCGTTCGTCCTCGTTTCCTTCACCCCTTGCATGATTTTACGTCCATACATGCGCCACGCTTGTATGCATCGTCCGGGTATGCCGTTTTTAATTCTTCGTTCTTCATCACGATCCGGTTACAATTTATTTTTAACAAAAAAAATAAATACTAGATCTAGACTAGTCTATTACAATGATCGAATCAAAATAAAAACAACTAATCTACTCGTGGATTTTCTCACGAGAAAAACGAATTCGAACGAATCGAATTAAAAAACAATTAATTTACACGCATGAAATTAACAACATTAAAACCATGACAATTGGATACCTGCAAAAAAGATCTAACAATTCTACTATCCAATTTCAATTTAATGTTTAACAATTTAAATTCCAATTTAAAATTCAGAGCCCGAAACCGTGGCTCTGATACCAGTTGTTGGGAAAATAGGGGTGCCCGGAATCTATTCGGGATGAAAATTAAATACGAATTTAAATACAATTATTACTAGCATGAATTAATCCTAATTAATTCAAATAATAATTCCAACAACTAATTTTCATCATGCATGTTAAATTAATTTCACATATTAACTAGGCAGAATAAACAAGTAAATATGCGATTAACGTACCTCTTGTAGTATTGGCCTTTGGATATACGGGACAATTGTAATCTCGCTCTATCAACCCAAAGCCTTCTCAAGTGTTTCCCTTTTCACCTCACTTGATCGCCGGTGGGAGACGCTTTCAAGTAATTTAAAAAACTAAGGAAAAAGAAAAATATCTATGCTTCTTGATTTTTCCAACACATGGAATTATGTACTTGGGGATGAAATAATCATCCCCTATTTATAATATGAGGGGGCCGAATTTTTTAGGTATATTTGGGCTTGGAAAAAATCTTTTCTTAGACTCTAAGAAATCTTGAATATATCTCATATATTCTTTTCTCCAAAATAAAATATTCCACAAAAATCTCACCCTACATATTTAGGGTCAATTTTCAAAAATTCATGTAGAAAAGAATCCAAGATTTGGATCTTCTTGAATATATGAGATATTCTTGTATTCCTAGAATACATATCTTTCATAATATCTTTCCAAGAAAATCAACAAAATCTTTTCTCTCCAACATTCAAAATTTTCGAAAATACAAGGATAAAATCAGCATGATATTATCTTTTTATTTTAATCACCTTATCATTATTGGGCTACTTAATGGGCTACTTGAGGGGCCTTAAGGAGAATTAAGATTGGACCTCCTAATGGACTTCTGAATTTCAATATTGAGCCCCAATATAATTCAGCCCATTAATATTAATTATTACCACTAATAAATTAATATTGCACTATCCATCTTAATCCATATTACGATAATATGGGCTCTCGGTTATTATTTCCGGCATTTAAGATTATCAAGTCCATTAATTAATTAAGCTTCTGAATAGCTCTAAATTAATTAACATCTTTCACCTTGGAGTAAAGACAGCTCAACATTATTATTCGTACCGAAGAAACTAATTCTTCACTTGCAAGATTTGGTACAATAAAACTTCTGAGCCCACCAAGGGAACTAATCACACGAGCCGTACTCGCACGTGTTTCTCCGTATTAAATCTTAGCAACCGTCGTATGATTAGTATTACTGCCCAAGACACAAAGTTCGAAGTCGCAATGATTCTCACCCAACACGAATCAAAGCAGTAACTATTAAGCACACACGGTCCTATTTAAGTGACGGAGATTAAGAAATCAACAACCACTGAGGTCTAATTCTTCACCTTTCAGAACAGAAGAATTTCTCCTCGCTGTAGGACCTCTTCAACACATACTAAATGTGCTAGTGCAATCTCTTAGTCAAGACAGACTAATCTGAGCCTTACACATCGACCTTTCACGGCGGATTGTTCAATTCCACCTAGGTCGTGAAAATGTACGTTTAGTTACAAGTAAACTGTTAATGTTGTCTTCCGTGATCGGGTATCACCACATTAACTACAATGTAACATGTAATATATATTGAACGGTTTGCAATAGAAATTCAACATTCAATCATAACTAAAGCAAATGCGATAAAAGAATTATTCTCATAAAACGAGTGTTTGATACACGAGTTATACAAAGTAAAAGCATACTTTCACGTATAACTCCAACACAAACTCCACTGACAGAGTACTTCAACTGTTACATATGGATCTTTTTGGTCCAGTAACCCCTGTAAGTATCAGTGGGAGGAAATACACCCTTGTTGTTGTTGATGATTTCTCCAGGTACACATGGGTGGTATTCCTATCTAGCAAGAAGGAGACACAAGTCAGGCTCCCTGAACTACTAAAGAAAGTTAGCAATGAAAGAGCCTGAATATTGTGAAAATAAGGTCAGATAAAGGTACTGAATTCATTAATTCAATTATTACTGACTTTTGCAAAGAGCTAGGTATTGCTCATGAAACATCAGCTACAAGAACTCCTCAACAAATGGAGTAGTTGAGAGAAGAAATAGGACTCTAAAAAAGACAGCAAGGATAATGCTAGCTGAAGCTCAAGTTCCCAAAAGGTTCTGGGCCGAAGCCATTAACACAACCTGACATACTCAAAATAGTTCCACGGTAACCAAATTACAAGAAAAAACCCCAAATAAGTTATGAAATGGAAGAAAGCCTTAGGTATCTTACTTTCATATATTTGGTTGCAAGTGTTTCATTCACAACAATGGTAAATCTCAACTAAAAGCCTTTGATAGCAAAGCTAATGAAGGAATATTCTTAGGATATTCCCAAGTCAGTAGAGCTTTCAGAGTCTACAACTGTAGAATCCTTGTTGTGGAAGAAACACCTCATATGGTCTTTGATGAATCTACTTTTGAGTCCAGGAAAAAGGAGGTTGAGGTAGTGATAAACAAAAATTAACTGGACTAAGTATCAAAGCAAAAAGCTACCCTAAAAACAGTGTTGATGCATTCATTCCAACATGGGAGAACTTCACTGATCAACAGACGACTAAGGATACTCTGACTAATATCACTCTAGTTAACTCACCTTAAAGGTCTCCCGAGCAGCTAAATAAACTGATGAACAATGTCCCAGTTCAAGAGGTAAGTTATGTCGATGAAGATGTGGTCACAACTGAGATATTAACTGAGCCCATCATTCAAGGGGGAACCAATGCTACTGACATTGAGAATGAGAATACCTTGAATGATGACTCAGGCCTTCAACCCTCTATCTTATTTCCTGAATTTGATTTTTTTCCAATGACTAGTGACTCAACTTCAGAAGAGCAAGTCTCTACTGAAGGTCATCACCCTAGGAGAAATTGGCTCTCAGATCATCCTATTGAGCAAATTCTAGGTGATTCATCCGCAGGAGTCAAAACTAGAAGTTTTCATGGTGAAAATACTTTGTTTTGTTGTTTCTTATCTAATCAGGAACCAAAGTCCATTGAAGAAGCACTTCAAGACTCAAACAGGATCATTGCAATGCAGAAAGAGCTTAATCAATTCACAAGAAATCAAGTGTGGGAATTGGTGGTCAGACCTTATCACTGTAATGTGATAGGAACTAAATGGGTGTTCAAGAACTAGAAGGATGGAATGATATTATCATAAGGAACAAAGTCAGGCTAGTTGCAAAGGGCTACTCTCAAGTGGAAGGCTTTGATTATGATGAAACATTTGCCCCAGTAGCCAAATTGGATGCCATTAAACTATTCCTTGCATATGCAACTCAGAAAAGGTTCAAAGTTTATCAAATGGATGTCAAGAGTGCATTTCTCAATGGAGTTCTCAATGAGGAAGTCTATGTGGAGCAGCACCCAGGATTTAAGGAAAGCAACAAGGTGTATAGGCTAAGGGAAACCTTATCAAGCTCCAAGAGCTTGGTATGACACCCTCTCCCAGTTTCTTCTAGATCATGGCTTCATCAAAGGAAGAGTGGATAGGACTCTCTTCAGAATCACTCATGGAGAAGACACACTACTTGTGCAAATCTATGTGTATGCTATCATCTTTGGCTCTCCAAATCAAGTCCTCTGTGAGAGATTCTCTCAACTGATGAAAGGAAAATTTGAGATGTCCATGATGGGAGAAATGAATTTCTTCTTGGGACTTCAAGTCAAACAGTCCCCTGAAGGAATTTTCATTAATCAGACCAAGTATACAAAGGAGTTGATCCATAAGTTTGGATGTCAAAACAGCAAGGTGGCAAGAGTTCCAATCAACACCAATACAAAGATGGAGCCTGATGAAGATGGTGAATCAGTGGACCAGACAATTATAAAGCCATCATTGGATTTCTTCTCTATCTCACAGCAAGCAGACCTGACATCATCTTTGCTGTTGGCATTTGATGCCTAAACAATACACCATTGATCTTGTGAAAATCTCTCACAAGGACAACTTTTGGTATGAACCTATGATTTATTTCAATAGCCCAGAAGTCCTCACCAAACCAGAGTATAAACACATTAAGGAAGCCCTAGAGATAGTGAAAACGGCGGGTCTCGAAAGGTTCCTTTCTATTCATCCAAACATGTGCTATGATAGGCAGGTTTTGGAATTCTATTTCAATGTTGCTAACACAGATACAAAAATCAAGTCCTCAATGTTCTTGAAGAGGAAGAAAGTGTTGGAAGAAGATGGATTGAAGTATCATGCCACGAAAGAGGTGGAAGAGGAGCTGATAATTGAGGAGGATCTAGTGGAGCAGTTGTTTGGTCTTCCTTCGATAAGCCAAAATCCAGATACGTATATCTTGGATAAAGAACAAGATTGGGTGTATACAATAATGAAGAAGAGGGTTCCCTACCATCCAACACTCAATAGGAATACACTGAAGCCCGTATACAATGTTCTTAGTGAGATTGTTTGGAAATGCATTCTGGCGAATCAAGGGAGTACGGAGCAAGTGAGCAAGCCAAAGCTCAGGCTAATGGCAGCCATAGTGGACAGTATCAAGAAGGATTTCAAATGGCAACAATTCTTCTTAAGAAGCTTTAACAGAGAAGTAGAGAAATTCCAGCCCAAAATGAAGGAATACCACCTCACAAGCAAATTGACTTGATTGAGAATGTTGAACTCAATCAAGAATGGAAGGATACGAGAAAGTGGAGCTCTTTGAAGGTTCTATACAAGGGAGAAAAAGCACTAGAAAGCAAGCTGGTGAATGATAGTGAAGATGAGGAAGAATAAGAGTAGGAAGAGGAGCAGAACCCTGCTAAAGGACAATAGAAGAAGAGGAGACTTGTGCAGATGAGTGACAAAATGGCTCGTCACAAGGAAGAGTCTGCTGTGAAAGCCATTAAGAAGAAGGAGAAAAGATCGACTGAAAGCAGCAAGGAAGTCACCCCTGTAAAAAAATCACTGAAAAATATTTTGTCTTCAACCCCTACTGAAGACTCAGGTAATCTTGAAACCTCTCCCATTCAATTACTTGCTGACACTGCTGAGGCTGAGGAAGAGAGGAACCAGCCTGAACCCCAAACCCATACCCCTCTGAAAATCACCCTAAAAACCCCCCACCAAAACCCCCACTAAAGGCTCTCAACAGCCTGAAAGTGAAGCCCAAACACTCACATCCACTGAACCTCAATCCACCTCCACTGACCCTACCTCCACTAAAAAACTTACCCACATCTACTGAACCAACCCCACCTGAGCCTCAATCACCCAACCCCACTGATGATTCTGATGAGGGTGAAGAGTATTCCTTCCTGGATACTCTTAAGGATGAGGTGGCTTATATCCTTGAAACCAACTACCCTGAGTTGGACGACTATCCTGACCTAAAAGTCATGTTATTGAGGGTCAGGCTACTGGTCCAAGTCAAGGATAGATCCTTGGCTGAAATGATGTTAGCTATTGATGGGAGTAGTGTGGATAAATAGAAGAAAGAGAAGAAGGAGGCTGGGGAGTTTATAGGCCTATCTAAGACTAGATATCTATGTGAAGAAAATATGTTTAGAGCTCTAGTCTTAGCCAAGATAAATAAGAAAAAGGCCTCTGAGAAGGTGGTTGGAGTTGAGGAAGCTGGCGAAGGGGAGAAAGAGGCAGAGAAGTTAGCTGACAAGGAGGGTGAGAAGGTGGGAGATGACCAGATTGTTGGAGAATGCACCTTGTCCATGTCAGGAGAGGACAAGGTGGCCAAGGATGTATTCGCCGAGGAAGGGTCAACTGACCCTGAGGCAATGGCAAGGGATACTGAGGCTCAAAATTTACCTATGAGCAGTGAGGTAGAGGTGCTGGAGACATCTACTGAGACTGCTTCTCAACTGCCCTCAGTAGTGGCTTCTGAGTCAACTGAGGTGACAGGATCAGGTGGAGTTGAAAAAATGAGTGAAAAAAGAAATAGAGGGCGATGCTGAAATAGTGAAAGTTGTGAATGGAGAAATTAAAGCAATCATTCTTGTAAGGAATGAACTGGCTGAAAAAAATTAAGTTGAAAATGAGAGTGAACTAGAAGGCGAGAGAGAGTATGAGGGAGTTCTAATGGAGGTTGAGGTAGCTGAGGGAGATGTGCCAGTTTGGGAGGGAGGTGAGATTAAGGGGGAATTTGTTAACCCTTCTCTAAGTGCAGGAAATCCACCCCCGGAGGAGACCAATGTTGTGCTCTGCCTAAGCCCACTGAAGCTGGCACTTACCAAAGTTGAAGAGATCAGACTACTATCCATTGAAGCTCAACTGAAGGAGATGGAGGAGCACATGGCTGAGAATGTAGAAGAAATATTCATCCTCTCAGGCCACATTGATGAGATGATGGATGTCACCACTGATTCTCTCCAAAGGCTGACTCTCAACGTAGAAGACTCACAGAATATGATCTGTGATATGGTGGAGAGCCAAGGGAAGCTAGTGGTGAAGGCCATCTCAGAGATGGAGAAGAAGGAAGAAGAAGTTAGAGCCAAGTTCCTACAAGCCTCAGTGGAGTTTGTCTCAACAAGCCCGAACTCAACAGTTGAGGCATTCTCCACCACATTAATGGAGAAGATGGAGGAATTCTGGAGCTAGAAGGCTACTGAAGCTTAAGCAAAGGAGGAAGTGCTTAAAGAGGAGCTTTGAAAGATGTTGTGAAAGACTTCCCCACGTAGGAGAAGACTGGTGTTATCATCAGGTGAGAAACTTGACCAATTTGTCAGGTTTGGGCAAACAGCTGGAGCAACCTTGAATAGGCTTGAAGATGAGGTTGATTACTACTCAACACAGCTGAGGATGGTGGAACATGAGCAGATGCAGCTGAACAGGACCTTTGCTAAGGTTATGATTGATGCCGAAAAGGGGGAAAAGTTGGTAACATAAAAGCAGATGAAACAAGACCCCAACAAAACAATGGAGCTCATCTTGGAGACAGATGACTTTGCTGAAGCTCAGCAAGTAAAAGGCACAATGAAGAAGGCCAACAAAGAAGCCCAACTGGGAATGGAGAAGGAAGCCCTACTGACGAAGGGAGAAAAGATGAACCTCAGTTGGATACTTCCCAAGCAAGAAAGGAAGTTGGAGCAGCCAAGATTGAGAGAATGGCTCTCAGAGGTAAATCCACCAAGAGGAAGTCGGCTGATGAACTCTCAGCTGAGGTAACAAAGAAGACAAGGACTTCAAGGAGGTTGGCTTCCAAGCCAACTGAAGATGAGTCAACTGAGATCCTTCCTGTCCTAAACCCCAAGACAATCTCAACCAAAGTCCCTAAAGAGAAGACCTCCACTGAACTGGTCAAATTTGCTCCAACCAGAGTGTCAGAACTGGCGTAGTTGATCAAGGAAGCTGGTGGCATGAATGAGAGGACTAAGATGCTGGCAGCTCAACAAAAGGAAAGGGTTGATAAGGTTGATGGGAAAATTGAGACATTTGTTGAGCTAGCTGAGAGGAAAAGAAGAGAAAGGCTTGAAACTTTTGACAAGACCACCACTAAGAAGTTCAAAAATGGTTATCAGAGGTGGTTTGCCAGATTGAAGAAGAACAACAAGCCACAGCCGAAGATGATGTATCCTCACCATGATACCTGGGTGCCCAAGAAGATAAATGACAAGTGGGAAGCAGTGAAGAGGGAATTTGTATGCTCCTACTATGTCACTGGAGAGTTAGGAAAAGCATCCCAGAGGAGGACTTCAACCAGTGGCTGTTTGATTCCTATCCAACTCTCACTCGAAGGAGGTCATGGAAAGGAAGAATGAGCTGAAGGCCAGAGTCTTCAAACAGTATGGTTTAGAGCCTCTCTTTGATTCTGTCTAAGTTGTTGTAAGGGTCTGGGCATCTGTTTATAAGTCCCAGTGTTCTTATTTTTACTATTTTGAATTCAGTAGATCTACCTGAACTTGTATCTTCTAAAACATAAAATGAAACTCTACAGTCTTCTTCTGGCCCAAGATAATATCTCATTATCATTTACGCTTATGCTTTAAAGTTTGAATAAGTTTACTTACATTTTCTTTTCTAAGTATGCCAAAATGTTGAACTCAACTGAAGAAAAAAAACTTTGTGATAGATAGGTTCCGACATCATCAAAAAGGTGAAAATTGTTGGGAAAAATTCTTGTTGTATGTTTTGATTAAGATGCCAAAAGGTTCCCCCTTAAAGAAATGTAAGTAAACTGTATTCAGTAGAGTTTATCTAGAGTTAGTCAGTTCACTTGTTACAAAACTGAAGTGCATTTACTAATTTCTAGTGTATATTAGTTCGTTAAAGAAAAGATCGATGTGAAGAGAAGTATACTGACAAGAAGTCACCTGAAGTATAAAATATTTTCTAAGTGCATTTATGCTGAGAGAAGAACCATCAGTAAATGTTATGGAACTCTACTTATGAAGACTAACGAAGCATTTAAAGTCAAACACATTTAAAGAAGTTAGTTATTCTGGTTGGGAACAAGGCAAAAGGAATGTCAGTTAAGTTCGCAATAAATGAAGGAATAGAAGGTTCCTTCAGTAGAGTTCAACCTTAAACCCAGACAAGCTCTGCACCAAGTTGACTCTGAGGCCAATGAGGAGGTGACACGTAGGTGTACTTCACTGACAGCCGACCTATTGCAGACTGACATACACCAAATTCAAGCTATATCTTTTCTAGAAATCTGGTTGCAGGTAAAGACTTTAATGGCAATCATTGACGCGACATAAAGCTACAAAGAGCCATTTGAACCAATCAGAACAAGAGGCTTCCTTGAAAAGATTCATATTCCAATGGGAAGATTTTCAAAAAACCTATAAATACAGAAGGTCGTGCACAATTCCAAGCATGGGAAATTTCAAAGATCAAGCATTCTCTACACATTCAAAAGCATTCAAACGAAGTATTCAAAATCACTCAAGTTTCCTAAGTGTTTCAGTTTTAGTAGAGATAACCAAATCTTATGTTGTTGTATTCAAAGCCAAATCCAAATCCAAATCTTAGAAAGAGATAATCCATCCACAAATACTGAGCTCATCGTAAGGATTATCTCAAGATAGTTGGAACCAAAACCTTACTAAAACCCTACCCAGAAGTTAGGTTGTGAGTTAGTGTTTAGAGATGTTAGTAAGCTACTAATTGATATCAGTCTGAAAGTTGGTTGTTTGGGAACTAGGACTTGAATTTGTCCTAGGGATCAAATATCCTAAGAGAGGAGTATTTGACCAGTGCACATTGGCACTCTAACACAAGGAATTCCAAGTGAAAGGAATTCTCCTGTTAAATCAGGATAATGGATGTAGAAGATTCTTCTCCGAACCACTTTATATCTTGTGCATTTGATTATTGTCATTTCATAAGTGTGTGTTTGGATAAACAAGTTTCTTAAACTAAAACGGGGCTTTCTGTAAAGGGCTCACTATTCCGCAACTGAAAGCTAATTAGATAGCAACTCAACTGAAAGCCTCAAGCTATCAGTGGAGGTGATATCTCAGTAAGCTTTCACAAGTAAATCATCAGCAGACTTCTAAGTCCACTGAAGGTCTACTGTTTTAAGTAACCTGATAAGTTTTAAGAGAAAAGTTTTAATTTGTATCAACATGTGTATCCCCCCCCCCCATACACATGTAACACTCGTTTTGGGACCAACAGGGTCATGTGCAAAATAATATAAATGTTCTAATTTAGTATATACTAATGGTTGCACTAAATAATATTACTTTCAATTGTGAGACATATTAATTCAATTTAGTGAGAAATGGTGTATTATGCAAGATAATGTCAATATTCCAATATTTTTTGTACTAATGGTTTCACTAAATAGTATTACTTGCAATTGTGAAATATTTTAAATCAATTTAGTGAGAAATGGTTTCTTATGCAAAATAATATCAATGTTCTAATTCAGTATGTACTAATATGGTTGCACTAAATAGTATCACTTACATATGTGAAATATTTTAATTCAATTTAGTGAGAAATAATGTATTATGTAAGATAATATTAATGTTCTAATGTAATATGTACTAAGGGTTGTATTAAATAGTATTATTTACAATTGTAAAATATTTTAATTCATGTTAGTGAGAAATGGTGCATTATGCAAAATAATGTTAATGTTCTAATGTAGTATGTACTAATGGTTGCACTAAGTAGTATTATTTGCGATTGTAAACTATATTAATTCATTTTTGTGAGAAATGTTGTATTATGTAAAATAATATCAATGTTTTAATATAGTATGTAATTATGGTTGCACTAAATAGTATTGTTTGCAACTGTAAAATATTTTCATTCATTTTAGTGAGGAATTGTGTATTATGCAAGATAATATCAATGTTCTAATGTAGTATGTACTATTGGTTGCACTAAGTAGCATTATTTGTTATTGTGAACTGTATTAGTTAATTTTAATGAGAAACGACGTATTATGCAAAATAATATCAATGTTCTAATGTAGTGTGTAATTATGGTTGTACTAATAGTATTATTTACAATTGTAAAATATTTTAATTCATTTTAGTGATAAATTGTATATTATGCAAGATAATATCAATGCTCTAATGTAGTATGTATTAATTGTTGCACTAAATAATATTATTGCAATTGTGAAGCATATTAATTCAATTTAGTGAAAAAATAATGTATTATGCAAGATAATATCAATGTTTCACTGTATTTTGTACTAATGGTTGCACTAATTAGTATAATTTGCAATTTTATATTATTAAATGTATCATTTTAGTGAGAAATTGTGTACTATGCAATATAATATCAATGTTCTAATGTAGTATGTATTAATGATTGCATTATATATTATTATTTGCGATTGTGAAATATTTTAATTAATTTTAGTGAGAAATGATGTATTTTTCAAGATAATATCAATGTTCTGATGTAGTGTGTACTATTTAATACTTTCAAATTTCTAATTTTTCAAGAAAGATAAATTAATTTATTTTACAATATTCACCACGTCTTTAAAAGTATTTAATTTTTTTAAAATCTATCTTACATTTTCACTGTATATATATACACATACATACATTTAATACTTTTACGAAAATTCAGAGTTTTTAAATTATTTTACTGAAGAGTATGAATTGAAGGGTATTTGTTGTTTCACTAAATGATATTAGTTATTTATACTAAATGATGTTAATTCTACTAAAAAATATTATATAGTAATTTATGAATGAATAAGTTTCACACTGTACATAATAAAAAAAAAATAGATAATTAAAACTGATTATTAATACTAGATATTTATTTTGTACTTAAAATTTGACATATTTAAAATATCAAACTGAATTAAGATAGAACTGCTTGATCTTATCTAAAATCAATCATACATACACCTTTTAAAAAAATTATGGACGTTTAATAGATTTAATAAAAAATAGAGAGGATAGAATTATTTAGAGCAGTAAAAAAAAATATATATATATATATATATAAGATTTAATTTTAAATATATTTTGATATGTTCAGTAACCAACCAAAATTTTAAAATTTAATTAAAATTACATCAATTACATTGTATACAATGGGTGCGTACAAATGTGACTCATAATTATATTTTAATGTGTATTGATAAATCATTAATTTTTCTCATTCATACATCTACTATAGTCTATTAAAATAATGCACATATAATTATGATTATGATTATGATTATGATTAGTATGTTAAAAAAGAACATGTATAGAGTGAAATTGGTTTGTATATGAATCACTGAAGGGTATTAGTTGTTTTCAATGAAAAGTATTAGTTGTTTTTATTGAAGAGTATTACTGGTTTACACTGAAGAGTCTTAGTTCATTTTCACCGAACAACTAAGACTCTTTAGTGTAAATCAGTAATAATCTTCAGTAAAAATAACTAATACGTTTCAGTGAAAACAACTAATACCCTCCACGAATTTATGTATAAACTAGTTTCACTCTATACTTTGTCGTTAAAAAAAATCCACTAATAATATAATATTATAGCATTCTATTCAACTTTGCATATTGTTAAACATATATTACTTCCTACATTTCATTTGAATTTTCGCTTTTAATTTTTTATACAAATTAAAAAAAAAAATTAATACTAATGATTATTTTTATAAAATAACTAATGATTATTTTTCATAGATTATTAATTAATTATTATTTATGGCCATTTATCCTATTTACGAGGGGAAAAGTGGCAGAATTGAAAATGTAATATTGTATTTTTGAAAAACAAAAAAAAATTACAATTGTTTTAGAATAATATTTCCCTTTATAGTGCAGCAAAAGCAAAAGCTAAATTAAAATTAAAGACTCACCAAATGTGAAGCAACACGAACGTCAGCAATGATAGATAGTCAAGCACAACTTGTTTCTAAGATAGTTTCCAGGAAAGTTCAAATGTTTCGTTTTCCAAATTTAATAAAAAAACACCCCCTGATAGAATTAATGAAATCAAATATGTATCATTCAATTTTGAAGATGTTCTCATAAGAGTGGTTTCTCGTAAATCCGAATTTACGTATTTTTTTAATAGTATCATTGATATATATATTATTATGTATATTTATTATTACTATTTAAAATATATTTAATTTTAAAATTGAAGCATTGTAGATGTACAATAGGAATAATATATTATGCATAAAAGTAATATTTGATAATAAAGAATTTATATGAACCAGAACTCACATATTTCTTATCTTATTTTAAAGCAATTTATGCATTTATGCCATTTGCGAATGTTAGGTGTATACGTTGACTTACAAAGCATTAATATTTGGGTTATAGTTATAATTTAGTCGTAAGTTTTTGACTAGTCTCCCTATTTGATATTCAACTTTAATTTAACACTTTTTGATTGGATGATGTTTTTTCTTTTTCAAAAGCTTATTTGACTATTTCTTCCGATATTTTTTGGTTTTTGAATAGTTATTATTCTAGAAAGTTTATCGACATAATTCCGCATAAAAGGTGTGTTTTTTTTTTCTCGAATATATAAACGTTATAAAATTACACTCTTGTAAGACAGTCTTCAATTTAAATGAAAATAATACGTAAAAATTAATGTAGTAAATCAATAAGTGAGGAAAAATACACTTGTATCCATTTCAAAATTTCATCTCACTATCTGTCTCGCACAATTACAGCTCACATATAAAAATCTTTTAAAATATGTCATAAAATAAATTTCAGAATTTCATGTAGAATTTATGGATTCTGCTAAAAGTCCTCTCTTTTAAAATCTAGAACATGGAAGTTGCGTTCAAGTCCTTCCAACAAGGAAAAGAGATCTGGCGATATTATAAAATATATATATTTACAAGTGCAAATTCCTCTACGTAATTTTGATTTTTTAATTAAAAATATATAATTAAAAAATTGGTTTATTGTTGATTACTGTTCAGGGTAATACTAATTACTGCTTAGGGTTATTACTAACTAATATTTGGAGTATTGTTGATTATTACTCGTGGTATTACATTTATTGCTTGGGGTATTATTGTTTACTGCTTGGAGTATTACTGACTACTGTTTGAGGTATTACTGATTCATATTATAAATATATGTTGGGAAACCATATAGACTTAAGTTTTGATTAAGATGCCAAAATGTTCCTCCTAAGTTGTTTGTAAGTAAAATATTCAGTAGAGTTCGAATTTAGTTAAACAGTTCTAAATGTTAAGAACTAGAGTGCAATTAGAAATTTCAAGAGTGTATTGAAGAACAAAGTCCGCTGGAGACAAGGTCTGCTGAAGACGGAGTCCGCTGAAGACAAGTGATCTGAGAAAAGTAGTCTAAGTCTTGAATGTTTTTCTAAGTGCATTCTCACTAAGGCTAAAACCATCAGGAGAGGACCGAAGTCCACTGATGAGAACTAACAAAGCTCATTAAAAGCTAAACACATTAAAAGTTGTTAGTTAGTCTGGTTAGAACAAGGCAAAATGAATTCCAGTGAAGCTTACAATAAATGAAGGAATAAGAAGGTTCTCTCAGAGGAGTTCCACCTTAAAGCAAGACAAGAATCTGGGCAAGCAGACTGAAGGTTCAATGAGAAGATGACACGTCAGTGTACTTTACTGACAGCCAACCTGCCCCAGACTGACAAATACCAAAAGTCTTTCCCTAGCAATCTACAGAAAGTTAGGTGAACAAGCATGGTCTTTCAGCCGTTTCTTGACAAGACTTAAAGCTTCCAATAGAGCCGTTTGAACCAATCAGATACAAGAAGACTTACTTGAGAAGATTCAAATCCAACGGAAAGATTTTCAAGGAAGCCTATAAATACAGAAGGACATGCTCATTTCTAAGCTATCTCTACATTCATAACCTTCAAGAAGCACTCGAAATTACCTTTGTTTCTCAAGTGTTTCAATTCAGTAGAGAACATAACAAACCTTCTGTAACCAAGCTTAAAAGCTATATCCAAACCTTAGAAAGAGATAATCCATCCTAAGCCTTGAGCTACACTGTAAGGATTATCTCACAACAGTTGGAACCAAAACCCTACTCAAAACCCTACTCAGTTGTTAGGTTGAGAGTTGGAGTTAAGTGGTGTTAGTAAGCTGATTATTTGTATCAGTCTGAAAGCTGGTTTGTTTTGGGAACTAGGACCTGGAATTATCCTAGTGATCAATCATCCTAAGAGATGATTAATTGATCAGTGCACCTTGGCACTATAACACAAGGAATTCCAAGTGAAAGGAATTCTCCTGTTTGATCAGGACAGTGGACGTAGGAGATTCATCTCTGAACCACTTTATATCTTGTATACTTACATTCTGCTATTTCCTAAGTGTGCGTTATCCACTCAAAGTTTATTAAGTAAAACGAGTTTTCTAAAGGGCTCACTAATCCGCAGTTGAAAGCTAATTAGATAGTAGTTCAACTGAAAGTCTTGAGCTTTCAGTGGAGGTATTATCTTAGTAAGCTTTCACAAATAACTCTCAGCAGACTTAAAGTCCACTGACGAGTTACCCTCTGAAGTCACCTGTTAAAGTTTTCAAGAAGTTTTAATTTGTAACCACAGGTGTATTCCCCCCCCCCCCCCATACACCTGTTTACTCGTTTCGGGACCAACAATTGGTATCAGAGCAGTGGTTCAAATGACCATTGTTCTAAGTATACCTTGTGTTGGGATATGTTTTAGTTTTGATGATTTTCCAAAACAACATGTAATAGGTTTGAAAGCAGTCAGGATTGTATCTCTAGTTTCAGGTCAGGCTAGGTTATTTCTCAGTAGAATAGGCTGTCAGTTGAGAAGAACTCAGTTGAGGGAACACTCAGTTGAGGGGGGAACTCAGCAACACAGCCTGAGGATATCAAGATGACACCAAGAAGAACTAACTGAAGCCATGTTGTAGCCTGAAACTGAAGAGAAGCCTGAAGGTTGCCCCACTGAGTGTAAACCAGGCTGATCTAAGCTAAGTCAGGTGGACCACTCAGTGAAGAGCATGATCAGGAGGATCAGTGCTGCACCAAGTAGGCCCTGAAGGTGTCAGGCTACTGTGGTCAGGGAAGTTTGTCATTCAGCCTTATGACAAACTTCTTGGAGTGATCTTCAAATAGTCTCTGAAAGACAACTACACTGAAGACGTTCAGTCTACTGAAGATCATCAGTCAGTGAAGGAGGAAGCTACCTAAAGTCAGTGGATCTTGGTCAACCCACTGAGTCAAAGATCCGTTGAATCCAGCCCACATGGACCAATCAGCACAAGGCAGCAACTCTGACACTGACAAGGCCGTATTCCAAGAAGAGTTGTTGAAACCATTAATTGTATGGATTCAAATGTAATTTCATCCAATGGTTACATTTGAATCCACACTATAAATACAAGCTCATAGCTGCGTATTCAAGTGTGTTGTGTTGTGTTGTGTGTGAAGTAAGAAAAAAACAACACATACGAGTTGTGAAGGTGTGAGTGTTTAGTGCATTATATTGGGAGTTATAAGGAGGCACGTTTCACACCTTGTACACTGAACTTTAGAGTTCATAAATATACACAAATGAGTGTCAAGCTTGTAAGTCATAGCTTAGAGAGGTTTTCCTAATCTTAGCTTTAGGCTAACACATTGTAAAGGAAAACCTCACCTAGTTGGAGAAACCCAACTGAAACCAAAACCCTCTAGTTAGGTTTGTTGGTGGAAGTTAGTTTGTGAGGAGAGGCAGCCCAGGGAGTGGCGTGAGTCCAGTTGTAAGTGCACCTTGGCACGTTAAAAACAAGAATCTCAGTTAGTGGATTTTCTGTTAAATCAGGTCGTGGATGTAAGAGCTTGAGTCTCTGAACCACGTTAAACTGAGCGTACTTATCTTTAAAAGTATTTACTAAAGTGTTGTGAAAGTCAGCTCACTGAGCTTTGTTATAAGAAAACTTTGGTTAAGCAATCAGGTCAGGGAGAATCCTCTCACTGACCAGATCAGGCAACGCGCTCGAGAGTTAAGTCTCGAGTCACTGTGTTGCTAAGAGCATGAGCCTTCAAGTCTCACTCACTTGGTAGCTCAGCCTCTTAGCAATGCAGTGACTTGAGTATTCCTTCACTGAACTCTTTCAGAGCGCAACGCAAGATTTTAAAAAAAAATTCCTAAATTCCCATTTTGGCTTTCGAAATCAGGGATCATCACCTTGTGCTTAAAGGTATTTTCTATCAGGTCATCTGAATTGCTCTTATTTGATAAACTTGTTTAGATATTATGGCTGACAATGCAGCTAGGGTAGCACCACCAGCGGAGAACAACATGGGAGTTAATCCCTTGAACCATATGTCCCATCACAAACTTCCACAATTCTCAGTGGAAAACTATGACTTCTGGAAGATCAGAATGAGAGCTCATCTTGCCTGTGTGCATGATGAAATGTTAAGGGTTATTACTAAAGGTCCATTTATTTTTATGACACCTAACCCTAGAACCAAAGCTGAGACTATTGCAGATCCAAGAGAAGAATGGCCCAAGGATGAAGACAACTTCACTGCAGATGAGAGGAGGAGAAACAACCTCAACTTCATAGCCATGAATATTCTCTACACCACCATTCTAGATTCTGTAATGGGAAGAGTGATCTACTGCAAGACTGCAAAGGAACTATGGGACACTCTTGCTCTCATGTGTGAAGGAACTGACATGATAAAGGAGAACAAGCTTTCAGTAGCTGTTCAAAAGTATGAGCAGTTCACCATGGAGCCCACTGAGACCATTGACCAACTTGATGGGAGGTTCACTGACATCATGAATGAAATAAACTCTCTGGGAAAGGTCTATACCAAAAGAGAAGTTGCCTTGAAAATCCTGAGAGGTTTATCAAGATGGGATGTGTACTCTGTAATGACGCAGAATACCAAGGATCTATCCAGCATGTCTATACAACAGGTATTCTCTGAACTTAAGGCTTATGAGTTTGATCTTAACAGGAAAAGGGCTCCTGATGAGACCTCAGCTGAGAAGGGAGTTACCTTCAAAGCTAAGGAGACTGAGCCTAAATCCCCAAAGCCTCAGAAGAGTACAAAGGCAAGCAAGTCTCAAAGCAAAGTTGAGATGCAAGAAGAACTCCGCCTGATGGCTAGAAGGTTTGAGAAACTTAACAGTCGTTTTGGCAAGTATAAAAGATTGTACAGGGATAACAGAGAAGGAAGAAGTTATCCACAGATAGACACCAGAGAAGGAGAGAAAATCTCAACTGAGTTGGAAAAAAGAAAAGATTACAAGAACTATAGCAGAGGTGAAGGATCATCATCAAAGACCAAGGAGTCTACTGAGGAAAGGAATGATGATGCCAATAGATGCTTCCAGTGCAAGAAGGTTGGACATTTTCAATATGATTGTCCTCAACTGAGCACAAAGGAAAGGAAAGAAAGGCAAGCCAAGAGAGACAGGAGATATGGAGATAGGAAAGCCATGGTGGCTGAGGAAGTTGATGAAGATCTGGAGTCATCTGATGGACTGTTCTCAGATAGCAGTGAAGATGACATGTGTCTCATGGCAAGAGAAGAACCAGAGGTACAATCTAAACCATCCATTTCTCTAGAGCACTCACCTGAGCTAAGCTCAGAGTCAACTGAGGAACTCAATCTTCAGTCCGCTTTGGAACAATTGATGATTGATTTCTCAAGGTTGCAAGAAGCAAGTTTTTGTCTCCAAGATGAAAACAAAAATCTCCTGAGAGAAAACTCTAAGTTAATTGAATCTGGGAATCAGGCAGATCTTAACTCAGCAGAGTCCACCATTGAGTTGACAAAAGAGGTGGAAACCCTCAAGAGTCAAGGAAATGCAAAGATCAACTGATAAAAGATCTTACTGAATCTAAGATAAAGTTAACTGAAGAAAATTTAAAACCGGTAAGCCAAATAAAGGATTCTCTCCTTAAAATTGATGTCTTACATAAATCTGAAGAGACCTTGTTAAAAAGGATTGATGCTCTTATCAAACCCTCTCTTTCCATAGAGGAGATTCAAAATTTTCAAATCAATCCTAATAACAAGTGTGGAATAGGCTTTGTTCCAAAACCTTCAGAAGGTCCTCTGAGTGTTGCTTCTTCCAGTGGCACAAAGAGAGTTTTTGTTAAGTCTGTGACCTTTCAAACACAGACTTTAGATAAGGGTAAAAGACCAGCTGAGATCACACAAAAGAAAAGTCAAACTAAGTCAAAACCAAATGGAAAGGCTCAGGTGAGTAATCAAACCAGATCTCAGCAGATGTACTACCAGCCGAGGTCTTCACAGATAAAGCAACCTCTGCTGAGAACACCCAGGCATGAGCATTCCTCAAGGAATAACTCATACAGAAGACCTATTCCTTTTGTGCCTAAAGGAAAAGGCCCTTCATACCCTTATCAACAAAAATTGAGGCCAGGTGCACCCAAGCCTAAAAGAAAGAATGTAAAGAAGGTTCATGTTCCTTCAAAGGCTGACACCCATAGAAAGTTTACTCCTAAGGCACCTAGGGAGATAACAATCTATGTAGATGTTTATGGAAGACAAATTAGCCACTCTAAAGTGATTAGAACTGTAAGGAAAATTTGAATTTCGAAAGGTATAGCTAACCTGGTAGGACCCAACACCAAATGGGTACCTAAAACTTGATTATGATTACAGGTCTCAGTGGACCTCAACAAAGGAGATGCTCTAAAATCTTCAGTCTGGTACTTGGACAGTGGATGTTCTAGGCACATGACTGGTAACAAAGATCTCCTGTCAGAGTTTGTTGAGAAAGAAGGTCCACAAGTCACCTTTGGTGATAATTCACAAGGAGCCACTAAAGGTTATGGTACTTTAATAATTGGCTCAGTAAGAGTAAGCAATGTATCCTATGTCAGTGGACTTAAGCATAATCTTTTGTCCATAAGTCAGTTCTGTGATAAGGGATATGTTGGGACATTGTCAGTTTTGATTAAGATCCCAAAGCCCCTGAAAAGATGTTCGCCTTAATATGTCTATGTCAGGCTAGTCTTGGTTAGGATTAGTGCTTAGTCTTTTTACACTTCACAGGTACTCAGTGAGAGGAGAACTCACTGGATACAATCAAGACTCAGAGCCTGAAGACGAAGAGCACCATCCTGAACTTATGGCAGTCTTCTAAGCTGGCTGAGTAAGTGTCAGTGATGAAGAGTATGACCCTGAGGTCATTACTAACTCAGTCCTGAAGGGAACAGGTTGTCACTGAGTTAATGGGAAGACTTGGAGTAGAGCCAAGCAATGCAAAAGGAATTTCAGCGTCAGGACAAGACCGGTGAGCTCAAGACAAAATGAACTTAATAAGACAAGCCTGAAGCTCAGGAATAAGTTCTGACATTCTCACCAACCTGATGACGTGGACCAATCCGAGGAGGACACGCAAGTACGGAACCTGACATAAAGACTGAATTCAGACTGCATATTCAACGGGCAAGCATTTAATGTGCATTTAATGCAAATACCAAATCCATGCAAGGGCGGCTGCTGCATGTAGATATGTCCGTTTGAAGCCCCTCTACATAGATGACTAGAAGGCTATCTCTCCAACGGATAGTTATTCAAACCACCTATAAATACAGAAGGCCTTGAACCCATTCAAGGTTACGGGAAATTTCCAAGCCAGAAATTACTCAAACTCTCAAGCAATCAAAGCATTCAGCCTTTAAGAGAAACACTCGAAACCTTCTAAATTTCCCAAGTGTTTCTCAGCAACTGAGAGTTATTCTGTATTCCAAGAGCTAATTAGAATTATCTTAAGCTTAGAGAGATTATCCAATCCTTAGCATAGCTTTGCCTTGTAAGGATAATCTCAACTTAGTTGGAATCCAAACTGAAACCAAAACCCTAAGTTAGGCTTGTTGGGAGTAAGTCAGTTAGAGTGTTAGTAAGTGGAGTTGTATAGATCAGTGAGGATAGCTGGTCTTGGTGCACCTTGGCACGTTAAAATCAAGAATCCCTTGAGTGGATTTCCTGTTAAGTCAGGCCGTGGACGTAGGAGCTTGAGACTCTGAACCACGTTAAACTCCTTGTGTTCTTACTGCTTTGACATTGTGCATACTTGCCATATTATCTGTTCATTCATTGCATTCAAGTTTATCAGGTCTGAATCAATCAACCTGATCCTCAAAAGAACACTGCCCTACTAAACACTTCTCAGATTTGAGTAAAACAAGTTTTCAGAAAGCAAACTAAACAAGACTTTAAACTATCAGGGCTCAAACATTTCCGCACTGAACTTGAACTGATAGTTAGCCAACTGACCCGCACCAAGTGTAGTCAGTGGGTGTATTATCAGCTCCTAGTTCTTTACCACTCTGAGTGAAGGGGACTCAGTCAGTTTTAAGTTTGAAAATTGGTATACGTGTATTCCCCCCCCCCCATACACGTATTCCTCAGTCTTGTACCGGGACCAACAAGTGGTATCAAAGCAGTGGTTCGAAAGACCACTGACTTTGAATACTAATAGTTTCAGAGGAGAAACTGTTGGTGGTCACTGAACAGATCTGAGTTTGCCTTTCATAAAACTTGCATCATCATCATGACTTCGAGGAGACTTGAAGCTTCATTACCTGAATTCTCTGTATCTAACTTTGTCTACTGGAAGTTCAGATTAGAGGCACATCTAGATGCCATCCATGACCAGATGCCGCGTGTACTCAGGGAAGGACCGATCAAGATCACTATTCCTAACGTTAGAGGACTGGGATACGATGATCTTGCGATTGGCGTGCAGGTTCCTAAGGAGAGGAAAGACATGACCAACGATGAAATCAAGATGGTGGGGCTTGACAACGTCGCCAGAAACATCATCTTGCATACGGTGCCTTTCGAGGAGTCAGCCAGGCTGATGAACCTAAAGACGGCAAAGGAGGTTTGGGATGAGCTGACCAGGATGTGCGAAGGGTCAGAAAAGATAAAGGAGAACAAGAGGAATATTGCCATTCAGAAATTCGAAGCGTTCGAGATGCTGCCTGATGAGAGCATAGATCAGATGGAGTCTAGATTCATCAAGTTGATGAATGAGTTGGTGATGTTGGACAAGGATGTCCCAAGGAGAGATGTTGCTTCAAAGATCCTGAATGCCCTTCCTGAGAGATGGGACAACAGTGTAATTATGCTTAAGAACACTCAGGATATGAGTAACATAACTTCTGCTTTACTTTTTTCAGAGCTAAAAGCGCTTGAATTTGATCTTAACAAAAGAAAGAAGAAAGTTCAGTCAGTCAGAAGAGGAAGGGAAGGAGAAAACTCCTGAGAAAAGTGTGGCGTTCAAGGCCAGGTCTGAACCTGTTGAGCCCTCATCAAATTCTTCATCAAAGTCACTGATGGAGATGAGCAGGGAAGAACTCGCTGAGGAGTACAGCCTGATGGCCAGACAATTTGACAAGCTCAATTCCAGGTTTGGTCGTTATAAAAAGTTTTATCAGGACTCACGTGACAGGAAACCTGAAGGAACCCACCAAAGCTCGAGGAGATATGAGGAGCGAAGGAACACTGACCAGAGGAGAGAACGTGGTGATGAAAGGAGATATTCTGAACCAAAGCCTGAAAGAAGAGACGAACAGAGACGTACTCGCGATGATAGATATCCAACCAAGGCTGAAAGCTCACCGAGAACCAGGGAACCTGACTCAAGGAGGAACCCTGAACCAAGAAAAGAAAGAATAAGTGAGCAGGTAGCATGTTACAAACTGTAACAAGATTGGTCACTATCAGTACGATTGCCCGGAGCTGAGTGCTAGGGAGAGAGAGGAAAGGAGAGCCACGAGGGATCTAAGATCTGCTGATCGGAGGGCTATGGTGGCTGAGGATGCAACAGACTCTGATGGCCCCACTGAAAGGTCACCTGAACTCTTCTCGGATGATGAGTACGATGATGTCTGCCTAATGGCTAGGGATGAGCCTGAGGTAACATCAAATTCTGTTTGTGCTTCTTACACTGGTCAAAATCCTGAGCTCAGCTCAGAGTCAGTTAGAGAAATGAACCTTCAGATCTGTCTTGATCAATTGATGGTTGATTTCTCCAGACTGCAGGAAACTAATGTCTTCTTGGTAGAGGAGAACAAGAAATTGAGTACTGAAGTTCAAAACCTGAATGAACAACTCACTCAGTCTGATCTCAAAGAATCAGCTCAGATTGTGAGACTAACTCAGGAAATTGATATGATCAATTCTGAGCGTCTCCCAAGAGAGAAAATTCTGAAGGAACTGGCTGAGGAAGAGCTGGTCAGGAAGGAAGAGCTGAAAGCACTTAAGAGTAAGTTTGATGACCTCTTTACCAGACATGAAATCCTGAAAAAGAGTGAGGACTCTCTCAAGAAAAAGGTTGCAGCAATGAATAAATCCTCAGTGGCTAGAGAGGAAATAAATAGCAACCAGATACTTGGGAACAAGAAAAAGGGACTTGGATATGTTCCTGAGAAATCCTCACAAGGTCAGTCTCATGTTGCTTCAGGGAGCAACACTGAGAGGGTATTTGTTCAGACAGGCCAGAGTGCACCTAAGGTTGTGCTCCAGGCCCGTCAAACTGATAAGGGCAAAGAAACCGTTGACACAGTCAGGGTTGCTCCTAAGGTAGCTAAGCCAAAACCCAAGGGAAAAGTGAAGCAACCTACGGAAGCCCCTGAGAGCTCAGGCCAGGGAAAACCTCAGCGAAAGCAGAGGAAGACTCAGGCCAAGAGCCCTCAGACTGGTCAGCGAGGGTACCATCATGCTTGGCAATACCAACAGGGAAGGCCAAACATGATGACACCCCCGTGGTTTTGGCATCCTGAGGCCTTTAACTGTTTTCCATTCCTTCACTTGCCTAGGGGGAATAGAAATCAGGGTCCTTATCAAGAACAAGGCCCAAGACCTGCTGCACCCAGACCTAGGAAGAACAGGAAGCCAGCCCAAAAGGCACCCACTCAGGCTCCTGCGAAGCCTAAGTCTAGCACCCATACACCATCTTCCTCTCAGGCTAAGAAGAAGAAAGTTGTGTATGTCGATGTTTCAGGGAGACAGATTCACCACTCTGAGGCAATCAGGGTTGTGAAGCAAGTCTGGATCCCGAAAGGTACAGCTGACACAATAGGACCCAACACCCAATGGGTACCTAAAGCCTGATTTGCTTACAGGCGGCTGTGGATCACAACAAGAGGAGAGAAGACTCAATCAAAGCTGTTTGGTACCTAGACAGTGGTTGCTCAAGGCACATGACTGGAATGAAGAGTCTTCTCCAAGAATATCAGGCTAAAGATGGTCCACAGGTAACCTTTGGTGATAACTCAAAAGGTGTTACTAAGGGTTTTGGTGTTCTAATTATAGGTACAGTCAGAGTGGAAAATGTGTCCTTTGTGGAAGGACTGAAGCATAACCTGCTGTCAGTAAGTCAATTCTGTGACAAAGGGTTCTGTGTTGAGTTCTCATCGAATAAATGTTCAGTCAAGGACAAATCAACACAAGTGCTTCTATCAGGTATAAGGAAAGGTAACGTTTATCTCGCTGATTGGAGCAGCACTATTCCTAATACTTGTCTTGTTGCTAAAAGCTCTCTAGAGCTCAGTTGGTTATGGCATAAAAGATTAAGCCACCTGAACTTTAAGATTCTTAACAAAATTTCTAGACAGTCACTTGTTGACGGTCTACCTAATGAAGTTTTTAGCAAAGATCACGTGTGCAAAGCTTGTCAGGAAGGGAAGCAGGTCAGAGCGTCATTCAAAGAAAAGGCTTCCTACTCCACTGACAGGATACTTCAGCTCTTGCACATGGATCTATTTGGTCCCATAACACCTGTGAGTATGAATGGTAGAAAATATACCCTTGTGGTTATTGATGATTATTCTAGATATACTTGGGTTATTTTCTTGTTGAATAAGAAGGAAACACAGGTGAAGCTTCCAGAGTTGCTCAGAAGACTCAGCAATGAGAAAAATCAGTCCATTACTAAGATCAGATCTGACAAGGGCACTGAATTTATAAATTCATATATTTCTGACTTTTGTAATGAACTTGGTATAGCTCATGAGACTTCTGCAGCTAGAACCCCACAACAGAATGGTGTCGCTGAAAGGAGGAATCGGACACTGAAGGAAGCTGCAAGGACCATGCTGGCTGAGTCAGGATTGCCCAAGAAGTTTTGGGCTGAGGCAATCAACACTGCATGCTACACTCAGAATAGATCCATGCTGAACAAGCAACATGCTCAGACCCCATATGAGACATGGAACAAAAGAAAACCTCGTATTTCTTACTTTCATGTGTTTGGTTGTAAGTGCTTCATCCTCAACAATGGGAAGACCCAGTTGAAAGCCTTTGATAGCAAATCTGATGAAGGAATATTCTTGGGATATTCTGAAATTAGCAAAGCCTTCAGGGTTTACAATTGTAGGACCCTTGTTGTGGAAGAATCACCTCATGTTGTCTTTGATGAATCTGCTAATGAGTCTAGGGCAAAGGTGCTGAATCCTGACACTGAGGAGGTCACGAGGAGAGTGACAAGGCTGAGCTTGAAGAATCAACCTGATCCCAAGATCAAGACTGTGCCAATTCCCAGATGGGATGATGATGACGATCAGGATGATGAACCAAGTGCCACTCCTAAACCCAGCACATCAGGGATTGTTGAGCCTCAGACAGAGGAACAGGCTCAACCTGAGGTAAGTACCGTCTATGAAGATGCTGTTGCAGCTGAGACGGCTCCTGAGTCACCTCATCAAGGGGGAATCAATGTCCCTGACATTGAGGTTGTTAATCCCTTTGGTATAGACTCAGGATCATACCCTTCTGTTCAATTTCCTGAATTTTATGAGCCTGTAGACACTAACATTGCAGGTACTTCAGGAACAACTCCTGGCAAAAGAACATGGTTAGAAGATCATCCCATTGATCAAATTATTGGTGATCCAACTGAGGGAGTCAGGACCAGACGGTTTCATGGTGAGAGTGCACTGTTCTGTTGCTTTCTCTCTGAGCAAGAGCCTCAGAACATTGAAGAAGCTCTCACTGACTCGAACTGGATCATTGCCATGCAAGAGGAGTTGAATCAGTTCACAAGGAATCAGGTTTGGGAACTGGTAGATAGACCTAGGCATCAAGGTGTGATTGGTACCAAGTGGGTCTTTAAGAACAAGAAGGATGAGAATGGTGTTGTGGTAAGGAACAAGGCTAGACTGGTTGCAAAAGGGTATTGTCAGTCTGAAGGAATAGACTATGATGAGACTTTTGCTCCAGTGGCTAGGTTGGAAGCTATCAGGTTGTTCCTTGCCTATGCGACATATAAAAAGTTCAAGGTGTATCAAATGGATGTCAAGAGTGCATTCTTGAATGGTGTACTCAATGAAGAGGTATATGTTGAACAACCTCCCGGGTTTGAGGTTGGAGATAGAGTATACCATTTGAAGAAAGCACTCTATGGACTTAAGCAAGCACCAAGAGCTTGGTATGATACCCTCTCTCAATTCCTGACTGATCATGGGTTCAAGAAGGGAACAGTGGATAGGACATTGTTCAGGATCACTGAAGGTGATGACATTCTCTTGGTCCAAATTTATGTGGATGACATAATATTTGGATCACCAAATCATCAGTTATGTGAGAAATTATCTAAACTGATGACTGGTAAATTTGAGATGTCAATGATGGGAGAGATGAACTTCTTCTTAGGATTGCAGGTCAAGCAGACTGATCAAGGTATATTTATTAATCAGGCCAAGTATACAAGAGACTTGATTCATAAGTTTGGTGTTCAGAACAGCAATCCAGCCAGGATCCCAATGAACACAAATTGGAAGATGGATCCTGACACTGAAGGGACTTCAGTGAATCAGACTGAGTATCGTGGGCTGATAGGTTCTTTACTGTACCTGACTGCAAGTAGGCCTGACATTACGTTTGCAGTTGGTGTGTGTGCTAGGTATCAGTCTGATCCCAAGAGAAGTCATTTGGAGGCTGCTAAGA